>JANZLQ010000092.1:26734055-26759416 GCA_026212715.1 Elanus axillaris
CTGAACTCAAAACACAGCACTGTACCAGCTACTAGGAAGACACTTAACTCTATCCCAGCTGAAACCAGGACAGTTTTAAAGCAATGTTTCTGTGAAATTAGCATTATTCTTTCCTTAAACCCGCCTACCTCCAGAAACAGACCTAAAGTTGAAACCAAGTGACCACGCTCATTAGAACACTGAAGATTTGAACAGCGTCAAGCAGAATTTGCACTTGTTTTTTGTCTAAAAGTCCAGCAGGATTACAGTTTATTCAGTTCTTCACTTCCTCAAGGTGGATTTTTGGTTGCTTGCTTTTTTATAAATTATGTCATGCACATACGGGATTTTTTTTAATTATTTTTTTTAACAACATAAACTAAGAGATGTTATTCATTATTGCTTGTAGTTTGCTTGTTTTTCTGCTGTGTTTCAGATGTTTTTTCTCAAATTTTGTACACTTTGGAGTACATTGTCTGGTTAATGGAGAGTTGGTTGAATTTTGACTTTGATACTTTCATGATTGATCCAGAGCAGAACTAATAAGATCAAAATGAATATTAAAAACCCCAGTTATAATAGATAAAATTTGAAATGAAACATCTTTAAAAGGCTTTAAAAATTATACTCCTTTTCCTTATTATTAGTGTTTCCACACAGAAATTATGAATTATGTATATTGAGTTGTTTCTTGCAGCCTCCTCACAAACTTAAAAATTGTCAGAGTTACATAGGAAAAGATTTAAAATCTGATTCTTTGATCTCATTTACATGATTCTCCATGTACAGTTTCATTGGCTTTAAGGACTTGTTTCTAAATTACATTGGTGTCAGGCTAGAATCAAATAATCACAGTTCAAACACCACACACACCACTCGTGTCCACACATCACTGGCTTTCATGAACTTAAAAGGTACAAGTGGCGAGCTGCTATGTCTTATCTGCAGGTTCAAAGAAATAGATTTTGTTCTGTTGCCTCTGGTGGCATTATACCTGCATATACAAACAATGTTTTTGTCTCAAAGTAGCATTCACTATAACTAGCTAAAATGTATTTCCTAATATTTTTTCTCTTATAGAAACTGCATGACATGAACTAATTTCTGATCTCTACTTGGAGAATACTTAAGTAACTATCAATTTACTGCCTAGTTGTTATCTCCCACCACATAAACTCTTATTAAAATAATAATGATAATAACAGCAAAAGCACTGGCCAAGAAATTTATATTTAGGCAGTGAATAGGAGCCTTGAGAAAGCCTGTAGTAGTTTTGAAAAATCTTCAATCTAGAATGGCAAAAGTGAAAACTGTTCAGAAGCTACCATCCAGGGGAGGAATGTTGTATATCCTTTAGAAACTCTGTTGGCTTTCTCAGACTGCTTGGAAAAAGTTAGCTTCCGATTTGGGAAAGTATATTCCTCTATATGTTGTGATTTATTTCTGCAAAGCAAACTTACTATCTAGTAGAACAAGTTTTCCTATGGTTGGGCATCTGTTTCTGCTCAGTCAAGGTGCATCTGGGAATGTATTTCCCCTTGCAGCAGCAGGTGGCGTTGAATAGCTCACGTCATTTTCACACTCATAATCATTTTGTCTTACATGTAAAAACTTCTCTCCCCAAAGAGATAATCTGCAATAGAATTCAAGAAGTTTTTATAGATGTAGCAGGCTTTCTACATGACAAAAGTGGGGGCCACATTCTTCCAACTTTAATCACAATGAGAATTAAGACTATAAACAATGTATTTAAGGAACAGCAAGAACAGATAAAGTAATATTTTAATTACATTTATTTTTCTAACCACAGAAGTCTCTTGAAGCACTACAGAGTTCATGTTCTGATAAGGTTGTGTTACCATGTACCAGCACTCATTCCACTCTGCAGGAAATTCACAAACCTGAGTTAGTTTTGTGGCATTCTTTGCACAGCCTACCTCCATTGAACAAAGGAACTGATTATCCTCCCAAATACATTATCTGTGTGTCTTCACTGAATATAGAGCAGTGTTGCAGATTTACACTATGGTAGGTGAGAACACAGTGAGAATTAGCATCTTCTAAACTTCTTTCTGAACGTATTTCTAAAAATTAAGGGGCGTTGCAGAAGCAGTTCAAAACTAACCTTCAAATCACTTCTTAAGTTTATTTTTCAAACATGACACACATGTGAAACAAAATAATTTATTTTTACCTGCACATGGGTAAAATCTAAGAACAGAAATCTTCTACAAGCAAATGCCTATGCGTCAGTCTACAGTTAGTCTCAGTACTGATTATGAGTATTTAAGAAATCCATCCATCTTTCTTCCATCAAGAGTCAGAGTTTTCCAATTGCATATCTAATAATTTATGGCATGTCCTGACCCCAAGCAGTAACTGAACCAATAGATTTTCAGCCTAGAGTTACTCCAGTCTGGCTGCCACAGTAATGTCACACTGCAGGAATTTTGGATTACTCCAAATGCCATCTCCTCTTCTGAGAGGTTGACAGTCACAGGCAACACTTAACCTCCCAAATGTCAAGGTAAAGACTCCATTGCCTAATTTAGACTATCTAACTCTCCTTTTGGAATACTTCAGATAAAAACAGGAGGGCACCATGATTACTCACTGGAAGACTGTCTTTAATGTAAGACTCTAATGATAAATGAACTCTCCTAAGAGTTTAAAACCATGTAAGAGCCTAAATCTTAGAGCAAAAGGGGGAAATCTATATAGCAGAGTTCATAACTAATAATGTAAAAATTAAAAAGGAAAAAAAAAGAAGAGAAAAACTGTTATATTAGAGAGGAATCTTGTGATCAGAGACAGACTGTCAAGAATTGAGCTGGAAGGAGATTTGGAAGGGGGAGATGGGATGCTTTTCTGACTTGAGCAAGCCGTGGCACAGGGCAAAAACACCCAGCCAAGTGCCTGTGCTGCTGCTTCTCAAAATGTGGTTTAGAGGCCAGTTTCAAGGCAGCATTATATGCTTCAGTAAAGTGTTCTCAAAAGCTTTGAACAAGAAAAATACCAGCAAACACACAGCTCTGCACTGTTGCAGTCTCTTGGCTGAATACTAACTATAGAGAAAATGCAGCTGAGGAAGTTGTGGGCTTACAGCAGGTATTGCTTGGGAAACTCCCTCTGCTATTTGGCCACTTCTGAGTGCAGGTGAAGGAGCAGGCGTGCAGACTGGTCACGCTGCTCCTTCCAAATCTTATTCCAGATATTATGAAAAGGCGCTGGATTTGAAATTTTGTAACAACTCTCATCAGTCAGCTATTTTGTTTTCCTGAAAAGGAGCTCAATTGAATAAGCTCTGGCAGACACACAGAGCTGTGCTGTTGCCACTGACCCAAGTCCCAAAACAACACATACAGGCTGTGAGAAAATGCTACTGTCTCACAACTGTGGAGGATAAAAAAAGAGCAGCAAAGGTACAAAATCTGACCCAGTCCCCAATTAATAGCAAAAGCAGTATTTATCTGTTGATGATTAAGTGCTGCCATTCTTTGGTAGCTAACTTCAATGATGATAGACAACTTGGAAAACAGGTAGATAGACAGAAAGATAGATATCCTCAGCTACTTCAACCATCCATAATATCCCATGTGCTGCCACCACTGCTTTAGCCTGACCAATTGCCTTGGTAATGTGTTCCATCTTGTCCAATCAATATTAGCTCTTCAGTAACTCTTGGCAGAGTTACAGCTATCTGCTAGCACAGGAAGAACCTCCTCTTGCCCTATTGTATGAAAGACAGTCATATGGAAGAAGAAACACCATTATCTATTTAAATACTTTTCATTTAATTGCTTTCATTGACTTGTTTTTGGCTCGGATACCTTTTTTTTGAACCTGTTATGCAAATACTTTAGAGAAAAAAAATAATGAAGTATTAGAAAATGAATGAACATTGAAAAGTTTAACAGAAAATCTGGGTTTGGTGCCCAGCCTCCTGTCCAAGCAATTACTGGGTGCCTCTATTCTGTAGATTTAAAATGGGATTAACAATACCATTAAATCACCTGTTGTAAGACTAAGGATATTCATGTGATTAGCAGACCTATATAAAAACAAGATGCAGGGGCAGAATTGCTGCTGTTTCCTCCCAAGCTTAGGAGCTGACTGAGATACTGATATGATACAGTAGTGCAGGATCAAAAGGAGGGGAAGGCAGGGCCATGTGCGGTATGGGAATAACAGCACTGGAAGAAAAATGTCCCTGGCTTTACCACCCAAAATGTCTCATTAACTGGCAAAAGGAAGACAGAGTAGAATAAAATGTTCCTTATCCCACTAAGCTGCTGCCGAAAGAGTGGGTGTTCCTGGTGGGTGTCCGGGGAAAAGAGCAAATACCAGTGAGAGACAGAAATTGTGACATCTCCCTTTGTACCCTGAGGACATGCAGAATGGTGGGAAGTTTCCTGTGTTATCTGTGTGATCACTGAAAGTTCTCCTTACTGTAATGCACAGAGAAATAGGGGATAAACCCTGTTAAAGTGAAATGCAGCTCAGCTGACATGATCTGCAAAAATGTTAAGAGAACAAAAATATCACTTCCCTATAAATTGTTGATCTCCCATGTTTCTGGGTCCTCTGTCAACATTAGCCTGTCACCATTTCTGACTTTTTCTCCTTTTTTTTTTTTTTTTTTTTTTCCTTTTCTGACAGGTTCCTTTAACCATGCTTCTTTTCCAGATCGGAGATGAAAAGTACAGGTGGAGAGTCAATTGACTAATTGTCATAAGGCTATATATTTTTTCACTTGCATAAGATGAAATAAGTCCTAGAGTGCTCTTTGCTTACCTTAGAGGATTTCAGCACAGAAGTATGCTCCAGAAAGCTGTTTGTGTAGAAGAGGGAAAAATTCTGCAGGTCAGTGTAATCTCTGTTACTCTAAGAATTACTGAGTGTAACATGGTGTGGGTTGTTGGGGTTTTGTTCCCTTTAATGAAGCAGTGGCTTATGGGAAAGATTAAGGGCTATAAAATCTGCATCCTAATAGAGTCAGTACTTCAATATCAAATGTCAGAAGCTCTGAAGGTAGAGGCTTTTCAGTTGGTATTTTAAGTCGTTGCTGTGCAAACTTTTTGTTTCAATCAAAAAAATGGGTTTGATCCTTCAGGCTTTTCCCTTGAAATTTCCACACCAGGACAGCAGTCACATGATGGGGTCAAAATCCCATCATGTTCTTCAGAACAAATGCCTCTTACTGAGATGGGGGTGTAAAAGCAAGGGTGCTGAGAGCTTACTGGCTCATGAACAACTCTGAACATTGCTTTACAGGGGGAGCATTCTGCAGAATGGGCACCCCAGCTAGTTTTATCATGGTGAGGACAGCACAGCACAAGAGATGAGGCTACTTCAAGAGGTGGCACAAGAAAACCTGTCTTTAGAAGGAGAGTAAAATGTAAGGAAGCTCATGTAAGTAATAGGTTCATTTCAAGTTGAAAGTTAGTTTTCCTTTTTTCATCCCTTTTTTTCAGGTTAAAGTCACTAAATGAAAACCGGCTATGTTTGGTGGGCAGTTATTCTCTGAAGTTGACTGACAGAGGAACCCATTTATGAAAAAGGAAACAATAGAAGTACAGCATCACAACAGCAGCAGAAACCAACTAACTGGAGATGGCAGATGGACAGAACACTAGTAGTTATGGTTAATATTTAGTCGTTCTCAATGACAGCTTGTCCCAGTGTGGGGACGAGCTGGAAAATACCCATGAGTGCTCTCATCAACTGTGACTAGCTCAACAGAGGCCTCTGCTGAGCAAATAGGAACTGCCTGAGACAAGCTCAAAAACACGCCAAGCACATCATCTTCATATACCCTTATATATGAAGATACATTCCTTTTGTGAGGAAAGAAAATTCCAAAGGGACAGATAAGCGTGAATAGGTCTGTCTTATTTCTAAGGAAAAAAAAATAAATCAAGATCGTGCCTTATGAAATAAGAATATTCACACATGGTTTGCAATTAGAGATCATTTTATATATTTTACTGTAACTTTATTTATTAAAGGTTCAAGAGTTATGTGAACAATTGTACCAGAGAGAATGTGATTTGCCATAAGATTTAAAGTATACCTTTGGATCATTTCATACTGTCTTCTGTCTTTGTTTAACTGAATATTCCACGCTGAAACTGAATCAAACATTTGATTTATCAGAAGTGATTTATTCTTCACTCCAGATCTATGCAGATCTAAGCTATAAACCAGGAAAGCAGTAAAAAGTTGCATTTGTAAATATTTTAGAGAAGACTTGTTCTGTGGAGCTTTATGTTGTTTTCACTGGTGCTATCGAGTGCTTTGTAGAAGCTCATTTGGGAAATGTATTCTTTGATTTTGGTAATCAATTGATCAACATTTGAAGCTTTTCTCAGACACACAGTTATTGTGAAGAGCAATACTATCAAATACCCATTTGATTGTGTTTGTGGTGCTTGCTTTATTCGACTCTGCTCCAGGCAAATTAAAACATACTGCTATATAATAAGTATGGGAAGGTTAGTATTCACATTTTAGGGATAAAACATTTTGACAGTTCTATTCTACATTTGCATTTAAAAATTTTAACACTTTTGATTAGACCCTATGTTTACATTGGGATCTCTTGGAGGCATTACTACTGCGAGATTGTTACCTTTCAGGATTTATTCTGGACTGCTTCTCTGTGGGGAAGCGCAAAAGCCTGCTGGTTCCACATACATCTTGTTTTCTGGTCCACGGTATGTCTCATTTTCTTTAATTTCTCATGGGGGTCCACCTATACCACCACCACTGAGTCATTTGAATCTGTTCCTGAGATTTTTTGATGTGCTGAGTTAGGGAAGTACATATGCGTAGGTCTCTCTTACATACTTGGTATATTTTTCCTACTGGTCTCCAAAGTCTCAATTTTTGGTGCTCAGTAGAATCCCCACAGGGACAGAGGCAGACATTGTCTGGAGAGAGACAAGAGATACTGCCACGACATCGATTATTTTTTTAGCCAGTGGACAGGTGATGTTTAAACACAGTATATGCACAGACAACGGTCAACATTCTGAGCTCATGAAAACCACCACTGACACAGGCTGATATCTGAAGGACGGGTCACTAGAACTGTCCATATTATTTGCTCCCCTTTTATTTTACCCTTTTTCTTTCTGTATTAGTAATGTTCAGGAGGGATTCAAATAACCTGATGGAACATCTACAACATTGCTATCACCAAGAAAACATTCACTGAGATAATAAGGCAAATGTACACTGTCTCAAGAAGTTTGTGTGTAAATTAGACCAAGCAATAGGAAAAAAAAACCCAAGACCAACAAACAAACTGGCTAGATACTTCAGACTTTTCCAAAGAGCAGAGAGAAGCAAGAAAACATTGTAGGTTTTGCCTGGAAAATGTATTTGAGCTGAAATAAAGTCTTCTCCCTGATAGTTTAGTCAGTCCCTAGAGACTTTGTGTAATTATTATTAGATTTACCTTCAGAAAGATATGGACTTAGGTGGTATGAGAAATCTCATGCGGTGAATTCTCCAGGAACTCCTTCTTGCATTAGGACCCATTACTGTGGCTCCAAAGCCCAGGAAATTCAAACACCCTCATACACGGCTGTGAGCTGCTCTTTTCCATACGTCCCTTCACTTCTGGGAGCTGTTTCTTCTGACTCGGCAATAAATAGCAGGGAAGGGAAGTACTCTGGGAATTCAGACATATGATATGTACAAAGTCATGCTTTCTGATTGTGAAGGGGACCACAAGTAAATCCTCCCTGTGCACCCAGATTGGATTTTGCATTGAAAAACATCAAAATCTGAATTGTACAGAGGCTATGCATTACTATGGGTAAGTACATTGGCCTTTCACGTCTTATTATGTTGTTAATTAGTTAATGTTTGTAAAGCACTTTGAAGATGAAAAGCCCTATATAAGTTCTAAGTGTTATTATCTCTAGAGACCTGGGTTCAATTCAAAGGTGCTTAATTACATATGCCATAAATTAGACTTAATGAGTTGTGGAATCATACAGTTCATGTGATGTATGCAGACTTCTCAGCTAGATCTAGGCAGTATGGTCTGCTGCAGTACTTCTTCAGGTATTCAGAGCTGTTAAGAAAAATTACACAAAAATAGAGCAGATAATTTCAAAAAATAATTGAACTGAATTTCAATACTATTTAGGACTTGGTGAAGCAAATTACCAGGAGCTTTGCTTTGTTGTATCTAGTGATTTTCTAGTAACCAACTTCAAATTGCTGAAGGTATCGTTATTGTTTTTAAATTGTGGTATAGACATGATTCTAATTCTTACTTCTGTCCCATATTTTGGCTTTGCAGAAGGGAGCTGAGAGATATTAGTGTGACTACTGTCCTTCCAGTGATGCCCTGAAATGTCCCATCAGGATGGGGAACTCTTGGTGTTGGGTTATGTTCACAAGCATAAGAAAAGAAGTTCCCATCTCTAGAGATACTATCATATAATTTACAGCAAACCATTACAAGCGGGTAAGTGCAAAAAAGGGAAGTAACAGTTATAGGAAAATGTGGTTTCATTGGCTTTGCAGAGCTGAGAGTTTCCATGTTATGTAACTGATATATTGTGTGGCCAAAAAGCTACAGAATTTGCCCCGCTCGACCCCAGGCACGAGGGTGTCTGTCCAGCAATGAGTGCAGACAGCCAGCTGCTCCTGGTTGTTCCTCAACCAGCAGAGTTCAGAGATGCAGAAAACCAGCAGGATCGTTAACCTGTCCTAAAGTGGCTCCCGCGTGTTCCTGCAGCAGAGTATCTCCATTTTACCTTGGGCCTTTCACAGGCATAGAGAGAGAGGCAGGATTTATCCTGCGTATAAATATGTTAGAAGCGATTGTGTTCATTAGTACAACCTAAGTAGATTGGAAAAACTAATTAATAGCAATTTACTATAAGTGTCTTTAACAGACTTACTTGAAAGTATTTATCCTGAAGTGAAAGTCATTTGATTTTGTTAATGTTTATTGTAAGCATATGCAGACTATCTTCCAGGGGAAAATGTATTTTTGAGTACTCCAGACAATTGAAACTAGTGAGCACACTGTCTGGAGAAAGCATCTGTAACCACAGCCAAAAGAGGAACAAGATTTCCGACATTCTTTCAAGACATGTGTTCGAAGCATGGGTTCCCACCACTTTCAGAGTGACTTGCAGGCCATTTTCTTTATATAGATTTGGACAAGCCAATGTGTTCCTAGATTCATCTTGATAGACGCCTTTGTGATTTCTCCCTCGTCCATTTTCTCCTGATTTATTTTATTGCTTATTTCAAATAGGACTGTGTTCTCAAGAAACTTTAAATGGATCAAAGCATAGTTTTGGACTGTTTTTACCACTCACATGCCTGTATTTCTAAGAAATGAATCTAGTCTTACACCTTAATCACTGGGGTGCATCTCCTTCAAAAACAAGATACAGTTTTGCTGAATACTTTTCAAATACTCTAATAAATAGGAACTTCACATGAATGCTGATTTGAGCTCCAGGCTGTGGTTAAACATTTTAATGGTGTAGCAAACTTATCAGCAAACCTTTCCTTCCCCACCCTACCCCCTTCCCTTTTTACAATTAACAGATTTTTATCCGACCGGCTCGTGACTTGGGGATTTTTACAAGCAGGTTTGGGAACTTGTCAAATATTTTGAAATTTGAGCCTGAAAACAACAACAACAAAATCTTTTTAAAATGGTATTTTATATAGTGTGTATCAGCTGGGTAGAATTTTGTCTTGCTGAAGTATAAACAGGATTCTATTCTCTGACCTAACTATCACAACTAGAAGTTACCCGTCTGACTCCTTCATTTAATACTCCAAGACACCATATATACTAGCGTAACTCCACTGAGGTACCAAATCAATGGAGCTGTAAGACCCTCTTCATTTCTGAACTGCTATAGCCTTTTGTCAAAAGGCAGTAAGGATATTCACATTGTTATTATTTCATCTGGGCATTTTAAGTCTGTCTCTTTTCCTCCTCTGTTTCGAAGATGTTAGTGACTGACATACTCTAGCAGTGATATCACTGTTGCTTAAACATCAGTGAAGAAGCTATGCAAGCAACTGAAAATGTTGTAAGCTCTAGCAGCTGCGCTGAACTGCCTGTTACAGAGACATCAGGCAGGAGGAACAAGAGTATAACATTGTGAAAGTGCTTTTTTACAGCCAGGCCTGCAACTCTTATGAAGTGTGCTAATGGCTGATAAGGGTGCTCTCTGAGAAAACAATTTGTGGGTTACAAGAAGTATTAAATGTGTGTGGAGAAACATCTTGGTGAGTTAATACCCAGTAAAGAACTCTGGTCACTTGGCGATTATGTGTGTTGACCCAGTTAGGAGTTTTACAAAAACAGCCACCATCCTTTTGACTTGTGACTTCCCCAGTCATTTTCCTGTTAAAGTCCCTAATTTAACAAAGCACTGATCTGTCTCTCTCTGAAAGTCTTTGACCATGGAAACAGTACTCGTGAGGTCTGGAAGACTTCTGGATCATTACTGCCTCTACCTCCCTCTCCCTGTCTGCGAGCAAGGGGTTATCACAGGTCAGCTGCAGAACAGAAAGTAGGGCAGTAAATTGTGGGGTAAGCACAGATTTTTATACTGATGTGTCTGATTTTTATACCACCCTGGATGAAAAGCATCCATCAGAATATGGTGCAGATATATGTGAATCATCATAAACTCACTGATAACTGTTGTTTATTTCAGTGGACCTGTGGATTTTGTTTCAGCAGACCTGAAAAGTTTCTGCTGCATAATTCTTGAATTTCTTTCTCTCTACAGTGAAAACATGGTGCAGAAAGGAAGAAAATCACACACAAAATTTAAAAAAAAAAAAAAAGATTTGTTGGTTGATTGAACTGTTGGTCTCAGCAGGGAAAGGGTGAGAAGCACAAAGGGCTTTCAAAATTACCGGTATCACCAGTGTGATATGGTTTCAATTTTAAACACATGTAAAGCTTTTTAAAATCATACTAATTAATTTCTGTTGTTCAACATTACTGTAATACATATTACAGTGCTGGGAGGAACAGTTTAATGTGAAAGCATTGAGAATTAGTTTCGTAGATATCCAATTCCAGAAGTACTGTTATGACACCAAATATTTTAGTCTCTTGCACAGGCCCACGTATTCCTTCAGCAAGAAGCTCTGTCCTTTGTGGTTCAACAAGAGCATGCTTCAGTTTAACTCTCAGTTCAGTAAAACTTTTTTATTCGGAATGTTACTTAAGCTTAAATTTAGACATGTCTGTAAGTCCATTGCATTTTTGTTGACTGAGGTTAATAAGCCTGGAGTTAACAACAGGCTGAAGTGGTGTTCTGAACCAGGGTTTGATCTGACAATATGTAAGAAAGTACATGTGCGCACCAACACTTCTATTCTTCTCAAGTTTCCTCAGGAAATAGGCAGTGAAATTATTTCATAACTATTCATCAGGAAATCTGCTTTATTATGACTAAGTCTTTACAGTTAAGCCTAAACTTAGTTCTGCACTAGGTGTTGATTGAAATTTTGACTTAAGTAGGAGCACAGTCCATGACTACATGCATCTTGCAAGAGAGATTTATTAATTGAGGTGGCCAAGTCACACTGTTGCCTGGCAAAGAATATCAGAAAGCTTTTAGGCTTAAAAATGAGCAACTACATAAAGCTGGAGTTTGTCATGGAAACATCATCACACCAACCAATTGGTTTTATTCGTTCACCCCATTAGAGTAATTATTTGTAATTGTTATTACTGTAGCATATGTCCAGCACTTAAACAGTGCCTATTACTGGGAAAGGCTGAACTACTCATCAGAAGAAACCGAGAAATTGAGTTGAAAATGCCAAATCAGGCAGGCAGATGGAATTATCTCATGTGGCATTCACTCTTAAAAGAATTTTTTTTTTCCTCTCACTTCCTCATACATGCAAACAAGGAAGGGAATGAACACTATCTCCCAGTTTCACAAGAAAAGAGTAAGAAGTCAGAAATACCATAACCGCTGAAAGACAGCTTGAATATAGAAACACTTTGGTGGACCCAATTTTCAGGAGTGCACTCAGTTTGGCTGACACTGAGGGGTACTTCTGACCTACTAAGACACGCTCCTGTGAGCAGTGAGCTCTGACCCAGTGTCACTGAGAAAGGTAGAAACAGCCCTTTGGTCGGCCATGAGCAAAGATCAAATCCACAGAGAATTTCAACCACTGTATGTACTGCCCTTCTAGTAGAAAAAAATAAGGGTATACATGAAAAATCTATCACCATTGTTTTTCCATAAACCCCAAATCCTGCAGAATTGTTTTGGATTAAGAGTGAGGAAAAGGATGGGACTCTTGTCTGAGTGCCAGGTAGATTGTTTTATTTCCTTCCATTAAAATTGTCATAATTAATGAAGAATCTGATTCTAAAATTGTTCTTAAAAATAGATCACATCAGCTGTATATTTTCATTTATGATCTCCCATGCACTGATAATGTGATTCACGCTAATGTGACTTAAGAGTCAGAATTAAAAAGTATTCAAAACATGCAATTGTTTCATCTAGATTCCTGAGAGGAACCTGAGGTCCTTTGAAACTTTGCTCAGAATTACCCAAGATTATGAAAAAAAATGCCCTCTTGTTTTCACATTAATTTGCTTACAGTTAGCTTTGTAATATCCTTTAAAAAAATTGACGTTACACCCATCTGCATGCACTTAAGCTTGGTCTGCTAAAATGTAATACTTGAGCTCATGATGAAAGCTACAACAATTGTTTGCCCTCACAATACAAAAGGAAATAAAATGAAGGGTTCGGAATGGACTAACTGTTGCAAATCAAGACTTCAAAATCTCTCTTAAACTACTTTTTGTTCAGTATCTTTTATTACAAGAAGAGGCACTTACCACAGATAAAGATATTTGGGAGCAAAACCGTAATACTGAATGTCCGTATCATGATGATGATGAGGCAACATTATTGTCTTTCCAGTGCCACTAACGTGAAAGTTTTCAGTTACATCAACTTTTTAAAATCAGGGGTTTGGCTCTTGTTTGACAAAGATCTCAAACAGATAAGTTAAGCCTATTAGCCTGAATGTGACAGTTAATATGCTGATGTTAAGAATGTGCTTAAAGTCAAGAGCTCTTGGCTAGGCATTTTGACTCATTAAAGGGGAAATAAATGTCAAAGTGAAGAAGATAAAACTGTAATACAGAATGTATTAATATAATAAAGCATACTGAAGATATTGCCTCTCTGTTATTTGTTAGTAAAGGGGATGGCATGCATTTCTGTAATGGGTAAAAAGGTTATATATAAGAAAATATTCTGTTTCCTGTCTTGCACTGAAAGCATTTTATATAAAACAGATAGAAAGTTGCTCATTCATTGTTTTAATACCCAAGATCAGTGTCGACTGAACGGCAATTCATGTAGTCCTATGGTCTGATATCATATGTTCAAGCAACTTGTGGAAAATAATGGAAAGAGCTTTTAAAAGGCTGCAGAGAGGTGACAGCCTGGAAAAAGCTAATTAAAGTATGTTTAAAAAATTGTGTTTCTTAAGATCTTTCATTAAAAAACAAGCTCAATGTAAAATAAAATAGATTAAGATGATGCTGATGTCACTGCAGCAGCAGTAGTCCGAGTGCTGATTGTATATGCTTGATTAAGTGATTCAGATATCTTGATTTGGTTTGGCAAACGAAAACCTTGCCTCACTATAAGTCATTTTTACCATCTGGATTTGCATATACGTATGATATCTGTTATATTAATTATATCTATTTTCAGAGGTATAGACAGACATAGCCCAGAGTTGTGGCACCCATTAATAGATCAAGCAAGCCTGTGCAGCTGTGTTTTGATCAGTGGAAAGGTTTCCTGGCATCCGAGAACTGAAATCACCTTTTGGGTATGACAAGTGCATCTAAGTATCTAGCAAGTGAAAATCAAGGGTTTCTGTAAGGAAGGAGTAAGAACACCTACCACAAAAATTAAAAGTAAAATAACCTTTAATAATCGCCACAATGCAAATTCAATTGCATGTATTGCTCTCAGTTGGCATTTAGCCATCCATCATTTGCTAGCTCATAAAGCTGATTTGTGCTCTTCCCTCCTGTCCCTGTTTCCCAGAGCTGTTGGCCTTTTCTCACCACTCCTTTCCCATAGGCACATACAACTGGGACCAAGCACTCTTTTGTCTCTTCCTCTGGAACTCTGCTTTGTATCACATGGGGAAAGGGGGAGTTTTGTGAGCAGCTTGCTTTCTTCTTCATTGCTGAATGCTACTTACAAACTCTGTCGATAGACACTTGGAAGGTATCTAAAATGGTAGACGAGGAAACAGGTATAATTCAGAGGAAAACTGACCTTGATTGAATAGGGTCAAAATGCTTCAACCACCTCTTTCATTTGAAATTCCTCATTTACAGACTCATACTTCTTTCATTGTAGCTTGGGGTTGACATAAATGTACTTGGGATCTGTGCTAGTCTTAAAGATAAGAAGTTCAGCTAGATTTAGTGGATTCTGTGACTAACCAAACTCTTTGTGAAGAACACACAATGTCTTCCCTCAAAGGGTTGTAATGCCAAAACTGCTGAGAGCACCAAAATTTATTTTCAGAAATCTGGTTTGGGTATTCCCCAGGTATTAGCATTTAGCAGACAAGTTAAAGTTCCAACTCCCTAATTCCCAGGTCTAATTGTATACATTAATTAAGCTCCTGAGGAGACACAAAAGTCCTGACCTCTAAATCATGTGTCTAAGAATTTGAATTTTCGTCTTGGGGTTTAGAAATTTAAGGCTGTTCTTAGAAACATTTAAAGGCTGTAAGCCACCAAAGGCTTTTGAACAAAACTCCTGTGGTCATTTCCAGACTTGGTCAGTACAGATACTTCTTGAGCTTTCTGGTGCTGTCTGTTATCCTAGGCCATTTTTGTCAAGTAGGCTAAGAATGGCAATATACCAAAATATTTGACGAAGTTTTACATAGATTGTGTCCTAAGCATTTATTTGCTACATTATGTGCCTCTCCTAACCAAATGTTGTTTGTTGTTATGGAAACCCATTCTAATGAGAGCTCTTTGACCCATGAAAACATTAGCCAACCAACAAAGTTTCCAGCTTTCAAGTAATTCTCAGTACTTCTGTTTCCATGTTCTTCAAACAGCATCTTTCTCATTGTCCGAAACCAGAGATGGCACAGGCTCGACTTTCTTTCTCATCACTAAGGAGTAACCAGCAGTAAAAAGGGACCTGCAAAAAGTGTAGATGTAATTAGAAGCACTTTAATATCCTTTTACACTATTGGAGTAGCAGAGAGGGATCTTAAAACTTCGTCCTTATACCTTCTGTTTCTTTGCTGGGAAGCACTTCAGCTAGGACCAGTATGAATTGGGAACCGGGAATTCCTCCTCTCCAGTTCCTGAGCTGCTGAAGAACAGCTACACCAACACACTCAGTACAGACACACTTCACATTTTTCTTGGGTTAGCACATTCCTTTATATAACTGTCTCTGATCTGACTATAGCTGATCATTCCTTCATCTCATTTTCACTTAACCTTTTGCCCTCTACACAGACTAAGCATCCTATCAGATATCTCCCAAAGGACCTTCTGTTCCCCCTTCCTCCCCTCTTTCTCTGATTTAGGCGCTTTACACCACTCCTGTTAATTTGCCTGATTACATGGAAGAAGCTGTAGCTCTTTTTATAATTGCTGTTTTACTTAAAACACTGATTCTTTAGCTCCTGTCTGTTTTCAGGTCATCACATCTCACTGGAGTTTTCCCTGGTTTAACGGGCAACTCAGAAACCATAGAGAGGACCAGAGAATGGGGGTCACTGTACATTCTTATATTTGAAAGCCGCTCCACAGCATCTGCAAGAGGATTCTTGACACCTGCCTAGTTAAACTGGGTGTCCAATGTTATCTCTCCAGGCAAGTAAGATTCAGGCAATCACTGTAGTCCTGTTTCACTTGTTCTCAGCCTTTTCTACACAAGCACATTAATTCTCCCAAGATCCTTCGGCAGCTGTAAGAAGTCCCCTGTTTTTTTCAATAGGATTGATAATATTGAATAATTCTTTTAACCTTTTACTGCCATTCCTGGGCTAGATGATAGGTTCTCTATTTGGATGCTAAACTCCAGCATGCAATAGCACATCTTCCAATCACCTACTCATTACGGAGCTCATTTGTAAAATGCTGCCATTTCATTTACGACTGCCTACAAAGCTCCACCCAGCATTAGCCTTAAAACATATAATGTCATTCTCCCAACACTCCCACTGTCAAAGGTCATATAAAGCAAACCATTGCTTTATACAGAAACTCCTTCTAGGTTAACACAGAAGGAATGGTAGCCCTTGGACAAAATTTGACTATATGGTTTCATATGATGCACTGGAAAGAAACATGTTCTGGAAAGGGTGCCAATAGCGCAGGTTCTGTGGTTCAATGCAGGAAATGACCCAACTGAAATGTACCAGCAAAAAATGTCATCGTTTTCTTCATTTCCAATTTCTGAGGAAAAAAAGATTGTCTGAGGAGACACAAATATATAAAAACAAAAAGACCTCCCAGGCTGACTTGAAATATGTTCAAACTACACATCCACTCCCTGCTCCCTAGAACCCAGTAAATAGTTCTTTGGCCCCACAAAGTATTTTAGTCTGAACCCAGGAAACCTCAGATTGACCTTGGAAATAAGTTTTCTCATTTTCAAAGTAAATGTCTCAGCCGCATTACTGGAGGAGTTGCACTTTTCTGATTGAAACATATAAAACTTGTCTTTTTTGGCAAATAGGGTAGATTATACTGTGGGGAACTGGTTGTTTTCCCAATTAACTGACCATAGGCACTTTCAAACTCTTTTTCTCAACTTTTATACCCCAGTACAATGCTGGTGGCAAGGTTAAAATATCTGGTTTAGGCCATTAGGGGCAGGGTTAAGCCCATGTAAAGCAGTAGAGCCTATCTCAGTGGAGATACACTGACCTACCTCGCTGAGCATCTGACGCATGTCTCTACAGAGATTTTGTTCTGTCTTTGCTTCAGGTTGTATTGGATGGTTTAACAGCATTTGGTACTGTAGAGTCCTTTTAGCTTACCTGGAAACCCATTTGAGATTTTAGATTGCATATGTCTGGATTTGATTAGCTTGGTCAAGTTGTTTTCTTCTGATGCTTTTCTCCTCTGCCAGCTGCATTGATTCATCTTTCACCCAAGACAAGAACTCACTCCCTGATGGGATATAGTGAAAATATGCTTTTGAAACAGTCTTTGACATCATCGTCTGACTCTATTCAGGTATAAATTTCCCAGGTCTGGTTATCAGTTCTCTGTAGAAAAGTGTAAGTGCATGTTCCACATGGAGTGTAAGGACAAGAAAGGTCTCAAATTCCTCTTCTGATGACTGGTTGGTGTCTATCAACTGATGCTGAAAACCATTGTGACCCCAGACTTCCTATTAATATCATAGCTGCTTTCAGGACCTCAGACATAACTTCCTTTGTCCAAGAGTCTTGTTTAAAACAGACCAAAAAATAAAGAGGGACACTTTGATTGGCATCTACCATATTAATTGAATTAAATTAAATTAATTGAATTAAACTTGGCTTTAATTCTAACAAAAAGTAAATGTGGTGTTGTGGCTTTTTCTAAGTGAGCCTTTTAGTTTTTGCTTCAGCTTGAGTTTCTCACTTGAGGCAACCAGAAGTGTTGAAATGCTGTCAGCTAGTATTTCATAGAGGTTTCCGGTCCAGGGCAGCAGTGCAGATACCCAACTGCCCCAAATGTGGTCTTTGCATCCTCACCATGTCCTGCTGAATCCAGCATGTGCTCAAGGTTTCACTAGGTTGCAGGTTGTAGCCACGTGGTACAGATTTAAGAGGTCCATGGGGCTTAGGCAATATTCATCTGAGAAGGACAATGCTATCCAAACAGAATGAACCTTTGAACTTTGTTTTTGATATGACGTTAAGCCTCAGATTTATAAAACCAAAACAGAACAAAACAAAAGCATGCTTGCTTTCATTCTGTTTTCTGATTTTGCACTACATTGTCAGCAAAGCAGACCTTTTGCCTTTAAACAGATGGCACATAATTCCGTGGGATTTTCCCACATTTGATGAATGCACATCAAGTGCATTTACATGAACATGGAAAATATTAAAATGACTACCAGGTCTGTGCAGTGTAAGACACCTGGAGCACATTGCTGCCAGCAAGCTTCTGAGGTGAGGATATTCTGGCACACAGTCACAGTTCTGGGGACCTGGCCATTTTTGACTCAGGTTATTGCATCTTTTGACACCTAAAGACATGTTCACCTCTGACCCAGAAACATCTGCAACGTCCAACTATAAAAATGGGAATGGAAATGTAGCCTTTTTTCCCCCCTTACTGTTATTTTTATTTTCTATTGAAAAGGCTTTTAAAAGGCCTATGAAACGTAAAATTGCTTTTTTGCCATAGTTGCAAAATTCATTTCACTTTTTATCTGAGATGCGCTTGTAGCAAATTTCCAGAGTTGAAAAACTAATGCAATAACCCACTTTGGGGACCACAGTCCAAAGCACTGAGCACAGCACAGCCTGCATCTCTCAGTGCTTGAGGCAAACAGGGAAACCGCCACAGTGGCCAGCCTTGTCCTAGCTCCCACCATTCACCCCGACTTTTTCTCACCAGTTTATATTGCCTGCAAAGTTCTTGCATATTCTGACTTTCCTTCCTAAAGTAACACTGACCGATTTTTACTCACCAAGCCCTAACTTTTGCTCCTTTTGTGCAGGCAAAATTTATAAATATCTGGGCCATTACTGCTGCTCCTCTGTCATGACTTATCATTAGAATACCAGCTCTACTGGTGACTGCTCAGGTGACTATAGTTTCCTATATGAGATACCAGTATTCGAATACCAATTTAAGTCTTTCTTTCAGCTTCCTTGTTATGATTTGCTCCTGCAATTTATATGCACACAAGTTATTTTTTTACTTAATTTTGCCTACTGGCATGTGGCCGAAAAAAATTGAGTTAGGACATTTCTGTGTGTCAGTTTGCCCTCCCATAGAATGAACTTGCGTGGTTTGTAGTAGAATGTGACTGTCTTTGGATGTATGGTACTATAGAAATCCCCAGAACTGTTATTTTGACTTTTAGCTATGGTATAACGTAGTCAACTTTTTATTTCATTTAACATAAGAGGTAGTATATAGGGCAGAGCAACATACTATGTTGATAGATGGGGTATTGCTGTGGTTGGGTTTGCCAAAATTAACACATTTCCCATTGGAAAAAAAAACTTTGGAAAAGTTTCTCTTTTCTGAGTACAGGCATTTTATGTTAGAGCCTTAGAGCTGATTCTGTCTCTCCTAAGTTATAAACCCTTATGGATGTACCATAAAGATGTCCACCTAATGCAGAGAAAAGCAGATTAATTGATCACAGTAATATATTCTTATCCACTGAATAAGAGCATTCCACACATTGTTTCTTGTTTTGTTTCTGGCTTGTAAATCTTCATTGTAGAATACAAATGAAAATGACCCAAATATGTATTATTTATGAATAAGACTCTCAGATATTATGCTTTAGATTGATTGTGTTAGACAGGATATAACAGAAGCACAATAAGTCAATGAAAAATAAAAAGCAGCAAAAATGTTTCATGCTAAAAATGTAGTTCTTGTGACACCTCTTATATAAAGGACATTTCCAACACATTGACATTTATATTTATCATGGCTGTGCGTGTGATTTACAGTGGTCTGAGGTACTGAATATCAGGAATATCCATGCACATACACAACCCTTTTGAATGATGGTAAGTCATAGACTGCTGCATTGCCCCTTATACAGCAAGCTTTTCCTCCCCTTTTTATTTTTCTTCTCTGGCTTCAGGGAGGCAAAGGAAGCAGTAGATCAATAGGGTGTCTTGACTGAAGTTGCCTGCAGCACTTCCATTTCTCAGACTGGACACTGATGCTAACTATCAATAGCAATAAGAGGCTGTCTCAGACAGAATTAAGGCTCCTTCTTCTGCATGGCTGTCTGGTGCTTACTGATAAACATCTTCTGTGCAGGATTGCAACAAATAAACCATTTCAAGTGTGCAAACTAGCCACTGTCATTCTACCTATTGATACTTGCTGTGGGGCGAAGGGACTGATAGTTATTTTCATACAGCTGATAACGCATTAGATAAGGGTACAGATGGATAATCGTACAAAGGCATAATGCTGTAAAGTGTGGAAAGATCATTGATGAAATTCTCTGTGCTCCTGTAGAAACCCTAAGACAACAAAAGACAAAAATACTGACTTGCGTTTAAACTACTTAAGCTACTGCTAAATTTAACTATTTACTAACCTCTGATTTTTAGGTAATGTTAAAGAAAACCTGCTGAGCTATTCTGTTCAGATGTTATTCATTTTTACCACTCCTCTGGATTTGCAAGTTTAGTCTGGAAATAAAAGCTAACAGGGGCTGGATGCAGCTGTGATATAGATGGGGAGGTGCTGGGTAGCATCATGGTCACTTGTCATTTGACCTGACCTATACACCACACTAGCAGTTGCTACTTTTGGAAGAACTGAGCCTCTTTAGCCTCCCTCCCCGCAAAAAAAAAAAAAAATCAATTTCTCAACTGATCTAGTGCTCTGTAGTGCTTTCCTTGTTTTCAGCCTGAATAAGGATGAAGAATCAGGTTCTCACCCACCCACATGAAATCACCATTAAAATACCCTGGCCCTGATCTTCTTGGTGGTAAGTCCCGTTATAACTGCTTAAGTCAGCTATCCAGTAGAGTTATGCCAATTTGCATCAAATTAAGAGCTCACATGGTAATCAGGGTTTATTTTCCTTTTAAGTTTGCCTTAACTGACTAGGGTGGGGAAGTGGTTCAGATGCTCTGCTGGAAAATCAACAGAGCCTTTTTTCATATCCTACCTCTGTGGAGTTCTAACCATTTACAGGAGCAAACAATTTGGCTCTGAGACATCTCCAGCTTTATATGAAGTGGTGCTTTTCAGATTAGGAGGCTGGTTTTCTGAGGGAAATTTCAGAGATCTGTTTTGAGTTTCAGAGTATCCCAAACAAAATGCTTAAATAACATTGTTTTCTTTCACAACAATTTTTATGTTAAATCTAACAAAGGCTGAGGGGTTTTATAGGATGAGATTATTCTGAAGATAGTTCTCATGTTGCTGAATTCTTAAATTAGGATGCTTGATGAGAAAAAACAGAGCTTCTGAGACTTTAGCGATGCCAGTTATGAATAACCCTACTAAAAATATTTGCATAAGAATACTCCTGAATATACGTCTATGAATAGATGTATTGCCTTTGAAAGAAGTGAAATAAAATGTTAACTGGAATTTCATTTAGGAAAGAAAAAAAAACCACACTACAACTTGTAGATTAATCACTTACTGATAGACATTTTCACTTGTTTTGTCTCTGTACCATATGTGCAATCAGACTTGCCCAGCACGCAAGAGCAGTATGGGGGTCCAATAGTTAATGTGTGCAGACTGCTCAGAATCACTGCTATTATTAATTGTCCTCCAGTATAGAACATGTACATTTTATATTAATACGCTGATTAGTGAGACAGAGCATACAGTTTCTAGCTAGGGAAGCTGGAATTTCAGAAATAGCTTGGCTCTTCACTTTGATTACTTTCTGGCTAGAGAGTTGGAGTCAAACTAATTCATTTTGTAAACATTACTGGTCATTCATGTACAGTACATTGCATGAATCAGTGCAGGACAGTCAGACGGGTGCAAGTTCAAAAGTCCAGATGAAAATTACTGTTTCACTGTACACAGTATAATCCCTGCACAAAGTAAGAAGGATCATATCTGTACTCTTTACTCGGGCAAAGTGCCCACCCCCCCAAAAAATGGAAGGTTTCATTAAGAAAGGTGAAAATACAAGGGTTCTAACTATTTGCTGATGAGCAATCCACCCCCTGTACCCTAGCAGTCAGCTTTCAACAAATATTTATACAGCTCAGGGATACAGCTATAGCCTCAACATTTTAGCACAAATATTAGGCCACAAATGCAGCTAGTCTAAATTGGTGTAGTCCTATTGGCTTCAGTGGCATTACAGTGATTTACAATAGCTGAGGTTCTCCCTCCTTTTATTTTTTCCCTCGGTGCCTCTGACAGAGTATGCTCTGCAGACTTCTTTCAGCTGAAAAGTGGATAAATTTTAAAGTAAAAATTAAATTAAAAACCAAGCTCTTCATCCTATTAAATTTCTCCCCATTTTAAGAGGGGCTCAGCAAAAAGGGAGGTATCTTACAAAGGTGACCATGAGTTTTCTGTAGCACAATGGTAGTCAGCTGAGTTGGGGTGCAAAAGCAGAAAGACATTTAAAAAAAAATAAATTGGCTCTTTTGTTAAAAAAAGATTATATATATGTATACACACACATACATAAAATCTGGTTTTACTGCTCCCACTGAAGAACTCTATTGCATGTGTTAGTTTTAACAGCAGTTATGCGGTGGTATAAGTACACAGTTGTGTATTATAATATTTGTTTCTCAGTGTCACTAAGCCAGAATTCTTTAAAATTATATTAAGTCTTCATTTTTTCCCCAGTTTTTCAAGACAGGAAACATTAGTAAAGCATTTTTTTTTTCCAATGGTAAGTGACTTGAAGCTGGAGACAGAGAAATGGATTACATTACATATTTTCTACGCAAACATAGGGATTAATTTAAATGATTCCCCTAAATCAAAATAACTCAGCTTTTTGGCAGCCTTTGAAGTTTAATGAATGTTTATTCTTGCCATCAAGTGTAGGTTTTGGGACACCCTGCAGGACCACTAAACCAAGATGATCTAAAGCTATTTATATAAAATAAGCCAAAGCCAAAATGTTTGTATTAAAGTTTTGACAAATATGCAAGTATTTAAAAGTAGATATTTTGTTTAAAAAATTCAAAGTTAAAGATGCAAAGTTGTTCCCACTGTTATATTGATGTCTGTACATTAACTACAGTTCTGATGATTTCAAAAGTAGACTTGATAGAGAACAGGTCTCTTCTGTAGCTTGTGTGCTCTCTTAGGTCTGGTTTCCACTCTTTTAGGGACACAGAAAACCTAGCTTTGCTCTTATCTTTCAGAATATATTTGGAATTCCTTTCAAATGTCTCTTATCAGAGTTGACAAGAAGTACCTATTACTTACAGACATTTCAATGCAGGTTTTCTGTAGAAGAAAATTAGATCAGGTCATGAGATGTAATAAACCAGACACAGGATTTCCAAATACATTTTATTTCTTTCATGGTTAATACTTTTTGAAGTGCACTACTGAAATGGTGCATCAGTGTAAAACCTGGTTTGCCTCTGATGACTGTGATTGACTAAAACAGTAGGTAATATTCTTGGAGATATTTAGCTTCTGATAATTCAGCCATACAGACGTTCTCTGATTTTTTTTTTTTTTTCTGGAGGGCCATTTTCACATGTACAAAACCCCCTTGAAAACTAGATATTTTTTATATCTAAAATTCACAGCATGTCTCGCTGTTAAATTGCCACCTTAGAGGCCTTTTTTAAATTTCATTGAAAATGCATATTAAATCAAAGTGATAGACACATGTAATGTAAAATGTCTGTCAACAATTAGAATCCCATTTGGAAGTTTGTAAAGCATAACAATTTAAAATGAATTTAAATTGAGAAGGAAAGTTTTTAGATTGAGAAGTAAAGTTTTAGACTGCAGTATTGTAATTTTGTATGGAACAAACCCAGGGGTTTTGCCCTTTTCTGAGTGAAAGAGAAATAAGAGCCACAGCTTCTAATGCAGTTAGTTCACCATCATGTGTCAGTCAAGCAGTTTCATTCTTTCCACAATAAAGTCCAAATTGTATTGGTTATTTGATTTTGAAAGGAAAAATAAAGCAGTAAATATGCAAATAACATAGTCCAATGTAAAATCGTGTTGCCATGTCATAGAATCATAAAACAGCCCACAGTGGAAGGGACATTGAAAGATCATTTGGTCCAGCTTTCCATTTTCAAGGAACCTGGAACACATTGCAGTAGTGTTTGATAACCACTTGATAAATTTGTGTGCTATGTATTGAAAAGTGCAACTGCTTTTATTGGGATAGACTAAATCCCTATCTAGTAACATCCACGTGGTTTGAAAAAAAAATGTTTTAAGGGAAACATGACAAAATTTCCTTTATATTCCTCTAAGATGATGGCAAGTTTTACACCCAAATCTCCCGGACATCCTGAAATCCTAGGATCCCCAGGCAAACAGGGCCACAGGAGCACTGAGGCCAACTGCCTCCACGGCATTTTTGACCGTGGTCCTTGGCCAGGCGGCCCCACCGCTGAGGACTTACCTACCTAAATGGGGACTAGGATTGGCAGTCAAAGGGGTACAAAGCTTGGGCTGATGCCTGGATTTTCCCCAAGTCTTGGGCATAGCAAAATATGGGGTTACATTAGGGTTTATGGCTAATGTTTACATTGTATTCAATAAATATCTACAATATGGTTTGTCATAAAATTAAAATATTTTCAATTAATTTCAATTTTTGTAGCATATATTTATTTTTTGTTTTATAACACGCATGTTTCCAAGCAGGATTCTATAATGTCATCTTCCTTCACTGAAATTAGTATAATCTTGTAGATACATGCCAATGCTTCAAGCATAGAACACTGCATTCTCTGTAGTGATACATAGCTCCTTTAAGCAGATACACTTCCACTGCTGATATAGTTGTGTATAATTCTTCCAGATTAAATTCTGGCTGTTTCTAGACATTCCAGTTATCACTTTGATTGATTTTATGAGAATGACAATAAGGAAGCAGAATAATAAATGCAAAGCATATTCTACAGCTCATTTCTGAAAGGAGAGTCAATCCCATGAGAACTTTCTGTAACGTGTTACTGGTTACAATTATTGCAAAAATAATAGTGTGCTATCACAAAAAAAATGGGTGCAAATTACCAGCACGGGTTTTGTCTTTGGTTATTTAGTATTTATGTGGTCTTTGAGTAATCCCCTTGAAGAGCCAAGATTACCTGTGATTAGCAGATTTGAACAGGTGGTTTAAGGAGCTGTACCCCTAAAATGTCATAGTTGTTTTGCTTAGAGCAGCAGTGAGTGCTTTCCCAGTCACCAGCAAGCAATTCCTGCAGGCTTCCCTGAATATGGCAACCAGTACCAGTTACAGGGGTTTGTTGCTCTAGGCAAAACATGAAACGTAGGCCCCTCGCAAGGCACAGTCACTAGAACAAGAAAGTGTTACTAAACATTTTGCAGCCCTAGGCAGCTGCATGCTCTGCGTGGCTGGTGGTGGCAGCGCTGGCCCAGAATGTAGATTTACCTATCTCTCCCCCCCCCCCCTTTT
>JANZLQ010000092.1:26770138-26772638 GCA_026212715.1 Elanus axillaris
CCCCCCCCGCGCGCGGCGGCCCCCGGAGCGGCGGCGCCGACCGCGGCGCCCGCGCCCCTCGGCTGCGCGGGAGCGAAACGCGGGGCTCGGGTCCCGGGCTCGGCGCGTTAAATCAAGTCGGAAAGTTTGCGGGACGTTGTCCCGATTCTGTGAGAGTTTACCCGGCTTCTAAAGTCCCTGGGACGCCCTCTTCGTAAAACCAGCAAATACATAGGCACTCGCTTCGCGTAGCTCTGCCGAAACGTTTCTTAAAAGTCACTCGGTTCCTGGGAGGCGACTTCTGTATTTTAGCCGAGTTTCGTGCGCTGTGTGTGCACTCGAGTTTTGCCGTTTGCTCAGCTTAATCCCCTTTCTCATCTCTGTAAACGTATTTATTTTTCTTCCGATATGATTTCTACTTCCGCTTGAAGTTTGGAGCAGGAGTTGGGGAAAACGTTACGGTTTTATTTGTCTTTCATCGGCCTCCTATGAAAGAATTTGGAACTTCTTAAAGTGAGCAGAGAAAGGGAAAGCTGAGATGGAAATTATCTCGCTGGGAAAGCAGAGAGGGATTTTTCACATCTTTGTGCGATTGCATCTTTTGACGTTCGCTGTCTTTTTTTTGGGTTGAGTAGATGGAACAGGTCAAAACACCTCCAAGTATCTTTTTTTTTTTTTTTTTTTGAAGTGGCCGTTTTCTTCTGGTTTTAGTCTCCTGATCTGATTTTGCACATCATTTTCAAATGAAAGACAGTGGGAGTGGGAGAAAGGAATGCTAGCTGAGCAGCTTTCCTGCCTGTTGCTAAAGGATGTACTTGAAGTAAGTTGGATTTTGCCTGAAAAGATGGCATGGGAGTGAAGCTTTTGTTTAGTTTGCGTGGCTATCCTAAGTAAGTAAATAACAAAGTTTATTATTTTAGAAAAATGCCAACCGGTTTCCTAGGAAAAGCAATGTTCTTTACTATGAAATCTGTAACAGCCTCCCCCCGCCCTTCTCCAGTAATGCTTCTAGGTTATGGCTGGTTTACATGGTTAGACACTAAGTTTTGAGTGAGCTGCCTAGAGGGTGTGTTTTTGTCATGGTGTTTCAGGATTCAGAACGCTGTAATAATATTAGCATAGAGCTACCCTCTGCCTTTCCGGGGTCCCCTGCCCTGGCAACTGCTTCCCACTTGAACCAAGACAGGGTGGGTGAGCTGCGTGGAGGACGAGTCTGCATTATATACCTTGAAATTGAAAAACAAAACTTCGAAATTCCAAGCGCTCCTTTCTTCTCCTTTCACACTGTGAATTCAGGTTTGCTAATTCATCTAACAGTTTGCGCAGGATTCAGGCAAATGTAGCATCGCTAGTCCTTGAGGCACTTGCAGTAAGGTTCTGCTGGGCAGTATTTTGGGCGATGAATAGAGTGGCCCCGTGAAAATTTCTTGTGTCTGATTTGAATTCTGGTTTGTTAAAACTTCCTGCTATGGTTTCGTGTCTAAAGATTGATAGGGAAAAAAGTTCCTCAGACTGCAACAGCGTGGTTTGGTTTTTTGTTATTTTGGTTTTCTTTTTTTTTTTTACTGCTCTCTCTTTTTTCCCAAAGTTCAAAGCTCATGCAGTTCACTCTTAGCAGGAAGACTTTCCACTTAAAATATATTTTTGGTTCCATCAATGGATAAGGAAGTTTAGTCTTGTAAAAAAATCCTGTGCATGTGCACATTAGATAAAGCTCGTATTGGATTAACCAGAACAGCTCTCAGATTAATAGCAGAAATTACTTGCAGCGTAAATTATATTCAACAAGTAACTAATTACTGGTAGGAAGTGGGCAGGAGGTTGTGGGATTATTTCCTTTTGTTAGTAACTCCAGCCACTTTCATGACATTTTAGAATATTTTTTTTTCAGTTGGTTGGAATTGCATTCCCAATTGTAAAAGAATATTCTTGGAGTGTAATTTCTGAAGAAGGTGTATTGGAAAAATAAGCCAGCTAGACTTTGAGGAAGAGAAAATATTTGCTGCCCTTCCATATAAAGGCTTGTCAGGACCACTGCCTTTTCATGTCAGTAATGGATTTTGGTAAATTCCTGCTGCAGCATTATGATCATCCACGTAATTGTTGCTGGGCCCATGAAATGAGAGAAATTATGATCGCTTTCTTTAGTAAGATCTGAAGGACAGGATGCTTAAGAGAAATAATTGCTTAGTTAGGCTGCTTTTAGTTTGTTACATAATTAGGCCTTTTTGTGCGATAACTGCAGTCTGTCGGTTCAGAATACAGACACTTGTGTTTTTTCCAAAGGTGAGCCTGAAGTGCAGAGGGCCTTGTGAAATATCACTTAGGCAGATGCAATTCAGAAATAAATTACTGAATCCCATATGGTGGAAGTTGTCTAAACCCGGTGTTAGTTCAGACCCGTTTTGTGTGTGTTTCCCCTACGTAACCCGCATCTTTGTCTCGCTACAAAATATTTATGTTTTAGTTTGTACCTTATTTATCTTTTTGATGCTAAGCAGCATCTGGCTCCCTGAGGACA
>JANZLQ010000092.1:26777638-26791814 GCA_026212715.1 Elanus axillaris
GTAGCAGTTCCAAGATTGTCAACAATAGTATTACAAGCAGTAACAGCTCCACAATGGGTACCTCAGCTGTAACAACCTCTCTACCTCACATAGGGGATCTGACAACATTAGGCAACTTTTCAGTGATAAATAGTAATGTAATAATTGAAAACCTTCAGAGTACTAAAGTGGCGGTAGCACAGTTCTCACAGGAAGCAAGATGTAACGGTGCATCAAACAGTAAGCTTGCTGTACCTGCCCTGATGGAGCAACTGTTGGCTTTACAGCAGCAGCAGATCCATCAGTTGCAACTGATTGAACAAATTCGTCACCAAATATTATTGTTGGCTTCCCAAAATACAGACATGCCAACGTCTTCTAGCCCTTCTCAAGGTACTTTACGAACATCTGCCAACCCCTTGTCCACATTAAGTTCCCATTTATCCCAGCAGCTGGCTGCAGCAGCTGGATTAGCACAAAGCCTTGCTAGTCAATCTGCCAGCATCAGTGGTGTGAAACAGCTACCCCCTATACAGCTACCTCAGAGCAACCCTGGCAACACTCTAATTCCATCCAGTAGTGGCTCTTCTCCAAATATTAACATATTGGCAGCAGCAGTTACAACACCGTCCTCAGAAAAAGTGGCTTCGAGTATTGGTGGCTCACAGCTCAGCAACCCACCAGTATCAGCATCATCTTCACCAGCTTTTGCAATAAGCAGTTTATTAAGTCCTGCATCTAATCCACTTCTACCTCAGCCCGCCCCTAGTAACTCTGTTTTCTCCAGTCCCTTGACCAATATTGGAACACCTGCAGAGGATTTAAACTCCTTGACTGCCTTGGCACAGCAAAGAAAAAGCAAGCCACAAAATGTAACTGCTTTTGAAGCAAAAAGTAATTCAGATGAGGCATTCTTTAAGCATAAATGCAGGTTCTGTGCTAAAGTGTTTGGGAGTGACAGTGCCTTGCAGATTCATTTACGTTCTCACACTGGCGAGAGGCCATTTAAATGCAACATATGTGGAAACAGGTTCTCCACAAAGGGAAACTTAAAAGTCCACTTTCAGCGTCATAAAGAAAAATACCCTCATATTCAAATGAATCCGTACCCGGTGCCAGAGCATTTGGACAATATTCCTACGAGCACGGGTATTCCTTACGGGATGTCTATACCGCCAGAGAAACCTGTCACGAGCTGGCTGGACAGCAAGCCAGTCCTCTCCACCCTGACGACTTCTGTTGGCCTGCCACTCCCACCAACGATCCCGAGCTTGACCCCATTCATCAAAACTGAGGAGCCTCAGCCGATTCCCATTAGCCATCCTTCCGCTAGCCCTCCCTGCTCTGTCAAGAGTGACTCGGGAACAGCTGATCCCACATCAAAAATTTCCAATGGACTTTCTGATGAGGTAGAGGCTGGCACTTTGCCTACCTCAAATGGCAAAATGGAAGAAAACTCTCAAAACGCAAGCGCCGTCACTAACATGAGCAGTTCCGTGAGCTCACCGGCAGCAGACTCAGGCTCCAGCAGTGTCGCCACTTTTACAAATCCACTGATGCCTCTCATG
Organism: Elanus axillaris; assembly: GCA_026212715.1. Taxonomy (NCBI): domain Eukaryota; kingdom Metazoa; phylum Chordata; class Aves; order Accipitriformes; family Accipitridae; genus Elanus; species Elanus axillaris. The sequence continues at coordinate 26,779,186 of JANZLQ010000092.1, forward strand.
TCAGAGCAATTTAAGGCAAAGTTTCCGTTTGGAGGACTATTGGATTCAACGCCAGCATCCGAAACGTCAAAATTGCAGCAACTGGTAGAAAACATTGACAAAAAGGCAACCGATCCTAATGAGTGTATCATTTGCCACCGAGTTCTCAGTTGCCAGAGTGCACTGAAAATGCATTATCGCACACATACTGGTGAGAGGCCATTTAAATGTAAAATCTGTGGTCGCGCTTTCACTACTAAAGGCAACTTAAAGACTCATTACAGTGTCCACCGTGCCATGCCTCCGCTGAGAGTGCAACATTCATGCCCGATCTGCCAGAAGAAATTCACCAATGCCGTTGTGCTACAGCAGCATATCCGAATGCATATGGGAGGGCAGATCCCCAACACCCCAGTGACAGAAAACTATCCTGAGTCAATGGAATCAGATACGGGATCTTTTGATGATAAGAATTTTGATGATATAGACAACTTCTCAGATGAGAACATGGAAGACTGTCCTGACAGCAGTGTGCCAGATACACCTAAATCTGCGGATGCATCACAAGACAGCTTGTCTTCATCCCCTTTGCCCCTGGAAATGTCAAGTATTGCTGCTTTGGAAAATCAGATGAAGATGATCAATGCAGGACTTGCTGAACAACTTCAGGCAAGCTTAAAGTCAGTTGAAAATGGGTCGGTGGAAGGGGACGTTTTGACTAACGATTCGTCATCTGTCGGTGGTGATATGGAAAGCCAAAGTGCTGGAAGCCCTGCTGTCTCAGAGTCTACCTCTTCCATGCAGGCCTTGTCCCCATCCAACAGCACTAATGATTACCACAAGTCACCGAGTATTGAAGAGAAACCAGTAAGAGCTTTACCAAGTGAGTTTGCCAATGGTTTGTCTCCAACCCCTGCTAACAGTGGTGCTTTGGACTTGACGTCTAGTAACACTGATAAAATGATTAAAGAAGAGTCTCTGAGTATGCTCTTTCCTTTCAGAGATAGAGGTAAATTTAAAAACACCGCATGTGACATTTGTGGCAAAACATTTGCTTGTCAGAGTGCCTTGGACATTCATTACAGAAGTCATACCAAAGAGAGACCATTTATTTGCACAGTTTGCAATCGTGGCTTTTCCACAAAGGGTAATTTGAAGCAGCATATGTTGACACATCAAATGCGAGATCTACCATCACAACTTTTTGAGCCTAATTCCAGTATCGGCCCTAATCAGAACTCTTCGGTTATGCCTGCTAATTCACTGTCATCGCTCATAAAGACTGAGGTTAATGGCTTTGTGCACAGCTCTCCTCAGGATAGCAAAGAAGCACCCTCTGGTCTAGTTGCTTCAGGGCCGCTATCCTCCTCTGCTACATCCCCTGTCCTGCTCCCCGCTCTCCCCAGAAGAACCCCCAAACAGCACTACTGCAACACATGTGGGAAAACATTTTCTTCCTCCAGTGCTCTGCAGATCCATGAAAGGACACACACTGGTGAGAAACCTTTTGCCTGCACTATATGTGGAAGAGCATTCACAACAAAAGGCAATCTGAAGGTACTTGTTCCTCTTGCTGTTCTTAGGTTTCATTTTCTCCTTGCTGGGTTTTTTTAATTTTTTACACCTGTTAATGTTGCAAGCAGTGGTACCTTTGGGTATCTGTGGTGTGACAAATTGTATGTTTAGTCAGCTTTAGTAGACCTAGATGGCCTCTTGTTGAGTGCTCACGTTGGCAGCCGGTCTGAAGTGTGATTTTTTTGTTTCAATGCTTAATTAAAATTCATCTACCAGCAAAGAATGTCTATGTAGAGTGTGAAATGGAACAGCCAAATGATGGTAAGGAGTATTAATTAACAGAGACGCGTTTTGTAACTCACACACCACTTTAAGAAGTGAAAGGCTCTTGAATGTGCTGTTTTTCATAACTATCATGTAAGATGATGAGTGTTTAAAAAAACTATTAACATAATTCTGGAACTAATGGGCATTACTTTAATTGATTATATAACTAACATTTCCTACTGATATGTGTTTGAAAAAGCAAATATACTTAAGTTTTAGAACACCAGTTGAGCACTTTACTGTGTACATTTTTCTGTTGACAGAGTATTTCTCTAGAGGTTGCTGCCAGTAATGTGAGATGAATAATTACTTTCAGGCCATTCTGTCTATACACGAGGCTCTCCGATGAGCAATCAGTAAAGGATACTTTCTGCCTGTCTGAAAAGGACGTTTATAGGGTAAAGGGTGTCAAATACAATACTTACCATTGCAATGAAAGTGGACATAGCAATTCTAGCCCTGAAAACAGCTATCTGCAATTGACAGAATAACGTGAAGTCATTATAAACTAAATACATATAATAAAAAAAAAAGACTAACAAGCAATGCATTGTTCAGCAGGAAGACAGGGTATTCTGGGTAACGGTGATGGGCTAATCCAGAAGTTTATTTATTAGTCCAGATGGGAAATAGAGCCCTGTATCAGCTGCCTTTAGTGCCATTCATTATGTAACAAGGCTGGACATGTTCATGGACTGCTGCCTTCTCTGTGATCAAAATAAGTTTGAAAACCCTGTCAACCCCTATTTTTTGTTTGTTTGTTTCTTCCTTTCTTTCTTTTCAGGTTCACATGGGCACCCATATGTGGAACAGTACTCCTGCAAGACGAGGCAGACGACTTTCCGTAGATGGCCCCATGACGTTTCTAGGAGGCAATCCTGTAAAGTTCCCAGAAATGTTTCAGAAGGATTTGGCTGCGCGGTCGGGGAATGGAGACCCTTCCAGCTTCTGGAACCAGTACGCAGCAGCACTCTCCAATGGCTTGGCCATGAAGACCAACGAGATCTCTGTCATCCAGAATGGTGGCATCCCTCCGGCACCAGGGGGCCTGGGCAATGGTGGCAGCTCTCCCATCAGCGGCTTGACGGGAAGCCTGGAGAAGCTCCAGAATTCAGAACCCAATGCACCTCTAGCTGGTCTGGAGAAAATGGCAAGCAATGAAAATGGGACAAGCTTCCGTTTCACGCGTTTTGTGGAAGACAACAAAGAAATTGTAACAAATTAGAAAAAACTCCATAAATAACATTCCTGCAAATAGTGCAACCTAGGGTTGCTTTTTTCAAGCTGCAGGCTACAACATTACAAAGACTTTCTTTTGTACCATGTTCTACTTCTAGAGTTCTAAGAGAGCTTATTTATTAGTGATATAACCTTGCTTTGCAAACAAATGCAAGCATTAACTTTGGTCTCCTGTATTTTGAACTAAATACTAATCGACTAGAGTGCTGTAAACTTGCTGTAACATTTATGGCAGTTGGAAGTCTGTTCTGCTAGGTGATCTTATTCTGGCATTAACTTATTTTCTATATCCCGTTTAACATGAACTCTGGTATTGATGCGATGCCTCAGTGATGCATTAGATCTCTAACAAAAATCTGTATATAAATGTACACTCTGATCCTGCTGGAAATTTTATCAGCAAACACATTGTTTAATTTTTCCAAACAGAATTAAGAGAAGGACTGAAAGAATATAGACTGAACAGTGTGGGTCCTTTACACAGCTCAGTTTTTGATTTTTATTATAAAATTAAAACTGCTTTAATTTTTGTAGGTTTAACATTTTCTGTTTTGAACTGTTATTTGTATTGTGCTTTTTACTTGAGTCGTCTTAAATGTTAATACATTTCTGTACAGTAATAAGCACGCGGATTATTAGAGAAGATACTGAAGTGTTGTTTTGGTAGTTGAAACTGAGACGTAACATTTTGCCTTGTAGGTATATTCATTATAGAAAATGTGCTGGACTTTCACAATGCTGCTAAGTATGGCATCTTGAACAACTTCCGTGGACAACTGTAGATGCTCTTGTACATACAATAAGACATCACTTTCATTAAAATGTACATATGTTCCTTACAAGACCAAGCCCTACTCCTTGACCAAGGGAACAAGTATAGTGTTTGTTTATTTTGTATTAGGTATGGGGGGGGGGCAGGGGGAACCTTGGACTGTTACATGCACTTTCTCAGAAAGTTGAAAGGAAAAGAGGTCCAGTTTCTTTAACATTTAATACTTACTAACAGCAGAGATACTGTAATTTTACTCGAGTAATCAAATACATTTTTGCAACAGATAAAATTCACTGTCTCTGTGTTTTTAAAGTGTACCTGTATTTAGTAATCACTTTGTATTATTTAGCCTTTCCCTTGGTTAACATGAACTGTCCAGGTTGTATGTGTGTGTTTATATTTGTAAGTATGGGTATACATATATGTATTGCATATTAATTGCTAGTATATTTTTCATACCCCCTAATAGTGGGAAATTTCTCCTTAACTATTCAACTCCTCCTCATAAAATTGTAGATATTTTGGCATTTTTTATTTCTTTATAAAAAAAAAATGCTGCTAGCAAAGACCTTATTGAGCCTAGGTAAGTTTCCTTTGGAGGAAATAATTTATCACATTTAAGGCTTGATTTGGTTCAAATGCTTTATATTTGATATTAATTTTATTCTATGAGATTGTATGTTTGTGGCATGCTTACGCTGCTATATCTGTGTTAAGATGTCCACTTGCAAGCCTCCATATATTATATGGGATTTATAACTTGATTGTAAAAAAAAAAAATTGCTTTGGCCTTGCACATGATTTGGCTTCCCTTATGCACCTGCAATGATCATTAACCTCAATGGGAGTTCGGGGAAACAGAATTCAGCCCAACATTTTCACCCAGTAGAGTTTTATCTCTTCACATTATTATTTAATGAAAAATAAGTGTTTGGGGGTCTTCAAAAAACCAAACAGGAATAACCAATTTTATGCTCACGTGAATATATATATATATTACAATTCAAAAATTCAGGCATTTTGTGTTACAGGCTTTTTTTTAATATCAGCATGGGTGGAGTTGCTTGCCTTTTTAAACAAGAAGTAATCACTTTGCTCTTCCCCTTAGTAGCTTGAGTTGTAAATTGGGCCTCTTAAAGGATTTAACACTGAAAAGCTGGGGTGAGAAATACTTTTCTTGAGGACTTTTACCATTCATATGATTATGAATCCTTAGTAAAATATTAACACTGTAGTCTGAATACCTCTTGGACTTCATGTCTTTAGAACTTTTTCCTGTTCGAATGTGATGATTCATCTGGTACATGATACACATTTTTGTTAACATGTAAGTTGTATGCTAGAGCCAGCTGGCTTGTCAATGTGAATATTTAAGAATTTCAAGTCACTTTTTGGTCTCGGAAAAAGGTAAATTAAACGGATTTTGTTGATTTTATCAATGAAATACTAACTAATTCTCCTTTTAAACTGAGTTTAGATTTGAGCGACAGAAAAGTGAGGAAGGGGTAGCAGACGCCAGTGCTCTGGGAGGGTTTCCTTTACGCAGCTTGAGTTTCATTACTGGCTTTAACTCCGGCCCTCGGAACCTCTCCTCACGTTAGAGCGAAGTCTTTGGGTGCCGAGGACCTTTCAGCCCCTCCGGGGCACGGGCTGAGAGGCCCGTCCCGGCCGGGGGAAGCCGCGCCGGGGGCACTGGGGCCTCGCACTCGCGAGCCTCCGCGGGCCGCCGGCTCCCGGACCCTCCCCGCCGCTGGGTAACGTATGCACTTCCAGAAAAAAAAAAAAAAAAAGAAAGTGAGCAATTTTCTTTGTAGTATCTTAGGGCCCGGGGGTACCCCCCGGTCTCCCCGGCTGCTGGGTGCCCTGTTCCCTCAGGCGGAGCCCGCCCGCCCCGCGAGCGCACCCCTGCGCTCGCTGCCCGGGCGTTGCGGGGTGGGACGCCGGCAGCTCGCGCACTCGGGCGACCGTTAGGCGCGAGCACTGAGGGCGGTTGAGGTAAACTTCCCCGCCCCGCTGCGGGGATGCCGGGCGAAGCGGGCACCGGGAGGGGGTAAACCTCCCCGCCCCGCTGCCCGAGGGGCTGCACTTCCTCGCCCGAGGTCAGGTGTGCCCCCCCACCCCCTCCCGCCGCGAGGGGCGAGAGACCCTTTTCTCCTCCGGCCTTTCGGAACCGTATCCCTGAGGCTGCGGGGAACCCGCCCCGGCGGCGGGGGCTGCGGCAGGTCGAGGCTCCTCGGGACGCTCAGTCCCCCCCCGGCCGCCTGCCTGATGGCAGCGACTGAGCCCGGCTGGGCGAGGGTTCCCCGGACAAGCCGGTGCGCTGCCCTGCCCGCACTTTCCGCTTCCCTTGCTACCGTCTGCGAAGGTGGGTGCTGGGGGGGGAGGATTCAACTGTTGCTGTGTCCCGTGCGTCCCGCTGCACTGGGCTTGGCGGAGGGTGCCTCGGCTGTTATCCCCACGCTGCAGAGGGGCTTTTCGTTCCCTTTTTCCTGCCGAAGGGAGTCGCGGTTCGGCCCGCTGCGGAAGCCGGGGCCGTCCCCCGAGGGTGCGGAGGCCGTGCCCGCGGGGTGCGGGGTCAGGGTCGGCTCGCGGCTCCCCGCCCCGTCAGGCGGAGCGCCCGGCTGGCCGCCAGCGAGCTGCCGGAGAAGAAGGGAGGGAGGAGGGGGATAATTTGCTCTGGAAACGCGGAATGTTGAATTTCCCGTTACTTGACACCAGACCGTGGGGACCGGGGGAAGTTACCTCTCCCCAGAGCTGTCCTCTGGCAAGCGCACAAAGGTGCCCGCGTCGCCTCGCAGCTGGGCGCCGCGCTACCTCGCTGCAATTACCCAGCGCAGGATTTCCTATTCACAGACATTGAATTAATCCTTATTCAAGAATAGATTTTTTTTTCTTTACAGTTTTGTTTGCGCGGCCGCATTTTTCTCATTAGCAACAAAGTTTTCTTCCTCTGCTTCCCCCGCCCATCACAATTTTATCATCCATTAAAATAAAGCAGAGTGGGGTGGGGGGTGGGGTTTTTTTCTTCTTCTAAGCGCCAACGATCGTTCAGCGCATTCATTTAATCAGCCCGAGTAATTTTCTCCACCCAGAAACAGACGTGATGTATTTAAAAATTGGGCTAATAGCGTGCGAAATTTCCCCGCTTGGGAATAGCCTGCGGCGGAGCGGCCGGAGGCGTCCGGCCCCTGCCGGCTGGGTAAACCGTGGGGCTGCCCCTCCCGCCGGGCATTTTTGCTAGCAGGCGGCCCGAGAGTTTGGGGTTTTCCCCGAGTACCGTAGGGAGGAGAGAAAGCGAGGACGTGGCGGCGACTGCGAGAGAGAGGAGCAGGAGGCGCGCCGTTCGCCGGGCCGCCGAGAAGGGCGCGTAGCCCACCCGCAGTGCCCGACCGCGGGGGCAGCCTGGCGGGTGGTCACTTCACTTTCATGGGGCAAACTGGGCAGATGTAGCGGGACAGACGGAAGGAAAGGCTGAGAAGGGCTAGTCAAAAGGACCCACTATACCAGCAGAGGAGAGAGAGGAATCAGGGCAGCACGTCGGGTGGGCAGGAACAAGGTTTCTCTATTGGCGAGGCAGGAGTGAAAGGGAAGGGGAGCAGCAAATTGCCCGGCTTATTTCGCGTGCTGATGACGACCGAATCCTAAGCTCTTCGCGAAAAGCCAGATGAGTTTCGCTGTTTCTTCCTATGTTGGGCTGTGGTTTAAGATGTAGGGACAGGTTGCAAGCCCTCCCAGCTGCAGCGGTCAACAAATCTCCAACACTGCTTTGGAAAGCATATTTGCTGACCATCAAAATGCAACAGTTGCTGCTTGGTTTGACCTTTTCTTTGGGGCATACTTCCTGCTTTTGGGAGTCCTGAAGTCGCAGGCTACCTGGCTGCGTGCTTGCAGGAGGCCAGTTTTACTTGGCAGGAGGAGGTGTGACTTTGCAGCCTGACAGTTCTTTTTTTTTCTCTCTCCCTGCCAGTCTTCAGTACTGCTCCGGTTTTATCTCTGGGGTTTTTTTAAATCGAAATAAGATTTTTCTATTTGGTTTTCTTTTCTCATGAATATGAGTTGACAGAAGTTAAACTAATGTTTTGCAAATAAGTGGGTACAGTTATTTATACAAGCCGGGAGCAGCATGTCTCTTAACTACTGAGTTGAAATATAATGACTTAAAGATTCACATATAATACAGTCTCTTGTATAAATACCTTTCTCTAGATGAAAAGTTACGGAGGAGTAGAGGCTTGGAAATACTAAACTTAATAGAAAAGAACGGGAATAATTGGGAAATAAGCAACTTCAGCTGAGAACAGAGTTACTGGCAGCTGTGTTTAGGTTCCATTTCCCAATTTGATCTTTCTGGTTTTTGCATTCAGGTTATAGTTAATATCAGAATGGCTACCCTGAGCCAGTCCCTCTGTCACTACTGGCAGTGGCCTAGCAGATGCCTGGAAGATGGTGAGTGCATGGCGATTCCTCCTTGGGAAAATCTCCTTGTTCCAGGAACAACCATACAGGGAGGCCACATGCGGTGGTTGGAATATTTTACAGGTAAGCGAGTGAGGTGTAAGCATGGCAGTGACTAAAATTAAGTTTCTGGCTCAAATTACATTATAGTTTTTGTCCTACCATGAGCCTCTTTCTTTGGTTTCCATTTTATCTTCTGTTTTTCTTTAGACATGTATTTTTGAATCCACAGTCTAAATTTCTTAAGGGGCAAAGTCTCTCAATGATACAGGAAGAGGAGCAGTAGAGTGAGAACAGGAGAGCAAGAAAGAGGAATTTTCTTTAATGCTCGAGTCTGTCTAGCACTGAGGGAGGTGGTGAATAACATGCACTTGAGGGTTAAAGACATTCTCTGCAATGCTCTGCCTGGTGGGTGGGGCCAGCCTCTTGTATGCAGCTGACTGAGCATATGGTATACCTGTGAGAATGGCCTACTGGAGAGTTGTAGAGTAAGGAAGTGATGTCATCTTCCTTTTTACAGCAGTTAACTAATTAACGCAAATTGCAGGCTATTCTTAACTTTCAGAAGTTATTGTCACTTTTGGAAAGTAGTTTAAATTCAGCTTAGATGGGGACCAAAAACATGTCCATGCCCATGTTAGACTTTGTCACCACAGCTAATAAGGAAGGTCCTCACTGGAATGATCAGCCCTAAAACTTCTGGTGTCATTTCATTTCAAAAGAAAGAAGTCTCTCCATGTTAGCAGACATTTACATCATTTGCACAGACAGCTCTCTTGACCAGGGCAGTGCTGAAGTACAAAGGTCCATTTTCATCATTTAAAGGTCATAAAAATGCAGTATCACAATGTCAGGTGGGTGTAGCAGAAGCCCTGCAGCACCTGGCATCAGGTGGTGCAACATGAGCACTGTTTAGAACTGAATATGGAAAGCAAAAAATGGAGTGGTCTGGCACACTATAATGGGTTTAACCCCACTGGTCACTACTTTCTTTCTTTTCCTCATCTTTTCCATGAAAAATAATTTCAAAGCAGAGCCAGTAAGACTAACCAGATGAATAATGTTAAGGTTTGTTTCAAAGCAGTGGCTGTTTTGAAAATAAGCTTCCTTTAGCAGTGAATAATTCTAAATTGCTTTCCTTTCATCAGGATTTTAAAGTGTCAGTTAACACATAGTGAAGCTAACATTTGTTTCATATGTACAATAACTAAAAGTGGATAATCATGTTCAATGCTAAATGTGCATTCATGAACTACCTTTCCGTTGGTTAGAGGATCCAGAGAATAACAAATTATAGAAAGAGAGACAACAAATTTCAAAGGTTTATGTGTCTATTTCCTTGTCTAGGCCAAATAGAGAGTCCTCTCAGCAACTTGTGTCAGACCTGCTGATGAGAACAAGGATGTTTGTGACGGTTAGGTCACTAGTTAGCTCAGTTGTGGGGATCCCTTAATACCAGCATAGACTCCTGGTGCTGATACATGTAAACTAATTTAACCCCCTGCTTAAGTCAGCTCAACTTATTTTGGCTTCTAACACTGATGAAAGTCTGAGCACTGCACAAACAATTTCTGTAACACTGTTTGTGGCAGTTTAAGTTGTTACTGTCTTTCAGTTCAGATGTTTATTTCTGTCCACTGAGATTTCTTGCCCCTCCATATTTGAATGAGTGGAATAGATTGCATAAGCACTCCTTATTCATATCACTGCAAAGACAGAGTGATTTCTTATTTGCTGAATAAGACCTTAAGGTAGGGAAGTGTCCAAAATGTACCAGGCAGGTTCCCAAAGCTTAAGATCATCTTACGAAAGGAGGTTGAGCCTATGTATCTCTGAGTCAGGCAGAAAAGAATTCATAAAGCTACAGCTTGTTTGAGCCAGAATTTGATGAGATGTTCAAACTAAGCCTCCTAAAGGGTCAGCTGTCTACAAAATGGGCTTAGCTTAAAATGCCACCAAAGGCATTTTTTAGATAGTATGTCTAACTTGGCACTGAAGTGGGGGGAGAACACTCCATAATTTGTCCTGTTGTGACAGAGCATAGCAGTAGCAGTAACAGCTTAAACCCACCAAGGCTATTACTTCAGCAGTCTCCTTACTGACATTAGATAGTCACCTGGAGTCACTTTTCTTGCTTGACCTATACAAAAAAAGTAGACTGGGCTCCTGTGTTCTCTCCTGGATTTGAAGATGTTATTAAACTAATTCTCTCTGTGCAAAGCTGTATGCATTCATGCTGGCATCCTCAATAAAGCTGGGGCACAAACAAAAAAGCAAACCAACCAGTCACAACAGCATTCAATGCACTTAAACTGGGAGGAAATGAAAATCAATATTTGTCAAATGGAGGGAAAAGGTAAAATGGGCTGAGGAAAAATGTCCGGCTTTCTTAAAAGCCATTAGTGAAAATGAAAAGTTGACAGCAATACTGAAATTTAATTCCTGCATCAGTGCTGTTTGAACATACGGTTTTGCTGTTGTTTTCACCCTCTGTCTACTGATGCACACACTAGCTTGATGCACGCATATTCCTTTATTGTTCGTGCTGTTGAAGGGAATTTATTACGTTTTAATTGTGCATGGTTTGGAACCTCGGAGACTTCTGTACAGGTTTTGCTTGTGGTTAAAGTGTGATGGGCTGATTTAGGAAATGGAAGTTTCATCCCTGGCTCTGGGCACATGTAACCTTGGGCAAGTTGCTTCAGTCTCTTGATGCGCTTTGTAAAATGATGCTAACAATAATTCCTTACCTTTAATTTTTTTTTTTTTATTTTGGATATTTAGATAGGAAACTGTTCAGATTGGTCTTTTACAATGTCTCTATACCATATATGGCTACTCTTTTGGAATATAAATGGTTTTAAAATATCCAATACAAATGAGCTATTTTGAATTTCAGTATCTGCCAGAACACCTGGAATTGCTCTGCTGATACCTCAGTAAAACATTTGCCACTTACCTAATGAAGTTTAGAAGTTAATGCCATGTTGTACATATTTACGTTTTTACTGTATCTGTAAGAATAAATCATCAGTTTTTGCAAAAGGTCTCCAGAGATACTGTATTTTTGCAGCCACAGTCTTTTAAAATTTTCCATGTAGACAAAATGTCCCTTTCTGAGGCACAGTACAAGGAAATAGTAATTGCATTTGCTGCCTTGCAGACAAGTGCCTGTAGCTGATTTCCAATTTCAGTGGTATTTATCACAGATAAGTTTCAGCCTGGACTGCCGCTAATAAGCTCTCTTGATATGTTCCCCATATGTGAAAAAATGGTAAAACAAAGTATGTGGAATTGTAAAGGTCATATTTAATCAGAAATAAAATGCTGGATGATGTACAGTGTGACAGTTTAGGGTCAGACTTGTTGCATTAGTGACTTCCTCTTTGTTTTAGGGTAGCATGTGAGGTAGGAAGGAAGATGTGAAAGTGCTTGTGCCTGTGTGGTGTAGTGGAGAGTGCACTGAAATAAAGTGTGCAAACTGGAGTTCTCTGCAGCTGTTGTTTTTGCTGCAAGTCTTTGTAATACTCCCTGATGCTCTTTGTTTTTTCCCAGAGAGTATATATCTCCATGTACTATATAAAATTACAAGCAACAAGCACATTAGTACATCCATGTGTTGAAATGCAGCTGTAGGTATGTCCATTGTCTGCTCTACTGTTGAACGCTAGCAATGATGATAAAGACAGGAAATATTTTTGGACACTCTGAGAGATTTTCTCTGACCGCTTTGCTCTTTATAACCCTATATATGGCAGTGACAATCTTTGCTTTTGAAAGGATAACTGAGTTTTGAAACACTGGCCATGTGTGGTACAAGTCAGCAAGTTATGCTTACGTTTATTTGTTCTTTCCCTGACTGTCTTGTGGAGAAAGAGAATGGAGTGAGTTTCATTCCATCAGGAGTCTGAAGTAACTGTCAATTAAAGCCTGAAGTCCTGACTTGATCTACTAATCATCTTGAAGACTTTCTTTTTATCTGAGAATTAGATATTGACAACAGTAACAACAATAAGAACAGGAGAAATGAAGAATGTGGGCAGTAATTTCCACCCCACCCATCCCTCTGTTACAACTTGGTCTAAATTTCAAGCTTGTTCAATGCCTTATTTTGCTAATTAAATTTATATAATGCTCAATTTAAACCATCTCAAAGAATCATGATTTTTAGAAAATGCTACTCTCTCTGAAAATCAGGCTTTTAAAATATGTTGACACAAACTCACTTAAAATCATGGCCCAAATCCCATGACAGTGGACAGTTACAAGCTGACATCCTAGACACCAAACACACCAAGATCATCCTAATACCTGCCCTGTCTGGCCAGCAGTTTCCCCCCCC
>JANZLQ010000092.1:26791820-26828504 GCA_026212715.1 Elanus axillaris
AAATAATTTTTTTTCTTTTTTATTGTTATCAAAGGAAAGCAATTAGTTTAGTTTTTGATTAGTCCTTACGTATACAAACTGGAGGGCAATGTGCTGATAGAGCCATGATGTAGTCGGGCACCTGTAGCTGACATGGGATGTGACTGCAGGTAGATGTATGCAATACACTCTTAGCCCTTTGTAGAGGGCCAAATCCAGGCTGCTGCATTTCCAAATAAGTTTTGGGGAGACTTGGCCTTAAGCAGATGAAATTACTATAGAGTTAGCTACCACAGAAGGCTCTGAAGTAGCAGGGAGTCCTGTGGTGGTATGTCTCTCTCTTCAGGATTCGTAGTTGTCTCTTGTATTCCACCCCCTCCTCCTTTCTTTCTTTCTCTCTCAGGGTTTAAGGCTCTGTGTAATATTGACAGTTACTGGAAAGGGTTCTAAGAGCAGTAGAGCTGGTGAAAGACAAGACTATTTTTGGAAAACAATAAAGTAAAAATAAATTTGAGATTAAATATCAATGTCTACCAGCTGTAGCACCTTTTCTCCCTCTCCTGCTAAGTAGTAAAATCAAAGCATAATTTGGAAAGGATCCCTGCTGGAATTGGGGAAACTAGGCCATTCTGCATGCTGAAGGGAAGTTGAGATGTTCATTTACAGGATGGCATTTCCTCAGTTTCTGCAGAATCAGCCCCTAGCTGGGGTTAGAACCTCATGTTCTATAGGAAGTGAGATTTTTCTGCTTGGGTGTAAAACGAAGCTTTTGGTCTCTGATGGTGAGTGGACATTCTGAGTCTTTCCAGTGCCACCATAACTATTGAAAATGATGGGGTGGACATATCTATTAGGACAGGTCTCCAGCACAGGAGACTTTGCAATATCTGAAGTGCAGTAAAATGGCTCAATCTACCCTGTCAGTGTTCATAGTGTAAGAAGTGATGTGCAGAGAAGTTTTTGGCTGCAGCAGTGGCAACTATTGAAATGTCTTGGGTCAGTTTGTCCTAAATCAAGGGTTGATGTCATCTGGGTTCTCTTCAGCAAAACAGTGGAACAGAGGTCTCAGGTTATGCTCTGTATTCCTCTGTTCCCAGAGCCTAGCTTGGACTCCATTTAATACTATGTATTTTCTTTTTCGGTGGAAGTAGTTAATCTAAGCACTCTGCACAAGTCTTAAAAACTGCTTTTAGTTCCCTCCATCAATTGACTTTTGATATATGGTTTTCTTCTTTATTTCTTCTTCAAAGACTTGTGTGGATATAGCACTGACCTTTTAAATGGATGAATTTCGGTATGGGACGTTTTTGCTGTCTTCTCCTGATTACACTACAAAAGGAGATTGGCAGGGAAGGGCAGTTTTGGCAGATTTGGGTTTTTATTTCTGAGGAGGGTGAGAGTACAGTGGCTGCTAGTAGCTGCTGAGCCTTTTGCTAGTCTCATTTAGTTACTATTGAATGTTTTCTTCCTTCTGTTCTTTATTGTTTCCAGGTATTTATGGTTGATTTTTCCTGAGAAAGATATTAAGAAAGAAACTTTCCACAATATGTGTATGTGAAGGGCTGTGGGTGGAGAGGGGTACATTTTTCCTGGGTTTTTTTGATATATAACCTTACAGTGCAGTTTCTGAGTGAGAAGCCTACATTAACATCTGGGAGAACCAAATAATTTAGGCCTCCTTCATGAGTGCTTCCTTCCCATTCCTTCTTCTCATACTGTTCACTGTTCAGATATATTTTTAAATATCATTATTGCATGTGTTAAAATATTTTTAAGTACTAGATTTCTCTGGATTCACTTGAAGAGCAATAACCCCAGTTTGAAATAAATGAGAGAGAATTCTAAATAATATTCCAGAGGATTTTCTTTCAGCAGAGGGAGTGTTGATTCCAGAAGCATTCCTGTAACACTGCTGAAAATTTGGACAAGTCATTGCAAAAGACTTGAAACAGAGTTAAACTATTTAATAGTGGTCAAATGCTGCTACCAAATTTAGCCTTTACTAAAATCAGAAATGTTAAATCCTTCTAGTTTAGTAATAAACCTACAGTGACTCATCAGGGTGATGTTGTGGCTTTTTCCTTTGCTCTTAAGGAGCACGGTATTGATCAGACTGTGAAATAATACAACAGCTGAAGCTCAGGTAGCAAATATGCATTGAATTGATCTCCGTTTACTAAGCTTGCTATATCCCAGCATTATTTATGGCAGAAGGCTTGAGTCTGGAAAATAACTTTGATAAATACCACCTTGTAGCACCTGTTTAAGTGATGGGAAAGAAAGCACTCCCTAGTTTGTTAAGTTTAAGTATTGGGAGTAGAAGTGATGTGCACATAATAATATTACGATTCATACAAACCACTTTTCAACCAACTCGATATATTTCATTACCTCCTTTCCAGCAGAAGTATTGATTTTTGTTTTGTGGTTTTATAACACAATTTCAAGGCTGTTGTAGTTTAATGAGCCATGTTCTTATGATGTTTAAAAAGATTTGAAGCATTTGTTGAAATAAATATTATGGATTGCCTATCTCTTGTCACCTCTTCTTTCTGTCATCTATATAAACCCAGGGTAAGAATGAATAGGGCAGCCAGCTATGTGGCTTTTTGTGTTTGAGATCAAAGTGCTACTGGAGAACAATAGCAGGCCACACTTCTGTGTTCGTGACCACACACAGCAGCACCTGCAGAGCAGTAAAATGTCATTGTTGCTTCTGCAGTTTGAGCACAGAGGAAGCACCACTGAGATGGCAGATGATTCTAATAATACTTGATGTGAATTGATGGGGAAGGAGGACCATAACACAGAGGGCTTTTTATTATGAGCCTTGACTTCCCAAGCTGCAAACAACAGAATACTGCACCTGTGGACTTTCTTCAAATCAACCATTATGGAAAGTGACAGATTTTATTAACTTAAGGAAGAACTTTTCAACATGGGAAATTTGTAGTTTATTTTGGAGACATGAAGAAAAAAAGCAGAAGGATATATTACATATTTCCCCACTGCTTGTACTTCTCTAGTGTGCTTTGCTTTTTGAATGCGCTATTGTAGAATCACAGGGGCATTTATTAGAAAGACTTTTATCTTAAAAAAGAAAAAAAAAAAGAAAAAAAGATGAAACAACGTCTTTGGGATTTTTTTTTCACTTTTACCCATTGCTTCATGCCTTACATTACATGAGCAATGGAATTAGCAAGAGAATAAATATATTGCTTGAAGAGATGCATGTGATAATTTTAAGAGATTTTCAGGATAGCTGAGGCTTGGTGGGAAAAAAAAGAAAGTTGCTGAAAAAACTTCAAATTGTCCACTAGAAGTGATTTATACTAAGCACTGTCTT
Organism: Elanus axillaris; assembly: GCA_026212715.1. NCBI lineage: Eukaryota > Metazoa > Chordata > Aves > Accipitriformes > Accipitridae > Elanus > Elanus axillaris. The sequence goes on from JANZLQ010000092.1 coordinate 26,795,146, forward strand.
TCTGCAGTCAGCTCCTCCCTTGTGCATCCATCTTTGGGAAGGTTCTGGGATGGCAGGGGCTGGACATGAGGACTGTAGGACTGTAGTGCTGTCAAAGGCATGTGCAGGTAAATGGAACTGACATATATTTGGATGATACAGAGTTTACTTTCAACTCCAGACATGTTAGTTTGTTAGTTTTATTTACAACAGGAAAGCGTCACTGCTTGAAGACATCTTCTAATATTTCTGTTCTGGGATTGTGACAGTATATTGGTCTGGGTTTTGGAACGAAATAGAATATCATCAGTATTTCTTTGTTCAGGTGCCCATGATGTGCCCTGCAGTATAATGCAGAGATACTGCAAAAGTTGGAAAGATTAGATGCTGGGTGGTCTAATACTAGAGTGATTCCTACCTATACCATAAATTAACAAGGTGCAGGATCTGATTTATCTAGAGTTTTTCTGTTATTTTTATTTAACAGAATGTATGGCTGCATTCTGACTTTATTATGGCAGCAATGATTTTGCTAGGTGTAGACACAAGCCTCCGGTACCCATATGAATCCAAACTCATTCAAATCTTTGTGTAGGTGCAATTAGTAACCTGATGATGATATAATTCAGGTTGTTTTTAAAGTAGAACACACATAAAAAGGGAAGTCAATATGAGCATTTTAATTTCTTCATATGTATATATATCTTTTACAGTCAATTTTGAAGGAATCGTAGAAGACATAATTCATGTAATATTAATGGCAAAGAGTTGACAAATCAAGCATAAAGTCAGCTGGATCATGATTATTAGCTAAAAGCATGGTGCTTTCTGGTGATTTTTTTTGTTCTAAAAATAAGCTCTGGATGAACTGAAAATCATTTTGCAGGAAACCCTTAAGTAAAGTGATCACGCAGAGTAGTTGGTGGAATATTACACTTTTCATTTGCACAAACAGATGGTAAGCTTGGCTGTAGATTTAATCAGGATGACAGACAGGTAGCACTTTTGTACATTTCAGATGGAAATTTCAGAGACAGAACCTGCTTCATATTCAATAGCCTGTATACCAGGAAAGAGAAGTATTTACCAGATATTCACATTATCCTTAGTGTTACTTTAACTTACTATTAGAGTTAACTCATACAAGAAAGCTGCTGATTTATTTGATCAACTGCAAAAACTTTTGTTTGATTTATTCTCTTTTCCATTTTGGCAACGTATATAGCGATCCAGAACACACAGAAATGTGACTGTGAATAAACTTGTGAGCAAATAACTGCCTTAACAATTCAGGATTCATGGATCTCTGACCATATTCTTTTTAGCTAATCTTTTAGATAAGATTTTTATGTCAATTGTTGCTCTTTCCCCTCCCAAAACATAATACCTGGTAACCTAAGCACATACAATCTGTTTCAGAAGAGAGATACAAGCAAGTGCAGCCATTGGTGTGTTTTAATGTCACTGCAGAGATTATGTTACCTTCTTAGAAACAAACCCTTTTTTTCTCCCTTTCAAATGGAAGTCCCCTGATACCCCTGCCAGAGACCATTTGTTATGCAGAGTTTTGTGAAGCAATCAAAATTAATTCAAAGTGATCTTTTCGCCCAGAACGCCCAGCTTCAAATAATGGGCTTTCTCAACAGGTGCTCATTGTGGCAGTTTGACTCCAACTTGCCAGACTAAAGATTTTATTCTTTAGCCATATTTAAGAATAAAGTCCCGAGCTTGTAATTTACTAATCTTAAGCAGCTGCCCAGGAAGGCACACCTGCTTAAAAGAATGATGTCTTGTGTCTTTGGGATCTAAAACCTGAAGATGTTTTCATATTTGTCTATTTCTGTACTTAATAAAATCTCATTTACAAGTCACTAGAAAACCTGTCCAACAACAAGTGTAACTCTGTGGTCTTATTAGGAATCTAATTGTGCTGTTTATTCTCGCAGAGGAGCAAGATTCCCCCTGAAGACAAAACAAGATGCTTTGATACTTTTTTTTTTTTCTTTCCCTGAGGAAGGATTTGTAGTTAAGTTTCATAAGTGAAGCAACTCTTTAAAGGTAGTACTAATAAGCTATACTCATTTTGACTGTTGAGGACTTTGGCAAATGTTTGCTTATCTCTTGTGGGCACCATTCAAATATATTTCACAGAGCTTCAAAAGCAAAAATCAAAACAATACTTTTTTTTTTTTTAATATTGCATGTTCATGATGGGAAGGCAAAAAAAAAAAGAGTGGATAACTTGGTTTAGTAAAAGTACTACAGATTGTATCATCAGAAATACCTGTGCTGCTGTTGGTACCAGTATATCGTAATATTCTCAATCCTTTAACTGTACATAGCTAGGTAATTAATGAAGTACATTACCAGTAGAAAGGTATCCCTGTGGAGGGTAAATCCATACTAGTCAAAGCACATTTACACTACTATAATTGTAGTAGGAGATACTGTTGTCAAAGCTGTTATGGTAAAAAGTGGCTTAAATAACCACATCCAAAATACTGCACTAATTGTACCTGTACAAAACAGGATGTTCAACTGGCTTCACCATACTGGTGTTAACTTGGGATGACAACTACTAGGAACATCAGTGTAGTGTTAGAACATACGATGTTTCTACAAAAGGAGAAAAAAGGGAATTCAAACAATTACTAAAAACGTATTTCTGGACAGGGTGATTACCACTTGTATGGTATTTGAGGAAGGAAATCTTTGCCTGAATTTATTTTGCTTTGTATGCAGCCTTTAAGATTAGACTTACTTAAGAACAGCCAGGAAACGTTTGTCTTTGTATAGCTATTATTAGCCATTGTTTGCATTGATGATAATACTGCTGTAGGTTGAAACTGGGAGCCTTTGACATTGTCCTCCATTTTAGAAAGTTAGTAAGAAGTTATTAAGCTCTTTTATTGAACGAGGTAGCTGAAACAGTGTGGGCCTCCAACAAACCACATACATGTGCACAGCCCAAAACAAAGACACACATGAGGCCTCTCAGATTGTTGCAGGCAGAGAGGCTTTATAGAGTATTGCTTTAGCACAACTGTTTGAGGGAATGATGCAGGAAAAACAGCTTGTAAGGAGAAAGAAAAAGCAGTAAAAAAGCATCTGCCAGAACCACATGAACACTGGTAGCATTTACTTGAGAAAAGTGTCAAAGCTTTTTACATTAAATGCTGAGGAAAGAAAGCTTAGAATTAAGAGAAAATAAAAAATCTCCAGCTGTTTAATTCCTCTTATGTTCAGGGAAACAGGATTTTGTCTGTGTCAAAGAAGGATCTGACTTTATCATCAATTTTTCCTAATGGAAAGAGGGTGCCCTACACATTGGCTTGCTGCTCAAGTCAAAAGTGTGTGATATTGCTTTTTATTTCAACAGCACTGTTTATTTAGGACTCTCAAAATATTCTATAAATGTAAGTATTGGACAACACTAGTTCCCTGAAGGAGGCAGATATCATTTTACCTCCTAAGCAAAGTAAGGGACTTTGCTAGTAAGGATTAGTTAAGCTGTTTGCCCAAATTCAGGAGTGACTTGGTCACAGAACTAAGAAGGGAATCTAGGGTCCTGATTCCCTTTTTATTCATATTCATATAAATCAGATGTAAGCAAGAGAAGTCATGTCTTGGGGGCTGCAATACCTAGTTCTCTGATATAATGATGAATGTAATCAGACTCCTTCTGGAGCTCAGTGAAATACAGAAGTCTCTAGTACATATATGCTTGTGTGAAATCTGGAATATAGCAGTGTTTGTACTGTACCGCAATATTTCCAGTAAAGTAAAAACCTTGGCCTGTGATCTTCAATATTAGTAATGGACATAAGGAATATGCTATAAGCATCTAGTCGCCAATCAGTTGTTTATGTACTTATTTATAGCATTGAAATAAGAAAAACAAATTGTTAGTTAATAATTTCAACCTTTTCACATTCCAACAATGTCCACAGATGTGGGAGGCAGGAAGTCCTATGTGATGATACAACTTGCCTAGAATTATTTTGCATAAGTGGACTCATCTCCTGAGTCCCAGTCTAGTGTATAATTCAAAAGAGCATCCAGCATAGATAGGTGATTGCAGGTTATAAAGCTTTTCCGTTCTTTAACACCAGTTACAGCTAACAGAAGATGCGATATACGTTAAAGCTGTGGTTGAAATGTGTCTAGAATATTTATAAATTGTCACACACTAGCACATGTCTTTACAAGTCTCATCTGAAAAAAATATTAAGACCAAAGTTGAGATTTAAGAAGCTAGTTCACTCCACAGGCATCTCACATTCATTCTGTACATGAGATTTAAAATTTTCTTCTCTATAGAGCAGTTCTAACTTTGTTTCTTCCAAAAATCAAATAAATCAGCCCCAAATACTTCTGACTGAAGCAACTGTTTAGTTTCATGCTATATCAGGAATAAAGCTCACTCTGAGTTGAACATGGCTATAAAATTCTGAAAAGTGGACTTTAAAAGACATCATCACATCAAACAGTAAAGGGCACACAGTTGTGGCAAATGTGAACACTGATCTACAGTGGACCTCATGGATATCGGGACAAAGCTGTTTGCTACTTTACTCTTAGAATACAGCACACTTCAGCTTGCTCTCTGCTCTTGCACTATCAAATGCCAGTGCATTCAGTAAAGTATGTAACTCATTAGCCACCAATGTTTCCTAGTATCTTATGTTTAATTCAGCTTGTTTAATGAGTTCTTGCAAAATTTTTCAATAGAGGAAGGGATTGTTTAAGGTACCAAACTAAACACCAAAATATTTATGGCTTATACTTTTGTCTGTGTGAGGAAAATTTACTAATCTGTGAAGCATACTAAGCGATCCTATTGAATTAGATAAAGTATTTGTACCAATGGAGAATCACCCATTAATATTCATGTTTTCAACCACACTGAGTAAGACTTTCAAATGCTTAACCTGAAAGCATACCTAGTAGATTTGGGAAGCATGGAAGTGGGTGAATAAAATGGAATACTGCATAAATGCTTATAGATAACTTACAGCAACAGAGGAAACTACACTGTAGTAGCGTATCCATGTAGAGATATAATGGTATTTTGAAACCAAGTAAGCTTTGCATAATCTCTTATCTTTCCATTAAAAAAAAAATCATATCACTGAAGACTTAAAAGTCAGCTAAAACATAAGCAAACAATGCAATAATTTCTTCCTAAAGCTGCTAGCAGTATGACTTACCAGCTGTTAGATGTATGTATTTGCTCCACTGGAATATTTAACTTCAGTATAGCTGACTGGTTTATTGTTGTTGATGGTGTAACTGATTACCCTGTTGCTATTAAAAATGTGAATAAGTTATATGCTTATCTACTACTCTTAACGTGTTTTGAGGCTTGGGAAGTAAAGAAGTTAACTGTGGTCAAGCATTTCTGAGGTACAAGTGAAAAATAAAATTCTTTCTACTTACTGAATTGGTCACTTCTTGTTCTTTCTCTTTTCTCTCCTCTTGCCAAAGGCTATGCTATTATCTGGCTTTAAAACAACATATTTCCCGCATTCTGTGCCACCTAAGATGCCAGCTTTCTCTGTTCTTCAAAACTTCTTTTTCTTTCTTGCTACATCTTCTTTTACCACGGGGAAAACTGAGGTCAATTTATATAAATACTGTAGGGAATATTATGGTTTTGGATGGAGGGCATCCATTGGCATCAGTCACATTCAGACCTGCAGTAAATTTGTGGCTCTATACTGGGGTGTAGAGGGGTTTGTTAGCATTGATATTTCATCTGCAAGAGAGAAGTGAGCATACATTTGATTTCAACTGTAATATATTACTTTCATGCTACTTGTCCTAATGAACATTTTCTGAACTTTAATGGACATACGGCTTTTTTTTAGAAAATAATTTTGTATATGTACATAAGCCTGCTGTTACACCTCTCGATCTGAAGATGGGGGCATCTCCACTTGCCACATTTAGTCACGTGAGAAGGGTGTTACGTCTCTGGCAGCCCTGGCACCCTCTCCTTTGGTGTGGCCTAGTGGCTGGACAGAGCCCAGTGTGACTGGGCCAGATGGGGTCTGAGAAGCCCTGTGCTACGGTGCAGGGTACCCAAGCAATCCCTCTGGAGTGTGCCTGCCCTCCAGTGCGCACACCATCAGGGGGTGGGTGTGACGATCCCTTCCTCTGCACACCTCTCCTCACAGCCCTATGCAGAGAAACCCTCTCATGTCCCCCAGCTGCTAACAATGTAACTATTGACTGTAGAACGCTCCTCAGTAGTTGAATTAGCATCCTTTTTTCTTTATAAGTATGTATACATATACAAAAGAATAACTATCTATCAACATGGCTGTGTTGACATAACTCCGTTTCATTATGTGCATAAAATGTAGTGAGAGGTTATACTGTTAGGTTACTTAGTTATCATGAGCTATGTTGACCATTTCTAAATTCACTAGGTACAAGGTCATTTTGTTAAGATAAGAATCCCTGTTAAGGTCTCTGGCATGCTGGGATGAATATGTGAACTCCTGGCAAATAAGAGCATTATAATTATGAATTCTTTTTATACAGCTTGTTTGTTTCTTGGGTTCTTATATTTCTGTTTTCTCTTCTTTAGCAACAATTCTGAATGTTTAAGGACTAAAAATAATATGCTGCTCTTTCTTTTAATAATTATTTAGATTATTTACTTTACAACTTTCAGAGTATTTCAGGACCAAGATAATAAAATACAAATACAATAAGAAAACACATGAGTTTTGTGTTTGGAAAAGCACATCTCAAATTCTGAAATTAAAGATTCTGATTAATTTGTTCTAAGATACTAAATTAAGTGGATTAATTTCCTCAGCTAGTACCCCACCTAATGTATGAGGTAGAGATATGGTGTAATGATTTATATTTTGATGATGTCACCCCACCGAAGAACTTCAGATCTAAATGATGATTCCCAGGTGGGCAAACAGAGACATATTCAAATGCTCTGCCTCAGTTTTCCATGTGTTTAAACAATAACAATAACTTCCTGCCAAGGGAATTGTAGTTACTTGTACAAAAGACCAAATGTGCAGTAAAATGTAAATTAGGATATCTTCAGTGAAGTCAAACATAACTGAGAACCTGGAACAAAATGTTTTTATTTATGTATATATTTATATATATACAGGATGCTTTGTATGCATTGATTTGAGCAGGCGGTTGGACTTGATGATCTCCAGAGGTCCCTTCTAACTGAAATCTTTCTATGATTTGGAGTGTATGGGTAGAAGCAGTGTTAAACATATGAAAGACAGTTATATGAATGTTTTGAAAATTAGGCTAACGTCAGGAAAAAGGGAGAGTCTAGACTGTTGTCTTACAAATTTGTTTTCCTTTTGAATTTTGTGTGAAGTGTAGCAGTGCAGTCAAGTAGTATGTTTGTAAAGTGCCTTATGAATGTCTGATAGCAGTACAAGGCTCTGAGATGGGAGAGAAAGGAGGAAAAGAACAATGTCTGTTGTCTGGCTGCATTACAGTAGGACAGTGAATGACATTGTAATTCCTAGGAATCTTTTCTCCAGACGATGCAAAGAATGGTGATTGTCTAGAAAGAAATCAACAACTTTTCTGTTTCTTAACAGAGTAGCTATGTTTCCTTCCTTCCTTTCTGTTATGGCTATTTAATCTCTTCCTTCAGTGTCTATAAGATGTGTAAGCCTGGTTGGGACATGTGGAGAGGAGCTAGGCTTTTGCAAAGGCAGATAGGGTGGTGCTGAACACTGCTCTCTGAGGGATGTAGCAGGACTAAAATGCAAAAAGCATGTGAATTACATAGCATATACTTTTAAGATATAAATGTTGCTCTAATAAGTGCAGAGGTCATGGTTGATCCACAGAAGCCACTTTTATTGTCTCATTGTAGAGACTGATTCATTAGCTCAAGTTGTTGAAGGTCATTTATTGGAAGTCTGCTATAAAATGGCAGCTGTAATTGCTGGGGTTTGTTCTTTCTCGTATCTACTTTTACATCCCAATATCCTTAGGTTTCTGTTTTAGCTATTTTCCCTTCAGCTGAGGTAAAGTTGCCTTCCTGCCTGCCCAGTTTTCTGAAATACGTAACTACTTTTCTTGTAAAGGGTAGGTAATGTAGATGGAGCTGCTGCTGTAATGTAGTAACTGCCATTTACCACTGGATGGTGTTTGAGTCAGTCTACAATTCTGGGTTAAGTCTCTAGGCCAAGACAATGAATAGCTTGTTGTGCAACTGAACGCGAGAATCTGAAGGCCATTTTAGTGATCCAAGATGAAACTTTCTGTTCTTTGTGTTTATTATAGCTGTTAGAATTTAGAAATGTTTAGAAATAATAAATGCAATAAACATGTTAAAATGTGATCATTCCAGGATGGTAAATGGAAGGGTTCCCATACTGATGTTAATTCAACTTTACCATTATTGCCAAAGCAGCCTTTAATTCCATTCTTGTTTTTTTAATTGAAATGGGCGGGTTACTCTGGACTAGATTTGCCTTATTTTTTCCTACTGAGCAATACTTTACACTGTTGGTGGCCACTGAAACTTAAGTAGGGCCAGATTTATTGAGCTGTTGCACAGCAACACAGGGCCAGATTTTAGTGCACTTTCCTCTGTATGATAGTATTATATGCTTATTTTAAGCTAATGACATTCTAGAATTGGAATAGTAAGTTCAAATACTTTTTCTGAAGTTAAAAACATTCAGATGAACCAGGATCTATATATTTTTACCCCAATTCCCTCTCTACATGAAACAGACACAATATGTTATTTGTCTAAATGAGCTCTTGGAAACTTGTCCTCTGTCTTTTTAGAGGAGTTAGCTGTCTAATCTTCCAAGATTCATAAACCATCTTTTACAAATAATTTTAACTTAATAGAAGATATGCCCAGGGTGTCAGCTGTATCTGTGCATCAATGTGTTCTTAAAGTATTGTAGAACAAGTCTGAGACTATGTTCTATGTCTCCCTTCTAACTGGTAGTTGAAAACCTTGAATGATAAAGTTTAGTCTGCCTGTCAAAAAAAAAAAGAAAAGAAAAAGTGTCACACTCTTTAGTACCACCTTATTATTCCTTGAATGCTCTTTTGGACTCGTTTTCCTTTGTATTGTACTTATTTTAAATGTCTTAGTTTTTTAGAGGCATTACATTAATGAAGATACTCACCTATAGCCTCAAATAATGTTGAGAATTTGCAGCAATAGTAAGTTTACATCTGCAGCTCGGCTTGTATCCAACCAATCAGGTTGATTTGGGTTTGGGGGGTTGTTTGGGTTGTGTGTGTTAGGGATTTATTTTGTTGTTGCTGGGGGTATTGCTTTGTTTTGTTTCACCAACAAAACTGAAGTTAGAGGACCATGCTTTTATCTCTGTTGTTTAGTTGACCAATGTCTCTGGGGCAATGTACAGCTATCAAAAGAAAGCTTCCAGAATAATAGCATCAGGTCAGTTGCTGCCAACCTGAATAACATCAAGGGCACATGCTTGTTTTCCTCTCTTGTCCTACTTCGCTATTGAACAAACTAGGGAAAAAAGATCAGGACTTGTATTTGGCTCAGCATGCTAAGAATTCTTTATGGGAGTACATGATGAGGCAGAAGTGTTTGTGATTTCTCTAGTTCAAAGAAAAGTTCTTTCCTCTTTGAAGACAAAAAAGGTGGAAATTACACTCAGCAACCAATGCTGAAGGAATGAAGTTTGAAAGACTTAATTGCGAGATCTAATTCTGTGCAAGCTTTGCTAAGTATGCTTTGACTTGGAACTGCTGTCGTGCTAGAACTTGATAAAAAGGACAGAGAAGTCAGTGGAAACAGACCTATTGACTCTCCTGGGCTTTGTATCTCACCCAGAAAGTGTATCACAAAACAATTATAAAAGTAGTGAATCAGAGGACAAAGTCACCTTGGATCTTGCGGTGTTCCAAATGCTTTCAGCTTATGTTATTTTCCAACTCTGTCACCCTCCCTAACTATCTGTGTCGGAAAGCATTATACCAAAGACATCAGCTGTAATTTGTTTTCTTAAATATCTGACTTTAAAATCTGTGTCAGGCAATTTGTATCGTCTGTCAAACAACTGTCAGAAAGGGCCAAGAGGGAAACACCTGAGAAAAACGTAGTGCTGAAAGATCTGTGTGTGGAAGTGCTGCGTCCTGTATGAACAGCTACCTGAGGAGATCCTGCAAAATCCAGTAACACTGTCAAAACTTTCTGTATCTGTGCAGGTTGGAAATGCAATCTTGGATCAGATTCTCTGGCTGCTGGATGGTGTCTGGTGGCCTTGGACAGTTGGCTACTGCTTGCAAGAGCTTTATGGATGGCCTTAAAATGGCTCATAACACTTTTCATCACGAGCTGGAGTGTTACCATCTTGGCCAAATTTTAATTATAGCTTATCTATTAGAAATTCTTCTAGGGTTTAATTTAATTGTTCTTTGTAAACCACTGCTCTGACTTTCTAAATGGATGCTTTAAACTGGCATCCTTTAGCTGTTTGTAGTTCTTTACTATGGCACATAAGAAGATGCTCTTTTTTTCCAAGCAGGTGACACATATTTTGTTCGGTCTACAGGAGTTTATAGAGTTTGATGAGAATTTTTCTTTGCTTCCTGCCCTAAATTTTTATGTGACTTTTCTCCACTCTTGAATAGTAACCACATTTCATTCAAGTAGGGTGTTTCATTGATGTCCATGTTACATCCCAAGACATAAGTCTGTACGATAAACTCAGTAGTGGCACAGAGGGGTGGAGCCTCTGCAGAATTGTGATATCAGTTTGAAAAGTATAGGAGTTTAAATCTTTATGCAGCATATTTAGGGAACTGTTTGTTTAAAGCTAGAATATACTTTTACTGTAGTGATTTTATGGAATGTATAGTTGTGCTTCATAATAAAGTCAGTCCTCATCAGTGCTGTTAGTAGTTGCTAAAATGAGTGTAGCCATGTGCAGTAGTGTAGAAAATCATCTTTCAAGTATTTGTTTTAAAAATGATGGGCTAGTGTCATGTCATGAAAAGCTACAGAGACATTAATTGTCTCTTCTGTTACTTTGCTAAACTAATCCATATAAAAAAAGCAGATTAAATTGACTGACCCTCATATATTTAATGATTGCTGCTATTTGACTAAGAAACATTTCTCAGGAAGCAGCTTGTCTCAGGCTATCAATATTCTTTAAATCCCATGTTAGTTATTGGTGCACTTTGTTACTCTCCAAGATGGCCTGTCTCAAGTGGTTCTTCAGCTTGCACAGCAAGAAAATGAGATGCTAAATGGTTGCACAAACAATTTGATTATAGTGTTTAATTCCTGCCCTATGGATTTCCAAGATCACCGATCCTTTTTTAGTTGTTATTATTAGCACCTTTCTAGGTGATCTTTCTGCTGTCAGAATAATTTTATTCCTTTTTGTCAAATTGTATTTTGATCTCAGCTTTCTGCAGAAAGTGCTGGACTTCTATGTAGTTTTTGCTTTAATAATGTCATCCATGTCAGGGTATTAGTATACACATTACTATGTGACTGTTGTTCACAGTTAACATGATCTTTGCTGTACATCTGATAAAACACGGAGAAGGATGAGTAGTTAGGATTATTTCAGGGTTTTTCTCTACAGTTTGTATCAACTGTATCAACTGTAGAAAGTTGGATTTCATATAATACGTGGATGTTGAGAACATGACAATTACTTTGTCAAGGTGTCTGTCTTTCACGTGGTGGTTTTATTGGCTGTTTTAAGCCCATGTTTAATTTTTCAGCAGTCCAGGTTCCTACCATATTAGTCTGATTCAGTGACCACTTAGGTCAGTAAAAAGACCATAGTAAGCTTTGTTTACTTTTCCTGAATGCATATTTATTCCATTCTGATCACCTTAGTAATATAGTTAAGGACTGATCTTGCAAAATGCTGAATACTCTGCCCCAGATTCAGAAAGTACTTAATTTAAGTGAATGCATAGTAATTTAGAATTCAAAAGAGTATTCACATGCTAAAAATTAAGCAGGTGCTTATTTGTTTTACTGGAGCCTGTGACTGAGTTTGCCATGATATGCTACTGTAGTGGCTTCAGATGGAATGCTTTTAGTCCCTACAAGTGTCATTTGTTTTCCCTTGCTCAAAGAAGAGTTATGTTTTGCTTGTTTCATTTCACTGAATTTTACTCATATAACTTCTTTTATTACATGGGGAATTGGGTTTCCTTTTATCAAACATAGGGGAAAATAATTTTATTATATGTTTTGTGTAATTTAAGTACAGTTACACTTTAAAGATAATTAAGATTGAGTGTGACAGTGGATGACTATGTTTCAAGGTGAAATAGCAGAAAGCAGTTTTGCATTTTAAAGCCTGTTACAAAACCACACAAGAACTTTAGTTCCAAGATGTACACATTTGAACCCTGAAAAATTAAAATAGAGGGCCAAAATTATTGTCAAAAAAACTTGGTTGCGACTCTCATGTCCAAAGTGCTGTATATATAAACCCAAGGAGAGAAAAGGGTATTTCATTATAAGTTACTTCTAAGAAAAAAGGTTAACTGGGAAATGTAAAGCAAATAAGGTTTTTCAGTGTTGCACATTTGAAGAGCCAGACACGCTTTAAATCAATCATGTTGTAGTTTGTAAAAAGTATAATTGGTGTTCACATCTCTGATAGGATCAAGTTCACATAGATATTTGCTATTTTTAAAGCTTTATTTCTCCTAGATTGTCATTCATTTCTTTGTCATGTTCATTCTTACTGCAAAAACTTGATGGCTCTTTGTGGAAGAAATCTATAAGAATGCCAGCTTTACTGGAAAAAAGACTTTAGTTTTGGCTACATAACATCTAAAAGCAAGTAATACATACAGGCCTTGTGTTAGGATTCTAGTGCATGAAAATGCTTAGAAAGAAGGCTCTCCTGACACTAAATCTTAAATAAGCATAATTTGGAACTTTATGAATCAAACTTCTCTTTCAGCTGTGGACATTTCAAGGAAATATTTTGGTTCTTTTTTTTTTTAAATTAAGACTTTAAGATCTCAAGCCTACAATTAACTTGTTTAAAAAGGAAAAAACTGAACAACTCGGGTTTGGTTTAAGCTCTTAAGAGTGTGGAGGATCCCAGGCACAATCCTACTCTGGGTCAGGTAGGCTTTGCTGCAGTTTGCTGCTGCCTTTGGCGTCCTGTCTGCAGAGGCTTGTCATTTTAGAACTATTATTAGCCACTATATTTAAAACTCTTTCTTAAAAATGTTTTTTTAAAGAAACAAATCAGAGTGAGCTACTTGATGTAACAATCAACAAAGCTGTGTAAATATGCTGTAGCCAAAAGTTGTAAAATACTGTCAGCTTTGTAGAATGGTAGAGACCCAGACCATTGAGCAAGACTCGTTAATAATAGTGAAGTGTCTATATAGTGCTTTGAAAATGAGAATTTTGCCCTCTTTTTCTGGGAGTAAATTAGGTCAGAGTGTTCCCAGAATTTACATTTCAATTAAAAATCCCAATAATAACACATTGTGGTTATAGTGAATGATTTCTTCTCAGGGAAAGATGATATCTCCTGTTACTTTGTTAAAGAAAAGCCCCTTCATTCCAAAAGGCCACACATCAGTGGTAAGAACTCTTCTTCCTTGTTGTCTTCTTCAGTTAACTTAAACCTGTGTGAGGGTAAATACACTGTAATCAGACCTCAGGCTTTCACTGCCTGGGTTAGATATGTCTGAGTTTGTATATTTTGGTCTCTAGAGGTTTTTTGAAATATAAAAGAAAACAAAACTTTTCTCTGTTTTCTTTTAAACTCACCCACACCTGAAAAATTAGACAAATTATCCTCTTTCCTTAAAAGGAATTGTTCTGTTCAAGTGGGTGGAGCACTTACTCCAAAATATACTACACAGAGCAGCTCGTGCTTACAGTCTCCCTCTTTTCATAAAGGTTTGCATATTCTTAATTAAAATGCTATTATCTCTGGACCACCAAAGCCTCTATTTCCTGACAACTGCAAAAGAATAATGTCAATCACAAATTTTATTAGTTAGATTTCTCTTCTTGTGCACTTTATTTGCAGAATGGCCACATTCACCATATAGTGTTGTTTACTTAGTTAAAAGGCAATAAATGTTTTTAATGAACTTTTCAAAGTAACCACTGAGTATAGAGATTCAAATAGTAGTTATCCACCAGTGTAGGTAGCATCTGTGAGATTGAACAGTAATTTATAGAAATAAGATTTGATTAAGTTGCCTGTTTTCTACTAAAATTATGGTGAATTACAACCATAGCTATTCTGTCTGAATAAAAGAGATTCCAGTGGAATTTTGTGTGTGCATGTGTAAAAACCATCTTAGAGACTTCAGGTAGACACCTAAGAACTAAGCCAAAACAGTCTGTTTTGGTAACAGTCTGTTACCACCTCTAAGGAATGCCGAGTAATTTTGTGGCCTTGCTTTAAGCAAAGAAAATAGGCATTAATCATCTATCCTCTGAAACTTGTCTCAGCCTAAAAAATCTCAAGCTATGCATCTGATTTTTTTTTTCCCCCCTGTGAAAAATAAAACCAACATTATGGAAAAGTTTCTAAACTAATCTGAAAATTGGTACATCTCTAGAAAACAGTGCCTTTTTTGTCTACACATAAGTAATATTCCATAGAAGAAGAGTAACCTCACAGTATATGTGTTTCCCATACGTTACACTACTTTGTGCAGCTTTTATGGTGTTTGGCTGGTAAGTTGAGTCTGTGTTGCTCCAAGATCATCTGTACTGGATGTCATTGCTCTGTGTAAATGGCAGTAGTAACCAGGAATGCTTCTTTTTGGTATGACATCGTGGTGAGCTCATACAAGCTGTCAGCTTCATTTACAACATGCCTTTTACCCACTTCTGTGAATATTTCTTAATTTAATTATAACCTACTTCAGTGATTTTAGGCTTCACTCGTGTTCTTATTTTTTTTAAAGAAATTGGGATTGTTGTTGAATCCTATATGTTTTGATGCAAATCAGCTGAAATGTTTGTGGGATGCACATTGTCACTATCCATAAATACTTCCTAAGTACAAGAAGAAAGAATAAGCTGTCCTTGGCTATCTCTCTCTGATTACTCTTGGTATTTTTCAGGCACACTTTCTGTTTTCCCTAATATTAAAGAGTATTACCTCCACTGCTGCTATTTTTGCCTCCAGTATATTTTATCTTTCTCTTATTGGTGTTGTGCAAAACTTAGCTAGTAGTAGGATGCATAAAGTGATAGAAATACAAACAGCTTTGATGTGAGGTATAATACTACCCAACCTTCAGTCTTCTAAATTCATGTCTTATTGCTGTTCCATGATTCCTGAAGGTCAATCTACAATCTTCCTTTCTTTTAATACTTTTTAGTAAGTTCTCAGAATCCCCTTTGTGTAAAGAGCTACCTTGTGCAGAACTTTGTGAAACTAGATAGTAATTCCCTCTTTGCATGAGTGCAAAACTCTTTTAACGCTTTAGTTACATGCTTCCACCTCCCTGACAGGAAACATACTGCCTTGCGGTATGTGTAAAAGCTCAATGCAGATTTCTCTGAAAGTCTTTTGTCCCCCCTGAAGATCTGCACTTTGGTCATCCCAGTTCCCTAAAGCTAAGCTCTCCCACTGGTCAGCACTATTTGACTAAGTGTTTTACTCTATATGACATACAGTTGTATCAGATAATGTTCAGAAGTAGATGTTTGATTTCAGTTTTTGCTTGCTTCCCCTCTTCCTATATATATTTTCCACCACTGTGTCAGAACCCTGTGTAATCAAACCCAAACTGATCTCTCTACTTTATTGCAAATGCATGTGCACCCTTCTTCATGTCACTGCCATGATCACAGCTCTTGGCACTGTGTCCTCTATGGTACCTGCCAGGAGTTCAAAGAATGCAAAACGTATTGGCAATATGAAACACATTATGGGAATGTGTTAAAATGAATGAATGTTCCAGTGGGCAGTGCACATGTTAAAGAAAATCCTTGAGCTCAGTGGAGGAACACCGTAAACACTGTGCTTACTTAGACTATCTGCCTGGAATACTAAACTGTTCACACAGGTGCACAGTTGTAAAATGCAGCAAATAACAAAAAAGTAACTTGAGTGGGCGTACAAAATGGTATGGAAGCAGGTCAAGTCCTGTGTGAATTGCCCAATGTTATTTAAGTAGTACTGTTGAGAGGGAGACAGAATGGAAGCTACGTGCAAACAGAACGCTAAGGGATGATCTGAACACTGTCTGAAGCAATTAAAGTAGGTTTTCCCATCCGCCTATTGTACAGTTAACTCAGGCAACTTTCCACAGATGTTCTCTGTAGAACTTGCTGTACATACCTGTGTGTCAACTCCAGATTGAATGATTTCAAAGGTTTGCCAAATTCTGAAGGGTCTTATTGTCTCATCTTACCTACATGTAGGTGAGAGTTTAATGGATCTCTTACATTGCAAATGTTAGGAACAAGTTCTTGATGTGCCAACATTTTTGACTAGCATGCCAGATTTTGGTTTTGCACATTTGCTTCTGGCTTACTGATATCCTTCTTGAATAGAGCTAGACCTTCAAGCCAGTGAGAGTTGCTAAGCATGTGGTACTTTGGAGAGAAAGGACATGCATTTCAGTTGAGTAGTAATTTTTAATGCAGATGTAATTTTTCATTTGTCAAGAAATGACAAAATGCCTGCTTTTGTAAGCAAAGAAACGTACATGAAACATTAATGTTTGATCTACATAGAGTCACACAGGTAATATGCTTCGTATTTTTTGCAGGTATCTCTATTACTAGTCATATTTATGATGATACTCTTGATTTAAAGAAAAATTTTGAACAGTCTTCCATTATCCACTTATTAATTAAAAGTTAAGGCTTTTTGTAGATGTTTAAAATATTTTAAAATACTTGAATTCTGATTCTTTTTTTTATTCTTGTGCCATTTAGTGAGGGTTATTTGTAATTCTACATTCTCAAAGATAAGTGACTTTATCAGAGAGATCCATCTGCTGCTTGCATTTTCACTGGAGAGAGGGAAGAAAAAAGAAAAAGAAAGTAGGCAGAGCCAGCTGTTTTGAATGCTTTCTGAAATAAAGAAAATATCAGCTGGTGATCCATTTTATTTGTGCAAGGGACCCTGCGTAACATGGTAAAGTGTTACTCAGTATACTCAACCTGGTTACAGCAGGTGGTTGCATTGAATTCTGTAAGACTGATCACACAGTAAAAGTACGCCTGTAAGAAAGCATGTTTTAGCCTGATCCTGTTTGCATTCAGACATGCAACATTATTCATGCTTATTATTTTGCTGTATTAAATTAATTCTCTTTTATTCTTAGAATTATGCTATTAAATAGTTTATTCATAAGCACTGGGAAACAACTACTCTGGAATTTGAATTTTTGTTATTGTGGTTTTGGGTTTTTTAGTACATAAATGATTTTATGGGAATATATTGTAAAACTGTATACGAAGAGGCTTGCTTTCTTAGTTTTCTCTCCTGGCTTTGCAGCTACTGTCCAGGTATTTTCTTCTATCTGTCCTTATTAGATTAAGTCAATCAGACTTTGAAGTAAGAGGGAGTTAGAGGACAATTGTGTTAACGTTTACTGATCAGCATTATAAATAATACTAAAACTTGTTTATTACCTTGTCTTAATTTACAAAAATTCAGCGTTCCTTATAATGTTGCCTTACAGAGTTCAGTACTTTTGGGCAAGACAACGTGGGGGATTCCTCCAGTCGGTACATTGCAAGTAGTAGCTCAAAAAATACCTGATGTTTCCCCTGATTTAAAGAATAGAATCAACTCTTTTCCTAGCATTCAGGGATGAAGACTTTTTAACACAAGCTTACATGCAGCACAATAAGCACAGTCAATGCTGGATTTTTTTTTTAATGTCCTAGTATAAAGTGATGACTACACCTAAAAAGAGTCTGGATGGGTCTCTGAGCAACCCAATCTAGTGAAAGATGTCTCTGCTCATGGCAAGGGGGTTGGACTAGATGATCTTTAAAAGGTGCCTTCCAACTCCAACCATTCTATGATAAAAAAAACAATCTGCATTTGTATTTGAGTAGAAAAAGTGTTTCTGTTTCAGGTGCATGTCTGAACCATTAGTCCAGAAAAGAAAGCACAAGCAACAAAAATGTCAAAATATGAAGAAAGGAATTAAGAAAATCTATTTTAATGTGTTTGAGTATCAATGATGTATTTAGTTCAGATTAAGTCCAACAGAAAGTTTGGGATAGAGTTCTCCTGCAGCCTTGCGTTTTTATTCTCTACTCTTTCAAACTTGTCCCAGGCTGCATAGTTCCCAAGCTTCTGGCTTGTAGGTATTCCCTGTTGCAGAAGAAAGCCAATCTCACACAAGTTAATTCTGTCCATCCACCTGTCCCACTGCTTTTATCTGTGGAAAACTCTGGTGCAGACCTCTGTAAACTGATTATACATTTTGTTTCTTGGACAGCTTGATGAAGTGTGGAAATACATTATGATAGTGATGATTTAATGTATTGCAATAAGCAGCAACTCTTAAAGAAGAAACGTAGGTTCTTGACAGGCTCAAACATTGGTGAGACTGGAGAGCATCTGGTGGATCTTTCCCTCCCTCTGCCCCTGGTTCTGCTGGGACTTCTAGCATACCATTTTGTCTGAAATAGCCATCTGGCTGTAGTCTTAATTTCTTTCCATTCTTAGTGCAGTTCTGGGTAAAAGTTTGGCCTTGTTTAAGTTCACTGACTTGTCTTAGGCCAAGATTTATTTACTTGAGTTATTTGTCTAGCCACTGCATCCATTGACATCCTTTTTTTAGCCTTTTTTTTTTAGTTATACCAGACTTACTTTTCTTTTTCTATGTTTTTAAGTCCCTGTTGCTGAATCACACTTCTGACCCACAGTATATTTTTTTAAGGTACTTTAATGTGAGATTTAAAATATCTCTTAATAATAATCATCTCATACATTACTTTGTAAGTTTCTTGAGCATCTTTTGAAATATTGCAAATTTTTTCACCTTTTGTAAGAGGAAATAGGATCTACTTTGAATAGCTTTTCATGTGTCAATTGTATAATTGTTTATGCATGTAAGTGGATAGACAATGGGTAACATTCAGTGTTGCAAAACACTCAAGTTGGTAGCTTGAGTCAGTTGTATATACAACATGTAATATATGTGTGCATGTGTGTTTATGCATATATGTACATATGATTTATGATCACATGCAGTAGAAGGGCTAACCAGCACCCATAAATCCTCTTCATGAGCAGGCTTATGCAAAACAAAACATAACTGAGACGTTTACAGGGACTGTGTGGATCACAGTTGGAATACATCTGTCTTCTTCATTTAAAAAAAACATAATAAAAGCTTCTCTAAAATACTGCTCCCTTGTTGACTGTGTAATTTAGTCTGGCTCCAGGTTTCAGACTTACTTTTGATGGTCCATCTGACAAAAAAGTTGTAGTGCCACATCAGAAGGTGATAGCCATTGTGATTTACTACACAACTAGGTCCTAAGCAATAGATTATAAGAGAAGACGGCAGTTGGGGGTGGATTCAGGAGAGAAGAGTTATATCGTTTTATGCAAAATCAACTATGTAGTAGGCCTACAAACCAAACATGCAGAGGAATGAGTCAAAGGAGGAGGATCTTCTAGGGGGTGGATTGTTTTTCTGTTGGAGATTTGAAATAGTGGTACAGGCTACAAACTGTTGGGAGAATTCAGACAAACGTTTTTGTTTTCTAATTGAAACAAGTAACCAGAACATTGGTTCAGAAAGTTCTTATTTTTTAAATTTTCCATGAAAGCTGCAGCTTGTTATATTCCCCATTGATGGTCAGACAACTAACAAATAGTGGAAAAACAGATCTGGTTTAAGAAGAAAAATAAAGTGTTTAACTTTCTATATTTTATGGTAAGAACCTTAATGATCACTGTACTCAACATTCCTGTTCTCAAGAATATCTTTTAATTGGCCAATGTTTATTGGCCAATGTTTAGCCATTAAGAGATACTTACTCTTTATCCTTTCTAGGAATTGTTCATTTGCCCTTGAAAGAATTAATAGGAAGTTCATCCTGTTTTTTTAAGTGGGAGCTCTGATCTTTGTAGCTGGTTTTATGTGTACCTCTTCTGGTTGCCATATTGAGTTAGGGATTACAATATTTTACCACCAATATGGTATGCTTTCCAATACAGCACTGACTTATTTTATGTCACACATTACTGGAAATTACATGCTTGCGCACCTGAAGGAAGATACAAGGTGGCAATTTCTACAGTAGTGGCTTCTGAGCTAGTGCTGCTGGGAGTCCTGTGATTCCATACCTGTAGGAGGCTGTACACTCAAATGCACAAGTGGAGAGATGTACATGACTGATGGATATCTGAACAACCTGGCCTTTCTAGAGAGAGGCAATTTGTTAAATATTCCTTTAATTTTTTTTTCATATTAATAGGAGAGAAACAGAGGCAGGAGCAAAGTCAAGAGCTAGGTGACTGGGACTTGGGGGAAATGATGCAGTATACTGTTTAAGGTGATACACTAGGCTGTGCCATCTTGTATGTAAACAATTCAAAAGAATTGCCACATGCTCTCAATTTTCTCTTTGGTCCCAAGGCATTACTTAAAGGAGAGTGACAAAAGCAAGTATTAGCAAATGTTTTTCTTCAACACACACATTCAGCATGTGCCAAAACTCAAAGCACTCATGATATTTTACATGTATGTACAAAGTCTGTTAGCACAAGACAAACAGTAATTTGAACTGTAATTGTAAAAACATGGTTATTGTCTTAGAGGTTTGTTGTCCTTCAGTCAAGGTGGCTCAAGAAAGTAGACAGCCTTAAAGCAGTGAGTTCTGGGGAGTTCTGCAGGTATTACTTAGTTGGGAGTTTTTAATGATGGGTGAATTATTCACCTTTTGAGCTGTAAAGATTGCCTCTCTTGAGAATTTTATCTATAAGAGGACTCTTATGCAAATCTGAGATTCTTCAGGGTTCAGATTTCTCATGTTTAACTAAACCAAGAGCTTGAATTGCGAGACTGCTACATGAAAAATTGTTATGATGTTTCTGGTTGTGATCATTCACAAAATCCTAAAAAGCTTATACTTATATCGCAATTTTGTACATTTGAGGATTTGCATGAAAATATTGGGATGCTTATTTTGACCTCTGAACTACCGGAAGTGTTTCTGCTATCTTGAAGTCATCTGCATATAAAAATGAATTTAATTTTGTCATATAGTTTATACGTAATTGTCAGGTTAACAATAACCATGCCTTTTCTGATCAGATATTATTTTTAAACTATGAGGCAATTCACAAACTCATCAACTCCTCTAAACTACACAATATTTCCTAAAAGACATTTATGTTGTCTTATGTGCAATAGAATTGTAATCACCTGTATTTAAATCTAATGGATTTGAAATAACCTACAGGCTTCCAGTTTAATGAGAGCTAGATTAATGAAAAAAGACCTTTTACCTCAGATTGCATGACAACATTTTCAAATTACATTCCTGAAACAGAGAATTCACTTATTCCGAGTAATTGGATGCTGACTAGGGTTAATATGTACAATGTCCTTAAATGAAAATGTTCTATTGTAAGTGGGACTGTATGATACCTGAGGCATTCTCAATAGATTTGGTTGGACTCTGAGTTAATTATACTGCTTGCTATTTTTTGAATGAATTCAAGCATGAATTCTACACAGTAAAGATTGGGATAATTATATTCAATTCTGCTTGGTGCCCCGCTGAATGAATTGACCTTTTAGATAAAAACTAGTCTTTTGAGCAGGAAACCTGAAGAAAGCCTGAACAAAGCAACCAGATGCAGCTGGGGGCAGGGGAAAAGCTTTAAATACTTTTTTTTTTTTTAAATGCTGAAGGAGTAGAAGCATCAGAAAGATTGATTTTTAGTCATGGAAAAAGTATTCCTGTGTTGGTGGTGGTTTTGTATATGCAGTACATAAAGTTATAATTTAAAGCCATTGATTTTTCTAAGCTGTTTTCTCATCAGTAATATGACTAAAAAGAAGCAGCAGTAGAGCACTAGAAAAGTTCAGCGTACACAGGTGTCCCACAGTTCAGCAAGGTACCATAATCACAAGCTGTGGCTGCAAACATGGTGCCAATGATGCTGTCAGCACAACTGGCTGTCCCATTGCACATACAGTACTAAAAAAGGGTGGTTAGGAAAGACAATGTTTTCAAAGTGATTGTTTTAAAAGAGTGAAAGGACTCCCAAGGACCAACAGAACAGTTGCTATGAGTGCAAACCTGCAGTGTGCCCTTTGAGGGCAGAGTGCTGTGTTAACTTCTCACCTGTTGCGTTCCCATGCATTATGGAAAAAAACACAAAATATTTTCCTTCTTTTTTCTTCATTCTTTTTCCATTTTCCAAAAGGGTTGTCCTAGTAATAAAGTGACTGTGTTATTAAATGTAGCAAAGGTAATTTTTTACTTTTTTTTTTCTGTCATCATAAGTAGTCCTAGGTAAGTGCTTAGAATGATCATGTTCTGTGTTGATGGTAGGCGATGGAAAGGGGACAGTTTTTAAAATTTTTTTTCAGTTTACACATTTTGTTTTCTGAGAATATCTGCAGCCAGCTTGAAGTACTTCTGTAGCTGCTTTGTGAACATTTTTGAAAAAAGTTTTACTGTGGAGTTGAGGATGACATTAACTGAAGTTTATAGGGTGGTGTAGTTTTCTGTGTAACACCAGAAATATATTTGTTTGAGTTACTTAAGCAAAAATATTGCAGCGATTCAGTCCCACAAAACTTTGCTCATCTAAGTAATTCTTCCTCTGGCAGATAGTCCCTTGTTGGTGAGATGTCACTAAGGCAGCAGAATTTAGCCTGTAATGTTAGCTGGATTTATGATAAGGGCAAGTGTTTGTAACAACTTTTTTGATGGTGTTCCAGTCTCTTAAGCACGTACATTATCTGTTACTGATATATCATTTATGTAGAGAATACAGTTGTCACTCACTTCATTTAATTAGATTATGGATGCTAAATTATCTACTAACATAAAATGTGCTTTTATACTGCAGATTACAATGGTTTTAAGAAGTTTAATATGCTACTTTTTAATTGATGAGCAGTACCCTAAAGGATTCATGTAGGGTTTTGTTTGTTTGTTTGTTTTTTACTGCAGTAGAATGTGAACATACCATAATATTACTAAAGATGGTTAGCTGCAAATGGGATTTGGGTCAGTGAAATTGGCTAGGATTTATTTTGCATAAAACAGATCTAGGAGGTATAAAATGGTAAATATAGTAATCAAAAGCTTGTATTTTGGCAGTGAGATCACTGAGTTGAGAACTGAATATCTTCTGGTCTTTACACTCCAGTTAGCTACAGTCATTTAGGTAAACGAACAATGTATTTATTGCATATGGGTCCAAGTTTGTAATGACTATTAATGTAGAATAGCCTATTTTCTGCTCTGTTTTCCAATCCATTAAATGAATAATCTTCTATGTATAGGGTCTGCCACACCTTACGGCATAAATTCTTTGCCTTATTTATGTCTGCATTTAGTTGTACAGCTGGTAAGTCATTTGTTCAAAAGAAGTAAATGGTTGGTTTTGATCCTTAGACTGTGAAACAGGGATTCACAAAATGGTTATGGTCCTAATAAACTGACTCTGAAATATTGGGAACAACTTCAAGGATCTGATTTGAGCATCTAAATTAATGCTAAATCCTTGTTTTTTCTGCAGTCTTGATTGTATTTTACTGTTGAAAGCTCAAGAGCTGTAGAAAGTTTTTGTCAC
This sequence comes from Elanus axillaris, assembly GCA_026212715.1. NCBI lineage: Eukaryota > Metazoa > Chordata > Aves > Accipitriformes > Accipitridae > Elanus > Elanus axillaris. The sequence continues at coordinate 26,818,905 of JANZLQ010000092.1, forward strand.
AAGACTGCCTAGGAACCTTTCCTGCTGACATTGGCTTCTCCTCTTGCTAGAAGTACAAGGCTACTCAAGCAAATTTAATACTTGCCTATGACTCTTAAAAACATCATCTGAATATCCTGTGTTCTAAGTGGTGTTCTCCCAGATTTACCAAGAGTTCAACTTAAACGCTTCAGCTGTAGAATCACCATATGCTTATGCTGTTTACAAGAGTAATTTGGTATAAATGAGTTGTAAGTCAGGCTTTCTGATTCTGTCATGCATAAAATATCCAGTAGATGATTCCTACTAGGTGTAAGGCCAGATCCTGAGACCTTGGTTCACACAACTGAGATCAGCAACACTAGTTAATTATTACTTCTTGAAGCAAGAGCTGCAGTTCTGGTTGCAGTCTGCATGTGGGATTCAGACACTGCTATAGTAATGATTCCCTCATCTCTCCTTGAATCAATGAGAGATGAGGGGTTTTCTCTCACTGTATTGGGTTCTTGTTTCTTAAGCCAGACATTTGTGAAAAATGTAGACATTTACTGATAATGGGATAGTTTTCAAACAGAAGTTAGAAGCTTTTATGAGAAGGGGACTGGCAGTGAAGAAAAGCAAAGCCACTTAGCATCCTGCTAGGAGAAGTATTGGAGTTTCAGACTGATGAGAGCTCTCGTTCTTCTATTCCTGTTTCCTTCCATCTTGTGTAGCACTGACTTTGATTATAATTATTTGCATGTCTGTGTAAGCTCATGGCATCTTATAGCATAATGACTGAGTTGTTCAACTCTGTTTAAAAGCTATGCAAGGGAAGGAGCTAAACTGAGTTACCCTGTATAGAAGTATAATGCCAGAGATTAACAATGATTCAGTAATGATTTCTGCCCTTTTCTAATGGCTCTACATATGTACAGAGCTGCCTAACATAGGCCATGTAGAAAAAGAAATAGTATGATCTGGAAAGAAGCAATTGATTTTTGTAAGCCTTAAGACCTCAAAAATCCAAGAGGATATCATATTTTTGGCTTTTTACTTAGCAAGGTGTTACTAATAAGCTAAATGACCGTTCACTGCTCAGTCCTGCCTATACCATCTTTTACATTATGACAGTAGATACTATAGTGCTTATGGAATGGTCCTCCATTACGTATATTTAGCTGATAGATTTCTGTTGTAAACCTCTATTATGAGCCAGATACCAACTTAGTTGTTGGTGATCAGGACTGATCTTGCTTATTCAGTATTGGACATTGCTTTCATAGAATGATCTTGGGGAGAAATGCATATTGTGTTTGAGCTTTTATTTGAAGGTCAAGGCCTGTTTTCTTCAGGGGTGTACTCACCCTCAGGAGTTAGTCATTGGGTGGTCATCACAGAATGGTAGGGTTAGGTGCAGGACTGGTATGTATGCAACCTGGGCAACACACTTAGTGTGCTGCGAAACTGTGTTTTATTGCTATTGTGGAAGGCAACAGGACTTCTTTCTCCTAGTCCTCACCATCCAGCTAGAGAGCTTTACTCCTGCAGCAGTTTTCACTTGTTCTGGTAAGAAATTCCTATTTTTTATGCCATCTTATTTTCTGCACACCATTGTATTGTGATCTGTGTACTCTCTAGCTAAATTTCTTCCAAAGGGTGTCTAAATAAAATTTGGCAGAATATGTACATTCAGATAATCTAACAGTCTTTCTCTTGTAAAAATCTCATACAAAGGAATCCTGCTCTCAAAACAGATGCTATTCTGTAGAAATTCACAGTGATCATTGAGTACCACACAGGACTTAAGCTGCATTGGGGGATGGGGTGACCTAAGTAGACCAGCTACCTGCATGCTCCTGAAAATTAGGAGAATTACTCTTGTTTAGATCCCTCTTTCGTGTTGTCTGAAGGTAGATTGCAGGTGACGGGGAGTAAATCCCTGGAGCTGACAATCCTACAACTTCCTGTGTGAAGAAAGTACAACTAGTACAGAGAGAAGTGCATATGTTATGAAATAAAACTGGGCAGGATTGGTAAATTCATGGGAAAGGCTATCAAATGCCTGTTACTATGGGAATGCTGACTTTGTCTCTCTTAGCCCACAGTTTTGGTCAGCTGTCTGGCTTTCAGCACACAAGGTGAATTTGGCCCCACACGTGCTGTTTGTACTGCAGTCATTGACAGTATTTTGTCTTTAATAGGACAAAAATCTATGAAGAAACTTCACTAACTTGAAAAGGAAAAAAGTCAGAAGCATGTGCCATTCTCTTATTAGTATTTCTCCAAACAGAATTCTAAGTAAATGCCTAAAAAGTATTTTGAAAAAAATGGTAGGACATGTAACAGGTACAGTCAGAATGCAATTTCTATCTCACTAACCAAACCCAAATACGCTTCTCAACTGAGGTAGGTAAAGTCTTTTAGGTTGTGTTACAATACAATTTCTATCCTCTCCAAATCTGTTCATTTGTTGCCTCCCATTGTATGACTGCTTAAACCTATCAGGAAATTAAATGGATTGTTGTGTGTATCAACAAGAGGAGGCAGTCACAGCATTGTGCAAGGCTACCAGCCAGTAGGTGAAACAAATATATATGACGTAATGAAGGAGCTCTTCTCAAAGATGAGGAATAGAAATACGCAAAATAAGGGGCAACATAAATGAAAACATTTGAAAGAACAAAATGACATGATCTCTGAGAAAGCATTCATCCCTCTATTAAAATAGCAATTTCATTAAAGGTCTTGTATTTTATGTGTACACCATAGGTGATCCTTTGATTTTGATTATGTAATAGACAATGTATAGCACTGGTGTAATAAACTCAATCAGTCTAGAGATAAAATACAGAGCTTTTACATCCTCTATAGCCTCCAAGTTGCTGGCCTAGGTCAATGGTGAGGGACAGGCATAGCTGCTCAACAGTAAGTGAGTTGCTCTTCTGTTTCATAGAATGTGAATACAAATTCTGTGAACCACAGCTAATGGGATACTTGTCAGCTGGCACAGAAATGAACAAATATAAGAAGCTGAATAGATAGCAGCAAATAGGCTGATGTGGGGAAACTTGTTCTGTTATCTGCAGTTGGAGATCTGGACTCTTAACCGTGACTTGTATGATCCATACATCTCTCAGGATATTAGTCTGGAACCTGTAATGAATGTTTAATTCTGCTATTATGTGCAGAATCATATATACAATGCAATGAAATGCAGTATCATAAGCTGACAGGACATTGGTATGGCAAACCAGGGGTGTCCACTGTTTTACAAGTTTGTAAAACACTCTTTTCTGAGGTTACACCAAGGGAATCCAACCACACAGAGACTTTAAGGATAAGAGATAACAAGGATATTAACATTGTATGACACAGGGCATATTCTCATGTTAGAGAGCAGGTTGCTGTGTGCTAGGATCCTTCTGGTTAGAGAAGAAGATTGACTAACTTGTTGGGGCTGAGAAAACGTCCAGCCCCTGTGGGTTTCCCAGAAAGGCTGAGTTGGCAAACAGCAGCCTCTAACTACTTTTTGCCCCATTATCCCTTGAGGGTGAGATTAGTAGAAAACCTCATGAGATCCACCTTGAATTGTTTCTCGATTGTAGTACCCTTGAAGCTTTTCTGTGAGAAGGCAGAGTGAGGCTTTTATTCCCTCAGCGTACAGACCTTTTGTGTCAACAGAACTTTCAATAAAAATTAAAATAGGAATAAAAAGAGAAGAGAGATCCACTTACAAAAGAATCAGGAAAGCATTGTGTTTATACTGAGAAAATGCATTCTATCCTTTTTATTATTTTAAAATGTAAAGAACACAAATGGCTATTAAAAATTCTGAAACAATGAAAAAGTTTAACTAAGCACTTGAGAGTACTGTGCAACTAGCAGGGAATGTGTTTCACTACCAAATAAAATGCAGCCTGGAAATTTCACTTCATGCTCTGTGTGTGTGTATATATACACATATGTATGTGTATATATAGACACACACACCTATATGTGTATATAAATGTCTATGCATGCATACATCATACATTTGTATAAACAGTTCATGAACTTTGTAGTGTTAATTTGTGCGGAAGGATACTTTTGCATTTGAACTAATTGTTGCTTTATTTGAACTGAATCCATTAAAAGTTTCTTAAACCAGAATCAGATGAAATCTGCACATTAAAAAAGTGTTCTTTGGAATTTAAAAGGTTATAGACTGCTGGCTGCAGGGATTGCAGCTGACGTTCAATAACATTTGAAGCTTGGAAGCTAGGTTTTTAGTTTATTTTTTCTATTTATCCCTTAGAAGCTGCTTGCTGTTCAGCTGCTAATGCATTTCCAACAGAAATTTTGTAAATTATATTGGGCAACATTCTCAGTGAGAATAGATTGTGTAAGTAATGGTAATGGCTTCCTCCTGCTGCTTCTGGCAATATGGATATTCCCTGCACACACTTATTTAAATTTTGTGCGCCGAAGAACTCTTCAAGGTTCAAAACATGAGCTACTCAGCCACTAGATTTCATGCTTAATAATCTAGGAAACAGAACTGATGAGAAGGGTTTTTAAAAAAATCAGTTATTGCATATCACAGATTTTAATTTCTAACAAGAAAGGACTTGTGTAAACCATTTTTTCATACAGGATTTTTTGGCAGTATGTTCTTTATTCTGAATCTTTATTAGAATTCCTTTTTCCTTCACTAAAATCTGGAAAACATAAGATTCTTTACTTCTTGGGTAAAGAAATGGCCCACTGTGGTGAACATTATCATTCCTGATTTTAAGGTTTTAGTGAGTGCTCCTTTCTGCTTACCTTTTGACCATACCTTGTGCCAGCCCTGAGCTGAGGGCAGGAATCCATATGTAAGAAACACTGCTTTCCAAGTGGTTTCACCAGGAGCAGATTTGTATAACAGAGTATGGTTTGAGCCTGGCCACAAAAGAAAGTGTTGCAGGTTGCTACTTGGTCTGAACTTAACTAGAGAAAAAACTTGGGACTTAAGCTGAGAAAACCCAAAATGTTTTAACCACCAACATGGATAAAAAGGGAAAAATGCAAATTTTACCTCAATGAGAATAATAGGGACCTCTTAGAATTGACTGTTTTTATCAATGCTAACTCTATTACTGAGGCATGAAAACAAATTCTTTCACCTCTTAGTTCATTCAATGCGAAGTTCAGATATTTGCTACCATGGATCTGTTTCCTGTTTGTAGGCTTTGCTTAAGTGTGGCTCTGTAAAACATATGCTGTTAAAAAGCTTTGACTTCAGTTTCCTTCTTGTTCTAGAAACTGGTAAAAATGTAACATTAGGTACTATGTGAAAAGATATTTTTTGACCAATTGCATGTTGACTTTTACAAATTTCATGGTGATCTGAAGTCTGTTTTAATTAACACTGATTAATGCTCTGAGATACCGATTAATATTCACTGAGGTTAGTATAAATGAGGGGAGTCCATCAATTGCTAGACTTGCTATGTTATCTGGCATTTTCAGCAAGAACAGCACAAATCCTTATGGTTGTTTTGCTTCAGTTCTTTAGTGGATGTTATAGGATGTTGTAACATGAGATCTTTCTCAAGTTAGAGAACTTTTTTAAAAATTTATTTGTTAGACCAATAGCTCTAGATAACTGAAGTAATACTCAACAAAATATAGATGTAAATCAGTTCCAAATCTGGGTTTTGGAAAGAGAATCCCTGTGCTAGAAGCTGGAGAAGTTGATTTAGACAGAGGGAACAGCTTTCCCTGGGTTCTGTAGCAAGTGCTCTGCTGGGATATGTGGGAACAGAGCTAAGAACTGGAACAAAAGTGATTCTTTGCCAAGTCTTTAGTTTTTATAACTTCCCCTCACAAAACAGAGCCAGGATAATTTTTATTTATTTCTGTACACCAGTCTTATCAATGTCTGCTTTTTAATATAATGTTAAAGCTTTGCTTTATATTTCTATGTGTATTTAATATCAGTGATTACAGGGATTTACACACAGTCGTCAAGAGAAATGGAACTAATCTAAACTTCTTTGACTGATTTGATGGAGAATCAAATCACATTAACTAGAGTCCAAAGCTTTAGTACCAGCATAGTTTATATACATATATACACACACACAAATAGAATCTCTGTTTTGCTTTTATGCTTTTTCACCTGTGCTAGTCTGACTGCTGTGTGTGTTTGTAAAGTAAAACTGGGGTGTTTCAAAATGAGGTTGCAATAAGTTTGCAAAAATAAACTAGTAAGTGTAAAATATATTTAAGTAAAAGTCATGTGAAAGCCATAAAGAAGAAGGTGTGGGTATATTGTTAATTTAAGTAAGTAACTTTTTCATGGCTTCTTGGAGAAAATGATGCATGAATTATTGATGCATGTCAATTTTACCACAGTTTTCAAATTTTGGTGAATGTAAAATTGTTGCTTTTGTCATACTATATGAATGAATATTTTACCAAAGCTGTTTCCTGAAGAAAAAAAGTCTTCTATGTAAATGTCCTGAAGTAGAGTTCCTTTCATTGTGACAATATCAGTGTATGAATGTTCTAAAGGATGAGGACTACGTACAACCAAATTTTAAAATGTATTCTCTATTCCTAATTTATGGTATCTTGAATTGCCAGATGTTTGCTTAGCACAGAGGAACAAACAGTCCCCACTCTCAATATAGATTGAATCTTACATCTCTCTCAGGAGATGCGCATTTATCCATTTTAACAAAATCTGTAATTGTCAAGAAAAAGCCATAGTCATCTGCAAAAACATTTTGATGTTAAAATTAAAAGTGTGACAATATAAAATGAATCCTGCTAGGTGCTGACTGGTGTGGCTTTCAGCCCTTAGTGTGGTATTTCTGGCATGGGATTGACTTTCGGTATGTGAACAGTCCCTGTGACCAAAGGGTTGACTTCCACATGAAAGTGAAAGGAATTCCTCTTAAAACCCTGATAGCTCAGGTGAGGGACTGGGTGCTCTCACATATTTAGCAAGTTAAAAGGTATTGCATGGAGCACAAGGTATTTTTCTCCCTACATATGAGAAGAGTCGCACAGCATTTGTGTCGATGCCATTTTTGCTGACAGTGGAAACCTGTGAGGGTATCTTCTGTTACATTAATGCAGAATATGCCACCTTATCTAAGTTGGTTCATACTGTTATGGACTTTTAGTTACAACTTTTAGGAGAAGGCCATGGGATAACACCAAGTTTGTGGAGCACTCAATTCAGAAGAGCTGTTTGGCTTGCTGGTTGTTCAGCATGAGCATCTAGGTTACGGGGCTACTGCAGCTTGTAAGAAGATGGACAGAGGTAGTTATGTCTTTTATGCTAATGAATTGCTTATTTAATCTTAGTTAAAGCTGGTAAGTGCTGGCACTCACTTGAATTAAAAAGAGTCTGTTTGTTCCAAGGTCTATTTTCTTTATTTGATGCAATCTAGAGAATCCAGTCCTCAGAAGAAAAGATGAAAACTATGCGCATGAGCATGTAAGTGTAGTTTCTTTTCAAGGGATATATAAAAATCCATGCTTCTGGCTGTGCATAACTTAGATGCACGTCATATTATTTGATTAGCAGTTTTTATAAGAGTATAACACTTAACTGTGCAGTGATTTGGAAGTTATCTGCTAATGCTGTTTGGTTCTCATGCTCAAACCTCATGAGCTTATAGGCTTTTGTTATGGGAATGACAGGTTCTGTTTAAATGTGTATGAAATTGAAATCACTAGGTGGTATGAATGGTAGTGCAGAGGTAAACACCTTTAAAAAGAAAGCTAAGGAGTGAGAGGGTAGGGGGCTCACATTACTGGAGAAATGGATGTGGAAAAGATGCTGACGTGAACAAAAAAATATTAGAAACAGGAAAACACTAGTCTTCATTCTGTAAGAAGAGGTTTTTTTATTGGAAAAGGTGGCTCAAATAGTTTAAAATTCCAGTGCTGATAAAAGGTCATTTGCCTTGTAAAAAAATGAACCTATAGGTAGTTTTGAAATTGATCTCAACTAGCTACATTTAGAACTGTCTGCTACTGCTACTTGCTCTTTAGCAGCATTTTTCACAAGTATCTATTTTCATGTAGAAAAAAACAAATAAACATTGTTACAGTCAACTCAAAGTGAATAATGGAAAGGTTTTATTTTTAAGATCCCAGTACAGATTCTTTTTAAACTTTTGTGATTCTCTGTCTCAGAATTAGTAATAAATTATGGCTGGCAAAAACGCCTTTTTTTTAGAAGATTGTGAATAACAAGACATCACAACTTACGATGTCTTCTGCCTTCCTTTCCTCCCTTCCAAATGCTTGTATTGTCACCTCTCAAGCAGTTATGCATCTGAGAAGCCATTTTTGATTACTGACTGTGTTATTCAATTTTGAGGATATACTGCCTGGAGATAGTACTTTTGAATATTTGTGTGACTTAGAGATTTGAGTATATCCCAAGAACAAAACCTGAAGCATCCTATGTATTCTTGCTGAAAACTTGTTGTACGTCTAGCTATTACTCATGGTTTTAGCCTTTCTGGACTTTACAGAGCTTTTTTACATTCCATTAGGCAATTATGGAAAAAGATTAATTTTTTTCTTGAAGCTATGCATTTGGTTTTGGTCTTATGGCAACGTGAAGCTCAAGGAAGTAGGCCATTGTTTATAGTTACAAGGCAGGGAGGATTAAGTAATGACATTCTTATTAAATGTTTGATAAATTAAATGCAGTAATGAATTTTCTTTTGTTCTTACCTATGGGACACAATTGTGATGTATTAACTTGTCGTATAGATTTATACACCTTATTAATTTTAAGCAAAAGTTTTCAACAATTAAAATATTACCTTGATGAATTTAAATATTAGTTCTTTACACCTTTCTTTGTCCATGTTTAGAACAACTTGTAAAAAAAAGTAAGTCTGGCGGCAGGTATCTTGACAAAGGTACTTGGAAAAAGAGAATCGGTGTGCGCTATTCTGAACTTTGTCTATATGCATGAATGGTGTGACCCAAGAGGAATGAATCTATGGAACAGAAGAGAATGGTTGGCACTGAAGTTATATTTGTAATGGGGTTATTTCATCCTACCCCCGTGTGATTACTTGGAGTGAATACCCATTAGTGGTTGAGCCCATTGGGTGCATTCCTGGAGCATGTCTTTTGTTTGGTTTTGTCCCATTTTTCATGTCTAAGCCTGTTTTGTGATTGCTCTGAAAGTGGTGAAAGGGGATGATTCACCTCAGAAGCACACTCTTGATCCAAGCTACAGCTTCACATGTAGGAGGTTATACAAGATGATCAATATGATCCTCTTGATCTTTATTACTTGAATTTATTTAGAGTTTGTATGACTGTAATGTAAAGAGCTTCACCCTTTTTTTGAAAGAGGCTAAGTGAAAGTCAGTCACACTGCATATTTGGCTGAGAGAAAGGGAAGTGAAGGTAGTAAGGAGGAATAAAAGCAATCCCAGCCTTTGCTTATAGTTCTATGGGTGGGTAGAGAGATCATCTCAAGATTCTTGCCACCTCCCAGAACTGTCCTGAGGTGTTACAAGTCCTCATTTTCTCTCAGCTTTTTTTTCTGCTTGGTTTTGATCTACGAAAGTCCTTTGTACAGACCCACCCCACCCCTTTTCCTTGCCTCCCCTCCCCTCCTTTTCCCTCCCC
>JANZLQ010000092.1:26828511-26895080 GCA_026212715.1 Elanus axillaris
CCTTTTGTCCCCCAGATCTTCATAGAAAGTATCCTGTACAGAACTCGCTTGAATGCTTATTGGGAAAAGGTGAAGGAAAGGAGGAATAAAATAGAGGTTGGAGTGTTTGCCTCTGATCGTGCTCTGATGTTCTAGGCTGGTTATTTAACTACAACTAGGAAGCAGTTTGCCCCTTAGGAGAATTGTGCTTTTACTGTCATTCTTTTAAGAGGTATAAGTGTATTTGGAACAAAATGGAAGTGCTGTAAGAAAACAGATTAAGGGAGTGTTGTGTAACATAGATGCAAAAAACTATTTGCATGTGCAATTTACAAGGGCTAAATATCCCCTACATTTCAGTGCTCAAAGCCCTTTCAGCACTGTTTGAAGAGTGTGTGATTTACTTGTCCTTTTTACCTTCAGAGATTACTGTGAAGTATGCCACTGTCTGGCATGTCATCTCTTTGGCTGTTTCTTTTTTAATGCATTGGGACATCTTCCTGGTGTTAGGCAGTAAGAAGATGCTCGTTATTGAATAATCGTCCATTGGAACCTGTGCCTGTTATGAATTGTGTAGGGAGTATCAAAATACAGAACAACTGTTCAGTTTGCTGCTTTTTTTTTTTTCAAACACTTCCAGTTCTTTGCAACTTCACTATGTCCAATGACAAAAAAAGTCTTTCGTATAAATTGTTCCATCAGCTCCACAGTTGGTCTGCACTGTTCGTGTGCAGCCTCTGTGTAAATGTTCCTAATGCTATGAATACTGACCTGCTTTCTTGAATGTGATTTTCTGAAAAAAAACCCAAAACAGGCGGAGAAAGTTTTCTCATGGTGACAGTTGGGGAAGTCCCATCTGGAATAATGTAAGGGTAGTTGTTGTTGTAATCTTTTCTAAGACAATGCTAACTTTGCATAATATAGTATTTCTCATTTTTTACTTAAAGCCTTCATAATTTAAAAATTTTCTTCTCTTTTATTTATCTATGGAATTGATTATTCTTTAAGATTGGAGTGCACGAAGCTGTTAATTGCTGAGATATTTGGTAGTGAAGTTTGCAAGTTTACAAACAATGACAGCTTCATTTTCTTAGAGTGCATTTCTAATAGTCAGACATCTTGAAGTGCTTTACAGAGCATATAATTATGTGCTAGCACCAAAGTGAGTTTATACAGGCTAACTGGCAGCCAGTCTGCTTTCAGCCATATTCCACATACTGCAAGGAATGCTAGTTAGAGATCTGAAAGTTAAAAGAGTGACAAATGCTGAAGAGTATTTCTTGGGTGAGAATACTACGTGATAACTTGTATTTAAGTGTAGACCAAAGCTTTTGATTCCTGAATTAAAAGCAAAATTATGTATTTATCTGAGTCTTTCCCAAATGGTGGCCAGGTTTCTCAACTGTCTCAGATAGTTTCTTCCAGATTGCTGTATACGAATGGTTGAGGGTACATTTACTGACTGCCGGATATTTGAAGGTCTTCAATACAAGCAAACAACTCAGTGTGCTTAAAGATGACCATGGGTACTTAAAGAAAGTCATGTGGAAACATAAGTCCTTATAAAGTACTCATCTTTACTCTGACTCCAGCTATTACCAGCTCCTTACTGCTACATTGGAAAAGTATGCTTTAGTGTGGGGACAACTTACGCTGTTGGAAGGTATTTTCCCACCAGTATTATACTGCACCCAACAGACAATGGAAGACAAGCCAACAAAAGCTGTCTTCTCTCTGAATAGCTGCATCCACAAAAGAGATTTTATGGGCCTAGGAGTGTCAGCAAGGGGTTTAGGCTTACAATGGAGCAATATTGTCATTGCATATTAATAGTGCATTGAAACCAAGAGATTATTTTTAAGAATTCCTAAATATGTGATTTATCACTTAAAAAAACCATCTTATGTAAATTTAGACTATAATTTCATCTGTTTCTATTGGGTGGGGAAAAGGAAGAAACAACTGAAAGAACTCCTGAATGCAGTTTCTGAGTGCAGCACTGGTATTTTCAAGACACAAGGATCTTGGGAAGGGGCTGGCGGGGATATGACAGTACCTCTTTTTCTGAAGATGTTACATTCCTCTCTCTCTAGTCTAACCTTGGCAGCACACTTGCTTTCGAACCAAGCACAATTCTGAACCAATATTATTTGTATATCTCTTTGGTGCTACTGCAATTTTGTTAAAACATTAGTTGATGTGTTTTTTAATGCTGACTGAGCTTTCCAAAACTATTTAAACCATATAGCAGTCCTAGTTTTTTTGTAAAATCCCGTGAGGCTCTTAAAAAGCCTGAATGCTGACCAGACATCCAGAACCGTTCAAAACCTATGGTAGTTATTCCATAATGTAATCTCTATTTTAGCCATTCTTCTCTTCCATTCTTCTGATGAAGTTTCTTCATTTAATTGCATAAGCTTGGTGTTGTTTACACTCTATATGTATGTGGAATAGATGCTGAGATATATTCCAGGCAATGTGGAATCTTTCCTTTTTAGGGATGTACCTTCAACAGTATCCTGTTCTAGTCTAGCACTGCAGCTGGTGGTAGAAGCACTTGCTAGAGAAGTAGAAGGCTCACTTTCAAAATGCTTCAGGTTGAGTACATGAAGTCCACCTTTTGCACTACCGCTCTAGTGTTGTAGGCTGTTTGTATAAAAGTTGAGTGGCAGCCTGCTCTTTGGTGCTCTGAGCCTGTTGTCTGAACCTAAGGGAATGACTTGAGATGTGGAAGAGATTTTGAAAATGCATCCCTCTTTCACATTGGTATGTAATGCAGAACTATAGGGAGGCATCTTAATATAGGGGAGACACAAGATCTGAGACAACCTAGTCTTGGGTTGATTTGATATCAACTCACTTAGGTGCCCTTCTGTTCAGTTTGTTTGCTGTTGTAAAACCCATTCTCAGGCATTGCATTTTCCAAACATGCTATATCTCTTAGCATCCCTACATTCATATATTAGAGCTGTAGCAAGTGAATGTTCAGTGAGATCAGTCACTGCGTGGTGCAGAAGAATGTCTTAAAATTTCATGAAACCTATTGGTTATCAGCACAGATATGTTGTATCCTACATGGGAACATGTTTTCAAATTGCTTCTTCAGTAGAACAGGCTGATGTAATAAGAAGAAGGTTTCGATGGTGGGAGGTTTCTTTTATAATTACATTTACTCTTTCAATTACCATGTTCATTTCTCATTAATATAGGATTTCAAGGCCTTGTATTTTTGAAAGGGAAAAGGTTAGAATTATGGGCTAGCAGCTGGTTTTGATAGGGCGCAGTGAGCAAGTTAATGCTTACCAAACATTTGAAATTGCTTTTCAATTTCTGAAATCACTTTGCAGCTCTTCAGCTATTTTTTGGCTGGCTGCTCTTTATCATATTAATATAATACTGTGCAGGAAAATATTGTATTTAAGTGTTATGATGAAATCAAGCTGTTATGCTGCATGTGTGTGGTACTGAGTATATTTTTAGATTTTTTTAGCCTATAATTATGTGTGTTTCGGTGCCTTTCAGAAGCTATTTGTCAAGGGAAGAGGTTATGGTTATTTTTGATAGGGTGAAATGCGTTTTACAGCCTTACTAAGCCTCATTTAACTGAAGTAAACCTCATTTTAGCTTCAATTGAAGGTAATAGTAAAAACTAGTTGTGAAACTTTTTTACATATTACTTTGGGCAATCCTCTTTCTAATCAGTTTATCCATTTGACTGCCGGATTGAGGATCCATGAATTCTTAAGTTGCTATCACACCATCTGTGCAGTCTTCTGCCAGGACCAGAGATATAATTCCAGATGTTTTAAAAACAGGAAAAGCCAATCAGATGTAGAATTATTTGTAGCTGGTATTTCTGAGACCACTACCAATAGTGTGATACAAAGAGTTCTTGAAGCTTTCAACTGTTAATAGAATTTAAAGAAAAGGAAGGAAATTGTGTTCTATGTAATCCCCAAACCAATCCTTAAGAGAAAGGAACTGTTTTAAATTATACTTTTGTAGATATAATGTCTATAACTAATTAATCATGATGGAAAGAAAGAGAAAGAAATCTGTTATAAATTCTGGTAACAGATTTAACTTTATTTAGTCATCTCAGTCAGATTACATAAAACAGGTAAAAAAAGCATATGTATCTTTATTATGTGGCTGGAATTATTATCTGTTCCCTCCAGTATCTATGGGTACATTGTTTCCCCCATTAATTTATTTTCCCTTTCTATAAACAAAACATATTAGCTCAAAAAAAAAATCCACAAATTATCAAAAATAGTGTATATAATCTCAACCATTTACTTCTGATTACTTTTTGGGGCTGTTCACGTGGTGATTTTTCTGTTGAAAATTTCTTCCAGAATAACTTTGTCTGGCGCTAAGATAGATCACTTGTCAGGACCTTGCATTTGTTGTCTCTCATATGTGTTTGTATCTTCAAAAACTAAATATTTCAGCTCTGATAATAAAGCTTGGATCTTTTTCAGTACCTCTATATTATTATTACCGTGGATGGTTGTGGAATTGTTCCTTGGAATCTTCAACCTGTTTAGTGTAACAAAATTGATTATTCTACTTTTGAATCCAGCAGGTCTTTTATTTTGTGAAAGCCTAGCAAAAGCTCATTGATTCACACCAGAGTTGGTTTGCTGTTTTCTTCAGTCAATACTGTCACATAATAAAAATCTTGACTTAACCAAGCAGTTTCAGCAGTGTCCTGCTTAGTATCTGCTGCTACTGAATACAAAGCTGCAGATTTGATTTAAATAAGAATTCTTTTTCTTCATAACTTAGAATTTGGTCACTGTATATCACCTTGGTTGCATCAGAGAACTAACAGGAATATTAATAAATTGTTTCAGTCCCGGATAGTTTTGCTTGGCAATTCTATGACAGACAGAAGTGACTATTGCTGGTTTTATTTTTATTGTACTCTTAAATTCTTGCTCAAAGGACTGAAATTTACTAATAAGGTACAAAATATCATTAAATCATAGAAGATGTTTTGAGAGATGTTCAGATGGCCTAAATCTAAGCCATGATATATTTAGTGTTAATGTTTTATTGGCTTGGTGCCTTTGAAGGCCTAGAATCAAACAATAGGAAGCACTTAACACAAAGTAGGTGGAATTTTGTTTGTCTCTGGCTGAACTTCCCTGTTTCACTGAATTTACTTGAACTTCAAGGTTGCAATGAAAAGTTCTCTGCAAACACTGTAGACTGAACACTGAAGAAGGAACAATTAACTGCTTTAAGAATGATGCAGAAGGGAATTAGTACAGCAGCACTGCTGTGCTCATTAAGCCTAGCCATTCCAGAGGTGCAGAGAAAATCCAACTGCTTTGTCACCTTCAGAAATAAAAATGCAGTCAGTCCCCAGCTAGGAATTGGGTGAGCATGTTTAACTAATTTGAAAAGAGGCAGGCACCATAATCTTCCTTTCTTTTGGGAAACTAGCATTAGGATAGACATATGGACCTCACTGAAAGATGGAATGATTTGGTAGTCCACTATAAAATTCATACTAAGATCACTAAGTACAGCGATGGGAAAATTTCATTTGTAGTACAGATGAATTTGACCTCAAGCTGCACATAAATGAGCTCTAATACTTTCAGTTTTGGATTAAAAGAACGTTGTTTGGATTAAAATAATACTTATTTTTCTCTTAGATGGATTTTTCTCTTTCAGGATACCTAAATTTCTGGTATAAGTCATACTTTTGGATTTACGTATAGTCAGCTTTTTTTCATTTTTAATAGATAATGTTCAAATCCAAATTAATAAATAATATACTGTTACCGCTGTTCTGTTCTGCCAGTTACAATCTTGCCCTCTAGAGCGTTTTCTTCTTACATGTTACGGTGATACTAGGGACTTGGATCCAGCTTTTCTCACATGATTTGATAAAAAAAATATTACCTCGTTTAAGGCATGTAAAATCCTGCCCTTTTTAATAGGTAATGGGATTCACCCATTTCATTTGAAGTCTGACCATTCTGACAACATGGGCAAAGGAGTGCAGTTCCAGGTGTTCAGAATACTACACACTCATTTAAGAGCAACACAAGAAAACCTTGAGAAATATGTGTAGCAATGATTAATCTACCACCCATGTAACATCATTACTGCAAACATTGCCTTTCAATTCAAAGTTGTAGCAATTTCAAAGGGTCTGTTATCAGAACAGCTGTGGCTCAGGTTCAGCAAGCCAGTATGTGGGATTACGTAGCATTCAGGGTCCTAAAGTCTGCAGAGCTTTACATTAATTTGACATGAAGTAGAACAAAAACAGCTAAAAAAATGGCTCTTTCAATTTCCTCTGCTTTATTTTATATTAGTTTCCCGTAGAATAAAGTGGAATGATCACTGATTTCTGGTCCAAATTTCTCTGTGTAATGGTAGCTGTGCAGAGACCTTTGGTCCTATTAAAATGATAAGAAAGAAATTAATGTGGTTTATGCATTCTTTATTTTTCTGATTTGTGTAAGTAATGTAGAGAAGTACTTATGTAAATATACGCAAGTATAGGTGGCTACCAACGATCGGCTGAATTAGTTCTTGCATAGCAACAATGGAAAGAACAGAAATGAAGTACTGACTCTAGGACACTGATTGTTACTGGCTAGAACTAATAATCAGTATTTGAAATTGGTATGAACAAGCGTAAGGACTCAAAGATAAGGTATCATCCTTTTTTTTTTTCCTGCAGAGAACCTATTGTAGATGCATATATCTTGAAGTGAGATGTTACTTCCAGAATAAGACACAATGATAAAGTACAGAGTAACCATAATGTTAGCTTAGCTTGTGGATGGTGAGAGGTCTCTTTGCAGGAGGTACATGAAAATTGAATGTGGGTTCCAGTATTAAGGGTCTAAATTTTTAAAGAAAACTAGCATGCACGATAAGCTTTCTCTTACTAACTTTTAGCTTTATCATGTTTATGTGTTCAGGTAAGTTTCTAAGTCTACCTTTATTCCAATTTCCATTTTGTCCTGAAAGGGTAGATACTAAATTTGAGACACAATCCTAGCTAGAATTTCCATCAATAGAGGATGAACAAGAAAGTAAACATAAACTGATCACAACACACAGTGCCCTTGCCCATGTGGTGACAATGTTTAGATAAAGGCAATTCATAAAAGATTAAAGAACTGACTTTTCAAGTACTTTATACATTTTTGGCTAGATGAATGAGTAATTGAGTGTCATCATATGGTTAAGCCTTTCAAACCATACAGTAATTGAGATATTCTAATGTTGACTGGATCCTCAAAAATATGGAAACCAAATGTGAACCTCACTGCTATGATCTAATTGCATCCTCTTTCTCAGATGGTTTCCTTAATAACTTAAAGGTTATTGATGCATTCCTCATATGCTGCAATACTTATATCTGTAGGTTGAGTGTCTCAGTGCATAATTTTGGTGGTGGCTTCACTTTATCTAGTTCTTTTCAAAGCTTTGTCTCCCTTTGGAGAACTTGTTAAAGCAGGAAAGGAGAGAAATGCAGTTTGCTTGTACTATTCATGCATCACAAGGGCCATAAAACAGGCTGTGAAGGTTTTGAATGTCTTGGCTAGCGCAGCGGGCACCCTAGCTGAATAGTGTAGAACATTACCTCCTCGCAGACAGGATAGAAAAGAAAAGGCACTGTACATTAGTAGCCTTTAAAAATCTGTAAACAAATTGCATATTTGCTGCAAAAATGTGAAAGCAGTTATTGATTAAATGGCATTAGAGTGCCCTTGGCTTTAAAAGACATTCAGAATAGGAGGCAATGCTCAAGATCAATAATAGATTTTTATATTTGTGGCCTAAAAAAGTAGCAGCACCGTGTAATTTAAAAGCAAATGGTTCCTTGTGATTCTTGCTCACATTGTCACATTGTCTTTCTCAGATTTTCTTTTGTATCCTTCACACATCTGTTAAATCATCTGTGACCAGCTTCCTTTCTGCCAAAACATGACAGAAAACTAAGGATTTTTTTAATACAGCATCATTTGTCCCATCATGCACAGGTTTGGTTGGGCCAAATTTCTCCTTCTATTCTACAGGCAGAGAGTAAATGAAACAATAAATATTTTGTCACAAATCAATGCAGAATGTTATGTTCCACTACAGTGCTGGTGTAGTTACCTAAGGTCTGGTTTGTGTAAAGTGAGGCTGATAAATTTCTCTTTTTCTAAAAATTATTTGCACACAGAGGGTGCCCATAACTTCTTCAGGTGACCTATAAAGAGGAAGACCTGTTGGTTGCAGCTACAGTATCTGACCGCTAAGTTTTATTTTATATTGCCCAGAGCGGAGTACATTTTTTCCCCACAGTTGAAGGTGTGTGTATTTGCTAGATTTCTGAGTCAGTCCAGTGAAACTATCCAATTTTATGATTGCTTTGTTTACAAGTGTACAGAGTACAAAAGCTTTTCCTTTAATTTTATCTCAGGGTAAAATAGCTAATCTGTTTTGACATGCTATCTAAATGACACTCAAACTAGTATATGGACTAACTCATCCATAAGTCATTTCTTTTATACACATGTACTGCTGTGTCCAAGAAAAAGAGTTATATTGGCTGCAAGAGTTTGAATAATAATGGTCATTAATATGGCGAATTGAGGGTCACCACATTCATCCCACATATCAAATCCCCTTTCAATGAGATCAGTTCCATCAGCTGTCAGATTCCATTAAATATATCCCCCAGACCTACTGACCAGCTGACAGTAGAGAAACTCAAAACCATACACCCACTATTAGCATTATAAAATGTGAAATCAGCTGGAAGGAATGATAGCAGAACTGAAAACAAAATAGATGAAAATCTATAATGCCCTTGTGTCTTCCTAAACAGAAACGCCTAAGAGTTAAAATGCCCCCATAAAACATGGAGGTAAAAACAAAGGTTGTCACATTGTTTTCTTCATAACCTATAATGATTCTTTTACCTTTTGTTAATGCAAGATTTGCATAAATGTTTCATGAGGTTAATACGATGCATAAACTGAGCAGTTTATTAAGCAACATCTGTGCTGTTTTCTCAGATAATGCACTGTTGTTTCCAAGTCACTGAAATATAACCTATCATAAGGTTTTGGTTGTTAAAATACTTGTTTTGCAAGGGCTGTGATCACATCTGACATTTTTAGCAGATGCCACAGTAATACAAAAGAATTCCTTAATACCACAATATGTGTTAGCAAAGCACCCAGCAAGAAGTAGATAGTATTCCACTGAGCTGGTATAGTTCAGTACAGTGAATAAGACATGAGAACACCTTGTTGTGTGTCATCTTTCAGATAAAAACACCCTATTTCAAAACTTGCACAACTGCCTATGATACATTTTCAAGTGAGAGCTTGCCACTGTTGACAGTTTTTGACTTTGCCATAAAGTCACTTTGTAGTATTTTTTAAAAACTAAGAGTGGGGAAAAAACTTCTCACTGCCACAATTTTATCTTGATATTGGTGCCATATGGGAGTCTTTAAGGGGGGGGGGGGATCAGAAAAAGAAAAAAGTTATGAGACCAATAATTTTTAATGAAACTTGGCTTGAAAACTGCTCTTGAAGCAGGTCATGCAGATAAAAAGTAGGCACATGAATTCTGTAGCCATATTCTTTCTTTTTTTTCCTGGCAAGGATTAAAGAAATGTAGTTTCAATTAAATCAGAGTGTAATGGAGATATGTTTTATGTTATTGATTCTGCAAGCAATATTTTAGGCATTTTCCTTTTTTTGCCATGTGTTTGACTTACTCTTCACCAAGAAGTATGGAAATTCTGGTCTTTAAAATTTGCATTTGTATCTGCCTTCCTGCATGAAGCCCTTACTTTTTTTTGTTATTAATTTGAAGTAATTTCATTATTTCATTGCAAGACATCCTCAAAATCATAGTATGCAGGTCCTCATGATGTATGGTTGTTTTATCTTTGGGTGAAAGGTTTTAAGATTACACTTGAGGTAGGAAAATAATATTGTTGGAAACTTTTAATGAATTGTTTGCAGCAATTATTTTGCCCTTTATAAAATTGTACACTGGATTTTGTGCTTCTCCGTCCATGCAAAATGTCCATTGACCAGTGAGGTAGTAGAAGAATCTTTGACAAGCAGTCTCTGTGAGAGTAATTATGTTGATCAAGTATCCCAGCTAAATTCCAGGTTGAGTGATAATAGTACAGAACCTGAATGGCTTCTTGTGTTGCCATTTGAGTAGGTAAGTTTATTTTCTGATCTATCTTGGATAGTGTTAGTTTGCCTTTGAACAGTTGCCAGATCCTGCAACATGGAAGGGAGAAAGTTTATTTGCTATCGAAGTGCAGTTGCTTCAGCAGGGAAATGCACCAAGGTGCATAAAATCTTAGTAAGTCAGAAAAAAATTGTGAAACTTTCTATGGCAAAATTCCTATTGAAGACTTTGGCTTAATAGCAGAAAGTAAAATGCTGTATCCAAATGAAACAAGGGAAATTTAGGTAGTCATCATGACACAATTATCCCATTAGAATTTGGCTAGAATACTATTGTTAACACATAGTTAGTTTCAGTGTGAACTTAGGATGCACAAAGAATGCAAGATCAGACCCTATATAATGAAGGGATCATTTACACACATTATCCCCACATTGAAATGCTGTCACCTCTTGGCGAAAAACACAGCTGCTTTTTAAAAACTGCTGTACTGTAATTGTGTAACTAGAGCTGAAAAACATGAAAATGATTTTGTGAAACATTTTGAACTTTCATAGTTGTTTCCATTTTGCAGGTTCACAATAGAGTATTTATTTGTCCACCAGATTTTAGACTATTTTGTTCATTATTGTAAATTATTTTGAATTTTAAAAGATCTTTTTTAGGAGGGTTTTTCAAAAACATGTTTCAGTAAACTAAAAATATTATGACTTAAAAATTACTTTGAACTTTGCAGGATATTAAAAACAAGATGTGTTGCTAGTATATAATTTTATATTTTAGAAAAAAAGAAAAGATAAAGTAACTTGGCCAAAACTTCAGATAAAAGTGTTGATTTAATTTTGTGTTTGATTTTCAGAAGTCATTAGGGTTTTATTATATCTAAGGACCAAGCAGCCATTAGTATTGATGTAACATGTAAAAGTCAAAGGCACCAGCAGACCCCTGATGGTTTAAACATGAAGATCTCTTCTAGTCTGGATATATGACTCAGAAAGTAGACTTGTAGAGGAACACAAGAAAATAATGTGACCAGTATTGGTCAGCCAGACAAAAAAATTGTTTCTCTCTCACATGCCAAGACTATTTACTTTTCTCATTCCTTTAGAAAGCAGTGTATCTCACTTTTGTTCACCAATTAAAATATAAGCAATGTATTAAGGACAGTCTAATAAAACTAAAATATACATGAACATTAGACATTTAACATTTAGAATAGATATAATTTTCAAACCTCCCTGAGAACAATTTTTCTGATTTTTTTTTTCTTTCTGATTCTTTTTTTTTTTTTTTTTGCTTTCTAATTTTTACTATCTCTGTCAGTAAATGCTATGCCTCAGTTGTGGTGATCAAGTGATCTTTGTCGCTGGTCTGTTGAGATGGTGACATGGTTCTACCACTTGGAGCACTACTTACATTTCCTGCTACACTTTGTTTGCCAGGATTCTGTCCTTCCTGGCACTAGGGATGTGTCAGGAGGGAACATTTTGGTTGCCATCAAATACATAGACATCATTCTTGGCTTTGCTTGGAAACTGTCCCATTATAGTGACTCAGGCCACTGGGACAATACTGTTGATAACTGGCCTCCTTACACTGGGCTTCTGTTCTAGTTTTTTGCCATATAGATAGCATTTTCATTTTACGTCTAGTTACACTAGATGTAATGAACAGGTCTACAAATTCATCACAGCAGAAGAAAGATGGTCCTGCTCCATACCTCTGCTGGTACTTCTGCAATGTTTTCCTGCTGCTTATTTCAAATAGTTTGATTCATCAGCCTGGCAAAAGCAATTCCTCACCCAAAGGAGGTTACAGTTTTCTGAGGCCTCACAAGTTGTACTCACTCACAGAAAATTCAGATGAGTGACAATAAGGGAAGGCATATGGAGGGAGAGGACCTACTCTCAGAAGAAGCAGACAAATTAGTTCAGCTTGATGTGAAGCTGTTTCTTAAACTCTTTGGGATTATTTGGCTTAAGTTTGGTGATAAGCTGTAGAAGCTTACTACTTGGGTTTGCATTCTTCTTATTGTAATCACACTTTTGTTCTCAGAGCTTTTTATTTCTTTGTATAGAGCAATACATCTCTGCAGAGCGAGTGCTTCTCTGATGCATCTAGCATTTGATGCACATCTGAATCACGTCTGTATCATGTTAAAATATATTTGTTGCTTCTTATTTGGTTTATTTTCTGTCAGCTGATCTATGTGATCAGATAAATGCCAGTGCTGGAAGAAGCAAAGGGACAGCACTGTATGACCAGGAGATGAGATGAGTCAGAAGTGACTGGGACTTTTGCAGTATCTGTTTAGATAAACTGCAAACTATTCTATGTGAGTGAACTTTGTTGTCGTGCATTAGGATCAAATCCTGGAGTAGCAAGTTGTGGGATCAGAATTAATTGAGTTGTGAGGTTTTGGGGTTGTTTATTTTATTTTATTTTATTTTATTTGACGTTTGAAGACAATGAAAAAAATGGTAAAGTTTTTTTACACGCTCTAGCAAAATATTGTGGTGTGGATTTTTTGTGGGTTTTTTTGTGGGTCTTTTCAGCTGCAAATATCTGGTGAAAGAAATGGGACTTCATATTAGACATTATGAATAGGATATTAAGAAGTCCTGAGCACTGGCCTAGGCCTGCCCTGACTAAAGTGAATATAAGCTTTGATTTTGATTTCACGCAGAGTATGCTTAACATGTTAGCAGTCCTAACTTATGACATTCTCTGGCAAAGACTGGAGCCTGAAAACAATTCAGTTCAATGGTGAGATGGCTCTACATTATACAGAGTCCTGTTTATAAAATAAGCTGAAGGCTTTTTATAAAAGTGGAAACCTTTTGAGAGTATTCCTCATTAACATTGCCTAATTGTAGCTCTTTGATCTTTAATTCCCCTGGCCCTCTTGCCTCCTTCTCTCAGTCCATTAATGGATGCCCTGGCCCTCATTTTTGAAGAGAGGATGAGCCTGTTTCAAATACTCAGAACTGGTTGTTGAACAGCCATCTGTTGCAAACACGTATGCAGAGGACTCTATTGAAGTCATTGCATTTTTAGATTGATTTCAGTGGGCTTCAGGCCATACTTTCTGTAACAGACTCTGATGCAGCCCTTAGTGCATATGTGTACCTGCAGTAACTAACACACTAATGGACACATGCTATAATATGTGTAGAAGCGTTCCTGGGCTTTTTCTTCAGTGATTAATCAACACCATTGTCAAAAGAAATAGTCTACATTTTTACTTTAAATATGTTTTGAAAGCAGAAAACATTTGCATTCTGGCATTACCATAAGAACAGAAACAAAACGACAAATACTATGGCATTTATGTATGACAGATAAAAAAGTTATTCTTGGTTCATCTTTGTAAGCTGTAGAGAACCATCCACAAAGACATAGCCAAGCATTTCCATAAATAAATCCTATGATAACAGATGACTCTATGAGAACACTACTAGCCTCATACAATCATGGTTTACACTTTTAAGCATTGTATTACCTTTCTTTCTATGGAAAATGGGACTAGAAAATTGAAGGAGTTGTTAATGTATTTTCTTCTTAAACTTGGGCCAAAGTCTAGTCAAAATTAATGGGAAGCTTTTCAGTAGATTCAATGGGCTTTGGTCAGACTGTGTACCTTGGTTAAACCTCTGTTACAACACTATCTTATTGAAACATGGTGATTGCCTGAAAGAATCCTCATAAAAATAATTATTTTGTGTAGTTTCTTTTACTTGCATTTCATGTCTCTTTCTGCTCATCCTAGTCTTAAATCTATTCAACATTCCAGAGGAAACCTTCTGATCCAGTTTGAGGAAACACTTCAATTTGCATCAAGGGTCACATATGAAGATTAGAGGAAATAACATGACCTGCCTACTTATAATTTATGAACAGTTCAACTAAACTACATTTCTGGATTTTAAAGGAAATTCTGCAATATAATAATTCTATCTATTCATGCTATTTGTAATTTCCAAGTGGTAAATCATCATCTGTAAGAAATGCTCTCAATCAAGGGAGAAAAAGACGTATAATTATGTCATTTATAATGAATTCTAAAGGAAACAAAGACTTTAAGAGGAAAATCTCTGGAGAAAACCAAGGAAGAAAATCCACCCAATAATACCAGTTGCTCCTAAGATGCATAGCTAATGAAAAATTTGCATTTATTATATGAAACTCAGCATCAAATAATTCAGCAAGGAAACTGTCAAAACTCTGGAGTCTAGGCAAACAAGACCTGACTTTTATCAGATAAATTACATACTCTCCTTCTTTTGTAAGCATCAATAATATCAACTTTTTGACAAATAACTATCTCCTGGGTGTGAGTTCTGAGGATTGCTGCTAATCTTCATCTTTTGAAGCATCCAAAGGATTAAAGGCATATGTCAATAACAGTGGCCTATGACCTTTGTGTGGAAGGTACCACCGTCTCTTTGTAATAGCTAAGTCTGGGATGTGAGATGATATGTATAAATGCTTAGAAGCCATTGAAGAACCCTTGCTGTGCAGAAATCTGTGGACTCAGGAAAGATGCTTTCGTATTGTAAGGCTCTTGAACGGCGTATATTGTCTGGCAGAATTCGGCTTAATCCATTTACATTTAATGACAACTTTAACGAATAGCATTGATTGAAAAAATGTATAACCTTAAAATAAAGTAAACAGGAAGAGAAAGACAAAATAAAATATCCTTGGTTTTCTACTGACATTTCTGTCTGCTGTCTAGATTTACTGCAGATGGAATTAATTTTAGTGCAAACAGCCTCTGTGCAAGCACTAATTGGTCTTTATTCTCATCTTGTAGATATTTATTAGGTCTGATTCTTCTCTTATGCTGCTATAAATCAATAACTCAGTTGAAGACAATGTAGTTACATCATCATAAACCTGGTAAGGGAATAGCTTACAGGATGAGTAAGTACATAGTAATAATAACAGCAGTAGTAGAAATGAAAGAGTTGAAACTCAAGGGTTAGGTTTTCTGCCTGCTGTGGATGTTAAATACCTCTCTTTCTCCAGTCATAGCGTGCAGGGTATTATCAGGGCAGAAAGTTAGAAATCCCTCTGAGGTTGTCAGATGGACCTGTATATTTGTATATGATAGTGAAATGAAGTCTTAAAATCTCTCTTTCTACTTCTGCTGCTAACATTGATTTCAAAGGCACACATAGTTGAGATAAAGAGTAAGCTGTAACTCAGCCTTCCCTGTAGACCCTGGGACATCAGGAAGAAGCTACTCAAAGTAATATAAACAAATTTGAGATTTGTTGTCCTTGAGAAAAGGGATTGAGTCATTACTGTAAAGGAAAAAGAGAAAGTGAAGAGACACATCTGGGGCTGCGAACTGGTGAAGCCTGGTGCCAGTGGATTTGAAAACTGTTATTGAATAGGGCTCCCACAGATATCTGCAGCGTCTTCTCAGATCCTGACTCTTCCATTAACAGCATCAGTAGCAAGCCTGGTTTTGCAGGGTTCAAGCACAGGCAAAACAGGTCATTTCACTGTGGTTATTTTATTGCCCCTTGTTAGTTTGCTACTTTGGCAGTGGCCTGATTTGCCTGTTGCCTATGGTCAAACATTATCCAAGGAGTTAGGATTTTTCTATGTATTTGTGATAGCAAAGCATTATAAAATCTCCCAGGAAATAATTTATAAGAATGTAAAGATAATTTTGGGATCCTCAAGCAAACACAATGCCACAACTTATTTGTATTCTTAGCATTCTTGTCCTGACACTGCATGTACTACTTCTCTATCATTTTTATTTCACCTGTTATGCTAGTTTGGTTTAAGTCCAGTTGTTCTTTCCTGGTAGTCCAACATCATTCAAAATGGAAGATCACAACAACAGAGTGAAGGTAAAAAAACATCCGAACAACAAGTGACCTACCTAGATTGATCCTATGCACTTCAGTGTCTTTCTTACTAATGAATGCAAGTTCTTCAGACCATCATGCAAGTCTGACTGACAGGAAAATGCTATTATTACTAATGTTGCAGCTGCTGTTTTCCTGATGTTGTTGTAGTCCTGCCTATCAAAATAATTTATCCTGAAAAATAGCATATTGCCAGTGTTGGCTGGTGTCCTGAGAAAACAATTCAAACTGTCAGAGAAAGTCTGGTCCATCCTCATATCCCACAGAACACAATTAAAAGCTGAAGCAGAGCCACCATAAGGAAAATAAGCACAAGTATGAATATGAAATGAATTGAAGAAGGCAGCTCTTTAGGTGACTGACTGTACTCTCAGTCCTATCATAACTTTGATTCCTTTAGAATTACTGAGATGTGCTTTGCACAACACTTACAGTTGTTACATATCTGAGAGTTGGTGAATTGTTTTCCTTCTTTTTCAACTGCAAAATTAAAAGCAATTGAAATGTATTAAACAGAAACATGATGTCATTGCTCTGTGTAAGGAGATAGAAAGGGATGGATCTTACGCAGCTGTGTCTGGAAGACGGTAGAATGTAAGAGAGATCTTCAGTACTGGGGAGTGGGGTGGGAACGGATTAAGGAAGTGTAACCTGGATCAGAGACTGAGGAATTTATAGATACATGCAAAAAGTGAAGTGAGGTCTGTGCAGCTGGAACTTCACAAGTGTCTTCTGAGTTCTGCCCTTGGATAGTGATGTCACACAGTTTCTACTTGGTGGAATAGGTTGAGCATTGGATTGCTTTCCTCTCCTTTTCACAGGTATAGTGGCTGCCTCTTCTCTGATAGTTGCTGGAAAGGTATTGACCAGTTCAAAGAGTGATTCCTCTAATTTTAAGATGTTTATACCTCTTCATGGTCTAGTCAGGGGCCTTTGCAGCTGACTTGCATCTTTTAGACAGCTGCTATCTATGGTGTTTCACTTGGTGGCAAATAAAGTAGTGACTAGTAGAAGCCTTAAATCCCCTTTTTAGTTATCTATGTATTAGTATCATTTGCAAGACATGACTGGAGTGGTTGCTGTCCAAGTGTACCATCTGTGCAGTACAGGTGGAACACAGTGTGCTCTGGCTGTTGTCTTGGTGCTTGCTCCAGTAGAATAAAGAGTCAGCTCAAAGCTACAACTCTAGTATAACCAAAGGCAGCAGAGGACTATCTAGCTACCTGAGAAATGTCTTTTCCGTTGGGAGAATAAATTTTCCATTAGAACTAAGTAGAAGTGTAGAATTAGAGAGACAAAAAGCAGAACTTCACAGAAAATTGAATTATTATTCCTTCAGAAAAAAAATATTCTCAGACACTTTTGAGAGACTGTTAGCCATCATAGTGAAGGACAAATATGTCACTAAAGATAAATGGTGAATTATAATTCCATGTCAAGCATTCATAGACATTGTCTCATACTAGTCCATCTGCCATTAAATAGATTCTAAGATGATTTTCTGTAAAGTTGAATGGAGCCATAAATGCCTAAGGAGTTTGGTTCTACCTCCTGCATAGTACCTGCAATGCATTAATTAAGAATGTGGAAGGTCAGTAGTATGATATTAAATGTGTGTCACAGACACAGTCAGTGTCTGACCATAAGTCAGTGTCTCAATAAGAGAAATAACAATTAGTGGGGATGTAAGATTTTCTGCAACAGAGAACTGCCAGAGGACAACTTCTTTCCTTTCTCTGGAATAACAATGGTGGACTTCCCAAACCATCTGGCTGCTGTCTGCTTCTCCTGAAAATACAATCTTAAAAAGCTTTGGGCCAGATATGTACAACTGTGTGGGGGTTGGTTTGTCATTGTTGAACTATCTGCAGCATATCCCAAGTGCCAGGGAATTTAACTTATGGATTCCATTACAGGCACAAACTCCACTAAACAATACCAAAAGACTATCAGAGAACACTTGCCAGATTATTGTAACAGTTAAAAGAGTGGTTGTGTGATTTACAGTTTATAGGGTGTGGCATATTGCTTCTCATTGGTCACCTTTACTGATTGCTTACTGCAAGCCTGTGGGAAGGTATTGATCCATACAGGCAGCTAGAAGTAGATTCTCCTAAACAAAGACTTTCAGGTCAAGTTATTACTTCCATTTCTCACCCTTCCCAGTTTTCATTCTTTTCAATAATGTCTCTAAGCCTTGTAATGACAAATATTATTGAGCGAAAGTTTGATTCACCAAGGAATTTTTACTATTATTTTTGGCTTGTACCCTTCATATAAATGAAAACAGTTGTACCTTCCATAGTTAACTTGCCAAGCATTTGGTATTGATGCTTTTAGCAATCCCGCCAAAACCTTTTCTTTGCTGAATTCCCTTCATTTTGTGTTATACACTAGTATTCCAGCTTTCAAGAGTTAACAGACTCAGAATTTAGTTTTGAGCAGTTCAAGGCATAGTCTTAGCAGTAAAGGGAGACCTCAGTTCTCAGTGCCACATGTTGTCTATTCACTATTTCAAATTGTAGTAGAATTAAGTCTCCCCATATTTGGGAAAAACTCTTTAAATTACTTCTTTAGATTAGTAATTCTTTGTCTCTCCCATTTTCCAACTATGCATGTAATACTATTTTTCCACAAATGGTGCCAGCTTTTGTGTATTCAGGACTATTACATATTAATTTAATCCTTCCCTTATTTTCTTAGATACCTCTTCCTGCTCAAAAGTCACTGTAATAGATTCTACTGGAGGATCTATAGTGTCACCAAGTAAATATATCAGCAGCTTGAAGGTGCTAGATTATCAAGTTTCTTGTGTGGTATATTTGTGTGCATTTGCTTCATTCTTTGTGCTTTTTAGCACAGCTGGCGTCAGTCACTGGACTACATAATCCTTTAGTCTAAATCAGTGTGGACGCTGTATGTTCTTACACCCTTAATATGTTTATTAAATAAATATGCTAGAAATAAGTGTTGAAAATAGTGTAATACACAGCATCCAGCTTGAAAGGCCTCAGCATAAAAGAACAGGTGTAGCAGTTTAGAACCTAGACCCTGAGGGTAATTAAGCTTGGGTCAGTGACAAACTCATTTTTCCCTCACCACCCCTTGAGTCCCTTTTTTCTGTTTTTTCTGCCCATAAGCTTATGTCTTATATTATTGTCAGTAACAGTTGGTGTCTGACCAGCTCTCTGGATACTGGATTCACCTGTCTCTGGGTGCTGCTGTTGACCTGTTACTTTTTTTTATCTGGGCTGTGTCTGTGATTTTTTTTCCTGTATTCTCTGTTGGGCTGAAGCTTCCAGGCAATAGGTCCTTGTAATGCTATCTTTCTGATCTTTATTGAGATCAAGCTTTAAATGGTGTCTACAGTCCCTCCTTGGATCCTTTCTTCCTACTTTATCCAAATGTGGGAATTTTTGTTTGTTTTTAAGGTCAGTCGGCCAGTTTTAAGGCAGGTAAACTTCTACAGCTTGTCTCAGAATTTTCTATATTCATGTTTCAATACTTAGCTTTTGCATTTCCAGTAAGCTTGGTCATTTCATATGATACTTCTGTTCTTTCCTGTTCTAGACATTGAGAAAAAAAATTAATTTGTTATTAGAAAGATGCTTACTTGGAAACCACAGGTGTTAGTGCA
Source organism: Elanus axillaris (assembly GCA_026212715.1). Taxonomy (NCBI): domain Eukaryota; kingdom Metazoa; phylum Chordata; class Aves; order Accipitriformes; family Accipitridae; genus Elanus; species Elanus axillaris. The sequence continues at coordinate 26,848,204 of JANZLQ010000092.1, forward strand.
GCCTATGTGACTATCTGGAATTTAAGTAGCTTGATTACTGTTAGCAGGAAAGTTGTAGCGCTAGTAGCATAGGCTGTGAAGGATGGGTACAGAGCTCCAGTAATGTCATGCAACCATCCTTAAGTCAGTGCTAGCATGTTTTCATTGGTATCACTATCCAAAGTAAAACTAACTCAGATATATTTGGTTGCTGCCACTGCAGTTACACCACTGAGCAAAACCAGTTCTTTCTCCCTTACACTTCTCACAGTTACTGGTGTCTCACTTGTTAATACCATAGACCGAATTCTTTTGCAGCTTAGATGGTGAAGTCTATGTGGTTTGGTATAGCTATTTCTGATCACAGGTTTGTTTTGTATATTGCCCAGGAATCTTTCAGATTATGTTGGTTTTGGTATTGAGAATATATTTGATAATTTAAGTAGTTATAGAGTACAACAGGGATGATTATTATTATTACTTTTAATTTCCCTTCTGTTTCAGGCCTGCCTTCTGTTTTAAAAAGCTTTAGCTTTTTTTCATTTTGTGCATCCTGTTTCTTTACTGTATCTCACTATTTTTTTAAATACTTCATTTCTGGTCAGGGATGATCTGGCCTATATTCTTATAGCATGATATAGTGGGATTTATTTTGTGGCTATGATGACTAGGATAAGGAAGATTGAAGCCTGACATTTAAAAAATGGGGCCAGTAAAATATTTTAGAACAAACTGAGACCTGCGGTAAGTCAGACAATATTGACTAAGTTGTGATGAAATCATGCTTGATCAGACTGTACCTGAATTTAGCTGTCATTTCTTTCTAAAACATACTGTTTATAGCTTTTGTAATTGCTTAGTTGTCAACTGGGAAGGCTTAAAGACTTTGGAAAGGCCTCTTGCTGGTTTTGAATTTACTGTATTTCTACCTTCCTATTTCCTCCAATGGAATGGAGAGCCTAGTATTACCAGGCTTTGCCAAATTATTTCTTTTTTTCATGTAGTAGTCTTTCAAGAGTAAGATTCACTTGAATTTTTTCCAAAATCTCTGCAGTTTTTGAGATGATTCATTTGATAGACTCTCCTTTTTCCTGAGGAGATACATGCGTTTGTAGTTAAGTCTTTTCCTAAGGCGTGCTGTTACAGTTTTCATGAAAAGGCAAATGTGCTATAATGGATGAATACTCATCTTTCTGGATGCCCAGTGGCTGAGACTGTTTTGTAAATGAAAGTAAGAAATCTAATAACCAGTTAAAGCTGTGTTGCCCTTTTTTCTTTTATTTTTTTCAGATGCTAGACTTTTTTTCCAAGGCTGGGGTATGTTCTGTGTATGAGGACCTGTTTCAACATTTATCACAAGCAAACCACTCTGCTATTCCAAACATGATATATTTCACTTTAGTACTGCTGACTTCAGCTTACTAGTTGCCTGACAGCATTTTCTTTGTTAAGCTTTAACTGTGATCATCACACTTTTGTTTTACTGACAGTAGAAATATTCAGTAACAGACGACCTAAATACATCATAAGCACAACTGTACTAATCTTTCATAATGGGTGTGCTTTTGGAATTATATGGAACACGTGCATATAATCATTGTCAGGAGCTACATGCATTCAAGTCTCCAAAAGCATCAACTGAAAGCATTATCTGACAAAGCATTCTGATTCTCAATGCGCATGACATACAAAAAAACCCCCACCAACCACCAACAAAAAAATCCCAAACAAACAAACAAACAAAAAACCCAGACCCAAAAAGATGCAGGTTTTTATTTTATAGCCAGCTGAAGCTGCTTATTAAATCAGAATCAGCAGGATGAACATATCACCTGCATATAGTCTGGATCAAACTAGTCAATTCCTTTTGTGATTATGTGAGCCCACAGAAATCCACAAGCAATCTTTTTGCTGAATTGACTAATGTATCTTGGTTTTTTTTAAAAAGGCAAACTGCATACATCACGTATGCTTGAAGAGGTAGTGTCCAGAAAGATCTAATTTTGCACAAAAAAGAGTTCTGTAGCTTTGGTTCACAAAGACTCATCTGCTGCTGCTATCTCTTTCTAATTGTTTGAAAGGGAGGATTCAGTCTCCTAGCATATAAGCAAAGGTGTGGGAACTCAAAATCCTGTGCTACATGTCTATTTCCACCACCAGCTTTGTTTGAACTCACTTGGCAAGTCTTTGCTTCTTTCTGTTTTAAACTCAGCTAATAAAACTTCATTTGTGAAGGCTGCCATAAACTTCTGTACCTCATTGAGAAAGCCTACATTATGAATCATGATGTAGTATAGAATTTTTGGAGTCACATAACAGTTGTCTTCTGTAACAGGACAGAGCAGTGAAGAAGCTAGTCTGACCTTGCTGGCAGAGCAGATCAGCTCACTTGGTGCTCTGCACTGTAGTGCCTACACAGCTGGTAAGCAGACATCTTTGAAGCAGCAAAGGCCATCCCTGTGATTCTCTGTATTCAACAGCTTTAGCCGTTTATCAAAGGATCTGAGAATGTCAGAACATGATATAAAAGCTTAAAATATTTTTCATATGCATTAATTTATCTTACTGACAGTAAGATTGTGCTAGTAGTCTTCGAGTAGCATCTCAAGTTGGATTACATAAGCAACACTGGTTACATGTCAGGGCCTTTAAAATGTTCTGGCATTTGTCATGTTCAGCCATACAGAGAGGGATTTTCAAAAGCACCACCATGATTTGGGATTTGCCATTACATTAGTCAGCTTGGAATATCTCATTCACTTAGCTTACAGTGTCATCCTTGTGTATTACTTAATGATCTCTCAGAAATAGATATGCACAATTTGAAATCTGTCAGCTCTTGCTGTTTACTAAATATATTTCCAAAGGGAGCACCTTTGTGCTCACAGGCCTACTGTGTATACTAAGAACAAAAGGGCTTTGGAGGAGATACACTTTTCTGAAATACTTGAGGAGCTGTTACGTGAATGCCTCCCCTGCCTTTTTTTTTTTTAAACTGTTTTTAATAATACTCAATTCTGTGGTGACACTTTGTCAAGAATCTTTATAAGGCCCCAACAGCATTTTACATATGATATTCAGTGTGCTGTGTGATAAAAATATCTAACATCACCAATGAGTTTCATCTAAATGAGTAGTAAAATAACAAAGGAAAAATAAGAAAATTCATGAAAGGCAGCTCAGTCACAAGTGAGCAGACTGAAATTCAAGAAATGAGGTGAATTTGCAATAAGGCAAATAGTTTTGCATATATGGTATCACAATATTTCTATCTACAAATTGAAACTACTTTTAAAGTGAAGATTTTTAGAACCATTATACAAAAATGAGAGCTATTTTTGCTTTGTAATGGCCACAAAATAAGCAATGATTCTCAGTAAGAGTTACCTGTTTTCAGAAAAACTTTAGATACATATTTACACTTTTGATTTGCCTGTAGATATCTTATTTGCTGACAGTTTATTAGCTGAACTGATGAATGAAATTTCTTCTTCTAAACATTTATGCATGTAACAACTCTAGTTGTGGGCTTGTGCAGATATTTCATACTGCAGCCTTCTTTGAGAATAATTCTTTGCAAATCCATGTGGCTACATCTCTGAATCAGTTATATTCTGAAATAAAGTAGCTATAGATTTGTAAAGTCATCATATTCCAGGCTGATTTGACAGTGTACTGGGTCTGGCTGAGATGGAATTAATTCTCCCCATTGCAGCCCTCATAGAGCTGTGTTCTGCATTGGTAGCTAGAAAGGTGTTGATAACACACCAGTGTGTTGGCTACTGCTGAGCAGTGCTGGCACAGCATCAAGGCTGTGTCCCCAACATTTTTTGCCCCCCTCAATGGCAGGCTGGGGCTGGGCAAGATCTTGGGAGGGGACGAAACCAGGACAGCTGACCTGAACTAACCAAACAGATATTCCATACCATATGACGTCAGCTCAGGTATAAAATCTAAGTAAAGGGAGACGGAAGGGGGGACATTTTTGCATCTTCCAGAGCAACGACTATGCGTGCTGGAGCCCTGCTTCCCGGGAAGTGGCCAGACATCGCCTGCTGATGGGAAGTAGAGAATAACATCTTTGTTTTCTCTCTGCTTGTCGCGTGCAACCCCTGCTTTCACTTATTAAACTGTCTTTATCTTGACCCACAAGCCTGTTGTTATATTTTCTCCCCCCTGTCCAGCTGAGGAGGGGGAGTGATAGAGCAGCTTTGGTGGGCACCTGGCGTCCAGACAGGGTCAACCCATCACACCTACCAAAACCTTACCACAGAAACCCAATTCAGACAGGCAAATTAGAGCCTGCTTAGATTGAGATTTTTTAATTTCTGTTGTGTTTCTAGTCGGTTCTTAATGTTTTGTTGTATTTCATACATACCATAATTTAATTTACTGAATTCTAACTACAATTATGTAAAAATTAGGAATTATTACATTTAGGTTTGTAAGTCATATCATTGACTTTAATTCTGCTATTTATGGGCAGAAAATACGCAAGTGTGAATGTTTGCGGAATTAATACCAATTTCATGGAGGAGAAAAAAGAGTCTCCACACTTATGTTGGTGCAGGGGAAAGGAATAGTAATTTACCTTAATATTTTTGAAAGATTTGTTATCAAGTGATATTTCTGACTCTGTCAGTTCATGTAAAATACTGGTATGTTTTTTACTATTTATAATTTACAGTGATTACTTCTCTTACATGATATTCAAAGGAAAGCTTTCTTGTGGTTTTCATATGCGCTGATCTTTTCATAAGGAAATGAATGATGAATTAATTTTAAAACTAGGACCAGCAGTAAATTTTGAAAGTTTACAACTAGGCGTCTTCACACTGAAGTGGAAGTTTGTGGTGATTTTTGGCAGTACATCATTAGGGCATTGCTCCTCTTGCTAAGCTTACAGAGCATATTTCAGTCTGTATGACTTTGAAGTATGTGTTCTCTTAAGGCTTAACAATGTCAAGCTTCATAACACAAGAGCTAGTTTGCTTACTTCCTACTTTAAATTGCTCGTAATTTGAAACATGCAAACATTTCCACTTTATCAAGCAAGGCTACTAAGCATATTATTGCTGCAACCTGCATGTTTTACAGCGTCTGTATATTTAGAAAGCTGTGCTTTATTAAAATAAACTGTAAAGAGGCTTAACTCATTATAGAATCTGCTAGTGTCTAAAATGAAATATCTTCAATTTATTGTAAGGATTTAGGAACCTTTTAAAGAAGGATATAATACTGTTGCTGCAGAAATAGGATGTTAACTATTTTTGTAGACCTCTGATGTTTGTAGCTGGATGTACAATTTATCATGGTATAGGTCTGTTTACAGTTAGCCTGAAAAAATCATGATTATGTTTTGTGCGATCCTCAAAGCTTAAAAATGTGTTCTCATTCTGCGTTTGAGCAGAAATCCTTTAAAATACTTTAACAAAATAGGTTTATATAACATCACTTAATTTTATATTTAAGTATGAGGTAGAATGCTCCCTTTTCTCATTCATAATTTTATCTCCCTGATGAGAGAGTCCATCCTGGAAGCAATAAATAAAATGTGGAACTCTTGACTCTGCAAAATTTTGCAACTTTTGCAAAGACATGTTTGGTTGATAATGCAAGCAGATTCTAGTTCTCTCTTTAATCAGAGAAATGATACTTTAGCTGCTGACTTGTTGATATTCATATTTTGTTATAATTAAATTGTTTATTCACTTTTGGGCCCAAGACAGCTATTGATTAGAGATGATGGTTCCAAAGGGGAAAAATGCTTTTCTTTTTCACAAGGTCTTTATGTTGTCTCCTTAGATGTTGCTCGGCATTTAACATCTGTATGCATAACATTTCCAAAGTTATTAATTATTTAAGTTTTTACAGGACTGAACTTTGATCTTCCAAGAAAAAGTACACGCAGCTGAGATATTTCTAGCCACTACTGCAACTTACAGATACAAGGGCAAGGATAATAAGCTACCTGTGACAGGAATTATCTTTTATTTTTCCTGAAAAAGCCCTCCTGAGTGTCATATAAGCTATAGTAATAAAAGATCTGAAATAATAAAATAATTCTGAATGCTGTTATAGAGCTGTGAGGCAACAACATACTGCAATTTGTATCAGATGAGGACTTTTGCAAGATAAAGTTAGCTACTACTTAGGTGTTTTTCTGACAATCTGAAGATTCAGTCTGCATACAGTTTCTGAATTCTGGTTGAGATCCCAAAATTCACAAGCATTAGGAGATTGTCACAATGGTGAATGTGCTCTATATGTCAATGACATTTTTCAGGGCTGTTCCTATGCCAAGCACAAAATATTGTTGCTGATAGCTCTTGTTCATGTAGGAGTATCTCAGAACAATGGGATGGTCACATCCCATTTAAAAAAAAAAAAGTTTTCTTTGGCTTCACAATAGGAAACTTGACTTTACCAACCAGAAAATTTCAAACAGGAGAAAAAAATGCTCAGGTCTTAATGCTTTGCCAAATCCTCTAAACTATTGAGTCTAAATAGGAGCAGGATTGAAAGGATTTACAAAGGTATAGTAAGTTATGAAAGGAACTGAGCACATTTTTCCAGCAGTAACATCTTCCTTCTTCTCTAGCCTTCTGTTGCAGCTGATAGCACAGAAGCAAGAGCAGCTAGGGCTAGGAAGGGGCTGTGTATGTATGTGCTGTTTTGTTTAGATTGACATATTTTTTTGTGCCAGCCAGAGTAAAAATGTGCCTGGCTTTTAGAATTGGTGCAAAATGCCTGGTTGTTTCAAATACTGTATGTCCTAGCAGATGTAAATTGTAAATCCAGCATGCTGACAAAGTTGAAGCTCTGGAAAAGGGCTGGGGATGAGAGACCTGTTTTGCTGTCATGTCTGGGGCAGCTGGATTACCCCATCCTGCCTGTGACAAGATGGAAAGCCTGTTGTAAGGAAAGCTTTGGCCAGAGCCAAAGCTGCTGTGCACTCATACAAAAGAAGGTTTAAATCTACATGAGTGGTGTGTGAAGGAACATAAGCAGCAGCCTAGCAATATGACAAGACCTGAATGAGGGGAAATAAACCATGTCAAAATCTTTGTCTTAAATGAGATTGTATAAGGGTGACAATGCTAGAGACTGGAAAGAAGTGGAAAGTTCTTCCTTCCCTAATCTTTTATTTGTTACAAAATGGAATAGCTGTGAGAAAAAGTGAAAGTATTAGATGTGTTGAAAAGGAGTGTATGAAATATGTGGCTGATATTTGGTTTTGCTGCTGTTAACCTTTTACTCATACTTCAGATAAATTGACAAGAAAAGCTAATCATGTGCCAAGAAAGTCAGTTAAAATATACTCATATTCACAAAAATGTTTGAAGTAGTGTTTACTAGTGAAATACACACATTTCCATGAGATTCTTAGCTATTTTTTTTAACTAGATATTTCCTATTTCCTTTTCAACCACATAATTTTCATTCCTTATGAATGTTGAATAAATCTCAGTAAATTAAGCACCCTGAAGGAAGCTGCAGGTGTCAGTCCAGTTTCTACTGGGTATACTATAACATTCACCTGTACAGCTACCAGTAAGTGACTTACATGATTGTTACAGGCACGTTTCAAACCACTCTTAACTGCATTTTTTAGGGCAGTTTTAGAATTAACATATGTTTCTACAGTTTTGTTGGTATAGCTTTTTCATGGCTAAGCAATACCTTTATTTAAAGCAGATACAAAACCTGCAGTTGAGTACATTAACATCTTCATTTTTAGATGTGCTTTTCCTCTTCCTTAAACTGTTGGAAGCAGTAGCAAATCATGTGTGACATAAATTAAAGGAAAGTGGAAACTGTTATAAGACCGTTTAGACCACCTACAAACAAGATGCTGACAAAACTTATAAAATTTGTTCTTGTGCTTTTGTGTCCTATTTAAGTGAGCTTCAGTGAACCACACAATCGGGAACAAGACATGGAGATATGCTTTCAAAATTTTTTAATTTTTATTGTTGTTGTTGTTATCCAATGAGCTTAAGGAATCTAGGACAAAATTTCCAGAGGAACTGCTGAATACCACTGTGCTTCAAATTTAGATACCTTGTTCCATAAGTGAAATCCACAACCCTGAAATAAACAGAGAGAACAAAGTGCCTTAAAACTCTCTGCAGTTGTGACCAAACTGAGACACTGAATCCTAAATAAGTAGCACAAGCACCTGAACCCTTAACTCTTCTTTTCCAGATGAATCACTGGGCTGGAGAATGCTGTTTGTCATTTTATCCTTTCTCTATTCCTTTGAATCATGGATTCCTCCTCTCCACTGGCTCATTGTACCCCCTTAGGTCTTTGCAGCTTGGGGATACATGATTAGTGAACTCTCCTGGAAGACAGAAAACTTTTTGGGATTCTCTCAGGTTATGGAAGGTTTTGAGCATGTGTTCATTAACCTGTTGAATAAAATTTGAGATGTCTCCCTCTTTGATCACACCTTTCTCCTGTAGATATACATTGAACATGTTCTGATAACACCTACCAGACTGATGTCCTTTGGAAACATTGGTTCTTAGGGAACATAAGACAACTTCCTTTTTCTTGATCATGTCAGTTTTAGCTGCTAGATAATCTTAAAACTGCTTCCTTATGCTGGTGAGAAGGCAGTTTTCAGCAAGTGCAAACCAGACTATTAAGCACTTAGTAGACTTTATTAGGTGACATTTAAGCAATTATAGACTTCTAGCATCTGTGCAGTCAGGAAGGAGTTTGAAGGATTGCTCTTGTTGGTGTAGAAGCCTAAAGAAGTCCCCTTCATCTCATTTTAGATGCTTAAATCCTTTTGTAGATCTGAACATTAGTGTCCCAAGTACACAGAACTCAGGTTCTCAAAAAAAGTAATCTGGAGATAATATTTTTTATTGTAGTTTATCCTTGAACATAACCCAGTTCAGTTATCAACCAGAATTATTTTTAAAGCAAAACTTTCTTATGCTTTGAAGTGGCAATAATGCCTTTTTGGACACTGTAGCTAACAGGCATTATTGAGAAGCAGTTATTCCAACTGAAAAACATAGGCAATATTTCTTTGTTTTGTACTCGTTGCTCTTCAATAGCTGTTTTAATGAATTTCATATGCTAAGTAGTTAATTCTATAGTAATTTGCACCCTTCTGTTATAAATCAGCTGAAGTTCTATACTGTTTCTTTCCCTCCCCGTTCTCAAACACTTATTACAATTTTCCTTGTTAACACACAATGGGGTGCATAACCTGAATTATGGGCTCAGTTTTGCAAAAATAATTAAATATTTTCTGTTATTTAAAGAGGAGCTTGTATAGTCAGTGACTATCTGCCATCTAATCTGGAGCCCAGCAGCAGCTGCACTCTGCAATGTCTGTATGACACTAGTTCTCAAACCTAGCTTCACCCAGTGTGTCTCTGTAATTGGGAAGGAATTGATTCTTGCCCTGCAGTAATTGCTGTTCCTCATTCTGTCTGGAAAAAGACAACCTGGTTGGAATGATACTGGTGTAGCAAGAGGAACTATTGGTAAAAGTGTTCTCCAGGATGTGGCACACCCGAGAGGAGAGGGCGGATACTTGTCCTGTGATGTGAGCTGTTCTGGAAAGTTGTTATAAACCTTCTGTAGAATAAAAAGAGCTTGGTTCATAGTGCTAAGGGAGTTTGGGTCAATAGAAGAGGGAGTATTGGCCACTGCTACTCTTAGGGGAAAGAACTAACTAGACTTTTCTGTCCCATCAGCCCCCATAGTATCTCCTCCAACTCCACATCATTACCTATATTGTCACCATTGCCTTTCCTTTTTCTTGCCCTCCACTGGTTAATGCTGCATGCAATATCAGATTAATTGTCCCTCCAATAGATATCTTGCCAGATTAGGGATGACTCAATGTGCATTTATAATGTGCAAGACATAATGTGTTACCGATATTTTCTAGTACACCTGAATGTGGTCATCCATACTTCAATTGTGTGGTTTTGCTTGTTCAGCTTCTCTTGTTTAACTGTTAGTTTTCTGTTCATATGTATGCTTTTGTCAATTTTCATATATGCTTCAGCTTTTGATACTATGGTCATGAAGGGGTCAGAGAGGTGATTACAAGTTGTAAAATGACCTTACCAGTAACTGTTTAAGCATAAGTAATGTTCTGAAATTGCCTAAAGCAAAACCTGCCAATTCAGAGCTGATTGTAATGAATCAGGTTCTTCTATAAGAAATAATGTGATCAATTTCTCATTTCACTGAATAAATAAGCTGGAAGATAGGGAACTGTCTATGACCCACTGTTAACCTTTTCCCTCATTATTCATATCAAACCTATGACATGCATGTAAGAAATCTCTAGTTCAATTTTAGCTAATTATTTGTTAGAAGTGAAGGCTCTGTGAAGTGTTACTGATTGTACAAGTACCCAGGGACCTTATGACATCTGATGAAAATAATCCCAAAGAAGCTACTGAGGCCTGTATGCTTTTTGTTTGGCTATCATTATAACTAGAAATACTCTATTTCTAGGCAGCAAAACCTGTGTGTCTGTCAGTGCTGCATCTATCAGATGCAAGATACTGTTAAAATTTATTGTATCTCAATTATTGTTGCAATGAAAGCATTGGAGAAAAAAAATTGGGGCATGCTTTGGAATAAATTCTGAATTTTTGCATATATTTCATTAAAACTTAGCAATTTAGTGTCTGAAGTGCTTTTTATGTAAAAACTAATTTTAGTTAATCGGCTGCTTTTATTTTTGTGGCCAGCTAGGAAAAGCCACAAAAATATACTAGCATATGTTGAATACAATTCATTTCACATGAGGTTTTTGATGTGACTTACTGTTTTTTTTTAAAGTCAACCTGATTTGCGGTGCAGTTTGAATCAGAACTGCAAATGAAGTGGTTGTGGAACAGTAAGGGAAATGTTTTAAAAAATGCAAAACAGATTTAGAAATGCAGGCATTTGTGTAGAAATACAGAAATCAGTAGCTCAGGTACTGTGCTGCCTATGGGCATGGGGTTTTCAGAACTGGGACTAATGTCACCAATCTTAGCATACAGGATTTCTGCACCACTCCTTGCACAAGCAATAATTATTCATCACAATATCCCTAAGGAATTCCCAATATCCATCTTCCAAGTGGGAAACAGAAACATGGTGAGCTTAAATACCTTGCTACAGTTTACATCAGATATATGTGAATGCTGGGAACCTTCTAGCTTTAAAATATAAGACCCATAGCTCAATATGCGAAATGCACCTCAGGGATTGAACAATGTTCACATTGTAAAATAACTTTCAAGTTGTATTACTTCTGCCTAAAGAAGCCCCTGGAGACTGCATCTGCCCAATAAGCTTATAATGGGAAGACGGGAATCATCAAGGAAGTGGAGGATGAGAATAGAAAGTCTGAATAAAAAAAGCACAGGACTGATCTTTTTGATGTTTAAAACTGTAGAGCTGTTGAATAATCAAAAAGTGTATTGTTTTTAAAGGACCGAAGAATTGGAACAGAATCAATGTATTAAGATCTCACAGGAAAAAAAATAAAATAGATTAACTCCACAGATCAAACATCTCTCTACTGATGGGATAACTACCTGAAAAACAGAATTTAAAATTAGTTGATAAGACATAAACTATTTCATTAATAATTCACAAATTTCTGTCTTTCTAGAAATCCAGCATGTATTATAAAATATGATGATGATGTGATACAATCTTTACATAATTTCCAAAATCCATAGTTACTATTAGAACTACCACTGACCTATTTTTAGATTTCTAATGAACAACAGTATCTTTAAATTAAGCTGAATTTAAAATAGGTGTGACTATAATGGACCTTAAGTTTTCTGTGTTGTATGTGTAGATGATTATTTTTTTCATAGTTAATTGTTTGATTTACAGAAAGCATGCATCTTCTGATTTATTCAAAGTATAAAAATTAAAAGGAAAGTAATGATGACTTTCAGATGCAAAATAATTGGATGAACAAAGGAAATGACGTGTCAATGACTAGCCAATAATCTCTCCAAAATCTATAAATTCCTAATATTCATTAAGAATGAGAATACATAACATTTTGGGAAAATGATTGGCAATATCAGGGTAGAAATAGACTCTAAGTGGTTTAGTGTCTGATTTTTAATTTTTTTTCTTAAGTCAGTAAGAAAAACCATGGTAAATAGGACAAAGTAAAGGGTTTCAGGTTGGAATTTCAAATTCCTCTTCAATGTCCTGTTCAAGTGAAAATGTCAGAGTTCAAGGATTTGCAATTTGAACTCCCCTGGTAAAGATAGTGTTTTCAATTGAGATAGGATGGCTGCTGCTATCTCATGGGTGGCTACAGGTCTTCCTAGCAGTAGAATAATAATTTGGTAGGAAAGTACCCTCGCTACATTCTGTCGTTACATAATAGCTCTTCCTCCTTCACAACAATGAAAATTTTTGACCGTGTCTGGGTAAAGAGAAGATTACTGTTTTCAAGACTATCATCTCTCCAACCTTCCTGTGTGATACTTACCTACATATGCTGACAGTCTGCCCTCTCTACAGCTTTTTCCTCCTTTCCTGTTGCTATTTTTCCCACGTCCTTCTTATTTCACAGCACCAAATAAGGGGCATCATACCAGCAAGAGAACTGATTCCCTCTTTATGTCCTTTCATATCTGTTGAACATGATGCATTGTCAAACAGGCTGGAGGATTGATTGGACTGCAAAGTCACTCTCTCAGGCCAGCAGATGCAAACTTCAGAAGGGGGGGTGGGTGGTGGTGGAGGTGGTTTGAACACTGTCCACAGAAAGCTCTTCGGAGTCTTATATTTATGAAGGGCTTAAACATGACTTATTATATTAGGTGTCACTGGTATGAAGCAAAGTGAAGTGAAAGTGAAGTGAACCCTCTTAAGTAAGCTTGATGCTACTACAGCACGTATTTTCAAAAGAAACTGGCAACAGTGATAGTAGGAATCTTTAGAGGTAACATCATAGATGACACCCCTAATGCCTGGAATGATAGACTGTGTTTGATTCCAACTTTTCTCTAATTTTGCACAGGTATAAATAACTTCACAGGCCTTGAGGCAGTGGAGATTCCGGCCAATGAAATTATAGCCTTGAAGGAATTTTTACAGCTTAGCTAAGAAGCCCTTAGTACATGGGTTTATCAAAAAAAAGTGGTGGCAGACTCCTGGCTGCACCCAATGCCACCAGGCACAGTTAAAATGAAGTTAGTGAGAAGATAAATGAAGGCTGCTCTCTTTTCAGCTAAGTTGGTCCATGGTCTTCTTTGACCCTGGGGCTAGTGATTGCTGACTAGAATATCAATGGCTATTTTCTAGTGACAATTTCAGTGTCCGAACTCATTAATCAATTTCTATTCAGCAAAATCAGTTTGTGGAAAACTTGCAAAGGTTACTTAATCCAGAGGGAACGTGTACTATTAGACAGAAGACTTTTTAGCCACACTATTAAAACAAAATTTCCCATATCTCGGTCTTGTATCACATTTTCTATGACCTTATCAATTACTGATAGCAAAGAACAAATCAAGCCTTTCACTACAACCGAATCATTCATGGTAATGTTAAGAAAATATAACCTCTGCCTGCTTTCCTTTAAGAAAAGAAGTCTTTCTGTATCATTACATCATAAAAACCATCACATCTCTTAACCCTTTGGCTCCAGCATGAAACAGGAAACGACAGTGCTGTAATAGTAAAAAATGAATAAATGAAAGAGGCTTTTCTTTAACTCTATCCAGTAATATCAGTTATCATCCAGTCTAAGAACTGGATTTGAAAGCAATTTGTAGAAACCCCCAGTCTGTTTAAGTCCTTGCTAGGTTAATCCTTACAAACACCTGGCATAGGACTTGAGTGACTTAGAGGAATTCCCTAGACTTAGTAGCCTTGCACAAGTGTGTACATGCACTATGGCAGTTTCCCAGGAAGGGAAACAGTTATAGCAGTGGCTTGTGGAAATAAGGAATGTTTTAATGTTGAAGAAATTGGCTTAATGGTTTCAATATGAAAGAATAAAATACTGCTTTATTTCTTAAATATGGTAAAAATACTTTTAAAGCAAACCTTCAAATATTTCAGTTTAATCTCTGCTGCCCATTGTGTGTGGGCGATTATTAGCTGCCCATGGCAATATCCTGGCAAACTGCCTCCCCCAAGGAGGCACAATGCCAGTGTTTGGTGTGATTCAAAAGCACTGTACAGTTAGTGGAGTCATTTTGTGCTCAAAGTATTTTTTTCTTTGAGGGGTTTTAATTTTTTTTTCTTTTAATATTTTCTATTATATTGTTTCCGTATGTTTTCTCCTGTGCTTGTAATGAAATTGTGTATGGAACTTCTCCTCCTAGGGATGATGAACTACTTTGTGATCTCTGTCGAGTGATGGGCCTGATGGCATAACTGTGGACAGCATAGGAAAGAGTGTAGCATCTTTGCTCTCTTGTGATAAGACCAAGAAATCAGGTAGATACCACAGCCAGCTTTTTTAATGCAGACATGAACAAATACGTACCAAGACCAGCTTGGTTTTCAATTTTATTTTTCTTACTGAAGAAAGCAATTCTTTCTTTCCTTTACCTGAACTTTACCTGGATAAAAATTTTCCTGGAGCCTGATGAACTTTTTCTGTCATGTTGCTGCTCTGCAGATCATCCGGTCACAGCATAGCTGATACAAGAAGTACTGACAGAAATGAGAAAGAATATGGGTAGAGTTAGTCCTGAGTTTTGGTATCTCGACAGGATGGCCAATATGTGCAGGTAGTGTTGAACTGATTTATTCTGGGATCTGGACTGAGGTCACCTCCATGGAAGATTTTGTGTTGCAGAGGATAACACCTGCCAGAGAACATGCCTGGGTCCCTCTAAATTATTCAATACAGTATGAAAGTGTGAGGAAGGGAAGAATGTTCTGTACTATGAGTCAGGATGACTTGTAGGAGATGCTTAAACATTGGGATAACAGTGAGTTTACAGAGAAGTTGAAGCACAAAAATGGAAGTCTAGCTGTGAACTACCCAAGAGAAGAATCCTGTTTGGAATTAATAAAAACTTAAAATATGTCCTTGTTTGATTTCCATAAGCTGCTGCTTCTTCTGTCAGCTATTTTTTTTAACTGCCTACCTAGGCAGTTGTACAGTCATGCATGTTTTTCATGGAAAATAATTATTTGTTTTGTTAATTTTTGAAATATGTTAATTAGCAGTAATCTTAAATACATTAAGTCAGAAAGGTATTTCTATTTATGTAGTTTCCTTCCATACTTTCAGTTTCTATGATGTCCTTATGAATTCTCTAAAAAGTAATAACAATTAACCAACATAGAAGTTGGCATATTATTATAGTCTAGAAAGATTTATTTTTCATGGCAAAGTTTTACAAGGAAGGCTATTCTGTAGCTCTTTGCACAGATATGCATGGATGAGTGCATTGTAAGTGTTACTTCTACAATTGGTTCTGGAGGCATTAGCTGACAGGGTGATTGTGACCCTTTCCCACACATGTTAGCAATGATCTTGTTGCATCAGCATTGCTGGAGATATTGAAATGAGCTGACTTTGTGAGAGTTTCCCAAGTTTAAATTCCTTAACTGTAAAGCAATATCCTAACAGTTATATGCTACTCAATGACAGAGGGAAAAGGGGAAGAGTGATTGAGAGATGCATAATAATTTTGATTTTTTGCCACTGTCTTGATAAGTAGCAAGTACATTCCATGGCTGTATCTGTGCCATCTCTTCAGAAAGATCCAGTTTGTGATGTTTATGCAATTTCCTGTTAGTGATAACAGTTCCATTTTCTTGCATCTAATTCTCGCCCTATTTTCAGCAAAGTTGTGTTGATACAGAGGGTGGCATGAATGGAACCTTACCTGTTCTATTTTCACCAAGATTTTGCTGTAAGCATACAAATTAATATTTGGTAATTGATTGGTAATTGGTGGAATTACAATTCCACCCAAGGTCCTTGTGCATCAGTGCATGTTTAAAGCAGTCTATTACCCTTCAAAATATCCTAGACCAGATTTTGCTGGCTGCTGCTGAGGGGAATTGAGGCCTCAGGTTCCCTCCTGCTCTCCCCATGCTTGAAAAGACAAGTTCCACCACTCTTCTGCATAATATATATGAGGCATACCAGAGGCAGGCTGGAAATTGGCTTTTAATGATTGATATTGCTTGTGTGAAGTGAGAATGTTGTGCTGCATATAAAAGTGCTGTAAGAGCATCACTAACAATGCTGAACTATCACAGACATGTCTGATGCCAATATTTAAGTTCTACTTATTGAGAGCATAAGTTCTGGCATTACGTTTCCTTGGATGTAGGTAGCACCTTTATTGGTGGCAATTAATGATAAATAACATAGGAAGAAGCAAAGAAACCAGATTAAAAGCGATCTCTATCAATTTTTATTGACTTTTGTAGGTGGGAAACCTATGATTATTTTACCCTAAGAATGTTATTAACTGAGGTGTAGCCAAATTGGTGCTTTGCCAACAGGGCTTATGTGCTTTGATATACTAAGTAGTATATGGATTGCCTTGATAGTGATATTAAAAGCATTTGCATATTGATGGCAATATTAAAGCATTTGCTCCATCAGTCATTAAGACTCCTTCAAGAAAAAAATATATTTTAAAATGTCATTCTTCAAGTATTTGCCTTTGCTCTAGCAAGTAGGATGCACTGCAGAGCATCCTCCTTTAGCATGACTGTGGTGCACTTCCTGAAAACATAGTATCTATTTATTTTCAGACTGCCCACCCCTCTCGAAATTGAACTAATTTCTTTCCAAACAGGACTGTATCACAGGACTGAGAGTCCGACTGAGAATTTGGGAGAGGTAGTTAAATTCTGTCTTTGCGGTATGTATCTGACATTACTGACTGCTGCAAAAAAATTCTACATGCATGTGGACAGTTTCTTAAGTTTCCCTCCCAAAACTTGTACTGCCGAGGGGGACCCATATGCTTCATTCCTTTCTCACAGACTGTCTTAAGATGTAAAGTTTTCCAAAGTTTTCCTGTTCAAATTGAAGAACAGAATCTCCTGATTGCATTTCCGTCCTGTGTCTCGGTGCAATCTGGAATGAATAAAAAACAAGAGAGAAAAATTTGACACACAGTATTGAGATGCCATGCAAAGCTCTACAGGGCAGAACAAAAGGGGAGAAAACCCAAGCATTCCAGCCATGAGAACATCTGTACAAAAGCTCTTCAGCAAAGAATTGCCAGGTGGTGGTGTGGCCCATGAGAGAGAGGCTGATCCTGGATGCAGAGGCCTAGAATTTACTTGTATGTCTGGTAGTGACTTGTTGGATTACATTGAACAAAGCTGGTCTGTTCCACCTCTGATGTTATGTGCCGACTTGCACTGGATTTGTAGGTTCTAACAAAGTATAAATTTTACCTGTGTTCTCTAAATGTACGTGCAGATACAATGTCTATTTTACATATATACTAATAGCATTATTTGTAGATTGACAGTCCTGGCCATGTTTGAATGCTAGCTTTTTGCAAATGCAAGTTTTGTATGTATGTTCTTTTCCCTTTGGGGCAGGATCAATCTGAAGCCCTTTATTTCTGCTTCCCTCAGTTCTCTTTGATAAAACCACTTCATCTCTGAAGTGTATTAACATTTTAGAACACAGCTTTTATTTGAATTCTAAAAGTATTGTTTGTCACTGGTACTCCTGTATATAGTAAATTAAAGTCATACTCCAAACAAGACTCCCAACTGTAATCCTATTTTATAAGATTTTGAGGCAATTGCAACTGCCATTAAGGTTAAGTTTCATATGAAAAGTACACAACAGTTGTCTTGGTCATTCCATTTACTACAGCATTTTTCTGGCCTCACTGTACCCTTTGGTTGGAAGAGATAGTGCTTTTATGAAATATTTCCTGGACTTGCATATAATGCAATCACAAGCCCTAGAAGACATAAATTAAAATAGCAGATGCTATTCCCATGGAGGGGAACAATGTGTCTAGACTGACAAAATGGTATATATAGCGTGGCTCCTAAACAGTACCTTGGACAAGTAAGAGTGGTAATTTGGAAAATTGGAATTGATCTCTGAAATATAGTCTTAACACTGGAAAATCTGAGCATAGAAGCTCTGGATATACTGTATGTTGTGGATAGAGCTATGTGGAGTAGTTCTGATGAACACTTTATTGATCACAATTGGTGGACTAAATATTTGAAAATTCACCTCGACTTCAATATTGTGATGCCATGCAAAGCTTTAGAAGGTTGAACCAAAAAGAAAAATCCACAGGTGCAACTGAAACTTTTTTGTGATTTCTGCAAGGTTTGAAATATTGGATTTCCGTTTGAAAACAAGAGCTACAAAACAACAACAAAAAAAGTGGCAAATTTTAATTTTTAAATGATAAATATATTTGTTAACATAAAAAACATGAGTTAATGATTTCATATGTCTGTGATTTTTTTTTAAGTTTTTTTATTTTTCCAAGAAAACAGAAGGGACTTTAATTTCTTGTTAACTAATGGGAAAATCAGTAACACATAGTAGGAGGCAGAACAGTAGGATGTGACTGTCAATAGGAACAGTTTTGTAATATTCAAAATCACCTTTAACAACATCATGCTGTTTGATATTTTACTGAAACAAAGTCAAATATAAAGTGTGTTTGAGTGTCTACAATCATACATAATTCAAAAAAGGTTCCCTGGTAGAACTTCTGCTAATGTTTTTAAATCCTGCTTCTGTGCTTCTCTCTGGTCCTGTAAAGAATAAAAGGAACAATAACTATCTACTGTCACTGAATGCTGTTATAGAGGTGAACAGTAATTCCTGTGTACCTTCTAGATAGGAGAGAGATTATAATCCTTTTAAGGCTAGCTTTTTGTGATCCATTTGTTTGCCATTTGTTACACAGACAGTAGCAACGAAATGTCAGTTTTCACAAAAGAAGCCCTGAAGCCTGGTTGTGTGATGTATCAAAAATGTAAACTAAATAATGTTTAATTGACAGAGCAAATTGTTTATTTTCAAATAATTGCACTAAATTGCCATGCTTAAAATGCAGTTAGGCTTTGCTGAGCTTTACCAGCCTATCAGCAGGTGAAGAACTGTAGGTTTTTCTGCAATAATAGGCAGATGTAAAAATTAACTGTAGCAAAGTAGCCTGAAACTACTTGTTCTTATATAGTGAATAACTGACTCCCCAGCTCCAGATGGTTTTTTTTGCATTGATAACTTTTACACAAATTCCATGTATGTGGGAGCACTTCAGTTCTTTGATTAGTGGCGAGCAGTCATTAGAAGATATTTATCAACATAGAACAGTTTTTCTGGATTCATGCACTTTAACTTCGTGCCTCCTGGGTTGTGGAAAGAGTAGAAGGTGTATTCTTTACATTCTCACCCACTAACAAAGCTTTCTGGAAATCCTTATTCCCTAGAAGAAGACAGTTACACTTGGAAACAATTGTTCTCTGATAAGCATAAATCAAAGGCTAGACTCAAATGCCTAATGTTAAGCACCAGTGTGCACTCATGTAGTTACCAGTCCTGCAAGCATAGCAGAGATCAGAGGAGCTTCTTCAGATAACAGCTAGGTCTCCAGAGATACCAGGTGCAGGACAAGAGACTCAGTCTCCTAACCAGTTCTATCTGATAGATATACTGAGAATGGGACACGTGGGTGGACAGTTCAGCACAGTTGTGGGTGCAAGTCAGGGGGAGTTGATTTGTTTAGTGTGGTTGTAAGAAAGGCTGAATATTGAATTGCATACGATGTAGGTAGCTTTAGATAGTAAAGTGCAAAACCTGACCTCATTCTGTAGATCCTATGTTTTTCATTAATGTGTAGCTTTTATTCTTAATAACTTTTACCTATATTTAATTTGCCAGTAGTATTTACTATTTAGGTGACACATTATAACAGCATTTCTATCTAGATATTAAATAATTTTCTGTTGTCTACTTCCTGTTGCTTTATCTCAGTGTAACATAAAGATTTTCAAGGGAATGTGTCCATACATACCTTTTTATTTTAATAGTAACACTCTATATTAAAACTCATAATAATTTTAAATCAGTCCCTTATAATTTGACTTCTGTGATTGCTGTCATTTCAATCCTATTTGCGCCTACCCTGCACTCATTTTTAGTGTTCTTCCCATCTATCATTTGCCCACAAATCTTTTAAAAAAATCCATCACAAAAACAAACTATGATGCATGCTAAAATAAAACATAATCTCCACAAAAACTGCCCCCTTTCTCCCCATACCTCTGAAAAATCTTTACCAGATGTTCTTGGCTGAAGGGCCAAACACAGTAGAGGCTGATCACATGGTCACAGCTGGAATTAACTTAAAAACTTCTTTTCAGTGGAAATTACCATCTTGTTTTATTTTTCTTCAGCAACAAAATGGTGACTTAGATGACATCTGTCCTTCCAGCTGTTGCCTGTGCTCGAAGAACCACTCCTCTCTCTCAGAAATTAACCAATCATCCTCTTAAAATCAAGAAGCCAGAAAAATAAGACAAAGAAAAGAAGCAAAGTGATGTGGAAACAAATATAAAAATAATCCAAAAAGTGTCATTTGATAAGGATGCTACATTTCCATGTTTTGCTTTAGTTTCCCCAAAACACTTCACAGATTTCACAATTTGATTGTAATATAAATAAAATAAAATAAAATAGCTGTGATAAAATAGTAAAATCATTCATTAGACACCTTTGAATATCTCTTCTGTACTCTGCCTACCAGCTGATCTGCAGTAATATAACTTTCTCAATAGTTCAATATTCAGCAAAAGTAGCCATTAAGAGTATCTCAAATATTCCTTTCCTAAGTTGCACTCAATTTTACACTGCTGCACTACAGTACAGTAGCCTATGCTATATAACTTTTATGTAATATTTGAACAATCTCCATATCTGATGGCTTTCCCTTTCACACAAGATTTCATTGTGCTCCTGTTTGGTGTCCTTTTTATCATGTTGTGACTTGTGACTGCTGTCACAAGACTGGGCCATAAATATGCACTCATTCTTTGGAAATAAAAAACAGTGCTCTTTTATTGAGAAGAAACTGCACAGATTTTGGTGATGAACATCCTGGTTGCAGGAATGTGTTCTTCTGTAGGTTTCTGTGGCACCTGACCAGGAATTTTAAAAGAATTGTGGTTTTGAAAGAAAATACATTCTACACTCATTTGGGATGTGAATCGGTAACCAGGTAAAATTTCTGCAGTACACCCCAATAATTATAGCAAGAGTGTGAAACCCCAGGTGTTCTTTAAACTGTGGCATCCCTTGGATTTTATTCTTAAGCCCCACTGGCCTCTTAATGAAATAATTTATGTCCTCTAAGGTGTCACAAAACATTTTGTGTGCTTCCTCAGAGCATGTGCAAAGACCTATAAGAAAGCCCTTTTCAAACTCCAGTGAAGATGCAGATAGATGGATGTTTGTGTATATACTTACCTATATCTGTCTGTCTACATATCTACATATAATGTCTTTCCCAAGGTAGTGTAGAAGATTCTTATGCTTTCTCCCTTAAGAGACACGATCCTTTCACTTCTGCAGCTGTTAGTTCCAATGTCCAGCACATTCACTTTCCAAACGGGAAAAACCAAGATGTTCTTTTCACAAAAAACATTTGTTTTTGTACACTACAAATTATTGCTAATGTTTAGGCCAGCAAATTCAATTCCTGTATTTGAAATATCATATTTATCTTGTACATAACAAGTAACATGGATTCTGGACATACAGCTTTTTTTTTCTTCCTTTCAGGTTGGTTTGGTTTTCTGTCGTGGGGGTTTTTGAGTTTTATTGGTTGGTTTGGGTTTTTTTTTTTCCTTTTTTTTTTGGTGACTGCCACAAATTCCTTAGAATAAGAGGCTTCAATTTAACCTGTTTGATTTAAGTTATATTCATATTTAGTAAAACAAAGAGAGAGAATAAATATTAATCATTGGAGAGTGCTTGCGTTACCTGGATTTCCATTACAAGCCAAAATACAGGGCAATTACCAGTTTCTATATATAGTTATTTGTAGGAGTCTGCTGGCAAGAAGAAAAAAAGGATTTAGTTTAGTAGCTTGGTTTGACTTGAAATCCAGTCATGTCTCAGGCAAGCCCCTAATTTTAAACAAAATCATCTGTTTGCCTAGAGCTTTGCCGCAGATATTTCGTATCGATAGCTGATTTATTTTTGTCGTTTTTCAGTTTCAAAGTGTTGGTAATGACAATGTGAATAAAAGGAAGTTTAGTGTATTCCCAAGCTACCTTATTGTCCATAGACAATTGGGAATTTTGTGCATTGCTGTGTAAGCAAATCACTTTCAATCTGTCTTTCTAAACACAAATATTTACAGGCAGAGATGGGGAGGGTGAGAAGGGGAGATAGTAACTGATCTATGGTCCTAGTACAGGAGAGTCAAATAGGGCAATGTGTATTCTATTGCGGACTCACTCAAATGAAATGCTAGTTGATCTTTATCTTGGCTGAGCCAGGATATCTTTAAAACAAATCTTTTGTTCCAGAATAGGCACAGAGTTCAGTACTTTCCTATGCTGGGCAAATTGTTCCACGCTGAAACTGCACGTATCAAATAGCTATGCTGCTACAGTAGAAAGGACTCAAATGTTGCTTTAACTTGATAATATATACACTTGTTTTTTCTTTTTTTTTTTTTTTTTTGTAATGTCTACTTCTGCTTCTTGTTTCTGATTGCTGTCTGGGATTGCATTTCTGTGTTGATGTTTTGTTTGCTGTTTTATTTTCAGATGTCATTCTTCCAAGAGCCTGCAGCCCTTGCCAAATAAAAAAAATATTGATTATTTTTTCATATTGGCAAAATACCAAATAATGATAATGAGATTAATTTAAAGTAGCCTCTAATCCTAGGCAGATGTGGCATTTTTCTAGAGGTTTTGCCTTTTTTTTTTTTTAATTTCCATCTAAAAAAATATGGCTATATGTACTTCTGCCTCAGTGACCTTATAGCTGACCACCTTCATTTTGGCAAAACAGAATTTTCAATAACACAACAGAAGACGTACAATCCCAGAGATATTTAATGCCCATTTTAAAGATTGAGACTTAATTGGAAAAGCAGTAATATTTGGGACAGATTCTGCAACTGCTAATACTTTTTCCAGAGTGAATTCCAAAAGTAAATTAACTGAAATAGAAATGTTGACTTGAGTAGGATATTTCTCAATGTGAGTAAGAAAGGCTATCCCACTTTTAGTTACTTTCCATAAATGGCTGTGCTGTAATTATAGCATGTGTTAAGTTAGGGGCTTGGCTGGGTAGGAATAATTATAAAATCTGACATTTCAATAAATTAACCTGGTTTACAAGTTTCTAAAGAAACAGCAAGAAATAAGGAAAAACCACCTGACATGGCAAATATGTTAAAACAAATCAAACAAGAAGTTCTGATTTGTGAGCCCACGAGTACTCTTATATAGTCAATGGAGAAAACAAATCAAATCCTTGTAAATGCTGTTTAAGGGTTTACACACAACTTGACTTGATTAGAAAACTAAATATTTAATTATTTGTGGTTTTGATTTTATGAATGTTGCTTTCCTTTACTTGTGCTCTCAAGATGTTTGACGTCTGGTGAGAAAAATTGTGGATAGTGTTTCCATGTGTGGTGCCCATAGAGTGGATTTTGATCCTTGTGTTATGCTCACATAGCCATCTTCCTCCTGGAGTCCCATCGATGTCCATGGGAGTTTCTTAATGAAGAATACAGAAACTGAAATCTGAGATTAGAATTTGGCTTGAGAGTTCAATTCAGGTTCCTCCCTTCAGCCAGTATGATGCCATCATCGTTTTGGTCCCCTGCTGCTTTTAAACAATGTAGGCTTAAAACAAACCCAGATTCCAGTGCCGTCCTGTCAGTGTGACCACATTTGGAAGGTCCCTGTTAGCATTTTATTTCTTTCTTGTGTTCTCCCTATTTTTTTTTCTTTTTTTTTAATAGTTTAAATTGCACATGGGCTTGGTGGTAAGTTTGTCAACAAGATTTTTAAGACCCATTTACTGTTGCAAGATGAATGGGTGTATTTGATACATTCAGTGCAATCAGACATGCCAAGCAAATGGCAAAAAAGTTACGAGAGGCTCAAATGGTTGATGAGACAGACATTCTGTGCCTTTGGTTTTCAGGTCCGGAGCTGTGCCACCGTGAGGAAAACATGTGCATCCTAATTGCTCTTTGTCTCTTCCAAAAACAAGCTCTCACTGAGGAGTAGACAGATCCTTCTCCTGCACAGAGTGCACTGTGACTTTCTTCAAAACTGTCATGGCTTAAAGCTTTACAGTAACAGAGGCTTTGTTCTTGTAATGCTTGCAATGTGGGTGGCAAGGCAAAGTCAGGAGTGGTCTAAGGCTGTGGCATGGGCTCTGAGTCTAAAACTAAGAGAACTATAAAAAAGCAAAGAAAAAATGTGCTTGTATAATAGGAGCCTGGTGCTGTGGAAGAGAAAATTCTTCCACAGGAAGTAGCAGGACACTGACTGGAATGTCTTGGTAGATCTGCCGTGCAGCCCATTGGAGAGGGCAGTGCAGCATGGGGAGACTGCTTAGAAAGGAACTGCATGTGGAGAAGTCATTTGGAGTGTGCAGCTACCAAGAGAAATTACTTCCTCAGGCATTTTGGTTTCTTTCTGATCTTGATAAAGACAAGAATCCTTGATCCTTTCTTTTCCAAGAAGTTACTGGTTTTGCTTTCACTAACTCCTGTTTTTCTGTGTAGATATAATGCAACAATCACCATGACTTTGATACTGTTCTAATTATGAATGAGTTTTAAACTTCCATTTGGTTTTGTACACTTCAGTAACACAGGTACGAGTAGTATACAAAGGTAAAATCTTTTGTATTTGTGCAGGAGATATCCTTGTACAAGAGGAATTCATAAAGATACAATTTTGAATCTGCTTGGTGCTGAACACCCCATTGATTTCCCCTAAATCCACTGGCTTCTGTGTTTATCTGGAACAAAATAGCTAAATAAGCCAGTGCAGTAAGTCACACACTCAGGCAAAAGGCTGTAGCTATTGCTGCATGGATCCTCAAGTCCTGAAATGAGCTTAGGGACACAAAAAGCCATTCATATTACAAATTACCCTTTGCTTTTGAACTGTAAATTATCTTTATTATTAGGCTGGCCATGGTACTGCAATTATTAGGTGCCCTGTGTCTAAAGGTTTGAGCAATTAGAAGTCTGGGGTGACAGTCTCATGATACAGAGTGATAAAATATGTCCAGTCAAGACAAAGAGATGGTCTATATTCGTGTCTTCAGCATGTATCACAGGGAGCCTGGAAGCTGTGCTGCTCTTAAACATTTCAATTAGCCCTGACATGGCCACTGTGAGCCCACAGATTATCTCTGTGTTGCTGTTAAGTTTTTATGAGGCTTTCCCCTCAGATTACCCATTTTCACAGCAATCTATAAATCTGAAACTGCAACATCTGATTAATTCCCCAGAAGAGAATAGTGAAGATCCAGATTTTTTCATTAATGAAGTTTGTGTTGTTCTGAGATCTCATATATTTCAGCCATTGTTTTGCAGTTTTTTCCCATTCTAATCTCTTTCCTTAGGTACCAAGGGAGGCAGGAGTTTCAAAATCACCCACTTCTTCTGACCTAGCAAATTAGACTGACTTTTCTTGTATCACCGTTTTGCAAGCTGATGGCCATTCTTTGTTGTTTGCAGAGTGAACAAAGCTGTAGTGTACCATTATTATTTCTTATACAATTGCTTGGTATTACTTTGCTATTGAGTATTGTGCAGTCTTTCTTTTATACACCATATTCCAAATTAAACGTCATGTGGCTTTGCATATTTTTGAGCTTTGAGATCAATTGAACCAAAAAATGTAAAATGAAACTGAGCTGAATCTGCTATATATTTCCTGCTGTCAGATGGAAAAATCTGAGAAACAAATACGCCTTCACCCTTCACAGATAGGGAAGCTGAGGCACAGATGTCTATTTAAAGGTATTCTGGTGGCAGACAAAGAAGAAAATTTCTCTCTCAATCTCTGTTTTATCTGGTGGAGAAAGCTGGATGATATTCATGTGGTATTTTCTTCAACAAAGAAATTCTTTCACTGTAGTATTAGGTAAATTAGCTGAGTGATAAAAAGGCAGATAAGAATCCAGATGTCATGTGTAGCAATATCCTTTCAAATAGCTTGTGAATCCTTGAAGTAAATGTTCTAGGGTTCTGTGTCATAAAGGCCTCCAAAAAGGTGTCAGAAGAGCAATGAGATTTGTATGTTTGCATCTATAATTCTCATGTAAAGATCAAAAGACACACGAGCTAGATAACTTCAGCCCATGGAGAGTATTCATGAGGATTTTTTTTAATGTGGCAATACCATGGCAATGGTGCTTATGTTCCTGTTGCCTGAAATACTGTTCAAGGAAGGGCACCATTCTCCAACTATCCTTTGCTGCCCTTAACCTGGGGCCACCACTTCCTAAATTATACAAACCAATCAGTTTAGAGGGCAGTTCAACTACATTTGTTTTAGCCGTTTAAGACTTGCCATCCTTTGTCCATTCAGTGGATATTGTACTTCCATGCCTGGAGATGGGGCAAGATTTGCTTTTGTCTTATTCCCGTGTGATATCCTGCCAACAACATATACAGGAATGCTCTTGAAGCACAGGGATGAACTAGCTCAATGAAACAGGTCAGACTGTGTCCCACAGATCACTGATGAGCATCTGGAAAAGGAAGCACTGAAAATCCAGGAAAAGTGCTGTCTAGGACAATGGTCTGTGAAATACCTATTTGGTTCTATATAAAAAGTTGCAAACCTGTGGCCAAAGGGAACGACTCATCTTCATCTTTCTGTTCACATCACGTCTGAATCCTTAAGCTTTCATGTTCTCCGTGTGGATTTCCACTAACATCTAAACTGAAATTGTATTCTACCAGAATATTAAACACACATTGAGATGCAAGAGCAATGGACATGAACACTAGTGCAACTCAGGCAAGAAGAAAGTCAGATTTACTGCATTTGTAAACAACCTGATAATATATTAAATGTAGACATTTTTGTGAGCATTTTGATAAGCTTTGCTTATAATTTATAAGGAAGAAAAGGCATATTCGGTTCCAGTAGTGTAGGCTTTGTAGGAATCTGGATGTTTTCCTTGCCTTTAGTGTTCTGTGAAACAGTATAGATGAATATAGGTGTTTCCTTCACATGTGTTTCATGCAGTTAGGAGTTTGTGTTTCTTTTTGAGTTATATATGTTTATATAGAGGATATTAACCATATTACTCTACTCAGCAGTGGAGAGCCTGAAGCAGCCTGCCGTGCTTTTTCAACCATGTTTGCATATTGGTAGGAATGCCTGTCACCTCACATCTCATACCAAATCTACAATTGCTTCATTTGAATTCTGCTTCCATTTGTTGTTCCTTCTTATTCCTTAAGTATTATACAGAAATCCATACTACTAATTGCATGTATTTTGAAACCGTGTTTGCTTTTGATTGTTTGGAAATATGTTGACTGATCAGCTGCATAAAACCCCTGGTGACAATGCTGTCTAGTAGTTTTATCATAGCTGTCCCCATGCATATCAGGCTTTCTTAAACAAAATAATTACTTGTAAATCACAGAAATAAATTTTGTGTGCTTTTTAGTCCAACTGTCTTTTCCAGTAGTGAATGCTATCCCTCCCACCTGCAATTTGCTTTTTCAACAGGGTTCTAGTGGTAATAAACTCTGCCTCCTCTTCCCTATCTCAGTGCTTCCATCTCAGTTTATTCTAGAATGGTATTTCTCATTGAGGGTCTTCTTTTTCTTGCCCACAGTGATATAAGCTGTCAGTCAACAGATTTCTAGCAATGATACCAATGGAGTCATTGAAATTTTGGTGGGTCCAATTTTTTAAAACTTTTCTGCTACTCACATGCTACCCCTCAGCAGATGCCTGAGATAGACAGTTGATTTCCTTTCCTTTTGTAAATGTAAAGGGAATGCAAGAACAGATGCATGCGCCAGCACAAGAAGCCTTTGTTCCTCGTATTACTCGCCTCTGCTACAAGTGCCAATGTTAGGGAAAACTCCAGGGATTCCTATGATCGCTCTTTGGCAGCAAGGATCATTCACCTGACTAATGGATGTGGGTTACATACTGAAGTAAACTAGCAACTGCATTGTTACAGCTCCAGAACCACACTGTTTTACAGGGCCATTAGATATGAAAGCTGTACTTTCAGGCTGGTGACTCAATAGATGTTACAGAGGGTAGTTCCTCTGCATTTTTGTTGGGCCTGGATGCCCACATCTATAGGGATGTATATGTTGAAAGTTGTCTGACTTCAAGCTAGCCAACTGCAGGATGTAAATACAGGCATGTGAAAGTTCATCTCTCATATCAACTACTCAACAGGCATAATGAAAGTATACTCAGTATACAGAATTTAGGATATGAAATGTGTATCAGTATGTTCTGACACATCAATATTTTCTGTATAACCCATCTTTTCCTTATTTCTCAGCCTTCCATAACTATGATTGTACCTCTCTTCTCTCTGTCCAGCAGAGCCCAATTCCCTTATCGCTCGCTCTCATTGGCATCCTCTTCTGCAGATTCTAACAAGCTGTTTCTCTAAAATTGCCTAATAGATTAACATAATTAAGTTAAATTACAGAGTTGTTTCCAGTGTATATTTATCTACAAGTTTGCTGCTTCTACCTCAGGTGTGAAGATACTTTTACGTGCCTGAAAGCTTACCTGGTTTTGCCCAAATACAGCACGTGGTCTAGTAAGATATGTCCATCTTCTCTGCAAACTTTGCCTCTCCTTAAAACATCTGAGATTCTCTTTCCCAAATTGAGGATCATGTCAGACTGCTCTGTAGTGGAGCAGTAAGTGTTTTCTGACCATGATCATCTCAGCAGATCAGTGCTGCCTCAACTCTAGAAATGTATGCATTGTGAATGATATCATTCTCAGAAAAGTCATTGTTTGATAAAGAGACAAAAAAGCAGCTCAGTTCATGCAGAGGGTGGAAGGGGGATCTGCATCATTAAACTGATTAGAATGCTCCAGAGTGTCCTGGGTTTTGTGGAGGACTTAACGTGGCCCTTCTAAGGGGGTTAGTGAGTTCCTCTGTCCCTTCCTCGTTACTGTATAATTCGACAAATCTTTTTTCTTTTCCTCTTTACTTCTTTATCCCTCACAATCCATTGCTCCTTTCCCCTGCCAGCTGGCTCCCTCAGCTGCTCCATTGATCTCTCAGCCACTCTGGCACTCCTGGTATCAGACACAGTGGGAGGCAGAGTAACTCAGAGATCAGCAGACTGGCAGACAGACCAATATAGGAGTGAATCCCAGAGACCCAGCAAAAACCCTGAGTTTGTTCTTTTGCTCTCTTTCTCCCATAGCAACGCTTTTTGAAATGGTAGACTGGCATTCAAGAGTCTGATGCTTTTAGTAATAACAGAATAGCTCTAACGTTTCACCTACTTCTGCAGTTGTTTCTGCAGGTTTGAGTTCTGTCTAAGCTATGAAAGCCACATATCGTATTGTCATGAGAGTCCCTGAGTCTGTTACCAGTCTTGGACAGTTATTCTGTACACTTCTGAATGCCATGTGAACTGCAGGATCAGAATTTTTGAAATGTAATACTTTTAATTTGAGAGGTACTTAAGAATCAGTATAGGGTAGAGCAGGAAGGTTGCAAGAACAGATTTTGAAGATGGCCATGATGAATAATATCTCCCTTTTTTCTATTTTGTTGGCTGATAGTTGTTTGTGCTGTGTAAAACAAATGGCATGGCAAGAATGAATTCAGACATGTCAGAATGATTTTACATAACTATGTGCACTTTTCATCCCCTAGAACATGGAAGGAAAAGGTGGAAGAGATAAGCTGCAGCAATTTAGCAGACATAACTGTATTTGTTTCTAGTGTCATTTATGGTTAGGTGCTGCAGTTCATGTTCATGCTAAAGATCAGGATGTCAGTAGCTCTTGTTTTGACAGCTCTCAAGAGCAGCAGCTGAATTTAAATTTTGACTCTAATGTACAGTGCCAGTGGAGGTGCACTGCAATGACTGTTTATTGAAAGTAGGTCTAGTAAGCGTGGCCCAAAGCTTTCATAGCCAGTTATTACTTTGGTTGCCCCAAAGTACCAGTCCATATTCTCTTCCCTCTTCCCTTCTATCCCCACT
Organism: Elanus axillaris; assembly: GCA_026212715.1. Taxonomy (NCBI): domain Eukaryota; kingdom Metazoa; phylum Chordata; class Aves; order Accipitriformes; family Accipitridae; genus Elanus; species Elanus axillaris. The sequence goes on from JANZLQ010000092.1 coordinate 26,878,398, forward strand.
GTCCTTCCTCACATGCCTACACCAGGTTGTGGGAGACAAACTGGATAAGTCACTTTATTCAGTAAAGAAATTGGAAGTAATGAAAGATCATTTGTTATATGACATATCCTAGTTTACACTACACCTGGATCACAATAGTGTTATTGTTCTTTTCACAGGAAGATCTGTGAATGTTTTACAAGGATTATTTGTATCATTACAGTTCTATCCAGAAGCAGAACCTTGCTCAAGTCCACCCAGCAGATCTGTGGCAGAATCAGAAATATCCGAGTCATCAACCTGTGCTCTGTGCGTTAGTGAGAAAACTGTGAAACAAGGAACTCCAGGCTCTGGGGAGTTCAAAATCTGAATGTGGATCAAAATTTTGCATGTGGTTCCTTTTCCTATTTTAGTGTGGGCTGAGTTGGCCAGATCTTAAAACACCCATCTAGGTCATCAACATCTCAATATAAGGATTTCACTGATTTATTTGCTGAATAAAAATATCCTCAGTGGCAAAAATAAGTGCCATTAGAGAAAGCCACCTGTTCATAAAAAGTTGTAGGAATGGGGTATGGTAAAAGGGGAGGAGAGTAGTAGTACGCATTTATAAATGGCCTTAAAATAATCATTAATATTGCATAAGTGGTATTGGTAACAGCTTAAGTATATTTCCATAGGTGCTTCTTTATATTTACATATTAATTAGTGGATACCTAAGATACTGTGTTACTAGAGTGTCTGTGGTAGTCATGTTTTATTGACAGACTACTGTATCCCCCAAAAGTTGCCAGACATCTTGGAAAATTAATTTGCATGGGATTAGCAGAATGCAGAATTTCTTATTTTGCTAAAAGTTTTGTTCTTTGCGACCCTGCAACTGTTCAGCTTGCAGTGCCAGAGTAACCCTGCAGTTGATGTGCAGAAACACTCCTTGTTTCCCAGCAATTATGGGCCCTCCCACTCTCCACATGCAAAGGAATTTTGGCAATCTCTGTATGCTGTATAGGCAAGTCCCTTTTGAAATCTTCTCTTGGGGTACTTGCAGTGTTCAGATAGATTAGATGAGTCAGTAAACTAAATGCCAAAGCTTAACATGAGCATCACAGTGTTTTGAGTCTTTTATTCCATGCCTGTCCGTATTGTATACCTTTCCCAAACACAGATCATACCCAGCTGCTTCACCATTCTTTTGCTCATAGTTCCTCTCAGGAAACAACCCTGATTTTCACTGAACTACAGGCACATCTGCTTTCTAATGTGCACCCTCCTGGTGCAAGAGGCTGCTGCATGAGGTGTGTCAGAGTGGAGGATGAGTGTATGGCCTCTTAGAAGCTGGCTTCCCTCACCTAGAAATTGTGAATGCCTCCTGCTAGGTCCTGCTCACTTCTGTGCCCCTATTGATAGCCCCCTCAACCCATTCCTTCTGCACTAGTCAGAAACAAGAGGACTAGCCCTTGCAGCCAGGCTTCTCTTTCTGAGACAACAAGGGCTTTTTTTCTTAGTTCCTGGACATCCATCTGCCAGGCACAGAGGCTGCTCTTCAAGCATATCTTGGCATACGTTTGCTTTGGTATCCACCATTCCCGATGCTCAAATCTGTAACCTACTGACTTTTGATAATAACAGATCTGAATTATTGTGTTCAGATCTAAATCTTGGGTGCAAGTCTAGCATAAAAAACTTTTCACAGTTGTGCAGAGCATTTTTTTTTTTAAATCAGATTTTCCTGCAATGCATTTATATAAAAATTTGGAATGAGATTTTTGCATTTAGAAAAAACACTCAAAATGTATTTGTTCTTTGGTATGAAAATGCTACAAGCTGTAAATGATAATGAGTAGTAAACAGAAAGTACAGTTTGGATTTTTCTGAATTTTGAATAAGATTTCTTACATCTGCTCTTGCACATAGCTAGGATTCAAAGGTTTTAGCTAATTAGTACTGGCTTGGGCCTGTCAAGGAAGTGGCACTGCTATATTCAGCACATTCAGGAATTTATTACTGTGACACAAAATACTGGCATAGAGGGTTTGATTCAGTTGCCTAACTGTAGATGTCTGGAGCCCTTGAAATGTCTTGTCTTATCCAAGAAATCTGTATATGGACAGGCTATGAGACTATACTGTTTTGCAGCAGCAGTTGGAGAGCTGATGGGATCCCCAAGTGTATTTCAAATGTCACTAGGTATCTGTGTTGAGGCACCATAATAAAGTGCACCTTGTCTGAAAGTAGACTATAGGGGTTGCTCAAGAAAACCCTTTATTAGGGCTATTTGGCAAAATTCAGGGCAAGGAATCAGAATTTTTCTCTTAGCTGTGCCATTGACTCAGTTGCCTCTCTTCCTCATATGAATGGAAATAGTAATTCCTACCATATTTTCATTTATAATCTTTGTACAGTGCTTTAAAGATACAAAATGCATCATAGATATTATATGCAGCACACTAAATTATGGCAGTTGAATAACATAACACCATGAAATTGTCCGATCTTCCATGCAAAGCATGGAATTAACATGGGTGATTCATTGCTAGAGATTCTGTGCTCTGCACCAGCTCTTAAGCAATGGTGTTAAAGGGGCACTCTGCTGCTGGAAGTGAGCTGTCTTTGTGGAGATGTAAAATGAGAGTCTTGATCACTGTTATTAAAGAAGGGGTCATGCTTTTAGTTAACACTAGTGTTCAGGCCATTTCCAGCTGAGACAATTTGTTATTTCTATACACCTGTTTTCTCCATGGAAGTGTGCATCGAATAGTTGGCCAAATGAAAGTCATCAAAAATTATGAGACATGATTTAGGCACATTAAAATTTTGTGTTATATGTGTTAGATAATTCTTCCTCTTTCTCCCTTATGAATTGTTTCTGTACACTCTTAAAGAGTTCCAGCATTCAAAAATAAAGGATCCTAATTCAAATAGCTGTATAAAGGGTGCATTTATAATCATCTTGGGATGTTTTGGAAGGAAGAATGAAGTTTTTCAAGTAAAGAGTAAACTATAAATCTCAAGTTTGGTGCATCCTTATCTTTACACAGCAGGACCAGGATAATTAGTCCGAATGCTCAAAAGTTGGAGCCCTTTTTGGAAAGTCTTTTTAAAACAAAAGTAATTGAAAGGTCCCATCTTTATGTAATTTCTTTATGAGAATATAAGAAAGATAATTTGCTGTTTACCATCAGTGAGTTTTGTGATTTTCTTTCTAACTGCCATCTCAGATCACCTACTTATCCAAAAAATGCATTGTGAAGTGGAACTGGTGTAATGAAATGTGTAGGAAACTACATCTTAATACACTGGAGAAATTTTGGGAGCAGCTGATAGTAATTGTGTGTACTGTTCTGTATGGTCACTGAAGTCAGTATCATTTAGCACTATAGGCTGCGTAAATATTTGTCTCACAAGCTAATGCAGCCAGATATAACTTGTGGGATTATACCCTTGACTGATCCAGCTATTTTCTAATGGCAGAATCCTTACGTAGGATGGCTGATGTAGCTTAACAAAAGTTATGAGCAAGATTTTAAGATTTATTCCAATTAATGTTTAGCACTTTAGATTCAGGAACTAATTTATTGCTGGATAATACTAACTTTGTTTTCTTTCCTTGGTGTACCCACCTTATTTTGCTCTGTTCTTTCATGGGTTTATGTGATAAACCAGAAAGAAAATGCATTTTACACAGCCCTCTTATTTCACAGACGTAAGGTATATTACTATTTTCTCTAGGTCGTTGTTTTTTTTTCCCCAAGCTACATAAAACTCTTCAGCTACAGGCACATCATGCTGTAACCCAGAAAACAAAATTGTATGTTTCCATTTTCATTATAAATTAAACAATCTGGAAGAATTACATTGGAAGCATATGAATTAAACCACATAGCTCTCCTCATAGATCTTTGGATTACAAAGGTCTTTGGATTTTATTAAGGGGAGGTAGGAACAGTGACATCTGAATGATATTTAGCTTGAATGCTTGTGCTTTTTCTATGATAGACTGTAGCTTTTGGTATCTTTTGGCTTCTGTGAGGAAAGAAACAGGTTTTCTGTGGGACACTGGTAGGATAGATGTTTTCTAGATTATTTTCTAGGGATCTGTCACAAATATATGTCTAGAGATGCAGATGGATCCTTTGGACCTTTTTAACGCTTTTTCTGTGTTTCACTGAGATTCTATTTCATATAGGCAGCTGAATCTCAAAATGAAATGCAGTAAATGTAATGTTAAGGTTACAGTGGGAGTTTTTCCGGAAGGTACTTATACTTACAAAGATTAGCATCTATTTATAAGCAGTGTTTGCAGGCTTCTTGGTTTTCGTTGGTTCATCTGTTACTTGTTTAAGAAAACAGAAATAGGATCATACAATTTACCCTAATCTCTGATCTCAGCAAGCTTCAAGGCATCTTCAAATGGGGTTTTCTATTGATGATGGGTAACAGCTTAAACTGTCCACCTATGTTGTTGAAACTCAAGACATGGAAAGTTCTGATCCTCTCAAATAATGCTTTGAAATTTCCATAGAATCCTGGATTGTAAAACCAGACCTGAAGAGAGGATTTTTCAAAACATAATCTAACACAGATGCTTTTAAAAAATCTATCCAAATTTGAAACCTTTAATGCCAATTATCTTCAGAAGGAGATCAGTTTTTGAGGGAAATGGAGGTAAAACCTGAGGGTACAGTTAAAAAAACCCACACTTTTTTGTTGTTGTTGTTTTTAAATCTGTAAGAGTAAAGGTATGAATTTGCAGAGGTAAAGATCAATACAGATTATGCCCTGTGAGCCAGAGAAACCAAATTGTCTAAATTAGAATCCAGAAATCCTAACCTAAATTCTTTAGGAACTTTAAAAAACCCCACCAAAACAACAAACTGCTTCAGCATTACTTCTGCAGTGAGAGGAAGAATGGTTTGGAGAATATAATCTCCTCAAACCAGTAGGATATTAAAATGGAAGAAAGTCAAGAGGCTGATTATGCATACAGTAACTATTTTGTGTAAAAATCTCATTCTGAAACCATAACAAAATAAATGAATTAGCATTAAAAGGTGGTTTAGTTTTGGGGCGCTTTTTTTGTTTGTTCATATTTGTCTTTATTCCCTTTTTAACAGAAGTACAGTATATTTTCTATTGCTTGGCATGTAAGATATCTACAAAAATGTCATTTTGAAGTCCAAGTAGTATGCTCTAGATACCTGTGAGAACAAGTGATATAACAGACATGATGGTGATCTTCACTCAGCTTTCAGAGTGTAGTCTGCTTTTGTGACCTTAGTCCGAGTAACACAGCTGCAAAACGCAAGTGCTCTGGAGGGACAGGGATGATGGTTTGTTTTACAGTCTTAGTTTATTTAGCAAACTAAAATAACAGTTGCTTTGTAGTCAACTTTGCTGGACAGATAAACAATAGTGACAATTTCATATGATGTATATAGACAGAAGAGGTTAGCTGCAACCCCTGAGTGATGGAGCTTGTCATATTCCCTTCTCCAGTAAAGCACAAGGTTAGAAATCAATGTCTTAATCATGGGCAGCTCTGGGCAATTCAGATATATCACACACAAACAGGCTTCTAATTACATTTAAGAAATACATATCATACATATATAAACTGACATAAATATCAGAGTGGTGTTGCTAGCTGTCAAAATGGATAAGTATAATTCCCTCAGTGGCCCTTGACAGGTTCAATACCTGCTACGGAGGTGCTGTGAACAGCATTATACGGCTGATTGAGTTATGACAGCTCTAACCCAACAGGGAAGCAAAGCAGGAAGGAATAGCCTGGGCTGCAGACAAATGATGATAAAGTGATCACTTTAAAGAACAATCTCCATAATATTTCATGCTCGCTGCACGGTGTAAAGGCAGCCTTGACTGCGGGGCTAACTGCTCTATCAATTGATTTGATTCACTGCTGCAGCTACTCCCAGTCATAATATTTCAAATAAATGGTACCGTGGATAGAAATAATATCTGCATCAATATTAACCCTGAAAGGACTAATGGACACAAGCTATAATTTCCTGGACACCCTAATAATGCATTTTGACTGGGCTTGGCATGGGATGATTTTTCTTTTCTTTGTTTTTTTTCTTTTCTTTTTTTAAATAAAAACAGTGTATTGTTTACTTAAACTTTCCTTTTAAGGCCACAAAGAAGCTTTGCAGCTCAGGCCTCATTCACAACCTCAAGTCTAACTTTAAAGGAATTCTGCTAAATGTTATTTTCAAGTGTTTGTTTATACTAAATATCTTGTATTAAAATTACATTAAATATTTGAGAGAAAAGGCATGGTAAGCATTTTTTGGATGTCAGTATTATATATCATTTATGTGTGCATGTGTGTTCATACAGAAAGAGGTTTTATCGCTCAAATTATATACTGCATTTAAAGATGCATTTAAAACAAACAGAAGGGAGCTTGAAATTAATTATAAATTAGAATGGAGTCAACAAAGTATTTTCTGGAAACAGAAAGAACCCGTAAATTCTAATGATTACACAGGATGTTAGGGTTTTTTTCCCTTTAGAAATAATAAGTACTGTATGAGGCAGGCTTAACATGTAAGAAGTACAAGTGAATTTATGGGTTCATAATCTTAAATCAAACCTGATTTCTGTTTTCTATGCAGTTTTTCACATACTCTGTAACATAATGGATGTTTATTCTGTTCTTTCATTCATAACACCCTGTTGACATTTAAGTCCCTTTTAAAGATCTGCTGTGCTTATTGTGAATCAAGTTGACATGTATAAATTGTATAATTTTATTATTGTTATTCTTTTTCCACTACTCTCTAACTACTTGACTATCTTTGGACTGTGCATTTTTAAGGTCAGAGCCATGTCCAACTATTCAGAAACTGTTTAAAGAAATATTATTAATGCACATTAACAAGAAGTAGTCTGAATGGGTTTAGAGGACTCTCTCTGATTATTAGTTTGTATCTGTATAAAGACTGTCCTTATCAGACACTCTGGTTTTTCTTATTTGTCCCTTAAACATTTACTATAAATCAGAGCAGGAGATGCTTACGTTTGAATCTCATGAGGCTTGTTTATATTTAAAGCTTAAGCAGAGGTATTTTATGAACAGTCCTTAGTGAATGCTCCAACTGCAACACTTCACCAGCCTCTGAAGTGGTCTTAAACAAGCTTCAAAGGACTTCAATTTATAGTTTTCCAGAAGATCTGGGGATTATTTGTATTTCTTAGGATGCAGAATAAAACCTGAGGGTTCCAACTGGGTTTGGAAGGCTGGCTTGAAGTTAAAATTGAAATTGAAATTGAAAATTGTGGAAGGTGGGCATTGACCTAACTCCGCAATTCCTACCAGCCTAAGATGCCACAAAAGCACAGTGTTTTCCTTCATTCTAGACCTGAGTAAACAGGCAAGTTCTGTCATATTTGCTGCTTGCTAGCATGCTTGCCTACAGTTCAATAACAAATTTTACCAGAAATGAATGTACATGGCTTTCATAATGTATTTTTGTTGCTCTGCATTTTAGTTGGAGCCTACGCCAACAGTACAGGTTACCTTTATGTTATTACTACTCACTTACTACTCAAAGTGCTGTTGGAGTTCATATTTTCCCAAGAAAAATTGAAAGCACCTCTTTGCCTTCCCTGCTTGCTTTCTTTCTCCTCAAAAAATTTTCTTCCTCCTCTCTCACAGTGCATGATGGTTGGTTTGTATCTCCATTTCAGTCCATTTCCTCAAACTTCATCCCCATCTGGTTGTTATTCTGACCATATCCTTCTATCTCTATACTGGGTTAACCATTCATCATACAAACACAATTTAACTCTGTCTATCTGAAGAAATGTTCTTGGCCTCTTTTCTAGCACTTCTACTCATAGTTTTCCTTCTCTGTCTCTGCTCTAAATTTGTTGAACTACTTTCTGATGATGTCCTCCTTTAAATCAATTTCAGTCTTCATCATTTGATTCCAATGAGTCTGTCCTTATAGAATCAGAATAATTTGGGTTGGAAGGAAGCAGGGAGTTTGCACTAGCTCTTCAGCTTCATGTGCATATCCTTTGCTTACACTTAACTGTTCTTTCTGTATGTTATCTCTGAGATATATATAGTCCACAAGTACGAATTTGACAACTATCCCTAGTCAGAAACCTCACAGATTTACCTTTCCCTTTTTAGAAGTTTAATACTAGCCTGTCACCATCTAATGGTTCTCTGTGGGTGTTCAATGTTATCACAGTTAAAATAGAGCTTTAAACTTTTGCTGACAGCTGTTTACAGCAACCAAACTTCTTTTCAGCGTATCTGTTGTTGACTGTGGTGCCCAACATCATAGTTCTGTCACTTGCTATCACCATCCCTTTGCCCAATATTTGATGTCTAGGCCTGTCCTGTCCAATTTGCAGCATAACCTCTTCCAGATTCTCATCATCCTCTGTTGCTTATTGCATACTAAACTTTCCTTGAAATACAGCATTGCTTTGGTTGTACATGATCAGAAACCTTTCACAAAGCCCATTTATCCAGGCTATTTCTTTCCTCCCTCCCTTGTTTTTCTTCCATTAGTTCCATCACACTCATAGTAAAATACTTGTTTTCATGTTCACTCTTTCCTTTCCCATTATCTATCATCCTCCTCTCAATATCAAGACATCATACGCCTCACCAATCTTCATGAGTGATGAGTGACCAGTCTCCACCTCCCACTTGTTACCTTTTCCTATGAGCATTTTTCTTCTGTCAGTCTTCCTTATGCTTACAAGGAGCTTGCTATGAACATTTGCAATGGTAATTCATTCTTGTCTTTCAAAGCCCTACTTAAATTTCTCTTTGGATATAAGTCCAAAAATTCAAGCTCCCAAATTGAAATCTTGCCAAAGTCAAGTTTATTATATATAAGTATTTTATCTCTTGTCTTTCTCATGAGTATTGTTTTTGGTTTTTTCCTTTTGTACTCTTCAATCTGTCTGTATCTTCTTTATTCTTGGGTGATAAATTATTTAGAGTGAAGATTGTCTTCTTCACAAACACAATAGCAATACAAGTAATTAAGATAATAATAATAATGATAATGACAATGATAATAATAATAATAATAAGTAACTTCTACACCAGAAATAGCTGTGAGACAGCCTCATGTAATTAATACAGCCAAACTGAACTCAAGAAAAAAATTTTATTTATTTCTTTTCAAATATTATTTAGGGACTATAACTTCCACATAGAGCCTGAGACTTAATACCAGTTTCAGATGTGAGAAAACAAAACACAGCTTCTGGACTGGTCCATCAAATGTGCTTTTTAAGACTGATAAATTATGGAGTTGCATCATTTTCCAGCTAATGTAGATGAAGTGTAAATACATGATGATAACTGAAATGCATCCCTTTACAGTATTGTAAATGGGGAGGTGGAAAGACCCTCAATATTTTAAGGGCCAAAGAGAATCACGGGAGCAGCTTTAAAGATTAATTCCTTGTGTCTAGTTTAAAACAAGATTAAATTAGCTTGTGTGAGCTGCTGTTAGCAGATGCACTATTACATTATGCATGATTCTTGACTGTTCGTAGCATGAACAAACTGCACAGTGTTCCATTAGTGATTTTCAATGCTGTGCTAAGCTTTAAGTCACATAGACAGGCCATTGTATTTGGTTTACTTTGTGGATGTGTTTTCCAGGCAATTTCACAACCTACCTGATCACTGTTATTGATTGACTGGGTTTGAAATGGATAAAAGAATTAACCTGTGTAAGGGTAGCAGAATGGGGTATATACAGTTTCCTATATACTTAGGAAAATCAATAGTACTCTAATGTAGAAAATTTAACCAGACAAGGCAAAACCATCTTCCTACCTGCATCAATCCTCACGCTCCCTCCGGTGTAAAACATTATACTAATACTATATGCATATGCTTATGTGATTTTAATGTGTTTTTTTTCTTTGACACTTCTCTGAGTGCTATCTATCCTCTGTAACCTTCTGGATGTACTTATATGCATACTGTAAAACAAACTTAGGAACTTCTGAATGGGTAAATTTTTCTTGTCTCATGCCTGCTTTTGAAGAGAGAAACACGGGCAGCTACACACATCTAGAAACTTACATCTTTAAAGGTGCAGACACATTCCTATTTTCTATCACTTGCACTCTTGACTGAACATCTTGTCCTTATGCTAGTTCTGTAAACTTCTGCTTTCACATTGATTGTGTCTTGTCTTACACCATTATCTTTCATTCACATGTTAGGCCTCAGCAATCTCCATCTTCTACTTATGACATTTTCCCAACCTCTTCCACTTTATATGAGGAAAGAGATGCATGCACACACATTCTTGGAGCCTTCATCTGAGCACACCTACTTTTCATGCTTGCCAGATAAACAGTGGTGCTTTTATATTTGAGTTAATCTTCCCAGTATTGGCTAATGAAAAGTTTGCCACTGAAAACTTAACAAGCCCAAGCTTGTAAAGCAAATATTTTTTGTGGAAAAAACCTGAATGTTATGGCTATTTGAAATCTTTACCCAGAAATACTACTGAAGCATCAGAGTTGTTATTTATCCTTACAACTCAGATAGTGAGGTTTTATATTTACTTTTGTCATATAACTAGGTTCAGGAAATAAGCTTTAGTACAGCTTCAGTTGTATTATGCTTGTTCCTCCAGCACCAAGAGAACATTAAACATACCAAACTTTTGGCCTTCTGGGAATTCCTGCCTTCTTGGCCAACTCCTTTTCCTTCTTGGCTAACTTTCCCTATTCACAGCCTCCTCTAAAGGATCAGCCACCCAGAATGGTATTTCTGCCTCTTTCAAGAATCCCAGGATATTTCAGGAAGAAAAAAACCTGAGAAGCAACAGTGCTGCTTAGGCTGGGCTTATCCCACAAGATGGGAAAAAAAAAGATAAAGAAGGGGGCCTGTAATGCAGTTCTAGAGTGTGCTTCAAGTTTACTACTACAAGGATGAAATTTAACAGAATCAATTTGTATTTTTATACTAATTTAAAATACAAGTGTCTTTTTTTTTAAGTTAGAAATCTCAAAATTTTGTTCTGTTTTGGAATTAATGTTGATTTGAATAATTTCCTGGAAGATGCAATAAATTAATCACTAAACTGTATTAGGAGGTTGGTTACAAGGAACAATATAGTGTGAGATGGTGCAGCTATTGTCTTTTGCATAGAGCTGTGCCTGAACTTACTGTCTCTCTCTTTGTAAATATTCTGTTGTATAATTTTGCAGTGATTTCACCCACAGCCTATAGACATTTTGTTTTCTGTAGCTGTCTGATCCAGCAGCTAGGAGCTTGGAAAGTTTTTACTAATTTCAGTACTGATGGTCATTCCTGCTATGCCCTTATTCTCTGTAGACTTTCCCTGTAAAATGGACATTAGATTGGTTGCTCACTGGGCTGATGTTGTGTTCGCTAATGGCTTTAATACGAATTAATAAAATTACACAAAACTGGTAACATTTCTTGGAGGTAAAATTGACTGCAGAAGTTACTACATGACTTCAAATTGCTATTATTATTGTTTAAAGAAACCAATAATTCAAGACCTTGTTTTTCACTCAAGCTAAGGGACACAGAAATTGGAAAAAACAAATCAATCACATGGCTCTATATATGAACTCTTTCTGCTCAAATCTCTGCCCAGACAGGATCAGCTTGGGTGGTAAGGTCAGCAGGGTGACAGAGCTGGCTAGCAGTGTCACTGCTTTACCAAGGCACACCATCCAAGCACTGTGGAATTGTCGCCAAATCCCAGCATGATGACAACAGTACTACTAACAGAGGAGTTAGCAATATGCAGAGGAATACTGCTAACAGAAAAAATAGGCTTCCTTCAAATGCTAATATTGCTAAAAGGAAAAACAATATTCTAGTTCACGGACATTTAAGAGAGACCTGTGCAATTTCTAAGCAGTCAATGTAAACAAATATTCCCAGAGAAAGCAAATACTTTGTAAAAAACCTCAATATCCACATTAAGCAATTTCAGAGCAATGTAGTAGATACTGAATCAAAGGCCACTAAAGTTCTTTATTGCTAGGGGGGGAAAGGTCCAAATATTGCTTGGCAAATTACTGTTTGCTAGGGGCAGTATTACCAGTTGACACAATCATTGGTCAGCAAATTGGTCACATTATCGGTTAGTAAATTTGAGAGTGCAGAATTATTTATTGGTAAATTAGAGATGGCAGAATTATTGGTTGGTAAGAAAAGAATTGCAATGATTGGTTAGCAAATTAGAGATGCTTGGTTTTGTCTGTGGATAAATCAAGGTTGGTCAGATATTGGAGGCCAAATTAAAGATGGCTGTATTATTTATGGTTGCTCTGGTGAATGTTGAAATCCTGCTTTTTGTGGTACAGGCAAGTAAACATTGGGAGGGCTTGCCTTTTTTTTTTTCCTGATTCATATTTACATTTACAGTTCAGAGTTGAAGAATTTCTAAGGGTATTAATGTGGAAGTAAACGTGTACACATATTTTTGCTCTCTTAATTTTTAATGCAGCTATGTGTTAGCTGAATTTGTGCAGAGTACCAGGGGACTTCTGAAACTCTTTGTATAAAATGAATATTAAAGAAAGGTGTTAGACTGCCAGAGCTAAGAATTGAAGCCTTTGCAATTCCAGCATTAAGCTGGTGCAGTGCAGGCAGTACAAACTACTCCTTAGTGGCCATAGTCAGCTGGCACCAGGAGGAGCTGGTGATGTGAATCCCTTTCCTGAGAGGCTGCTGGTTGAGAGCTATAGTCATGCTTTGTCTGTGAACTGAGATCAGCAAGGATATGGGGCAGTAGTGCCTTCAAAGCAGTGATTTCTGTGAGATGTGGGGATTTCTGTGGGCGGTGGCCTCCATATACTTAGCCTCTTGCACAAAAGCTAAACAGCATGACAGAGTCAATATCCAAGCACTGTTACCATGTAGTGATAGTTTTTTGCTGGAGAACTGCAGCTGAAATCACCATATTCGTGCTAGACAACTATGAAAGCGGCATTTTTTATCTCACTGATATCACAGATGACACAAGCTTTCTATTGAAATAGAGTACTGCAGTGGAAACTGTTTTCTGGCATTTTCACATTCTCAGTTGTCTCCAGTTTTTCTGCTTTCTTTCCCTTTATATGCAGAATTGCTACTTAAAAGCTATCCTGCTTTTGTATACTGTGTTAGAGAAATTCTGAAGAAAAAGTGTGTTTCAGTCATTCTAGAACACTGTAAGAAAAAATCACTTGACAAACTTTGCAAACAATGCACAGAACACAATGGTTAAACAATTAAATCATTTTAGATTTTAACAATGCTGAAAACAATAATAGAATACTTGTTAAGAAAAGTCTATGGCTGTTTATATAGCTGTTGAATTCTACAATGGAGACTGATGCTAATTAATCAGATTTAGTTTTCCAAAGGGACACTTCATAATGCTTTTGACAATAATACAGATGGAGTCAGGGAGGATGTATTTTAAAACTTTAGGAAAGTCTTAAATTTTGAAACATTAAAATTTGCTTTTTATATGAACTCCTATAACAACAGTGCCCCTACCTTTCTTGTCTACTAATTCTGCCAAAAATGATGTGTTTATTTGGAAACAGTAAAGTATATTTGACATTTTTAAGACACAGCTAAGGGGGAATTTTGCAAAAGTGAAGGGGGTGAAAAGGAAATTTTATCCTGCTAAAGTAGCAACACAATCACAAGATATCTGAGTTTTATAAATCTATTGAATTGAGATAACATATGCTGCTAATTTTTTGGCATTCTCATTGAATCAAAAAGTTAGGACTTGGAATATACCAGAGCATTTCAGTAACACAATGATTGTTCAGTGTTGAGTCCAGCTTGAACTGCTCATCTGGAAAGTGTTAGCTGAAACCATCATAATTAATTAGAGATGGTTTAACTAGTTCAGAAAAGCATAATTGTAGGTCTCCCCCTTACCCTGGGTAGATGCCTGCATGATCTGGTCTCCAAAATAATCCAATCGGTGCCAATCACATTCTACTCTCAACTCTCAAGATCAAGTAGGCTTACACTGTAAGGCATCTCAGCTTGGATTGTTGCATACGTCAAGGTTTTTACAGTGGTGATTTGTTTCAGCCCATTACGAACCTTTGGATCCATATTCAGACTTTCTCAAAATCTGGGGTATTCAACTGGGACAAATTGTCTTCAGTTGCTATTCAAAGGCAGCATGAGAAGGCAAATGCAAATGAGCCAAACCCAACAGCAACAGTAAAATGGAGAAGTGAAGATGGTATGGAAATAAAATAGGACTTGTGGATGGCATTTTTTTCCTCCCAAAAGAACCTAATAACTTCTAACAGAAAACAGCTTAATGAAGGGAGGTAGAGGCAGGCCATTAACCTTTCATTAGAAAAGACCAGACTTTGGGTCTACCCCCATTTCAAATACAGAGGAGCATAGGATTTTACAAGAAATCATTGGTTGTAGTTTCAGCTGGTAAAATAAAATTTAGAGGTAGGTTGTTTCCCCAAGCCATTTATCTGATGAGTTCTTTCCAAGCTCACTTCAGAAACTGGGATAAATCATTTTACTTGGACTCAGTGGGTTTACCTCTCTTTCCAACTTTTTCTAATAGAAAAAAATCATACTTCCTAATTAAAAATCCATTATTATTTTCACATTAATATGAGTAATAGTATATGTCTCCCACTCTTTATTAATACAATTAATTAAAAGCTTAATAATGGGAGTTTACAAAATGTAAAGATTAAAATGAAAAACTTGACGACTTGTATGCAGGAAATTTTTGTTCTGACTGTAATGTTTTGCATTTCCATTTTGCTGGTATTCACTGAGCACAGCATAAACTGAGAAGTCTGGTTTTAAAAGTGAGTATTCCTAACAAAATATGCACCTCTATGGTTAGATTAGATATATCATGTGATATTGCTTGTGTCCTTCAATTAAAGAAATTATATAATTACCTCTATTTGAAACTTTTCTGTGTTAAATGTCAATTTTACCTTTTACAGTTCTCAGTTTGTACGTTATTGTGTGATGTACATAATATATCTAATAAACCAGATATAACACTTCCTTTATATCACCAACCAACATTGTACAAAATTCTTTCTTTGCAAGGATTTGCCATTTGTAATTACAGATCTGGCAATTCAAGGATTATACCTCATGTATTTTTGGAAAACATTTAAGAATTTTCAAAATGATTGTAAGAAATTTCAGAGAAAAAAACCAGTGGTGTTCACTGAATACTATATTATTCTGAATTTGGTCAAATAATTATCAGTTTTGTATATCCATTTAGACCTTTAGATATAAGTTATGTTCCCAGGTTATTTTTTTTTTCTTGCCAGTTGCAAGTCCTATTTTTGCAGGAGTACACAAGTAATCATTAAAATCTGAGACAAGTCAAAGCCTGCACTACATTATCATTGCAATAACAGCCAAACAGGTGAAATTTCAAATCTAAGTGCCTGAGATGATTAAGAAATTTTAACTTCCTCATTTGAATGGAATGTGATAATATGAAATTTCTTAGTCTGACATACATACTGTGATCATAAAATAATTTCTAAATATAAAAATAAATGTAAACAGATGCATATGATCCTTTTTGCCAATTGCAGATATTTGAAAAGCTAAAGGCTATTGGAATTGTGCTGTGAATAGACTATTCACCGCAGGAAGAATAAGTTCTTCCCAGGATCCAAATACAATATTTTTCATGTTCACTGTGAAGAGCTTTTTCCTCTTCTTTTCTTTATAGGAATAAAAGGTCTTTCTGTTCTTTGAGTTGAGCGACCTCTGCCTTTTAGGGGGAAATGGAGTTTCTGCTCCACTCACCCATCACCACCACCCAGCAATTCTGTGGCTTCTGTGCCTGATCTAGGTGAACAATTAGTTGGTACAGGGGATGGAAAGAAACAAAAGAGAAGTGTGTGAGCATGCATACATATTTTTTCCACAAAAGAAGTCAGGAAGGCTGGTGACCATAAGAAAAAGGACTTAAAACATCTCTTTGGTAGAAATAGGTACATTCTGTAGTATAGCAATGCAATCAGGAATGAATCTGAAAGCTTACTTTTAAATGGCTTAGGCAGCTTTGCAGTTATGTGCCAAATGGATATACTTTATGCGTTCAAATATGCAATATACAGTCTGCAGTATTCTTCACAATCCATTTAGGTGATTTTGTCACACTACAGTTTGTTAGAGTGTTACTGAACTGTCTCAGCAACTCTGGGCACAGAGCTTTTTATTGGCTTTTTTTGTTATATTTTCAAATAGCATTCATTACACATGTTCTTCAAGCTTTTATGGACAGACTTTGATGGGTTTGAATTTTGAAATTGGAGACTTGAGGATCTAGGTTCTAAAATCTGTGAAGAGCTAGCAAAGAGAAGGAGTTCTTAAGCACAAGGTTATCCTGGGCAAAATCTAGCCCAGCTGGTTGTGATTCATTGACAGTTGAAGATTTTAATGACATATTTGTGAAATAAAGGTCAACTGTCCACGCTGCCAAGACCATCAACATGGTATGCTTGTATTGTCCATGGCAATAGATGTGGATAAACAGACTTGAAAGGGACCAAAGTTTGATGATACTTATTGTATTGGGTCTGGCTGAGATGGAATTAGTTCTCCCCATAGCAGCCCTCATAGTGCTGTGTTCTGCATTGGTAGCTGGAAAGGTGTTGATAACACACCAGTGTTTT
>JANZLQ010000092.1:26904401-26929979 GCA_026212715.1 Elanus axillaris
GCGAAGAGGGGGGGGGAGTGATAGAACGACTTGGTGGGCACCTGGCGTCCAGCCATGGTCAACCCGTCACACCTGGTCAAGGTAAACCTTACATAACTGTAAACAGAGGATAGTAAGGTGAATCCAACAGCAAATAGTTATTACGGAGTAATTCAGCTTTTTGAATCTGTAGCTATTAAACAGCTTGTTAGAAATGTACTGAATCATTTGCCTGGAGTCTCTGATACAATGTATGCAATCATCTGTAGATACAGTGAATACTTCCTTAGAGATGCAACTGGAAGACACATGCATCATTGTACTACAAGATAGTCTGTCACAGTTCATATACCATTAGCTGAGGCACAACTCTGTGATGTGTTTTCTACACATAATCCTTGGCTTGGAATAGGGTTTTTCCTTCTCACCTGGAGTCATATATTTTCAGTTCTTTTTATAGTGTTTTCACCAGACATTTTCCTGACCTTTGGCCAAAATTTTATTGATAGCACTATGAGTTTCATTATCTAATTCTTGAATTGTGTTTGAGATGGAAACAGTACCTTCATTTCCTGACACCATTTTCAGAAAATCTGGCAGCAGTCCCAGTACTTTCTCACCAGCTACAACAGGGCTATGGCCAGGCACTGGAAAAGGATGCACCTTTCAGTCCTATCTCCAGTGGTTCTCAGTGTGCTGCACTGCACCCTCAGGAGTGACACTCAGGAGTATATGGGCCTTGATGACTTAGCTATCTAAAAGACAAAGTCATCACAGTAGCTTTCTGTAGAGGTTTAACCCCAGCCAGCAACTAAGCACCATGGAGCTGCTCACTCGCTTACCCCCCGCACACCCAGTGGGATGGGTGAGAAAATCAGGAAAAGAAGTAAAACTTGTGGGTTGGATAAGAACAGTTTAACAGAACAGAAAAGAAGAAACTAATAATGATACAATAACACTAATAAAATGATAGCAATAATAATAAAAGGATTGGAATATACAAATGATGCACAGTGTTATTGCTCACCACCTGCCGATTGACACCCAGTTAGTCCCCCAGCAGCGATCCCCTGCCCCCACTTCCCCCAGTTTATATACTAGATGTGACGTCCCATGGTATGGAATGGCCAGTTTGGGTCAGCTGCCCTGGCTGTGTCCCCTCCCAACTTCCTGTGTCCCTCCATCTTTCTCACTGGCTTGCATGAGAAGCTGAAAAATCCTTGACTTTAAACTAAACATTACTTAGCAGCAACTGAAAACATCAGAGTGTTATCAACATTCTTCTCATACTGAACTCAAAACATAGCACTGTACCAGCTACTAGGAAGACAATTAACTTTATCCCAGCTGAAACCAGGACACTTGCTCACAGTGTGTTGAACTAGCACCTGTGTAACACTGAAATTCCTCAGAGAGGTACAGAAGCAATACTTAATGTTAATGACCTGAGTATTTCAAGCAGAAAAAAGATCCTTTGAACTGGGAGACCTTAAAGAGTTTTCCACTGTTTAGTTTTCATAAAGAGAATTCTTTTCTGTCTTTTCACATTGAAGAGTTTTTACAAAATATTGCTATCTTTTTTCCTAATTAATATCCTGTGGATTTCCTCCTGGATTCCTATGGGTCAATATAATTTCTGCTGATATTATCTTTCAGATCTTTTACTTTGTAAAAAGTAGTTTCTGTGATAATCTAATATAAAGAGTAATGTAACAATTAGAGCCTGGAGGCAAAAGTCTCATCTTGTTAATATGCTTGTTACAGAACTACAACTTTCTATGGAGAATGAAGCCCTGGTTTATGGGATTGGAACCTGGCTGGGCTTCACCCTAAAGAGAAAAGTCTTCAGCCTAAGAAACATCTGTTCTACTATGATTTTCACTGTTAGTGCTGTATACTAAGTACTCAAAGGTTATGGTTATGTGCTCCTTAAAAGGCTTAGCTTTCAGCTACCATATTATAAACTATCTAGTGTTTGCTATTTAAGTTGAAGACTGCTGAAAACTCTTGAGAGCTTCTTGTATTAGCTGAACTAGTGTCAGTGTGGCATGTGTTTTTTTCCTTTTAGAAAAGGCGTAGGGTAATAGAAAGTTGGCAGTGGATAATCTTCTAATTATGTGGCATGCTCCCTATTTTATAGGCTGACTGGCAGTTTCAGAGAAACAAGAGGATAAAAGTAAAACTGATCTTCCATCCACACAATGACACCTTAGAGGGTCTAAGAGAAAATTCCAGTCAAATCCACATGCATTCAGGTAAGGATCTTATATAACTTTTTAAAATAAAACACTGGTAGAATGAATGCTTCAGATTAGACTAAGTAGCTTTGATCACTGTGCTTTATTGAGTAAAATATTTTTAAAACTTCCAATTTTTAAGCATCATGTCAGGGTGAGAGCAGAGATGACTGCATGTCTATCTGAAAACAATTGCAATCATTGCAGGGAAACAAAGCTTGAAGGAGGAGGTGCACTAAATATTTTCAGAGACATAAAGAATTCAATCACTTTAAATAGGTTACCTCATCAGTGTTTTGATTCAAGTTGATATTCTGTAGTCTTTTCCTCTATTGTTATGGCAGACTAATAAATTATTACACTACTGTCAAGGCAGACAAGGTGGCTTTTTCTTGGGGTTTTTTGTTATTTGGATTCACAGGACATGTTTACTACACAGACTTCCATATATGCTCAATGTTAGAGCTAATCTCACACTGTTGACATTATCATTGCCCATGTCTATTTGAACAAAAATTACTTAATATGGTTCAACTACTATATATATCAGTCTCTATAGATTTGTCCTCATCACCCTAGGATAAGAAAGCATAAATATCTGAAAGGATTTGCAAAATTGCAAAATGAAGCTTTATAAAATCTTCATCATATTCTCTCACCTCAATGTTATCACAATGATCTGCTGCTATTCATCTGCTCTGTATCACTTAGTATGTTTGTTCCAAAGGAGGATGGACCTAGACTCATATTTGGGCAGAATGCAGTAAGTGAAGATCATTCCTAATTGCAGTGGTGCCTTAAGATAAACAGTTGAAACTGACTTTTATTTAAAATATTTACTTATGTGATACTTCACCTAGATCCTGCCAGAGAGTTGCAAATACATACTGTAGTTATATGCTACTGATCTGAGAATTGCTATGGGCTCATTAAGTCCTACTCACGGGAGTAATGCCCTGATTATTTATTTGGAATTATTTGGGCTAATCCAGAAATTATGTGCTGCCAAACCTAAAACAGAATCTGGATTTAAAAGAAAACAAGTTATTGTGACTTAAGGATTACAGTTTCATCAGGTTAGTTTTGTTAGTTTCATCTCTCCACCTTGTAAATTACGCTAGTATGAATTTAGATGCCATCTTTTGGAAGTGACCTGGGAGTATTCAAAAAGAGTAATTTATGCTTAGTGATCCTGGCTTTGCTATAGTCAACACAGAAAAGGAGCAAATAAGAGGGTTATGGAAGCAATTCAGAATGGAGACCTGAACTAGATGATCTGAAACACTGTCTGGAGGAGGTACTAACTTCACAAGGTTAAACTTAATCTTTGTCTCATATTCAAGGTACTGCAGAAATTCAGATCCTCTCACATAGAACTAGCACTGACAATACTCAGCACTTTGCAGAACTGGGTACAGGCTTAGTTGGGCTTCCAGAAATGAGACCATCTGAAATTTTCTAGGGACCAGAAATAGAAGTTTCTGCCTAATAATGGCAAGGAAGCATATGCAGGATTTTTGCAAACACAGGTATTTACAATAGTAGAGGCAGAAGTTGAGGTATGTGCTAGCTTTGATTATATGGTGTGGTGAGTTCTGTAGTTGTTTGTATACTTGGAATGATAGTATTACTCATTTCTGTGCTCTCCATCTGAACATTCTTAACATACATGTCCTCCTAGCCCACATAAGCACACAGAAGGAACTATTTTACAGATGGGAAATTAAGTCATTTGCCTAGAGCTACATAGGAAGTCATAAGATTCAACAGGCTTCCTATCTCCTGTTCCATGCTCTAAATCACAGGACTGTCTTTCCTCCCAACTTTTTTGTAGTTGTCCAAAATGAGTCACAAAACCAATGTACTTGATTTCTCAGTGAAGTAGATTTCATAGATACAGAGTAAAGGGCATGTTAACAATCTTTCTATAGCTACACCTAATTACTCAGGCTCTTGAATATGCATTGCAGAATTTTTCTCTACCTGTGGATTCATCAGTCTTACTGCTCAGCTTTAATTACTTTACTTTTTCTCGTTTGATTAATTTGTATTGTTGTAGCATTGATGTACTCATTGTTCTACTTAAAATAATTGAATAATGAAACCTTAAAATTCTTTGCATGTAGTGTCTATAAATTTACACTTAACAAACCTTGAATATAACGTTTCCAAGCCACCTAAAGAAGAGCAACTCACATATGCCTGTGCAAACACCATTATATTGTAATGTTTATCACAGTAAAATAGTAAAACTACATTGAACTATGTGTTCTGAGCAAGATGCACAAGTGCATAAGGCAGGAGAGGCCCGGGCTGTATTTGATCACAAGCTTCACACATCTGGCTTGGGTCAATGAGCTTTTCTAGAAAATTTAGACAATTTTCTCTCTGCAGACAAAATTCCTGGATTTTTCCTTATTGTTTATCAAGGTAAACATCATAAAGTATTTCAGAATCTCACAAAATATTTCAGAAGTCTCTCTTTTTCTTTTGTTTTTTTAAAGTTGAACCCACCTCCTTCTGGTACAAACCAAAAAGATATTGATAATGATTTATGATGGATTTATACTTCTACAGATCTATCTTAACATGTTAGATCAGCATAGTCACTGCCACTCTGTTGTGTTAAAGCAAAATAGGATTAGCTGTCCAAAAGTATATCTGGACTGTCCGGGGGATGGGTGATCTGTCATCTCTGCTATACATAACTCCACACAGAGAGTGGGAATGCAGGATATGCAGAAGAATGGTTGCCAGCACTATCTGCAAACAGCACAGCAAATGTTTTTCCAGCTGATGGAGACAAGGTGCTGCAGTTAAGCCTAACAGCATGACATGGCACCATTGGAATGGATATCACTTCTTAAACTGTTTCTTCTAGAAGTTCACCATCACAGTTCTTGATTAATCCCCCTTCATGCTGCTGAGGTGTAGTTTGAATTTAGAATTTTCCAATATTACACTTTTCCATGTTTCTCTGTTTCAATACTTTTTTTTTGAAGTACATAAATCTGACCAGAATTTTTTTTGAGGGACTTGGCATTTTGGTATGGAACTATTAAATGTAATAAGGTTTGAAGCACTGTTTGGAAGGCAACCCTATTTGCAGGCCTGATTTGTATAGTGCATCTGAAGTGAAACAGTACTATGTGTAGAGGTTTTGTGGGGCATAAGGCTGTATTATACTATGTTTTCCCTTCTTATTGGAATAGTAATTTTTTTAGCTCTGAAGTTTAGGTTGCAACATTTCTGAGCCTGAGCAAAAGTAAGGCTTTGTTGTGACATTACTAGATTTAGTTAGCAACATCACAATGCAACTGAAAAAAACCCCAGAATTAGGTCAACATAGGACCTCATTTGTTGGTAGTGGAGAAATCTACATAATCTTAAAGTCACTGGCTATATGGTTCATATGACAAAAAGGGAAGTTGTTAAACTCTTTATGGTATCCATGAAAATTGATAGTGGATTGCTAGAGGCTAAACTTCTATTCTTAATTTTGGCAGTATTATTTTGTATAGAAAATTATAGCAATTACTTAAGGTATAGTAGAGATCACTGAAAATACTAAATAAAATATTTTTATTTTGTACTTTCAAGTACAGTTAAAAACCAAGTATTTAGGAGTTAATATTCAGTTATTTTAGTATGTCCATATGCTGATATATAGTGATGTATTTCATGAAAGATGGCAACAGTCTGACACTTGGAATGTTTATGAGGAAGGGAACAGGAAAACGTTTGCACTGGTGACTAATACTGTCATTTTTGGGGGTCTTGAAGAATTTAATTTGGAAGCATTATGTTCTTTGAGTGGGATGAGAATTTAGTATTCTGTACATCTCTTAATATGTTTGCTGTTTGTGCAAAGCAAGGTGGAAAAAAACCAACAAATAAACCTGTAGAACTTTTATCAGCAGTGCATAGTTTTACATCTCATTTAGCACAAAGCAAAGCACATCAGCCCATAAAAGAAATAACCAAAAAGGAAATGAATGGGCCTAGAGAAATAGAATAACTGAAGCACTAAGTGTAGTATAAATAAGAATTTTACTAGTTTTATAAGATGGTCCCAAACACAATCTTTTCCCAAGGTAGTACTAGGCTATTAGGTATGTTTCCCATTAGTATGTGATATCCATAACTGAGACACAAGTATTGGAAAGTTAGTTAACGGTGACACTGTTAACCACTATTATGCATTGTAAATAAAATATAATAAGGTCATTATTCTCTCTTCATTTTTATGACCCTTCTTTGTGGTCAAACCCTTCCCTAGAAGATCCTTTGAAAAGGAAAGAAAATAGCGCATTTTGTTCTCAAGTCATTTGGCTGCTTAAAGATTTAACAAAGAGCAAAAAAATTGTACAAAAATAATGTATTCACACTAGAGTCAGAAGGCTGTAACAGGGATTTCACTGCATGCCATACAGAACCTAAAACAATTTTCCATGTTTCAAGCCAACAATTAGAGTATATCCAGCTCAAAGGTATAATCTAGGTGTTTCATCCATGCTCTCTGGAAGGACCTACTATTGGTGAAATAAATTCAAATATGGATAGACACATTGGCAAAAGTGTGCTGAGAAATGCCGCCATTGGTCTGCTGGAAGTTTTAAAGGATTGACAAAGAGTTTCAAATATTGTAAGTCGGTAACGTATGACTTCAAGGTTGCAAAAGCTAAGACAACCATTTCAACAGTCACATAGAATAATAAAAATATCTCAATACCAATATGGGTCGAATGTGCTTGTCATATATTATTGGAGTAGATCAGAAGTTTTGTGGTCAAGTGGTGGTGTATTTCATGATCAGCAGTTTCCACGTACAGGTGTAAGTCTCATGCACAAAACTGCATGTGTAATTTAAGGCCAAAATTGTCTTTACTCGAAATGAGTACCAGTCAAAAATGTAATATATATTTCACAGGAAATTCCGAGTTCAAAACACCCCCAAAGTTCTGATTTTGCAGGTGATTTAGCATTCTTTCTGTTTAAATCATATATAATTTCATTTGGAGCCCTAATGCCTCAGTGCTTTTGCTAAATAGCAGACTCTGCAGTCTCAAGTCACAGACGCAGAACAGGGTACAGGATTAGCGAGTCACTTCTTGGGGAAATTGTGTTTGGCAGGATTCTGCCTATCCATTGTTGATATGGGAGGGCAATAAAAGGAATAATGTTTTTCCAGCATTATGAAAAGATTTTTGCTGAAGGAAGAAAATGCAGTTTTCAAAAACAGTGTTCAATTACAACGGCTGAACCACTGTTCTGAAAATCATGCGATTTTTCTGGCTTCATTCACTGCAGGTTTTCTAACTTCCATGTCAAAGAGGGCAGAGGACCTATTGACACTGTTTTACTGTGTAAATGAAATACATCACCAGGCAGGTATTCCATCTTTAGGAAACAGGGCAGATCCTTGGGGGAGAGAATATGTGACTTTAAAATTCCAGAATGATTCACTGTGCATTTGCAGAAAGCTGGCAATATTTTCATTTAGTAGATATATTCCTTTTCTTATGCTCCTCCAGCTGTTGCATTTTCAGTTTATTCAATTTTGGTATTCTCTCTTGCAGGTTTGCCCTATTCTTCCATGACTTTCAGTGGCATTCATTTCTGTAAAAGTGTCTTGCTAAGTTATGCCAAGATAAATGCTAGCAGAACTGTATTCATGCTAGGAAATTGCACCAGTGTAACTATAAACTGAGATAGTTAAATCAGCACTGTGTGTAGACTTAAGTGGTTTGCTGGATTTTAGTCAAAACACTTCAAAAGTAATGTTAAATTTTGGTTTTGTGCCAGCTGTGGGCCAAACTCAGCCACCTGTATTCATATTGTATGCTTAGCCTTGAGTATGCTGCAAGTATGTTTAAGACAAGGGAAAGTCCCACTGAAATAGTTTAGAACTTAAGGATATGCACCTGCTTAACCTCTTTCCTGACTCAAGAGGGGCTTAAGGATATACTTAAAGAGACTTATATGCTAACATTTTATGCTGAATAAGTAGCTTTACTTCTTAAAATGGCAATGAAGAAATTTTTATTTTGAATGTAATAGGAAAATTCCTAGAATCAGTCAGCCAAAGATAATTGCTGTTTGGAGAGCTTTGAATGCATGCAGTAAGAAAAATACATTTTATCCAAGGAAAAACATACCACTTTAAATCAGTACAACCTACAAGGCAATATTATTTTATTAACACATATGCTGTAATGCTAAAAGTTGTTATATGTTTGACTCAACCCAATAATCACATAATGTAAATGATATTCAAACAGGAGTGTATTGCATTGCAAAGATTAATTAACCCAAAGGTTACTTTACACCATTCTTCAGGGCAAAAAGTATAATTTACTCTAAGGTTATGGCCCCTTTACCTTGCCAGAGTACTTCAAAATAGTTTTGAAAATTCTTATTTGAAGAGCAAGGCAATAAATTATTCCACAGGACACATTAGGTAGTGCAAATTTCTGCCAGTAGACCTACTTCAAAAGTTATAAACTTACACAGTTGACTCCTGTTGGGCCACAAGCACTCTAGTGATTATCCATTTCAGGTCAATTATACTAGAGAAGAATTTCATATGCATACTGCTCAGGTGAGCTTCACAGGGCCAGAAAGATTACTGGTTCTCTTCCAAATCTGAGAGATTTCCATCCAGTGCCATGCCCTCAGGAATATCCCTTCTTCATCTCATTTTTTTAGTGTTTGAATGATTCTGCTTAAGCTGTTAATTAAGCCTGTAGAATCTGATTCACTGCATATTATTAAATATTTGTTATTTTTCTCCATATAATGCATTTATATCTTTTCTGTTCAAGAAGAGTATCCAAGAGTCTTCAGAAGATACAGCTTTTTTTTACAAAACCAACTCTTGGGTTAAATTTTAGATGCTTGCAATTAGTCTCTCTTTTCTAAATTCAGAATGCAAGTTGTTTGCCCTGCTAGTTTCCCTATCAAATCATTAGACTTCCTTGGTCCAAGCTCTTTACAAGGCTTTGGGGAGGAATACTTGTGTAGTACCAAAGGGATTCACATTACTGAATGTTTCATCTCTGTAGTGTGGATGCCTCAAAACTTGCTTTTTAGGTGTGTTGGAATTTGATTCATGCTGCAGAACATGCTTACGCAGACCTCTGTGAGATTTTTCCCTTTCTATACAAACAGCAAAGTATTTCTCTTTTCAATCCCTTTTTCCTTTACCACAGCTCTGTTGCCTCTCTTCTGTACAAGGAACATGATAACGTATTTAAGTGGTGCACAACATGACATTTTAACATTAATCCTTAATGTTATTTTATTGAAATGTGTAAACATGTATATTTTTCACTGTCTCATACACCATTATAATTTCTTTTACTCTGTTAAATTCAGATGTAATTTAGGATGGAAAAATACATTTTAGAATTACACCTGCAGCATATAGTATTAGTATGACTTTTCCATTGCATGACAGTGATGTTTCAACAATCTATACATATTGATTTAGGCTGATAATAAACAATTTGATTAGGCTCTATCTATAGGCTGTCATTTCAATCACTGTCACTGGTCCAATAGAGTGGAAGGCAGCTAGCAGACACATATGGCAAGATTTCTCAAAATAAAAACTCTGGCCTGATTAGAGCCCTAGGTTCAGTGAATTGGACAAGACAGCTCAGCTGCCAGGTTATTAACTCCCTCAGAAAATACTCTGCCTTTTCCCCGGGGCCAGCCTGAATATTCTGATCTGGATCGATAAGCAATCTCCGGTGTGTACAAAATGCCAGCTAGAATCATTTGTCTCAGTGCAGTCTCCTTACAAAGGATAAAACACCTGCAGTATATGGCCTTCTCCCCCTCTTCCCCCACCTTCCCCTTTTTAACTAATGACCCACAAAGAAGGAAGAAGTAACTGAATCTATTCCATCATCAGAAAGGCTCTCTCAGGTTTGTTTTAATGATCACAATGGCTACCTTTCAATCTTATAAAAATTATATCAGTCATGGTTTCCCTGTGGCATGTTTATGTAAGTAATGTGAACTGCAATGTAATGACAAGTGTACAGATGTCATAGTAAGAGGGCCCTTGGCAAGAAGATATCTCAGAATGTCAGAATTTTAATAAACAGTGGACTGCTGGTAGGGTTCTCTTTGGTGGTTGTCTTTTATATTTGTAATGTGTGTTGTGATCTGTTGCTTGGGCCAGAGGTTTTTCAAGAGCGTTTAGCAACAAAGGATACTTTAAAATTGATTAGACCAGAAGAATTATTTTCCAGAGTGGTGGTTTTAGCCCAATCTGGTACATATCCACAGTATTTTTTTGTAGTAGTCATGGTTTGTAGCAATGTAACTTGTACTTTCTTTAGATAAGTACCAAAATATGGAATATTCATCTGAGTGAATTCAGAACCATCCTAAGCTCTGGGACCTTGTTTTCTCAAGAGAGAAAATTGCTTCATAAGATGCCTTATCTTCCTTCTTTTGGTTAGAAAGCATAGCAGACTTGAGAGGAACGCCCCTGCTTTAATGCCTCAGCACTGTCCCATTCTTCTTCTAATACCAGGCAAAATCAAAATTGTAGAAGGGAATGAAAATAACATTAATAAGAACAGTCTTTACAAATATGAGACACATTTAGCACTTGAAAGAAAATATGACTGTGATAGCATGAGGATAAAGGTTCTCTCTGTCTTTTAATCTGGATTATGGAAGAGTTAAGAATCACAGGTGTTGATACCTGTCTCAGAGAGCGGTCAGCTGTAAAGTTAACACAAAGCGAAGAATTCCCAGGTCTCGATGGGTGCAGCTTCTGCTTTTGGGTTCTGGTTAATCAAGAACCTTTGTCCTTTTTAATATTTAGGAAGGGATATATGCTTTCTCTTTCAAAATTCTACTTAATGGACATATTTAGTGAAATTCAGTTCTGCCTTCTTATGTTATGCTTCAGAGTTTGTTCCCTGGCTGTACTGATTATCTTATATGCTTGAATTTAAATATAGTAAAAAAGAATGTCTATCTACTAATAAGCACCCTTGACTCAAAATCAAATAAGTGCAAAATTGCAGAAAAGCCCCAAACCTCTCCTTCACTGGTCATTTATTAACACCTGGATGTACAAGATGGAACCTCCTATTGCCCAAGAAGTATATAGCATCATATGTCCCATGTTGTCAAGAAATAAAAGCTGAATCTCTTCTGCTATCTACATTGAATATTTACTGAGTAAATTCTTCTACTAAATATCTGTTTCTGATTATGGATTAAAAAACTTTCAAGAATAAAGGCCAGTTTTAACTTATTTTTCCAGGCTATTGAACTAGTTCCTTATCTGGCTGTAAATGACTTCATATTTCTGACTTTAATGTATGTAACTCTTCACTTCCATGTGCCTATAGAAAACTTAATTTGAGTTAATGTAAACTGGAGGTCCACACGTAGTTAAAAAATAAAATTTTTTTTGTGTCATGTTTTCTCATGACAAATTAGAAAGAAGCATTTTATGTTTGTACTGCCATCACATGGAAATGAAAATAAGGTTTGCAGTTTGCATTTACTATCTGTCCTTCTTTGCTGCATGAGGTGTGTTTGCCCTGATAGTGTCAAGAAATTAGAATACTGCCTTCCAGACAGTTTCTTTCATATTTGCTATCCAAAACTTCAGGAAATAAATGATGCTTTAAAAAAAGAACAATGTAAGGAACAAATTTAATGAATTGATTTCTCAATGTAGAAAACACATTTCCCATCAAGACACTTATTAGAATGTTTATCTCTGGGAAAATGCACACAGTTTATATGAAAAGCTGATGTTATGTTAATTCCCATTATTATATACAGATAATATTGAGGAAGATGGAACAAAGTGCCTTTAAACCAAAGCTGATGACATTTTTTTCTTGTTTGCTACAGTTTTATTGTAGTGAAATATGTTCATTTTAGCAGTGGAAAACCGCCCTAAATAGACAGCATAAGAGCAATAAGATGTCACATTGCAGAGCACAATTTAAAAATGAAGTGCTCTAGAAGTAAGGCTTTTAGACATTTTGGTTTATGTATTAAAACTTCCCACAAATTTGATTGAGAATGAGCCTTTGATGGATATATGCTGCAGTTATGCTGCATTAGACGCGATTTATCCACCACCTCTCATTGTTGCTATTGATTGATTTTTAAATTAGATGAAGGCAATCAGTAAATACCACCCAATCAAGTCCTAAAAACATACAGGAGATTAGACAATTTAGGGTAATCAATGAAAATATTCTGTGATTTGCTACGACTCAATTTTGACCATAAATTACGACCATAACTTGCAAGTTAGTAAGCCATAAAACAAGTGGATGTGACAAGAAAAACTATAAGAAATGAATTAAGGAGATGAAGAGGAACCACTAGTGTTGTCATTTAATGAGACAAAATTACTCTATACATATCTTTATATTTCTAGTTGAGTCTTGCCAACAGTAATAGAGTACAAGAGCATGAACACTTCTCTCGGATTTTTTTTTGATAATATAAAAGCTGTTCTTTTGTGTAACAAATCCGTTTGAACAATAACTAATCTACCTAATTTTATTGCAGCAAATAAATTAACATAATTTTAGGTTTAAAACCTGCTGCTTGCTAAAACCCCTCACCTACATCACAGGCACTCGCAAACACTGATTTTAAAGTCACAATTCTGCATGGTGTTATATCCCACAAAGTTTAAAATGTAGCAATAATTGCATGTTATTTTAGATCAACACTTTCAAGAAGCTGTGCTTATCCACTGTATGTCTGTGATACATTTCACCCATTTTCTATATTCTCACCAGCAGCTAATAGTTCACATGCCTTAAAAAAATATCTGTTTTCAAGCTTGTTTACTGGTTGTAAACAGGTAGTCAGATTCTTTCTATTTATGAACTTCAGTATCTATTTTGAATTTCTAGGCAGTATATATCCAGTATTTCTAGGCTGAAAAGCTGCTTAAAAATATATAAACAACCATTAACAGCTATAGGCTTTATTGGAATAAATAGGTGAAATAAAGCAAATATTTATCATAAATCTGCTCCCTTAAAAAAGTAGGACAGATGTGATACTACTGAGTAGCATGCAAAAGTCTTGGTTAATGCTCTTATGATCCTCCTTAGAATAAGGAGGAACATTTAGAAAAGGTGTACAGAATAATTTGGGGGAGTGTTGATCGTGGAAAAGGATGTTATTAACAAGATGCCTTTGACAAGAGGTGCCTTTTTCATGTGCCTTTTTCCACACGAAACAGAAAACTGCACAGTACACCTTGAATGGTGATGAGAATTAAACATAGGACAGCACTATAGGAGGAAAGAACACCCTTACTGCACTCACACATACTAAAACAGTGATATAGAAAGTGCCTTTGTAGAGCTTGATGGTAGAGCATTTCCTTTGCTAGCACATAAATGCAAAATACACAGGTGGAATACATACTGAAAATATATGGATTTATATTTACCATGATTTAATTAATTCCCAGCCAAGACAGATTTCACATTGCAGTGGAGAAGGTAAAAAAACCAGAGTTGGAAGAAAGCATTAGTGATATTGCAAACAAAAGATTAGTCAGCAAATACTGACTCTGTATCAACAGGGTGGACTCTGTGTGAGAGAATCCAGAATTAGAACATCGGAAGGATTTCATGCAGAAATTCAAAGCACTTGCTGTAGTAGACAAATGTCTGGCACTAGCTTAAAAAAAAAAAAAAAAAAAAAGTGTAGGGGAGTTTTTCTTAGCTGGTTCTTTTTTAAAGTAATTTCCTTCAGCCTAGTGTTTTAGAATCAGGGCTTACTTTTCCGTGCAAGTCTGTGGAACAGAATAAGCACATGTAAGTGCTGGGCCCCTTGTGGAAACACATTTCTCTGTGTCAGAGGCACTTCCCACCTGAATTCTGAATTTAGCGTTAGAAAACTGTCCAGGTCTGATCTTTCAGATTTTCCATGTTGTCCAGTACATGTGTCTAAGACACTCCAGATTGAAGACGAACTATGTGAATTTGTAATAGAATAGAAAAATACCTTCAGCTTGCTAAATCCTTTTTTTCTTTTTTTTTTTAAATCATTGAAATGGACTTTTTATGAATTCCTGCATTTTATCAATTTCTACAGGCTCATAAGATGTTAAGAAAGAAGTAAATTCACTGCTGACAATAGCTTTTCTTCCAGGTAAATTTGGTATTAGAGGAAACTTCAGTGTCTTACATCATTGGCATAGTTTCTGAAAAGGATGTAAAATGAGACTGGAAGACACATAGTTCTCAAAAATAATCTTCCTCCCTCTGTGGGTACCATTATTTCTGAAATTTGAGATTTTCACATTAATTTGAAATCTTTGAAAATCCATTTCCAGCTTTTTTCTAAAAGATTCTGGATGTGACTGAACCTTCAGTGGAAATTTGCAAGGTACACAGCTAAGTCATGAAGGGATGAAACAGAAAAGCTCAGAATTTGGATGGACTCTGGAGCATTTTCATTCTCATATTTAAATATTTTACTGAATTACATCTGACCTATAACTTTTCACTCATAATTTTTTGTGTTCTCTCTAATCAATGGTACTCAAGACAAAGCAATGTTTACATTATTTCAATATATCAACACATCATGTTCAAACTCATGTTTCTGCATTAAAAAACATACAAATGAAAACCCCAATAACTTCTAGCAAAGAGGACAGGAGAGGGAGAGAAAAAAGAAAACCCCTGACTTAAAACAAAGAGAGGAACCTACTTCGCAGTTCCTGATGGACTGGTGCAATACAATGAAGCTGGTGTATTCAATACAACTTTTAGAATAATGGCCTGGGAGGTAACCAGAAGAAGTACATTTTACTTTATCATGGTACATAAATAAAAGAGCAGACTAATTAATCATATAACTTACTAAAAGTGCTTTTTATTTTGCCATTTAGTATGCCAGAAAGATCATTTTCTTTAATGTATATACCCAGTATTAACATGATTTAATCCATCATGTTCTGTATTATGAAATTACTTTGTTTTACTCCCTGATCCAGCTGAAGATCATTAACCCACACTATTCTCGAAGTCATACATCATTTGAGTGTATTACCTCATATAGCAAAAAAGCTACTTCCCTCGGTTATACACTCCAACTAAGAAATCATTTTTTCTGGATGTTGCTGACAAGTAGAGCTGTTTTCATTAGAAAGCAGATGGTTCACTATTTCGATTCTGTTTTACCTTCACATTTGCTCCAGCTCAGAGTTCTTTGCTGCCAGTCACCTGATTGTTTGCCTCACAACCTCCACATCCTGTATTCCAGACCTATCTATAAAATGTGCTAAACATTCAAATACTTTGCCTTCCCCCAAGAACTCCCTTGGAATGCCTCATGTACTCTGCATCCTCACTATTGTTGTAAGTCAGTCTTCAAAAAGCAATGAAAGTGACTCCAGTCATCTGAACAGTAGTTTGAGCTCCCACAGTTTTGCAGGTGTCTGTTAGTTGAGAGTGCCAAAGATGTAGTTTACACATTCAGATTTGAGGTTGGGCCTGAAGTCACACCACTGGTGAATTTGCCTCAGTAGAGCTTTAGGGCAGAATCTGGCCTTCTGTCATTTCTTGCGGTATGCAATTATGTTGTTTATGACATTGGTATTTTCACCCTGAGTCTATATAATGCATCTTCTGCTTGGGCTGCCCTGATACCATGAGTGCCTGGTAGGTGTCAATAAATAGTAGTCTGCAATGTAAATGTGTGCATGATAGAGCAGATAGCAAGGGTCACTCTGTCCTGAAGACAAGCATTATTTATGTTATTGTATTCAGAGTTAGCAAGATGTGAATGTCATCTTATGGTAGAGCTGGAAGAAATGCAGGCCTGGTTGTTTAAACAATGTCAGTCCAAAGGTAAACAGTCACTTGAGATTTCTGAATATTGTGCTTCTGTGAACTGTGGTTCCCTTCCCCCCCCTCCCTCTTTAAATTCATGTATTTGGATATTTCTTGTGTTACTAGCTATGACAGCTACCTGGTTGCTGGAATACACAGAAATGTATTTATTTCCTAAAAGTCAGTTTCTGTGCAGTGCTCAGCTCATGTAGGAAACAGGCATGAAATCTGTTCAGTAACCATGAAAAAAAACAGGAGTGAGGATATTGCCACACATCTCCCTCGAGGAGTCATAAATTCAGGGGGTTGTGTTAAAAGAGCTGATGTGCATTTTCCTAGGGCTCCAAACAGGGACTGTGATAGGGGCTTTCTGACATGGTATCTGCACATGTGAGTCACTGCCCATGGCAGAGAGGAAGGAAAGGCAAGGTGGGAGTTAGGATTCATTTGGACTTTGTTTTGCATTTCATGTTTCCAGATGCTGATAAGTGGATTAATTTTTTTTAAATGCTGCTTTCTTTATGCCATCTGTTTTGTGGGACCATAGTGCAGTTTGGAAGAAATAGCCCAATAATCCAGTGTCATATTGCTACTGAGTGATTTTATCACTTGAAAAAAACAGTCAAGCCTTCTCACTAGCCTTATACACATTTTTTTCTACACAGGAAATATAAGATAGATACATATTTTTTTTAAGAATGCTTTGGGAAGATCATATTTGTTATTATAACAGTAAAGCAAAAACATTTACTGCTCTTGATAGTCTGAGGAGACTTGTCTTCATTCTCTTGGGATTTGCAAACAACAGAAATTACCAGCTTCTATTTGCTTTCCACAGGCATGTGGGAGAATGGCTAACTCAAAATTCTGTGTAGAAATGCTGGGCTATTCTAATGAGTTACCATAGGTTCTTGTTTAACATTCTTTATAAAAATTCTAGCATAAACATCCAGTTAAGCTATATAGGGGTTTTTGAGTCAAAATGTAGCCTGGCTAGTTCCTGAAGATATTTCTTGGTATTTTTATAATAAAAAATAATAAATGATATTTTGAAATAGTTGCACTTTAAGTAGCGGAAGTAACACCTGTTAAGTTTCAGACTGGCTTTAGTTATCTGTAAGCATTTGCCTTGAGAAGTAGACTCTCATTCCAGTTAAGTGAGGAGACTAAATGCTCTCATTGCTTAAATAGTAAGCCACTTATTAAAGATTGAATCCTTAGAGGTAAACCATCATTACATAACTTCAGTTATTCCATCATATATATGTTTTGGTTTTAATCATTCTATACTGAAGATGATGCTCAAACATTGTAGTAATATATTCAGACACAGACCCGCATTGTATAGTTTTCTCTGATTTCTGCCATGTCTATCGCAAACTCCATTTTTCTTTCACCGATTTCTCCCCCCCCTACTTCCTAAGTCACATCAAATTTACCATTTATTATTACCTTCTTACATTTGCCATCCATAAAGATGTTCTCTTCTTTATTCACACTGAAAACTAATATAGAGCTTGGTAGGAATAAGGGTACAGTGTTGGGATAGGTATCTGATTTTGTTAATTTTAAGGACAAACTGTTCATTGATCTTAAAGTGCATCATAGGTGGCATGTGATTTAAAACAATGGTCCTAAATAAACAATTACTTTTTTTTTTCTTGTACAGTTTTCACTGAAATTGTAGGCAGAATAAAGGCCTGTAATGAACACGCTTACAAAATTCAAAGAAAAGATAATAGATTTGCATTGGTTCCAAATATCTTTATCTAGATGAACACCAAGGACAATATTTAGTTATAGATTAATAATCCATGGTACAAAGAGTTCTGAATGAATTGGGGGAAAACATAAAGCTACAATATTAAGCAAAGCCAAGGCTGAAGGTCAGCCTGCAGTTACTAACCACGCTCAGTTATATTATTTTTAGTGTTGACACAACATTTTAGCTATTGAACTTGGCACCACAAACAGCTATGCATATTGTACAGAGTGAAGAAGTATGCAATTGGTTGGGTTGATTTTTACATTTCTGTTTATAAAGTCCGTGGACTCTGGTCTACTTTCAGTCAAATGTATCCTCAGCATCCAACCTGAATAAATCTCACCTGAATAAAACTCACAGCCATAATCCAGCTGCAAATAAGACAGGGCAAAAACAGTAGGTGCAGGGGCTGCTGCTTACATATTATGAACCAGAAGCTGAAAAGGGTAAGGCATAAAGACAGATTATCTTGTGCAGAAGGAGCTGGGTGCAGCTGTCACTGGGGCTTTAGAGGTAGTGCCTTTACACAGTGAAGTCTCTGTTGCAGAGCTTTAAATTCCGCTTGTTCATGTGGGCAAGATTGCCAAAGTGATGAGAGAAGAGCAGACTGCACAGTCTTCTGG
Source organism: Elanus axillaris (assembly GCA_026212715.1). Lineage (NCBI taxonomy): Eukaryota > Metazoa > Chordata > Aves > Accipitriformes > Accipitridae > Elanus > Elanus axillaris. Next base: position 26,922,868 of record JANZLQ010000092.1, read on the forward strand.
AGGGGCTGGGTTAGCCCACACTGAAGTATGTGCAGCTTCAGCTACAGTGCCCGAAATCACCAAACTGTCCAGTTTAAAGTTGGCCTGGGCATGTCTATACAGTCTGGAGTGTAGCCCAATCCATAAGCAGCCTCACAGGCCATTGCTCTGTAGACAGCACAGACCCTGGTTTTGCATAGTTGTAAGGTGAATGCTGTGAATAACATTAATTGCCCAATGTCCAAAAGGAGCTTTCAGTGCTGCTACCAAGTTCCCCAGGGCAGCTTGCCAGCTATGATAGTGACTCTGTTGAATGGAGTTACCCTGAGCTTCACTAAATACCGTAATCTACTCCTCAGGCTATCAGTTTATGATAGGTGTTTTCTTATAGGTGGTAACTGTCATCTTCCAACAGGGATGCCCAAATGATTTTCTCTCCAGTAAACTGAGAGAAAAGATGCACTTTTTGGTTTATGCCTTTGAGTGCTCCACAGAATGTGATTTAGCATTGATGTCACCCAAGCCAATTTTTTTCTGCTCAAGAAAGTATTTTGCAACTACCAAATTCTGTAGTTGAAAGTCATTATCAAAACAGAAAAAGGATTTAACAACAACAAGAAAGTAGTACAGTGAACTGTTGATGTGGAACTTTGTTTTTAGTATAAGTTAGTGGGTTTGCTTTAACAGTTATGAGCTTAATATACATAAAACTTCCATCAGTTTTTCTAGCGTGGATTTTGTCCCTACCTGAATGCTAACAGTATAATCACATAACTTCATAAAGTATCAAACCCTAGTAAAATATTTCCAAGCAAAAAAAAAGAGAAACCATGGGAAATTATAGCATAGGAACTTGACAAGTTAAAATAGAAAAAAGTTAAGTACACCAAGTGCCATTCCAGGACTTGTGTATGAGTGACTGTATAGGGAGTGCACAGACACTCCTGATGTTCATATAAAACACATGCAGAAATTGGACCTGTTTTATTCTATGGGGATAAGTTATGTACACTCTTCAAAATTATATCAAAAGCAGTTAGAAAACATAAACTATTAAAATGAGATATAATACTGGGCAATAGCATTTTATTTATAAAAATGTCATTTGCATTTATGAACATTGTTCAACTTCCATGACTGTTTTGCTGTTTTCAAATAACAAATTGACCTTTTCAAATTCATACTGAGGTATGAAATAAATGAGAGACTGGTGAAGGTGAGTCATTCATTAATCATAGGCAAAACGGGGCTGAAATCAAGGTCACAGGAGCACAAACTGTAAAAGTAATAGGTTGCATAATCATTGTATTTAATATTAACTACATTATGTTTTTCATGTGAGTTCTGAGAAGTTGATTTTTTATGTTTACATGAAACTAATCCAAGGTAAATTTTATTTCTCAATATTATTTTATCCTAGTGGTTGCCCTTTTTTTAATAAAGTAGAAGACATGCATTCTAGCTTGTTACGTTATTATGAAGATTCAATAGAGGGCCTTAGCAGGAAACTTTAAGCATACTGAAACTTTTGTTTTAAGATATTCCACTTTTGACTAGAATGTACTGCATCATATAGCTACATCCCCTTGTTTGTTTGTCATGGCAGATCTCTCACTAAAGACACAAATTCACCTGGAATTGGTTGTTTCTGCCAAAATAAATTTTTGTTCATATTCAGCTGTCAGAGGAAGACAGACCAAGAACTATTATTTGAACCATTTGGGGCCTTTATTTTTCAGGAATTCAATCCTTCGTGATTATACAATGGGCAACAAGGTTCACAGTTTACAGGTGACATAAGTATTTAAATGCTTGGGATAGCTCAAATGAATATAATAATAATAATTTCTTTCCCCATGTCAGATTTCAACTAAAAACACAAGAACAAACTAGGTTGGAGAAAGAGAAGGTGGACTGATGACACAGCCAAGAGTCAACTTATTTCAAAATCACTAAGCAGATGAGAGAACACATTTGTTCTCTCATTTGGGTGGAGCTACTATTGATGCTGCTGTTACTTGTTATTTCAGAATTTGCTGGACCAAGAAGAAGAAAAAGAGAGGAGAAAAGTGCAGAATGAAAACTATGCACATAATTTACAGAATGGTACCATTGTGTTTTGTGGCCTTCAGTGTGATACTCATTCAAACCCTTGTCGACTTTGTGTGTCTGTAACTGCATCTGTGTAGACAAGCAGTAATCAGGGTGACCAGCCTTCCTGTGAGCTGTGTGCTGAAATCCCAGCATGGCCGACAGCCATGGGTTGCACGCCACCTCCCCATGGAGCACAGGGAGGTTCTGGGCAGCTCTCTGCAGGGGCCTCTCTGTTCCCACACAGCATGGGTCACACTGGGTTCTATGCAACCCAGCTATGCTAGCCTTGGTGGTCCATACTAGTTCATTTCTGCACACAAAAGTTGAAGTTACCCAGCAGATCTTGCCTCACCTTGGTCCTGTTAGTAGTCACAGGGGCTGTTTCCATGCAGTGCTCCACGTCCAGGCACATGGACTTGTTGGAGTTCACTGAAACCAGGCTGCAGGTGCACTGATGTACCCTGGGATCTTCTCCTTCTACAAACTCTGGAGGTAGCCTATGTTTGCACCAGAGTCTGGAAGAAGTGTTCCTGGTCCTGCAGTCATGGACTCATGTTGTAGTCCTGAGGTAGGAGCTGCACTTGAACTGTTTATTAGTCCCATGTGGTTGTCCTCACTGTCATACGCAATGTCTCTGTGACGTGCACCCTTTCGTATGGCACAGCCCACTCCATGAAATGCTGTAGTCCATATTATAAAGTCTGTGACATCCATAAGTCAGAGAAGCTGTACTGCATGCTTTGTGACTTGGGATCTGCCTCAGAGCAGTCTTTGCTCATACTCTTTCTTAGCTATAACTAATGCATGTTGGTTTGGTGCATAGCAATGTCTGAATAAGCATTTGCCTACACTTAGACTATAAAACAGGCATTAATAGGCCGGTGTTTAATATTTAGATGGAAATCATGATTTCTTATTATTTCCATTAACAATCTTTGCAACTTGAAAAAAGTTCTCTCTGCAATCCTGTATTCAGAGGAAAAAAACCCATCTGTTGATTAAAGGTACATACTCTATCTCCTTCATATGTTTTCCATAACTCTTGATAAAGAAAGTATCTTACTTTTTAAAACTCCCATTTAACAAATTTCCTACCTTCTCTACTCCAACCTTTCTACATTTCATAAAGTTTATTGGTGTTAGATTCACACAGTGCTTAAGGTGTTTCTTCCTTGTATGAGAAACTATATATAAGCTGCAAGGTGTTAAACCCAATAATTGTTAGTGATGTTTTCCTTTCTAAATAAATATTAAAGACATGATTTTCAATGGCTAGACCTAAATGCGATTTTTTGATTGGATGGTTTTAGGGAGAAAAAAAAAATCACCAAATTTTATTATGAGTTGAATGGTATACTATTAAGACTGAGGAATTTGCCCAGGTCTGTTAAAAATCATACATTCCACTCAGGCATGTGTAAGTTGGGAGATCCTTTCATTTTAGATGCAGGCAATTTAAATGTGGTGCTCTGATTTAGATTCCAGAGCAAATAGGTTACCTATCATATTATCATTCCCAGGAAGAGATTGCCAAGCACTGCCTTTCTCAGGCAATATGGTTAAAGGGTTCACCCTGTCCCCAGTGGTCCTCTGCTTGACTGCTTTTCCCAAGCTCCAGATCAATCTTTAACTCCTCACTTTTAAATTAGGATGAAATACCATGGAGATGAAAGGGAATATAAATACTTCCAAAATCCAAGCAAATAGGATTTCTCACTCTTCCCTCTCCTAAAGACACTTAGAACTATGAAGCCCATGAAGATTTCTCTGTGCTGGACCAATTATCTCTAAATGTTTTGAACCAGTGTCTAACCTTCCAGAAGAATATTTATTTTTTCCAAGTAATCTTCTAGTGTTGTTGCAGAATCTTCAACTCAGTACCAGAAACATTTTGCTATGGGTCTGAGAAGTCTGTCACAGTTGACAATTTGGAAAAAAATCAGTACATATCAGAATATTTTGCCTTTTATAGGTACCCCTGCCCTGTTCTTTGCACAGTGTCTTGCACAAATCAGCTCTCTGAATCTGAGCCGGGCTTCTTCTGTACCTCCCAGGATCCAACTTTGCAGAGATCCTGTTGTTCTGCTTTCAGAGGCTGTTCTGGCAGCAGAGATGGATGATAACTTTATATCCAGAAGTTAAAAGGTGAAAAAGGGGTTGGCTTTTGGGGGGACTTAGACTTGTTTATGTCTTCAGCTTATTTGAAATTGCTGTTAAAATATCTACAAATGTATTCATGAAACATATCAAAGTTGAAGGAATGCATTTTAAGCTAATGCCCTCTCCTAGGTTAATGATTAATACTGTGAGAACTCAGCTTGGTATTTATTGTATCATGGCACAAGTAAATTGAACTCCAAGCAAGTAATTATCTATTTTTTTATTTATTTTTTTAAGTATGCAATGCCAAATGATTAACTTCTTTGGTAGAAAGATAGTAAAAACACAGGGCAGGCAGTACCCATTGAGAGTCTTTGTTCAGACTCCTTTGTCCACACTCTGTGTGGTATATAAAGGTTATAGTTCTTATAAAAGAAGGCTTTATGTTTCCAATGCAAAATCTAAATCATTAAATACATTTTACAAAACAATACATTTCATAATTGTATTAACTTAATTATTAATACATTTTCATCATTGTATTAAAAAAATAATCTTCGCATTCTACATCTATTCCTCACTCGTTGTCATAGTAAACCGCACCTTCTGTTATCTACATGTATACAATGTTTATTTCCTACGGGAGTGAATTTTTAAATTATTTTAAACAGAGAAGTACTAGAAGTTCTCTGTATCTGAAGTGCTCATAAACTTCAAGATAACTTTTGCCTCACACTGAGGCTTATCAGATAGTTTTGTGTTCATTTATTTGAGTCTTACGCATGTTCATTTTTTAATTTTGTTCTGGTCCTTCTCTTTGTCATGTATTGAACAAACATTTTTTTAGAAATTGAAAGGGTGTTTAATTATATGAGAATACTTTAAATCATTCCATCATAAATAGTAACTATTGAATACTTCTCCCTTGGAAAACAGATGGAGTTGTAAAACAGATATAGGTAAAGTAGAGCTCAGTAGAGAGACACATTAAGTAAAACTTGTTTTAAAATTTGGGAAATTTGATTTTGTTTTTTCTAACTTAAACTACTGACAAAGGCCTTGGAAAAACAGCCTAACTGATTGAGTTTTAGGACTATGCTAAAACAAGCAAAGAAAAATATCTGCTGATTCTTGATAGTTAAAAAAGACAAAAAGGCAAGTAGAGAATATGTTGTAAATGCATGTATTGGTCGGGAGAAAAGATCACATGGAAATTTGGGCATTGTTGAATGTCTTTGAAATTCTACTTTGTATTAACAAACATGGCTAATTCAAAATTGGTTTTCAATGGACCAATGAAAGGCACTTCACTAATCTACTTTTTCTGCCAGGTTTCAGTTTGATCACAAACATGTCAGCACTGTAGCTATCACGAAATCAAATTTTTCAACCTTCTTAATTCTGTGGGAAGGGTGTTTTACTTCACTAGAAAAACAGTTCTTTTTCTTGAAATGTAAATATTACCTTTCATAAAAAGATACTGCCTGGAAAATTCTGCCTGACATGTGAATGCTTCAGAAAGTTACAAATACCTAAAATTTTTAGAATTTAGATTAGAAAAAAAAATTCTTGGACAATATTAACTATCCCATTGTTAAAACTGCAACTAGAGTTCCCTGTCTGCAAAGACTTTAAGGTACTAATTCCATTTTACAATTCCAATTTTTTTCATGGTAAGCTGGCCACTGTTTAGAGCCTCAAAGGTGTTTCACCTAATTTTCCTTAATCTCCAGATAGTACATGGCCAAATTATTTAGATACAAATAAGCCTTGAGAATATCATCAAATGCATTCTAATTTCATTCATGCCTTGGAGATAATAATTTAAAGAGCTAGTCACTGCTTGCAATTAAGCATGGAGAAAATAGATCCATCCCATAATTTATGTCTGCAAAGGTTGGGCTGGATTTGTAATTAATGTTTGCTCCTTTTAATGAAATACTCCAAAGGTCTGCACTTCTGTCATTCATGGAGGTAATTTTTCAATTGATTAGTAAAATAATACTTGAAAAGTAAATGCACCTGCTTTAGCACAGAAATGTCTTAGTCAAGTAGAGACAATGATTGGAGTGCTAAAAAAATATCATTTCAATACAGTAGAGACTGCAGTTTTACTCCTCCAGAATTCAGAACTCCCACTAAAGAGGAAAAGGAAAAGGTAATTAAACCTCCAACAACTTCTTCAGCATGCTTTCAGCCACTTTAATTCCTGGGTGGTTTTCAGCATAGCTGAATACTTTTAGGAACATATGCCTGAACTGTGCATTTGTACAAGTGAAATATGTCTGGAAAGCACATGTTACAGCAAGACATAATTTTTATGTTTGTGTACCTTAATATTTTTGGAGATCATGAACAGATCATTTAATATTGGGAGTTTGTTTCCATTTTGGATAAACACTAAAAATCTGACAGCTCTTTTGGATTATATTCTTATCTCCTTTTTAGAATCAAACCTTTTCAAGCCTGCAAAATTGCAAGACCTGAGAGTTAGGGTCCTGCAACTGCTGGTTCAAAGTGGCTTGTAATGTCCTTTATACAAAACAGTGGCTACCATACTGAAGGAAACAAAATAACAAGCCACTTCTGCCTGCTTTCAGCGAATTGATAAGGATTTTGTTTGAATTAATCACTCCAGAAAGGATATTTGATGCCTTCTCCTGTTTTGTTAATTTAGTCATTTTGACACAAAGGATTACTCTTCCTGTACTAGAGACCTCACATTCTGTAGTAGTGAACTTTCTGGGAATTGACCATAAGTCAGAGTAGACAGAATGCAGAGTAGAAGCTACAATCTATGCTAAATTTCTTGAGGGCCACAAACGTGTATTGGGTTTCTGTGGCAAGGTTTTGGTAGCCAGGGGGGTTACAGGGGCAGCTTCTGTGAGAAGCTGCTGGAAGCTTCCCCCATGTCCAACAGAGCCAATGCCAGCCGGCTC
>JANZLQ010000092.1:26939434-26963064 GCA_026212715.1 Elanus axillaris
GGGGGGACATTTTCCATCTTCTAGAGCAACCACTACATGTGCTGGAGCCCTGCTTCCTGGGAAGTGGCCAGACATCGTCTGCTGATGGGAAGTAGAGAATAATATAATTTGGTTTTTTCTCTCTGCTTTCACTTATTAAACTGTCCTTATCTTGACCCATGAGCCTGTTGTTATATTTTCTCCCCCCTGTCCAACTGTGGAGGGGGAGTGATAGAGGAGCTTTGGTGGGCACCTGGCGTCCAGCCAGGGTCAACCCATCACACCTGGAAATACTTAAAACAACCATCGTGCATTTAGGCCTTCACACACTTGGGTATAGAATAGTATTTATACAAAGGGCATTTAAAAATATCATATTAGTGAATTTTGGTTGTTATAGACTAGAACTTCGCCCGCCACTTAGCAGTTAAGGGCTTAATATCCTAGCAATTAAAGTTTTCATTATTAAACAATTAGCAATTAAAGTTTAAAGTGATAAGCACTTAACTGCAGTCTGGAAATGCTGGGTTAGTGATAGCAAGGCTGGGCAGGGTTCTGAGGAATGGCAAGCCTGGAAAAGTGATTAGGTTAAGGCTGTCAGGGAGAAAAGAGCTTCTGATCTCTACAAGCCTTGATCATAGCTTATAGAATAAAGGCTGATGGAGAAGAGCTTGCTCAGTAGTAAAATGCACTGGAGATGGAACCTGTAGGGAACAAGAGAAGATAATGGAGTCATTGGGAAGGCTTGGTAGCTTAGGAGTTGAGATTAATACAAGGTCAGAGCTAGAACTCTAGAATCAAGGATCATGGTGCATGGTCCAGTCAGTCCTAGCTCCATCCAGACTTGGCTGCTGACGTTGAGGCATACCATGGTATTTACATGCCATATAAGGTAAACATAGGCAGAAAGTGCTGTTGGTGGCAGAAAATTAAGACTGGCTGGAGCTAAGCTTTGCAGCAAGGTTTCTTCAGTGATGATTTGAGAGTTGGGAAGCCTGAATCAGCAAGACTACAGAACTGAAATAATTAAAGATTTGCCAGAAAGAAAAAAGACAGGGAGACGGTTGATTGAATTACATTTAACAGCAAATATGTCATTGAATATTCAGGTAAAAATCTATAAGCCCCAAATATAGCAAAATAATCTTTTTTTATGTTTTGGAATCCAACTTTAACATGCTAGCTGCACCCAGCCCAAATTTCTGTGTTCCAGCATACCAACACAGAAATGTGCAGGTTAGATTCCTATACATTCCACATATGTAGGTAAAGCATCAATACAAAGATACTGCAATGGGTGATAAAACTGTAGACAATCTCCATTAGAATTTCAGAGGAGCTATTTAGCATTTTTCATATTGATTGATTATTTACAGTTCACTATTTAAAAAGAAAAAACATTGAAAAAGGTTTGTCTTCTAATAAATCAAGACCATTATGACGTCAAGTCCCAAAGCCTAAAGGTACAAAGGCAGTTGCAGAAGCTGTCTCTTACAAAATATTATGTAAACTATATTATATTGGATAGCTGAATGGAATGTGCTTCTATGAAGAATTGGCAACAATTAGAAATGGAAAAGTACAATGTGCAAAAAACAGGACTGATGATTTTTGGTTGAGGTTCTTGTGGGAAACAAGCTCTTTTATATGAGACAAGACACTTTCTAATGTCCTGTTTGAATCTGACATTGTATATAATGCTGTATGCATGCATACTCCAGTATTATAGCTGATAGTATTATCCTAGTATTTTTATCTGTGAATTTTCATCTTAATATTTAAGTCTCAATGTTTCAACTGATATTATTGGACACATCAAACTAATGCTGTTAAACCTACGAGTTGTTTGAACGGCTTCAGAAGACCGAAGTATAATATCCCTGACTTTCTATATGAGAAGGATTGTGTTGGCCTCAATGGAATTACCACTTGCTCAAACACCTACCACCTACTTGGTTGCTTTGTTTGATGGGGGACAAGGTCTTTGTGTAGAACAAAGAAAATTAAACAGATAAAGATCATCAAGCAAGCAAGTTCAGGTGAACGAGTGCTTGTGATTTAAGTGGACAGGAAGCTAGCTATGTGGATAACTATTTGACCTAAAATATCTGTAAAGGAAATCTGTCTCCGTTTTCCAGGACTCTTTAAAAAAAAAAACTGCTTCCAATAATAAACAAGTGTGACAATGAAATGCTTCACCAAGTTCTGTTTTGGTGATAAATAAATTTAAAAAAAAAAAGAACAACTAAAAAAAGTTTAGTTACACAGAGTGGGATGAAGAGGCTGAAATGCGGCTAGTTTTATTGTTCCCACCTTGTTGTTTCTGTACTGAAATTTTTGAAGCACACAGAAAATTTTCAAAGAATGTTTTGGAGAGTTTCACCTAAAATGATTGGAATTTCTCTGTATAATGCATATGGTCAGCCAGTTCAAAAGGCCTAATTTGGGTCTTTTGCGCAGTTCAAATGTTTGAAAGTTGGACAATATGTACCATTCTTTCACTGCTTACCCATTTATTGACTATTTAAAACTGAATTTCTGCATTAATCTGATACCCTACAGTCATTACATCTTTCAGTACAAGCACTTATTACATGTTACAACATCACTAATAACTTGTGTCCTCTATTACAAAGGCAAAAGAAACTACTGCATTTTGTACTGTTGGAAAACATACACCGTGTGTACACTACAACATAAACTAGCATATTTTATCAGTATGGTTTTTTTTTATTTTGGCTCACTGCTGTAAAAGGTCAGAGAAAAAATTAAAACACCTTATAGATGATGTCTCTCATCTTGGACAGTCTGAGCAGCTATGATTTCTATTTCCATGTACAGAGTCTAAGAAAACTAAGACATTGTAATAACAGTAAATACTGCTTATAGTAAGTTTACTTGCTCTAGTGATTTCTACTTACCTGAGGAAAATAACTTTAAAATTTTACCTGAGAATTTTGGGGCATCTTTTTCAATAAAACCCAGTATTTTTTTATGGGATTAACCCTCTGGGACTCTAGTAGGATGCTTGAGGAATTAGTGCTCCATGTGTATGCTTGCAAGTATTTTTAATATTGCTTTTTAAAAGTTAGGCAAACTGATTATATTAGAATATGTTTCTATTATTAAAAGAAGGAACTCATCTACTTCATAAAAACAGTGTAGACTGAATTCCTTTTTTACCTCAGTCTTTCCACCTTCCTCTTTTATTCTCTTTGATGTTTGCAGCTGTTGTCTGCCAAAGAAGGCCAGCAGCTGCCTGCAGTGCTGCTGTTTCACCAGCTGTTAAAGATCTACCATTCACTAGACAGCCAGTTCTCTCCTCGCACTGTGCTGCAGAGATTGTGTGTTTATCAGTTTGATGGCATGCACACAGCCTTCGAGCTGACAATCCAGTCCTGTCACAAACTCGCTACCTGGAAGTACTCGGCAGCTAGTGTGCTCATGCGGATTTCCTTGTTAAACATAGCGTCCAAAATGTCAGAAGAATGGTGTCAATTAGATTACATAACCAAATGGCAATATTTCTCTTTATTTTAGCTCCTTAATACCATCTTTAGCTGAGTGGGAAGGAACACAGATTGCATGACCCTGGGGAACCTTGTTTCAACAATTATTATTGGAAAAACGTATGGCTTTCAAAAGATAAAATGTATTTCAAATATCAAATCTCTCACTATGCTGAGCTAAATGCTGCCTTGACATATGCCTTGTACACTCTATGTTGACAGATGTGAAGTTCAAGTAAGAGCAGAATTTGACCAGCTAAATTTAACATAAGATTATGAATACTGCAAGGGCAAATGAATTTTCTGAATGTTGAATGCTACAGTGTGCCTGTGTTCTGCTTTCAGATTTAGTCCTAGATAGTCTGGTTGTAAGGCTATACAGTGACAAACCAGCAAAGGAGTATCTTTATTTTGTGGTAGTGATCTCGAATGTACAATGGTTAGAGTGACAGCTACTCAGTAATGTACTGGGAGGGATTTATGTAAGTTTACCTTAATATTTTTAGTCTTTTTTCTTTTTTTTCCTTCCTTCCTTTCAAATATTTGGAAAACATTTTTGTCTTAGAGTATATTCAGGAAAGTGTTCAAGTTACTTGGATTATTTAAAGTAATAATAAGAGTTTTAAATTCTACAACACAAGTCAGTTTTCTGCTGAATTCTGGGGAGGTTTTGATGATGTTAATGAAACCTTTTTTAACACTGTTTGCAAATGCAGAATGTACTATTCAACTGGAACTTTTGCCAGTGACTGGGACAAAGCTTTATGATAGTGACCCACTGTCAAGGCCTTGTCTTTACTAATCTTACTGTAGAACAATCACAGAAGAAATTGCCACACAAGATCTTGTACACTGAAATTTTTTGAGCAGCTCCATGGAACAATAACTTTCTATTTCTGTGGTAAACAGCCACTCACAGAGGAGCAGATGGGGAATCTTCCAGTGATACAGCCTCCTATCAAACTTCTCTCAGTTTCACTAATGGTGAAATTTTCAGCATAAATGACAGCAAAAGACCTCCTTTGCAACAAAATAGATGATAGCTCAGTAGTTAGTGCTTATCATGTTGAAATCTGAGGTATTCAATCAGATAACAGATTTTTCTGAAAGGTTATGGTGTTTTAGCTCCCAGTTAGCACTGGTTAACATGTTCCCAGATGATGCATCCTTCATTCTTAACTTTTGGGTTCAACTTCCCTTGCAAGTGGTTTGTGGAAAAAACAAATTCAGTGGATATTTTCATCATATATTTTGTAAAAGGTCTAAAAAGGAACATCAAGATAGTTATGCCCAAACTCAACAGTTCTTGGGTGGTCCAGGCAGTCAGCTGGGATACGAGCAATGCAGGCTTTTGGCATATTTTACCAGAGCAAGAAATTGAACTTTGGTTTCTTCCATTATCAGCTGAATGAGCAAATTACAGGGATGTTGGATCTTCTGAGTAGTTCTGATGTAGTTATGGATACAAAGGTTCCATTCTCATTTAAATAAAAAACTTTAACTTTCCCAAAGTCTTTTCTATCAAGCTCTAATTATCAAGTTTTGTTCATAGTTCAAACCATTCTTTTTGTATACTGCAATTTGAAAATAATATGCAGTATACAGCCAAAAAAGTCTCCTCTATAATAAGAAGCCTGCACTACTGACAGGGCACTGTTAAGGGCACACGTGCCTCAGTTGTGCATCCAAGACGCTAAATTTCAAATTTATTTTCAAGTACCACAATTTCACTGGTATTTGACTATTTATCTAAAGGGTAAATGTGGCTTTTAAATTGTTCCTTTGTGGCAAATTTTGCTGATGTCAGGATTTGGGGAGATATTTTATTGAAGAGGACTGTTTTTTAAAGAGGTTTAGGTTTTTTAGGGGGGGTCAAAGATACATTTGGAGTTTAGTAGAGCTTTTATTACAAAGGAGAGAAACAAACCAGCTACAGCTTCATCCCTTGAATTAAACCAAATCTTTCTGAAAGATTGCAAAAGTTGACTGAAAGAGACCATCCATATTGCCCCTTTCCCAGTGATGGCATTAGCTCAGTCTGTATGGTACTGTGCCAGTTTCCCACAGTTCTACTACTTTCTGATTCAGTTTCTTTCCCAAAAGCTGCCCTATCCTCTCTCCATCTTTGTCCAGTCACTCTTCTGTTCCCCTTCCTGTTCAGCCCTAGAGTCATAATTTCTTGGGAAATTGTTTTTAGGGCTTATTTAGGTAAAAGTAGCTGGGTCTTTATTTATATAATTTGTTGTAGATGAGTATGTTGGGTTTTTTATCTCTTTTCAGAAATGAATGGATACTTGTCTAGTTTCACAAAATCAGTTACTTTCCCTAGAGCATTTTCTTTATAGGGGAGAAATGAAAGAAAATAACTGCTTTTTTTTCAATCTTTGCAGGATAAAATGTTTTCATTTTTCCTTCCTAGATGACTTATTTTCAGAACTTGTTTTTTTTGTGTTTACACAGCTACAGTGCAATTGATTCCCTACCTGTACTGGCAGGGAAGTAGTAAAGAAAGCCTGGGAGCTGTGCCCCTGGGAACAACCTGGAAGCTGTGCACCTTGTTACCTGAATGAGAGCGAGCTGTGAAGTAAAATAGCAGGAATTTTTCTGGAAGAAGGTGCTATTTTTGAGTCTGGTCAGAAAGAAAAGGTTGCTGACTGCATGCAGCTCAGGGCCTGAGGGCAGTGGGGACATGGAGAGGTGCGCCTGAGGAGAGGACAGCTGGCTGTAAGTGAGGGGGGCTGCACCCACCTGCGCCGCAGACCTTGGACTACAGAGTGGGCCACTAAGGCTACTGCTTGCTGCTACCAGGTGCATTCTCAAGCTTCAGATTAAAGCATAAAGGTTTTATCTTTTTGTTAAAAGAAAGAATTCTGGGATAAAGGAAACACTGCCTAGGATTAGAAAGGTGTGAAATTTGTGTTACGTGTTCTTAATGAATGAAAACCTCTGCCTACACAGCCCTTCAGGGGGAATCTCTTGGTGCAGAGTGCTATCTTAATTTTATCCTCTTGATTAATGCAGAGAGTACTTATATGTGAAAAAGAAGTCGGGCTCTTTGTCTATAGGTATATTTTAAGTAGGGATCATGCTGCCCAGGGTGCAAAGAGGCCTTGGTAGAACATTGCTGAGCACAGTATATTCAGGATCTGAGTGTTTAGGGAAGTGCAAAGAGATTGAATAGGAAACATTCTGAGGGTTTTTTTCCCACTGTCTTTATGTATTGCTTACTATGTAAATGCTACCTTCTCTTGAGAGGAAGGACATACTGTGGTTTCATGCCTGACTGCATGGGCACTGTACATCTGGTGGGATAATCTGTAAGAGTAATCCCGGTCCTGCCATTGACTTATGGCATGGAGCCTTTACTTGTGCAAGTGTCTTCCCTTTTCTGCCCCTTCTCATTTCTTTACATTGAACTAACTGTAAAACACTGTTTACAGTGTGTATTGCTGTCTAACATGAGCTTGCTCTGCCTTTTCAGGAGGGTCTATTGTCTCTGTTTTAGGCCTCTGTTAACATCATTATTTGGCTTTTTTCAACTCTGACCGCTGAGTGGGGTGAGCTCCCCTTTATCTACAATATATACTCTAAAAAATACCTGTATGGTAAAGCACTGTACAGTCCTGGCTTGTGCTTTGTAGTGATACTGAAATATGAGCGAGAATTAATCACCAGTGCACCTCACTAACATGAAAACTGAAAAAGAGGATAACGGGTATTCCTGACAACAAGAGGCAGGGGTATGGAGGAAAAAGTTCTAAAATAGGGTTGTCCCTGTAGTAAAGCCAGACATTCAGCTGTTATAAATTGGCAATGATCCACTGACTTCAACACAGCTATGCTGATCGTGCCAGCTGAAGAACTGACCCTCAATATTATCAAAGTTTTCTTGGAGGTGACAGGAAAAGAAATCCTTTACAATTTCCTCTTTAAGAACTCAGGATTTCCGTTTTTATAACTGCAAACTTCTGAACAATTCAGAATGAAATGTGGAGCACAGAGACAGGCAACATCACACTGACTGTATTTGATTAGGGTAATCGTTTTTTTCCTTCTATGTGGTTACTACAGGCAAGCAATTATTTATCATACTATCAGTTGCTTGAAGCACTGTAGACTACAGGTTAAATATTCTCATGTCAGTGTGAGCTTCTGCTCCCAGTTCTCATTGAAATCTAATGACTTTCATCTTCAAAAGAAAGTTTAATGAGTTCAAAGTATCTACCCTTCTGTTTTAATTGTTGTACTTCGTACACTTCACATTCTGCAGATCAAAACCACCTATTTTTCTTTTTTTTTTTCACCTGAAAATACTGTTGACAAGCTCTTTCCGGAGCTCTCTTCTTCTGTCCTCTTTTTATTAGTCATATTCATGTAAGATATAAATCCAGAAATATGCAACACATGCACATTTAAAACCCATAACAGATCTAGTACTTACCACTGAGGAAGTTAACATATGCCAGCCACTGTTACTTTGATTAGCCTGAAATCAGAGATGTCTCAGATGCTGGTGTCTGTAACAGTCAAATAAACCCATTAAATAAGTGATGGTAAATGTATTTGGTACAAGTACCAAGACTTCTCCTGGACTGCACGTGGAAAAAAGCACAAAAAAAGATATTTCTGTGCCTGTATGTGTAGGCAGCAACACATATACTGTTGTCCTGTCCTTTTCTCACTTCTGTGTGCCTGCTGCATGTCTGTCTCAGGTGCCATTCATTCAGTCCCATCGGCATCTTCACACATTCTTGTGTTTTCATAATCCCCTTTTGCTATGAGCATCTTTCTTTCACTCATCCTCATAAATATTAATTACTGAGGTCAGGGTGAAATAAATATAGACAGACAGCTTTGCAAGTGGAAAGTTACCAGTTTTTTTCTAAGAAGCTGTAGTCTTGAATTCAAAGTTCTGGTCAATATTTAGAATGTAAATGAAACATGGGTGTGACCTGTGATTGGCTGCCAGCAATTGTAGGGATTAGAGCTCTCTGAAGTATCTGGCCTTAATAGTTATATTTCCAGTATTCTTAACAGGCAGAACTTGATTTGTTCTGTTCTACCAGCCCCTTAGAAAGAATTATTTCCTATTTGGTTTCTTATAAAATTGTATAATATATAGCATTTTAGTATCTTGCATCAAAGTCTGAAACATTGCTGTGCTGGAGAGTAAGCCTGGTAAGTCACTGGCATTGCACAACAGACTGGATGGATATAGACTGAGTAATTCTTTGATCCATTCTACAGATCTAGAATTTTTTCCTATTGTGCTTATCTGGTTGTTCAGTAGATGATGATGCAAAGAGCTGTACGATACTGCTCCAATAACAGTGGCTAGCAAACTATTAAAAAGTTAGCCTCCACTCATTACTAAAGGTAGGACAGATCATTTAAATTCTGAAGTGCCATATGTGATGAACCAAGACTAGAAATATCTCCTTATTATGGTTGGTCTATTTTTTAAAAAAAAATTCATCTGTGACCAAAAAGAAGTATTAAGACCCTATATGGTTCACTAGCCCAAGCTTTACCTCAGTGCCTAGAGAGGGACCAAATGCAAGCATGAAACCTAGGTATAAGCTGTTAATATATATTAGCAAAAAGTTTAACATTAATGTATCCTACACAGTTTTTGTTACTGCATGAAGTCTTCTTGTGAGAATGCAATGGAAGAGCACAGTTTAGTATGTGCTTTATCATGGGAAATGCAGAACAAAAGCATACTGCTTACATTTTTAAAAGGTATAAAGTGCATCCAATGTGGAAGATTCAGTTGGATGTATATTGCACTCAAGAATGGCTTAGACCCTTGAAGCTTTTAAAAATCTGTGTGGTTTTTAGAATAAGGATTAAATCTGTTTTCAGGATTCCTGAAGTACAGCAATGAGACGCAGATCTAGATCTGACCTGACTCTTCTGAGTATATTTTTAATTATTTTTAGAAAATAAATTACAAGCTAGCATATTTGCTCATCTCCTTATATAATGGTCCAGCTTTAGAACTCAGTTACGAGTTATTAAGGAGTTTTTTAAATTGCTCCTTTTTAGCTACTAATTTACTATCAGCTGTCTAAAGACAGATTGGTAAGCTATAAATGAAATGCTATAATTATACAAGGGAGTGGGTCACTGACCTTTGGATTGCAATATCTTGTCTCTTTTGTCCTTTCCTTATACCACCCAGTCTACAGGATGAAATTGCATCTTTCTTTTTTTTTGGTTGTCTCAAGAATGAGGTGGTATTGGAAACTAGTGAGGCATGGCACAATGTAGGTGTTCATAGCTTGCAATAATTTAGCCATTTTCATTTTGTTTGATTTTATTAACACCTGTGTCTCCAGGGAACACAGGAGGAGGGGAGGAAAGGAGAGAATACTTCAGCAATAATCTAATGATCAGCACTTACACTCCCTGCCCCCAACCCTGCTGTTATGTCAAATGTCAAGATACCTCACAGCCAAGCAATTTATAGTATAAAATGCATATATATAAAGGAAGAGGTGCAGATGGTAGAAAGCTGTATGTCATGACATACACACATACATGGAGGACAGCAAGGGAGTCATTAAAAATATGGATTTTTTTTTTTTTTTGTAATGCTGTGGCTGTTTGTCAGCTGGTGTAATTGGCATACATCAATGGAACCACTCAGAAATGTACCATCTGAAGGAGTTAGTCACTTAATGGAAGTTATTCAAAATTCTTTATAGCAGAGTAGCAAAATATTCTTGGACAGCATTTAGAGACAAAGAAAAAATACATAAGAAAATACGGGATTGCAATCTGCTTAAGTTTCATCTGCATATTTGTTTCTGGAGTATACCCAAAGATATTGGTGTTCTAGGCAGTAGAACACAAAGATTTGCTGTCAAGTTCACCAAAGCATTCTGAGATTTGAGAAATCACAGTAGGATTTAGTAACAGACCTGATTTAAACATAAATAAATTCAACAGCAAACTTTCAAAGTAAGAAACAAGAGCTATATTAGTGTAATTTCCTTTTCTCCTCTTCTTTAATTGTTAGAAAAGTTTTTCAGTACAGTGTAAATGTAGCATTATATCAGCTTAACATGCCATATTTAACAAAGCTTTTCTTAAAAATTCTATTTGCATTTCATTTCTGAATGTGGTTCCCTGTGTATTGCATTCATAAGACTGGTATCAATACCCATCTGAAAAACTTTGCCAGATTAAAAAAAAAAAAAAAAAAAGCGTAAAATAGCTCAGGTTCATAGTCTTTTTTAATAGGAACTTAATATCTGCAATATGTGACTGCAGTAATAGAATTATTGTGGTTCTATCCTCTGATCCTTTGTATTTGAATTCTGTGTGCACAATCTCAATGGCAGGTTTTGTTCTTTTCTTTGTTTGTTTTCCTGTGATTCATGTATGTGAAAATCTGGTGAGGAGGAGGGACTGAAAGAGAGGAAAGGAAGAATAGGAAGGGTAAAGTGCAAAAAAAATTACACAGATAATTCCTTACCATCACCTGTCTTGTCCTAGGAGAAATTGAAAGTAACACAATTTTTAAGATAATGGTATTTCATAAGTTTAAAGTGTGGAAAGAACAAATCAAGCCTACTGCCTAGTTCCTTCTGATTCTTCATAAATATCCTCATTAATTTTTTTCTTTGGGTACAAGAGTAGAAAATGTAACAGTGTCAAGTTTGATATTTAGCAAAACAAGTTACTGTAGTGAGTGTCTTAGTTTGCTGGTACCATTCTGTATGTTAATAAAAGTGCTCGAGATGTAAAATACTACTTCAATGAAAGCATACTTAAATTGAAAGTATAGAGTGAGCCCTGAAGTAATGGGTTACACTCTAAGAGAAAGCTGACTTTAAAAAATATGTGTAAATTGAAAAGCCCATATTGTTTTTTGAATGACTTGGGTTTTGAGGTCTTAGGACTTTAAGAAAAGTCTTCAGCAAAGCATGTAAGGGTGTGCTGCACTGCAAAGCATGGTGATCTCTGAGCTAACATGGAATAACCTGCCTCTGCAGTCAAAAGCAGGATAGCATGGTGATAGTGCACTTTTATTGTGCACTTCACTTTGAGGTCCTTTCTGTTGCCTGAGCTAGTATTTCTGAATACACACCTGCAGTCTAGAGGTGGCAGCTCATTTAGAGCTACCACAAGCATTTATATATGGCATGGCAAATACATCATAGTAATCAACCTTATCAGATCTGTGGTTTAACCTGCCTGTGAATCATTGGTTTCACTTAGCTGAATTTTTTAATAATCAGGCTTTTTAATTATAATTGAACATAACTAAAGTTTTAAACAAAACATTATTTAAAATTGAAAGATCAAATGATTTTTTTCCCCTGAAAATATTGCCTTACAGAAAAAAACCAAAACAAAACAACAAACCCAGCTGCAATTATTTGTGGGATTAAATTCAAACTTGTGAATTTTCTCAGTTGAGTGAGGGGAAGCATGGGTAGAGAGAAAGACGAAAGGTTATGCAGTGGTAAAAAAACCAAAACACCTGAAAGTGAAAACTGAAGGCATGCTCGAATGGTTGTTTGGATTTGCTATGACTGTCAGTACTCTTAAGCACAGGTTTTGTATTTTGTAAGTTACTATTTTTGTAACAGACAGTAGGAGCTGCAGGCTGTGGCAGTACTGTATTGTTTGCTATTCATGCTTTAGTGCTGTAGGGGCAAACCTCTGGGAAAATGGAAGGTGGTCAGCAGCTGTATGAACAGGCAAACACTGATCTTATCTTCCTCCTCTGTCTTGATCTCAGTCTATCATCTGTCATGTGTTGTTGCTATGTAAATGTGCGACAATGAAATGAAGTCAGTGGAGAGAAGCATAGCCCACTGTTCACTAAAGAGCCAGAGCCACATGGTGTGCATGTAGACAATATAGTTGCCCTGGCAATGTAGGAGGGAGGGAAGCGTATTAATAGAGTCAAGAATTTACATCCACTTGTGTATGTGCCCATACTACTACTTTCTGCATGTTGATAACTGTCTGTTTCTTAATTCCATCACCTCCACAGACAGTGAAGCTGTCTTCTCTTCCTGCAGGTGAAATGACTAACAGTACAGGTTGTGACTGTCTGTGAATGCTAGTTTGAAATGTATTTCATAGACAGTGTTCCAGCCATCTGTGTGCTAAATCTATTTAAATGGAGGACAATTTAAACCCTCATGGAACTATGCCTCCATCTATCTAGTTGACTTCACCAAAGGCAGACTGCAGTTTTAGTTAAGAAATACGTGTAATAAAATGTTAGACTTCTGGGTTTTGTCTTTTCCTTTCCCTATTGTATATTTCTTTGGAACAAATCAAGACCCCTAATGAACCTTGATCAGTGGATTGTTGGGATTTTTCAGAGGCTAACAGTTGCTGTGCAGCACTAGGAATCAAACTGAGGTTGTAAACAGAAAGTCAGCGATGGTATGTACCGCTCTGACCCAAACAGTATTTTGCTGAGTGAGGTGACATGCTGAACAGCACCTCCTTCTCTAGGGATAAAGGTGAAATAATCCTGCACTCATCCTCATGGGCAATGCTTCCACTTGCTGTTACATCAGAGTCCTCAGGATACTGAGAAAGCATAAAGCATGAAACCTCACCAGAGCCATAAGCCTCTCCTTCCCTCTCTCGTCCGCTGTTATTGTAACCAGACATCAGATCCCAGATGGTTTCTGTGGTAGTCTTTGGGAGATACTGGCAATAAAGTTCCAAAGGAACAAAACTATTTACTTCTATATGATAGGGTTTTTTTGTTATTCCTTAAAAGTTTCCTGATGGGTGAAACAAATAAATGGGAGGCACTGAATTCGACAACTTGTTGCAAGAAACAAATAGGTACATGTTCCCCAGACTGTCACTGCTGATGGCTTGTGGTCCCTTTTTTTCATACTGTCATTAATAATACTATGGCTAAGCATGCTTCTATCTACCTAATAGACTTCGTATAGCAGCCTGTGCCAGGACTGGTAACAGTTGATAGAACCTCACAGTTACTGGTCTGGAAATAAGGACAGAATCTATTTGCATGGCTTGTCAGTAACATTCAAGATGCTGTAGCTGTTCTGTATTTGTTCCTTATTTCTGCCTACGCCCACCACCACAGTCACTTCTTCTTTTCAAATCCTGACTCATTTTAAGAAAGGCAGCTTTGGTGAGTACCGTGTGTCGCTGGCATGTCTGAAGTCATAGTATGTCAGTGAAGTAACCACAAGATAATTCTAAAGATCTAATTTGGAGATTGAAATAGCAGGAAAACTGGAACTTATATGAAAAGGACTGGCTTGGTAGTGCTCTTGAAATTCTGTTCAGGAAGGTGCTTTCTGAAGTTGTTGGTTAGAAGAGTCAATGACTGGTCTCTTGGTCTGGTACATAGGGAAACTTCCTCAGTCATCTGTGCATTGGACATTATGCAAGCTTTTCAGTACTATATTAAGATTTTTTTCATGTCTGTGAGCATATCGTGATTGGAGGTGGACGGGTTTGATTTGTCAGCATTAATGGTTAATTTTCTGTATGCTCAGAACGAAATTCTTTGCTTAAAACACTTTTTTATTTTTTTTTCTTTCTCCCCACCCTCCTTTTTTATACAATTCACTCTACCACTTTGATCTACTCTGAAACACATAGGTTATGTCAAATACCTCACATTCACTTCACTAACCTGTGCAACCACAGCAAATATTTGCCCAAATAACCATTTAGCTTTTCAGCTAGGCACAGGTATGCAATTTTGCAATTTTGTATGCAAATTATTTAGCTGTGACTTTCCCTGTGCTTCTGTATGGAAGTAATAACTGTATTTTTTGCCTGAGACAGACCCTCTTTTAACAGTAAAATATATTGTCCCCTTAAACATAAATTTTTGCGTATGCTCTTTTACCTTTCACTATGACAGAAGTTATTAATAAACCACTAAAACTAGTAAAATTGTCACCTGTTCCTTTAGTTTTCTTTTACTTTCCAGCCCCCCACACTTCTGTTCATCTCTATAAACTCCTTTTCCTTCCAAGAGCTTTGCTAAATGCTGTGTTGATCACAAGCAGTATGATAAGGCTTGGGCTAGTGTGATGTGCTAAACTAAACATAAACTTTCATCTCCTTCCACACCTGTACTTTTTGTGCATGAGCAACATGCTATCAGTATTTTAACCAGTAATTCTCAGAGTATCTTCCTCTTGCTTATGACAAACTGCACTTCCCAGCATTATGTGCGTTCAGATAACTTGAGGACCCCATAATTTCCCTCAGACAAAGAATTATGTGATGAAATCTGTTCAGACCGACTTCAGCCAAGCATCTGAACTAAAAGCTCCCTTAGAAGGAAGAGCAGAGAGTCTATCTTCCTTCACAGTACTTCACTCTGAAAGTTTATAGTTTGTTCTTTACAGGTACACAGAGTTTGGTGCTAGATTAGGTCAGTGTCCAACTTGTAACAAATCCAATGGAAAGGTTTAGGCTATCCTCTTCCACGAACAGTGACTTTTTCTATGTCCTCCCCAAATCTGAACATCACATAGCTACTTGATACTGCAGTTTAAAACTCAGTGGAAATAATTTAGTCAAATAGAATGCAATTATCTGAGTCTTGTATTTGATTAGGACACTAGGGTTAACAGCTTGATAAATAGACTGTGGTCAACTGGGCCAGTAGTGGCTACAGAAATTCAAAGACTTAATCTTATATCTTGTCTGAATGCATTCACTTCAGCAGAAAAATATCCTCATCCTACATAGGGAAAATCCTTTTGTTCAAAACCTGAGGGAGAAACTCAATGTGCCACACCATCTGTGCCAATTTCTGGAAGAGGCTTCTTTTCTGAGTATTGCTTAGCCTTACCTGAACAGATGGGATCTGATGCACCTTAGTATACGTCCAAATTAAAATATTAATTTCAGTAGAGCAGTTAATTCCTTGCAAGATTTTAGGCCTAGTGGTCACTGTTATGTTACAAGGGACATCATTAAAGCATTGTATAAAAACTACAATTTCAGTTCATGAAAGAATTAAGAAAAAACATTTTAACTTACAATTCTACATTAACCTATATTTCAGAAACCAATGGGTAACATATTCTGAGGAGTTTAATTGGATGCTGTTTATAAACTGACTATACCTAATCTGGATTGATTCCAAGATGGCTATTATTATGCTAAACCGAACAATGAGACCTCAGGTTTACTGACAGCTATGATGATAATGTATTTGATGCGTAGATAGTTCTCTCGTATGAATTTCTGATCTGATGTACCACATGAGAGGCATGTGATGTAGATAACCTAAGTTGCCACTCATCCTACTATAGAAATAATGTGTCCTTTGATAGCTGATTACAATAACTATGGCAATATACTGCTGCTGAGAACCCCTTCTTAACTGACTTTGAGTGCTGGTTAATTTAATGTCTCACTTTTTTAGAAGTTCAGTGCTATGAGCTCTGTACTTCAACTAAAATACTATGGTAATTACTCACTGGGGATGAATATAAAGTTTCACTATGTAGTCAACAAGCACCTATCTCCAGCAGGAGCAAGATTCAGTTGTATGCCCAGCTGATCTGCTGAGTATGGTGTTCAGTCCACCATGCTCACCGCTCTCTCATTTGAGGAATTCCACACACCACAAACATTACTCAGAGCTTATAAAAAGGGTAACCTTCTGAATACCCTTTAGAAGGTATTTACAAGTCCTCCTTACTTTGCCTTTCCTACCACAGACCACCTTGTAATCTAAATTTCCAGTCTAGGTTGAACATTCTCATGGGTAACTGTCATTGGATTGCTCTGCTTCCTTGACTATGTACTAATAATCTATCCTACCCAACCTCAGTTTTAAATAAGTTGAGCAGTCTAGCCTACATTTATCATCTAGTCTCTCTCTACTTAACAGTCAATAGAGAGAAAAAAATTCCAGAGAACATGAGACATTTTATTTTCAGATGGCATTAGTAGTTCACTGAGAAAAAAAAATAAGGAGGCTAGGGGATTTGCACAAGTAAGCCCCTCATCACCAATACTGCTACATTCTAATTAACAGTGGAGATCATAAAAAGTAGATGTGCAGATTTTTCACTTGGTCCATTTCTGAAATTGTTACCTGATCCTGAAGAATAATTTCAGAGAAGCAAAACTGGTGGCCAAGTTTCTATTTCAGAGTTGTGGGATGTGGAAGAAACGTATCTTTACATTCTCCAAAAATGGCAAAATACAAGGGACTTGTTGCTCCATATTTACTAGCTTAAATAGTTATAAAATTCGAAGATACTTGCAATTTATATGCAGGAAAAGTTTTCTTTGATCCCTTTTTAGGTGCCTATAGGTACGTTTTAGGTGCCTTAGGTGCCTACCTATACATTTAGGTAGGCAAACCTAAATTTGAAAAACATGTAGGTGGGGGACAGTCTGTTTGGATAAAATACCCATGCAGTTAAAGGGATATACTATTAAATTCTAACTTTAAAAGTTATTAAATAACTATCCTGAGTATCAAAGTCAGCTAGAATTGTCCTTAATGAACCAGTGTGTTCCAAGATAGAGGCAGACAAAGCTTCTGTTATACCGGTGAATTAAAACAATCACAGCAGACTCTTCATTGGGCTTCAGTTATGCATGGAAGTGACTAAAAGCATAACTACAAAATAATAAATATTTTCTGATGTCAGTAACTTTTAACTGGATTTCAGTTTATCTGTTTTTGAGTTTTCTGTCAGGATATTTTTTTATATGCAACAGTACAATGAGTAATCTTCAGGATAATACCTCAAATGATGCAAGTAACCAAACTTGGGACTAAAGATTTTTTAGCTGTAAGACAAGAGTACATAGCTAGCATTTGAGGGGCTTTTTCCCCACTGTGTTGGAAACGCAATGAAAGCCAGCATGAAAAACTGAAAGAGACCTTTGAAGTCACAAATCTAAAAGCTGACATTCAAATTACCCTTAGTTCATAAAAAATGTAAATTATTTCTCTAATACATACTGTAAATGCTTTCATATGACAAACATTTTTTACCCAACTTTGTTGTGCTCTGCTAGATTAAAATGTGTCTTCTCTATACATAATAGTCTCTTCATTTTCCTTGTCATCAAATAGACCTTCATATAAAACTACAGGCTGCTTGCTTCTCTAAAGATTCTGTGTAATAAGACTGCTTGGTTTTTCTTTTTCCTTTAGCGAGTTACCAAAAAACTGTTCAAGTGTATACATACTAACAGATTCAAAAGGTAAAGAAACTCAGTGCTGATGAGAAAGCAACATGTGAGCTTTCTTTACGTAATCTTAAATTATAAATACCAGAAATAGAAAGGTTTTTTGTTGTTTTTTTTTTAAAATGAACATATATTAACTGCAAAACCTGGGTTTTTTGTCAAATTTCAGAAGCAGTTTGTTCTCAATCACAATGAACTGACAAGCATACATAGTATCAAAGTCTTCTTGGGAAAGTATTACTTTTTTTTGAAAATTTAGGTCATACCTACATAACAAATTGACATAATCCTCCCAAACAGAGACTTATCATAAAAATCCATTTATTTCCACGTTCTATCTGAATACATAAATCTACACAAATCCAAATTGATTTAATAATTTCTTCTGAGGGATATTTAACAAACAATTATTTTTTCAATCCATGCAGAGTCAAGAGAAGATACTTGAAAGGCTTACTCCAATATGATGTTTGATGTTTTCATGACAGGAGAAAACCAAGAAGAGACAAACTAAACATACATTAGTCCATGGCACTGATTCTGAGGGCCTGGTGCTGATAACTAATTCAAAATGTTCACTATACTTTTATTCTTTTTCTTTTTTAATAACTTTTTTTTTTGCATTCACCAGAAGTGAATGCAAAGATGGAGAAATTGCCTCATATTCTTTAGCATCTTTGCTGGGTTTCGAAACAACAAAGGAAGCTTCTATATCACAGATTGAATCAGTGAGATGGCAAGGGTCTCTGTAAAAAGAGTGAATACACAGGTGCTCAAGACTTCAAAATGTGAAGTTAATTATCTTTTGTAGTTTTAGGAATTTATCTGGCTTTATTACCTACTTGCATCTTAAAAGCTGAATATGTTTGAGATGCCCTCAGTCAGCAAGTTTTTTTGAAGGTCTGGGCATTGAAGAGACAGAAAAAAGACATTTCTGTGAGCTGAATGTTTAAAGAACAACCCCATCTCTTCCGACTGCTGTCAAGATTGGCCTTTAAACAGAGGAAGTTAGTTAGGCCTCTTTTAAGGAGAAAGTTCACCAAAGATTATTTTGTTATAAATCTTAGGGAATATTAACAAAAAATAATAATAACCTAAGTTGTCACTCATCCCTCCACTGAGCTGCTAAGTAAGGACAAACAAACCATTTCCTGGTATTAGATTTGTTCTCATTGCAATATTAATTTATTCTATTGTGTTCAGAAGAAGCCTTCCAGTGCAGGAAAATAAAGGAATGAGAAAAAAAAGACAAGATTGTAGTCAACTTTGGAAGTCTGTTTGCAGAAAAGTGATTTCTGGCAGACTAAACATCGTAAATTTTGACACTTCATGTAATGACAAATGTTCCTTCTCATGGAAACATCTCTTTCTAGGCATAAGAGCAGCATCTCAATTTTAGCATGTTATAATTAAATGGTGATCTTTACCCCAAGCGACATAGTGCATAACTGAGACAACTGAGTTAGGAGGCTTATTTGCTTAGGTAGCCCCTACATAGGTGTGCCAATTACACAGAAGCTGTCAAATGTATAGAAAGCTTTGAGACAAAAGCCCCCAAATTTAGCTTCCCAAGACTGTGCACCAGACTTCCTCCTTGAGGAGGAGGCTCTTGGGGGAATGTGCAATAAATATGAACAAGCTCTAGTTACTGGAAAAAATTTACAGTCTCATCCAGTATAACTGATACTACTGGAGCCAGATTTTGAAATTAACTAGCAAAGATCTCTGCAAGAGATCTTTTTAACTGAGACCCTGCAACCTGATCTTTCAAGAGCTCAGTGGCCAATGCCATGAAATCCACCCTGGTGGGCATTGACCCACTGCAATGGCACAAAGCTTTTCATCAAACTATTTGCATAGAAGTGATTGCTAACTCCACCAGCTGTACTGCCTACATGCATGCCCCAGCCCTGTTTTAGCATACTAAGTTCCTTATGGCCTCATTCTTTCTCAAAGCAAACCAGTTTCTATTCCTCAGTTCACACTGATGATGTTCTGTGTAGCTTCTGATCTGTTTAAATAGCCCAGTGTAGCCATGACTAACAAACCATTTGTATTCACAGCACCAGCTTCAGGGGAAAGACACATGGTGGCTATCAAGGGATTTGAACACAGAACAAAATACAAATACTCAACCTGCTTTAAATAAATAATCTTTCTTACTATAAAGGAGCTTGAAGCACTGAGCCGTGGCCTATTCTGAAAGGCTCTTCTCTGACATGCTGAGTTGTTTCTTTCAGTATAAGAAACCACCTCCTTCCTAGCAGCTAGAGTAATCAATAAACTGGATCCAGATTACTGAAAGTGCTCATTTAAATGGGTAAGAGAAAGAGAGAGAGGAGTGGGTATAGTTCCATGGCATTCATAGCTTGCATGTATATTTTGTATTTATAAACAGGGATGAGCTTTGCCATTTTTAGTGATACTTTGAATCCTGTTTTTCCATCTGAGTATTCAACTTGCTATCTGTCTAATCAAATTAATCATTTTGGGCATATTTTGGCTTGTTTTTCAGGTCAGTCATATATAAACAAGCACATTAACACCAGTTCAGCTTCCCTTGTTCACCTGCATAATGCTATTGAAATCATATGCATGTAAAAAGGAGTAGGTTTTGGCCTCTTTTCTAGGCTGTTTTATTCACTGAGTAAAGGGTCACCCTTTAAACTAGTTGACCTCCTGTGTATTCCTATTGCCAGAGTCAAACAGGTAGACCCAACGTGTTGGTTATGCATACCAAAAACTCCTGTTAAATCTGATGGGAAGCTAGGGAGAGCCTTTTTTTTTTTTTTTAAATGAGGATAATGTTAGTTTTCTGAATGAAAATAATTACTGATATCAGTGAAAAAGATGGCATTTGTGCCTTCAAATGAAATTTGTTAGAGGTCTGGTAACATGTATGCAACAGGCTGCTTTTTGTTGCTTTAATGCTTAGTTAAGCTGTATTTTTAAGGCATGGAATTCACTTAAGGTTGATAGAATATTAGATAAATAAATTTAAGATAGATAAAAACACAAGTACAGTACTTAACTTGACACATAGCATTACCAACAAAGTAGTCTGTAGACCCTGAGCCTGAAAAGTATATGGAAGTTCTTCATGTCAGCTGGGTGTTGAAGGTTGTGTTTTATGAGTACAGTGCATTAATTGATAGATATGAGGTAGCAATCAAAATGTAAATAGAACTTGGTTTACATTAGTGCCTAAGTTTGCTGTATAGATATATTATATATGCTTTTAGGAAGCTGGTCTCAATTTCAAAGCATATCTTTAATTCATGAATTGTTAAAATGAATTCCATTTGTGGCTTAAAAAATATTGTGATTAAAAAATTATGCTTTTTCTGAGCTGAATCAACTTCATAATTTCACTTTATTCCTGTATTGAAAGCTGAACCAGAAAGTAGTCCTCTTGTTTGTTCCAAAAGCATTGCTACCTTTTTTAATATTGTAAAATAATTTTCAGTTGACTGATTGCCCTTTAGTGGATTCTAATACACCCAACTTAGGTTAAAGGCAGTATTTTATTGTTGTTATCGGTATATGCTTCACATATTTAAAGGACCCTATTCTGAGGCACATGTTGTAATGTACTGTTTCTAGTTATGCATTTATGGCTTGTATATGATACCTATACAGTGAGATGAAAGTTCTAAGCTGCTCTGCCT
The DNA here is from genome assembly GCA_026212715.1 of Elanus axillaris. Taxonomy (NCBI): domain Eukaryota; kingdom Metazoa; phylum Chordata; class Aves; order Accipitriformes; family Accipitridae; genus Elanus; species Elanus axillaris. The sequence continues at coordinate 26,960,790 of JANZLQ010000092.1, forward strand.
TCCACTAACAGTGAATAGAGGAACAGGCACATACACCAATAGTGATGATTTTTACCCTTATCCTTCTGTTCAAGTGTCCTACAGGTCTCGTTCTTTTGTATGTATAAAAATAAAGTCATTTTCAGAATCTTAGATAAATTTTCTCCTCCCTAGATGACCTGATAATGCCTGTGCCTGCTGTATGTGATAGAGAAGTGTAACAATGTGCTCATTCTCATAGCAATGATAGTTCAATGTGAGCAGTCTCAACACAGAGATGAGTGAGTGAGTGGCCAATTCTCACCTCTGATGGAAAGGTCTCTTGGGGATAGCTTTTATGTGATGACCTACAAACCTCCAATTCAGGAGGCAATTAGGTGACTATCTGGATTATGCCATTTTATTCTAGGACAGCAATCAGTTAATAACCCATCTGCTAATATGTGGGAAATACATCCCCTTTCCCCTCATTTGCAGACTGTATTACGTGTGTTATTCAAAACCAAATATTTACACTCAAATCAATGCATAAGCCTTAAACATATTACTGGAATGTTCACCACAGGCTGGTATCTTTTGTCTTCTGGAACCTAACTGACCCCTACCAAAATAATTTTAAAATGCTATAATTATCTCAAAAGTTATGTGGGAATACTTTAAATAAAAAAATGTTTATTTTGTAGTTAGGTATACTGTTACTAATGGCTACATTTAGTGATGGAGACTATAAACTGTAAATCATACCAGTGTTTCCCATGGCAGAGCAAGCTGCAATCGTGATCTGACAGTGCCCTTTGACCCCTCTAAGGAAGGCATAGTGAGAAGTATGTGAGGACATTATGCTTGATTAGTCTCTCCCTAGTTTGCCGGGGTGGGAAGATAATTGAAAACACAATGGACTTTGGAAATTGAAGGTTCTGAAATGTACTTTGCAAACACATGCAATTTTAAATCTATAATGTGTCATCTATATCAGCAGTAGATGTTGTCTTCATTACATAAACACAATTCTTCTGCTAATACAGTGCAAATAGGGGTTAGGCAGCATCTGCAGCTATTGTAATCCACACTTCAAACAGCAGTAACCATTTTATATTCTTAAATTCTGAGAATTAAGTAGGAGCTTGGAATAGAAGAACTGATTGGTTGATATCATGTTCTCTGATTTATAGCGTTCAATAAATAAGTTGAATTCTGAAGTGATCTTATAAAAAAATTAACAGTACAGCTTATAATTGAGGAGAATTGGGAACTGAGGAAAGAAGGAATTTGGTTTAGCTATTTTAATACACTGCATGTATAAGCTAGTACCAAGACTATTATTCTGGATGTTTTCTGGTCTGTTGAGTCCTAATGTAGCTAATCTCCAACAGATAGTGCTGTCCAGGGTTCCTGTAAAACAATCATCAGCAAACATATTTATTAACCTTTGTTATTTAGTTTTCTGCAAAGTGCAGGCCACCCTGCTGAACAGTCTACAGCATTTATTTACAATGCTGACTCCTATTAGATATCATTAGGTACATAATAATTATAATAATTATGTGCATTGCTTAGGCTACCCTGCTAAATAACAACCACTTTTATTCAGAAGTCATAATTGCACCAGCTAGACTTAAAATGAAATCTAATTAGATTTCAGTTCACCCCCCTCCACATATAATCTATATCCACTGTACAGCTATGAAACCTGTCCAGCAAAGATTAATTCATTTAGCCTGAAACAGTATTATCTCTATGGTCTGTCAGGTGAAAGTTACGAAACAGTGAACATTTTGTAAAAGCAGAGTTGTTGCAGAAGAACTTCAGGAGTTTTGTATGACTTCTTGAAGGCATAATGCTTTTTTCACAGAGCTATTTCAGCAGTAAATACATTGGGGTTTTATAGTCATAGCTGCATTAATGAACATAATTCTGTAACTCAAAACTGGGATGTAACCTTAAAATTAACTGTTAGAAGTTTCCTGAGTTTTGCAGATTTGAATCTGATCTTAATGTGAAGCTATAGTCTTGTGTGAAATTAAGAAAGTCTGCAATCTTTTGGGCAACAAAAGGTGGAAAAACAAACTTACAAGGCGAAGGAAGTACAGAAGTGTCCTGGTTTCAGCTAGGATAAAGTTAATTGTCTTCCTGGTAGCTGGTACGGTGCAATGTTTTGAGTTCAGTATGAGAAGAATGTTGATAACACTCTGATGTTTTCAGTTGCTGCTATGTAATGCTTATACTAAGTCAAGGATTTTTCAGCTTCTCATGCCCAGCCAGCGAGAAGGCTGGAGGGGCACAAGAAGTTGGGAGG
>JANZLQ010000092.1:26963164-27005398 GCA_026212715.1 Elanus axillaris
CTCATGCCCAGCCAGCGAGAAGGCTGGAGGGGCACAAGAAGTTGGGAGGGGACACAGCCAGGGCAGCTGACCCAAAGGGGCCAACGAGGTATTCCATACGATGGGACATCACCTTCAGGAAATAACTGGGTGGTGGGGGGGGGGTGGGATCACAGCTGGGAGACTAACTGGGTGTCGATCGGTGGGAGGTGAGCAATTACTCTGTGCACCATTTGTACGTTCCAATCCTTTTACTATTACTGTTGTCATGTCAATTAGTGTTATTATTATCATTATTACTTTCTTCTTTTCTATTTTATTAAACTGTTCTTATCTCAACCCACAAGTTGTACTTTTCCCAATTTTCTCCCCCATCCCACTTGGGGGTCTGCAGGGGGAGTGAGTGAGCAGCTGCATGGTGCTTAGTTGCTGGCTGGGGTTAAACCACGACAAGAAGTGAAGTAATCTTTCAAACTACCTGATGATTCATTTACCAAACTTATTTTCTTTCACAGGACAGAGCCATGGATTAGCTGATACCTTCTTAACATTGACCATTTTCCCTGGCATATGACCCCATTCGCACATACAATCTTTTTGCAGGGCAGTAGCTGGCCTTATTCAACCTATGACCATGGAGCATTTTACTGTATAAGAAGTCTCATTAAATGATTGCTGTAAAAGTTTTAAAACCTCGGATGCACCCAGGAAGGCAAACAAAGTGTGTGGAGTGGTCAAGAAATACACATAAGGAACAGATTCAGTTCTGAACATCTAACAGGTTAGGAGTGGCACAGATCAGGATGGTCTACAGATTATTTTTTCCACCAAGGGTTTTAGAGAAGGGAGCAGGTTCTTTAAAAAAGGCCATAAGTGAATTTGAGTACCCATAACAAGTCGTTCAGTGGCAGCTTTTTGCCAGGTACTCTAAATGTAACTGGAAACAGTCATTAGTGCAGTAAAAACTGTGCTTGTATATTTGAAAACCACAGACTCTACTGCTTAGTAGAAGTTATGCTAATTGGGGCATTAAGTAGATGGTCCAAAGTGGGAAGGGGGGTAGGTGTATTCGTACCAGTCCTGAGGATGTTTCCAGTCTGAAATCTATTTATGGTGTTCTGCTAGGGCAGGAGGCTGACCCATGGCAACCTCAGTCTCTCCTGGAGTTGCTCAATTCCCACTTATTCCAGTCCCACTCCAAAGCCAGCTGATACTTCCCAAACACTAAGGTGATTTCAAACAGCCGCATCCAATTCCAAAGCTATTTCTTCCTCTATCCACAAAGGCCCTGTGGTCCTTTCAGCTCACTCTACTTTTCTGCCACAGATTTCCACTCACTTTATATAACTAAGTTTGAGGGTTTGAACTTGAAAACCTCTCTTTGGAGACTGCCTGAATTTAGCAGCTTCCAGACTCTGCAGGTGCTGTGGTGACATTTTCTAAGTGCCAACATTTTGACTGGCCGTTTTGATTGCTGTACTGTGTTATGTGCCTTGTGTATTGTTTTCAGGTAGCTCCTGCTTGGTAGAGGGAAGTTGTAGTTTTCCGCTGCTGTATGCAAAACTGTTTAGGCCAATAGTTTCCTTAGTTGCCTGACACAGTGTTGGCCTCTGTATCATAAGAGTTAGACTGCTACTAGTTTAATTCTAGCTTGTAACCATTCATTCTAGGCTGTGATGTCTATACTGCCCTTATCTGGGGGTAATAACCTATCCTTCCTTACCCTTCCCAAGAGAGGTGCCAAAAAAGTGGCCGTTGGTCAGTCTGTGGGCAGTGTTGAGTACATACCTCCTGGGAAACCATTTCAGTCTATGTTTTCACTATAACTACTGTCATCTACAGTAATGATACCAGATCTGACTTAAAACTACATTGTTTAATTCCTTATAGGAATCCTATTGCAGTGCTAGCAGGGTTAGTATGGCCGATCTTAAAGAAAATTCCTTTATTTCTATAGCTACAATGGAAACAAAGGGCCATATGAGCATGTACAAACACATACATGTATACACACATATATATGTTCTCTGAGAGACTGCCTTCTAAAGTTTTTCAGCTAGAATGTTAGAACCTTTCCCCCTGGAATAACACTGAAACAATGACATCAGCGCTTCATGTAAGATTTCCATTTCTGTGCTTTATTCTGGTTGGCCAATTCTCTTAGTGATTCTGAGCATGCATACCTATTTAATGCATGTGTATATCCACAGGCACTTCATTTGTCTCAGTGGTACTGATTGAGATGTATTCATCCAGAAAAAGATGGGTGATGGGTATTGACAGGCACAAGATATTAGGAAGGGTGCAAAAGTAAATCTGCTTCAGGAGTTTTGGAATAGCTAACCGATGGACTTTGAATTCCTTGAAAGTTCAGCTTATTATTACTCTGCAGTGCAGTGCTGTGCACTGATATCTTTGTTCTTGTGGCATCAGCAATATCTTCTTTTTTCTTCTCAGCTTATGAATCAGAAGTTACGTGCATCTGAAGTTGCCTGAAAAGGTTATATAGACTGTGAGAGAAATGAATATTGTAGGCTGACATGGACCAAATTCTTGTGATAGCTGTAACCGTCAGATTTACCCATCCATATCTAAATAAGGTGGGCATTTGGCTTTCAAGACCACCTGAAAATCTCTAATATTTGTGGATCTTTGAAATAGGTTGTTCTGAATCCTTAGGTATTTTATTGTGGGTGATGATGTTCTGAATATAGCTACACAACTGGAACAGGTTACCCAGACATGTTGTGGAATCTGTGCAGGTTTTCAAGAGCCAGCTACAGAAAGACATGGCTGTTCTAGTGCTAACAGTGGTCCTTGCCTGAGTGGAAGGTTGGGCTAGCTAACTTCCAGTGTTTCCTTCCAACTACCACTCCTATGAATCTGTGATTGTCTGGAAAATAATGTTAATTTTTTTTGTGTGGAGTATAACTCCTATAAATTGACTTGAAAGCTTCAAATCTGCATACCGTTGTTTTCGTGTTCCTCTTTAGTTTTATGAGATAAATTAGTTATAACCAGAATACTGAGAGAGATCTGAATTTTGGCCATGAACTGTCAATATGAGACTTTCTGAATGATAAGAATGTTGGAAAATCTGCAGTAATCACTTAAACCTAGTTGGCTTTCAACTTCAGTGCTGGCCTTTCCTGATTGTGTTTTAGGATTACTTGTTTGTCTCAGTTTGGGAACTCCCAGTCAAGAAAGGATTGGGACTGTATTGATTTTAAAAGTATAGAAGGATATCCTTGACACAAGGGAAATTATTTAGGTAGAACTACACTTGAAACAAGCAATATCATGTTATATGGTCATTCTTAATTTACATTCAAATGAATCTACTTGTCAGCAGGGAAGCTGATTAAGTATCCTATATACATTATTATGCAATATTGAATACACAGATAAGAAACAATTCTGAGTTTCTAATAAACTATTCAGGATTGTAATCAAAGTCACTACTGAACCTTAGTGGGAAGACTTGCATGACTGGGAAATTAGAATAGCAGATAAATAACTTTTTTAGGGAAGTCTGAATTGATGAACATGAAGAGGATTGCAGTCTACTTTTACTTTAGTGGGTTTACTTGTTTCAGTGTCATTCATGATTTGAAAATGTGTGGTCTCACATAGAAAAGGATCAGTGCTATTGCAGACAAATCTTGCGATAGGTGACTTCTATAAACAGGAGAACCAAGCAGCTAATCAAGCACCTGGTTAATATATGTAGTCAAAATAAATATATAATCAAGATCAGAAGCTTACATGGTGCCCATAAATAATAACAATGCTAATAATAAAGATGTAAATTAGGTGAAGGTATTCTGGTTTTAGTAGAAACATTCATAGTTTGAGGCTGCTTGAATTCTTTTGTTAAATATTAAGAAATCATGGGCAAGGAAGCAATAAGATTTTAGGTGTGGTTTGTTGCTGTTGTTTGGAGAGAAAGGGAAAATAATTACTAAAAGATATATAGAGATATATAACAAAGGCAATGTATACAGAAATAAAACCAAAGAAAGGATAGATTTCTGTTGATGACTATAAACTAGGAATTGTAAGAACAGTTTGGAGTTTTTATTTTTAAAATGCCATGAACAAAAGAACCTCAGTGAGTGGTTTTACTGTGCTGGATATAATAAAATCAGGTATAATTATAAATAATAGTACAAATGTTCAGTTAACTTCTGTCTTTGGGAAAAGCTGTTCCCTGCTTCTGTATCATATGATACTTATGATAAATTATTGTTACTATAGTTTACCTAACAGAAATCTAGAGGATTATTTTATGCGTCTGCATTGATAAAGGGATCTTCAATCTAAAAATACATAAAAATCAAATTCAGTAGCTGGAATCTGAAATTAAACAAGCGCAGGTGATACAAAATGCAGGTTTCCAAAAGGGAGACAGTGAGCACTGATTACAGGGGCTGTCTAACACTGAAAACATTAAGAGCAGAATGTGAATATTTAAAAATGTCCTAGTTCAACCCAAGCTAAGGATGTTCTCATACAGCATCTGGCCTGTGCTGTGCAGGTGACTGAAATATTTCATGAAGGCTGCAAGTTTAAGATTATGCATTTGTGCTCAAAAAAAAGTTGAGGACTCTGAAAGCAAAGACTTGTTCTGTGGAGAGTCATGCCTGTGGGACAGATTTTCTAAGTGCCTTGGTACCATTTTCGCAAAGGTAATTGTACCATTACCTTACTAGAGGGAAGGAACAGTCTTTGTGAAGGCCCAGTGGTTTCAGTATAAGCCTATGGAGACTCAGGGAGGTGGCACCTGGAAGCATCTAGGAACAGTGCTTGCCACTGCAGATGCCAGCGTTCCTCAGCCAGCAGTCCTACCAAGGGAATTTAAAGCGTCTCTATGGTCAAATGCATACAGTCACACAAACCTGAGATGGTCTTATTTTTTATTTACTGTTGGGGGTTTTTCTGGGTGTGGGTACCCTCCTCCTTCAACTCCCCCTAATTTTCAAGGTCCATTGACATTTTGATCTCTTCTCTTTTTGAACCACAGAGTTTCTCTGTATGGTTTAAGACTCACAGGTGGTTGCACAGAACTGAGTGAGCCTGATCTAGCTGGCATGGCTACAATCAGTACAAAAGGCTGCTGATTCAGAAGGAGACAGTTACAAAAACACTTCTGAGGAAAACCACAGCATTAGGCAATGCTGTCAAAACCAAGGAAAAGGAAGGATGGAAACAGTCTCTTGAAGTGCCTGACACTGATCTTGCTTGAAACTGGAGTAAGTCAGGCTGCTGAAATGAGTAGTCATGATAGTGTAAGTAAGGTCGGAAGAGGGTCCAACATCTGACTTGTAAGGTGTCAGTGAGACTTGTGAGAGACAGTTTTCACTCCTTTCACAACCAGCAGAAGTTAAGGTTGGTTTTCTATGACTACAATCAGTGGCAATTCTCAATAGAAAAAATGTCTGGGTAAATCCCTGCTGTATGTTGCATTGTATAGAAAGAGTACTGCTTCCTGATCTTCAGCTACATTCTGGTAGCTTTATTTTTTAAATATTGTGCTGCTTAGCTTAAGTAAGCAGCAACAGAACATGGCACTTTCTGGAGAGGAGTGCTGCACAAGCAGTCTGGTGTGCTTCCACTGACAAATGTTGAAAAGGGAAGAAATTGTAAGACTAAATATGTTTTTGTGATTTTTGATATACTGTTTCTGTATTATGAAACTCTGACCATGACTGGTATATATCTCAAAATAATTCAATTTTAATAAAGGAAAGTTGGGACAAACTATCTCAGGAATGCAAAATGTCATTAACAGGATGTGAATAAATACATAGTAAGCCTGGGAGCTCATAGGGGCAGCTTGCTCTCTTTCATCTTGCTTCTATGTCTTTGTCTATATAAAAGAGTTGGGACTTAAATTTTAAAATGGGAATGTTTTTGAATAAGTGTGTTAAACGTAGAAACCCAATGAGACAGTTTTTAGCAATCTACTGTCCTAACAACGATTTTTTTTGTGACCATTTGTTAAATCAACCTAGGGTTTTGTAGTTCACTTACTTATAGAGGTAACAAATACTGGAACAGGCCCTGCAACAAGAACCTTTAACTTCATTTTAGGGGCAGTAGAATCAGCTTAGAGTGAACAACTTGTAGTCCTATGTGTTGCATTGCCCTAGGCTGCATCGGTCCAGGGAACTTACTTTGAACTATGTCTGGAAATTATTGAATACATTTTTGAACACCCCTTCATTGAACTATATGCTCCTTCTATGGAATGGAGAGTGAAAAGGCAGAATATTTATCCCAATATTTTTATATTAATTGAATATGTAGCTTGATGGCTTATGGAATATCTTTTTCCACAAATACAGTTAAAATAGTTCTGTTAAATGTTAAAAAGGCAGAGGTGAGGCATGACTCAAACTGGGTTAAAAAGTAGACTTAATATCATCACTACACCATACTCTATTATCTACAAATTAGTGAAGTACATTCAAAAAGGGAAAATTATCTTGGTTTTTTTGAAATCTGTCCCTGACATCTGACACCGATGTATTTCACATCAGTGAAGTTTATATCTTGCTCACAATATTTGTAAGATCTCTGATATTTTTCCTTCAGCAGAATAATTGTGGAAGAATACTCTGGTCACTAGATAAATATTGATATTGTGATTTGTCAAACTAAAATGCTACCAAACAAAGTAAGTCTTAGCTTCTTGTATTTTCTGCTCACCTCTGTATATGTTAAATCAAAAATAGCAGCAACTTGCATTGAAATTTAGTATTTTCTCAGATAGTTACAAGGTACAATGCACCTAATAAAAACCATGGGCAAAAAAGCATATTAATTTTTATGCCTGCACTGTAGGCGTAATTCTGTTCCTCCACATATTATTAATTAAAAGTGGCTTGATATTTTTACTTCTTTTCTTTAGTATAGTGTGACCATAGGTGGGGAGTGATTTCTACAGGAATACAGGCATTCTGCAAATCCATCTATTTTTGCAAGTGTAGGCACATAAGATCTTACGTGCTTAAGCTTACAAATATTTTTTTAAGTTCATATAAATCATCCTACAGCAGATATTGAGATATATGTCCCTCACTTAAAACTCTTGGTGATCCATAAACCACACGTGCTTTGGAAGTGGCAATTCTAGCAATTGGGAATTTGGAATGTTTTTTCTCTTTTAAAGGTATGTAACTGATCAGTATCATTGTTTTCCACAACAGTGGAGAGTAGAGGAAATACATCCACCTTCTTTCCTCTCTTATACACACAGAGTATGTCAGGCCTCAAGATACCACAGTATTTACAAGCTCATGCTCTGTTAAGTGGACCATGCTGCCACATAGTGGAAGTCTGATACACTCTGTCTTCACCCATTTTATTAAGTTGCACAAATATAAAGATGAAATAATGGGGCTTGTTCATTTATGTAATAATTAACAGCACATTTACACTCCTAGCATATCACTGTTGATGTTTACTATTTGATCAAGTATGATGGATGCCTTGTGGTTGCAGATTCAGATTAGCATAATTTCATCACCAAGGGACCCATGAAAAGGTTCAATTATAGAGCAATCTCATTAATACCAGGGCTTGTTAAAGTAATAGAAATAGACATCCCAACAGCTCTGATATGTATACATGTGCTTGGAATATAATTAATGGAAAAGTAACCCATACCTGAAACAAGCTTGAATGATATGATTACATGATGTACTAGACTGACTGAGACAAACGCTGTTACAATACAGAGAATGTTTTGTTAGATCGGCTCAGAGAAAAAATGTCAGCAAAAATATAGGCAACCTTTCATCCAAAATCTTAACAAAAGATTTATCCTTTGTCTTTAAGTGATACACAGTACCTTCTTTTTTTTTTTTTACCTTTTGATGAAAAACTGTTTAACTCGTGCTGTCCTTTGATAGGGTAGCATGAGAAACAGTATCCCCCCTCCCCCTTTATTGTTAGCTGCTTGATTTTTAAGCAGCCATTTTTCTAAAACTTGAAATAGGAGACTTTACCTCCAAACAAGAATTGTGGTAAGGAAGTTTGTAGAAGTCCTACTTACTGTAGCTGTGAATGTGGGTGGGCAGACAGCTCTTTCTTCGGAGGAGCACAATTCAAATTTTCCAGAAAGGAAAATAGAAAACTACTACAACTGGCACCTGTCATTCATGCATGACAGGAAGGAATTTGAAGTCCAAGCAACAGTCTTACTCTTGCAGATTTTCTAGTGACAGACAAACCCTTTCCCTCATTTTTTTTATCAGTTAAATGCAATAATACTGCAGCTGTGTGGGGAAACTTTTTTTTTCCACAACATAATTTTTCTGTGTCAAGACAATTAGAGTTCTTACAAAATATTTTTTTCATGAAAAATTTTGTATACTGATTGCCATGTTACCATTTACTTACAAATACACCTCCTTTACACTCTGTGATATACCTCCGTATCAGACCCAGGATGATGCAGAGACATTCTACTTTGAATGGTTTAATGCACTGAACATCTTCAATTGCCAGTTGAGAACTTATCCCTAGCCCTCTTTCTCTCATTTGAACAGAGGACCTATTCTAAACATTCAATATAAAACATTTATTTGAACAAATAATACTATTCTTACCAAATAGTTTAGAAAAGATGCTTTGCTAGTACTAATAATACCTGTCTTCTTAGGAGAGTTGTGCACTAAAAGCTGAATGGCCAATCTCGTGAGCTCTGGACTCTCTACTGCTTTAGTCTGTATGCAGCAGACTACTAACTGTATGGAAAGAGACGTCCTTCATTTGCGTGACACTCTTCAGCAGCAGCAGATTTGGAGATATGCAGTAAGAAAGGCCATTAAAATAATTTGGGACAGTCTGGATGTTAAGTTACTGTCTTTTTCATAGTATCATGCTAGAATATGCAGATCCCTCATCCCCTAATGACTCAGAAACTTGGTAACTGTGAAGGACATTTGGAACCAGCTTGATAGTTATCTCTTGCTCCCATTGCAGGGAGAAAGATGGTATGTCCATCCATTTGATGTCAAAATGACCTAGCTTTAATCTGAGAAATGGTGAACTTCTTACTGGCTAAGATCCTGAGTATTCAGGGAAGGCTTGTTCAGAATTCACTAAAGTGTAAATTTATTAGTTCATCCAAAGAAGCCCCATGAGCCCATTCTTATTTGACTTAGTTTATACTGCTTAGTAAGGAGTTTCAAAAAAATCATGAAAAGCAACTCTCAAGCAAGAATAAGAGTGTCAACACAGTCATGCATCTAAGAAAACTTTCTCTTTCAGGCAAAGTCTTGTGACTCAAGAACTTTGGCTCTCAAGAGAGGAAAAACTTCCAGATTTTGACACAATCCTTCCCATTATTTCTGCAAGTGGCTTTAGTTCAGCCTTGCTAGAAAGCCAAAACTGATCTCTGCTCAAGAGAACCATGACTAATTGTCATTTAGTTTGAACCTGTGTGAAAAGCAGTGTTGGATGTTCACCATAAACACAAGGTTGTGAGCTCTGAGCTCTGCCACTGCTCTTCATGTGCCTTGTGTAAAGCTTGGTTTATTTGCCTTATCTTTCAGTGATGATAGTGATTCAGGTCCTTATGCAGAAGCCATTGCTTATGATATATAATGGCTTTAGGCACTATTTAAACCAAAACAAAACATACCCAAAAACAACAACAACAAAAAAAAGACAAGAAAACCCTTATGTAAATCTAGGAATAATCACTCTTTAGCACTGGGAATAGTACTCTGTATCCTGCTGTACTGTAGTAATACTGACTCTTTTCAATGGGATTTTGTTCTTCACTGACTTCACCCACTGAAATTAGCTTTGGATCATGCACTTCGCATGGTATCTGATGTTCCTATGATCAAGCTCTTAATCAGTTAGTGGTCATAAAAATCTTGCATGTCTGCAGAATGCTGTAGAAATGGTAAACTGCAGCAGAGTATGGAAATAAGTATTATAAGCACGGGGACAGCATCTGAGGCAAGAACTTTTTGGCAACATAACTAGCTCTAGTGAAATGGGTCCTGTTAGGAATACAGTAACTCTCTAACAATTCATTGTTGAATCCCTCATTTCCTTTATAGACCTAATTTTTGCTTAAATTAATTTTTTATGGTGATGTGTATATGCTCTGATTTTATCACATGATCTTATTAAATCTACAGTGCTGCATTTTTTACCACTTCTGCTAGTCGATTTTTCTGCAATTTTAAGCAAAATAATTCTAAAAATACTTGAAAGCTGATGAATGACTCATACTGTAGTTCATTGAACACCATAAAATATTCGGTGACTCAGAGTCCTAGCACAAACCAGAAGTCCAAAAAAGACTCTATTATTCACAATGCAGAGGTACAAAATGTGAAGACTTCTAAATCAGGCATTAGAAGCTATTCCTGCTTTTGCAGTTGTCACTTGTCAAAATTTCAGCTAATCCCTGTGTGGATTTTTAAAACAGTGTAATGGAACCTAATAATTTTATAATGAGAAACAGTGTGTTTGCTAGATTAATTTCAATTTGTAATGTTGATTAGTTTCATGCAAGAGTGTAATGATCTGGAGTGGAGGAATATATGACACTGGAACACTGGAAACAGTTTTCAAAGCATAAAGCAGCTGTTACATAGTTGTTCTACTTAGAATTACAATAGCAGTGTAGCTCTCTTTCTGAATGATTCGGCTTTCGTGTTTTGAACACCAAAAGATTTCATTCTCTAGGGCAAACTGATGCCTGCATAGTCCAATGATCATGTCTCTGGTTGAGTGGATTAAGCAGGAAATGACTTGGAATACCCTGATCAAGAACTGAGAATATTGGAGGAACGAAGTTTACTCGGGCTTATTTCCCATCTGAAAATGACACTTCTTTATGACACTAATGTCAGTTACATGTATTGGTATCTTTATTAAATTTCATTATTCCTGATCTGCTTTTAATCTAATATCACTTTGCACTAGCATACACCTATTGATGTGACTAGACCAACATCCATGTAATGATGCCATAACAGAAAGAAGAACCAGTCTGTCATCTTTAAAAATTTTATATTTACTTTCGAACACAATGGCATTTTGAGGTGTGGCCATTCACACACGCAGCTTCGATGGATAATGTCCTTTCTGAAATAACATTATCACACTGCTTAGTAAGTCCAGACACAATTCAGCTAGTGTTTAGGTGGTGATAACATTTGGTTTGGGCTGAGGTTTTGATAATAAAATAAAAAAGCATATTGAGAATCATGTGGCAGTTTTTTCTGCCTTGGAAGTACCGTTGGAGAAGAACAGGTGCATCAAAGTACCTTTTTAAGAAGACTGACCGTAACTGGGGTTTGAGGATTTCATTGGAGGACTGAGTTTCTGTTTAAATGTAGTCCCTGGAGCAGATAGAAAATGGTAGATATGAGACTAAGTAGGTATCACAGGAAACAGTAGAACTATAATACTGTATTACTGCACCCAGTAGAGTTAGAAACGTCAGCCTAATAGAGCAGGCGTATTTCTTATGTGTAGATTTTTAAAATAAAAAATCAGTAGCCTTGTGCAGATGACTTTTAAATGAATCCATAAGCATTGATACATTCCCTGCCAAGGTGCAATATCATTGATCACAACTGGGGCTCATTGTTATTAAGGTTTCAACAACATTTGTATTAACAAGTCACCTTTGTATCATAAAAAGGCAGAGGGTTGATAGGCATTAAGAAAACAGCTGCATCATAGCGAGCAGCCAAGAGCACAATGGGTGTCAATAGGAGGTAAAACTACTCCCGCTGAGACAAGTGAAGAAGAAAAATGAAACAGGAGGATTTGTTCCAGCAGCCCTGTCTAATTGTTTATTCCCTTCTTATTCCATCCTGGTCACTTAAGGGCTATGGCTTCTGTCATGTACAAGAAAAAACACAAAGCTTGGGCTGCTTGGGGTTTCTCTCACCATAAATGAGTGGAATTTGGGTGCTGGGAAACTGTGGGCAGGGTGATGGCGTGTTACCTTTTCCTGATTAGCTACAAGGCACTTACTTCAGATAAGTGCTGTGTGAGCATATGACCTCATAAGTGGCCCCAACCAACATTAATAGTCTACTTTAGAGAGGAGATTAGCTTCCAGTAATGGTGTCACAGCATGAAATAAGATGCAACATATTAACTGGGGGAAAAGGAGTAGGAGTTGGGACAGAACTGAGGGGGGGGGGGAAACTTGGAATGGAAAAGGGCAGTTTAAACGTACAAAGGAACCCAGTGATAGCATGGGATATCTGTAGCTCCTGGATATAAATGGATTTTGCAGGCTTCTTGTGTGGAAATAGACAATTTTAAAGCAGTATGGGTACTGACTTTCCTTTACTGTACCTGGTGCCCAAAAGCTTGTCTGTCCTGGGTGTGCTTGGCCAGTGCAGGAAAACCAATGCACACCTCTGTTGCAGCTGGGGTCCAGTGAGTGGGGCACAGAACTTGCCTGCAGCAGCAGGTCTCGGACAGGTCCACGTTGTCCCAGTGCACCTTTCAGTGCTGTGGGCAGCAGTCCCTTACTGGATTCATTATATTGGTTCTAATAGCAGCAAACTAACACATTGTTACTGGGAAGTTTCATTCAAATACAAGCTGACTTAGGCCTATCCCCCTCAGAGGCATCTGTCTCTCCTTCATGGTTATATGACAAGCTGTAAAAATGCAATTTTTTTCATCACTGGTAGCATTGAATCTACTGTGCTTCTTGGGAAGAACAAATCAGGCGTTTCCCATAATCTGCAGTAGGATCTCTTATAACTATGAGATGCATTTCATAAATAGAGCAAACAAAACAGTTGAAGTCAAAAGCTTACTACCAGGTGAAATATACCTGATAAATTATATTATCACTGTTATTTTATCCACTTAAGCTGAAAGAACTGGAGGAACTTTTAACAAATTCATCAACAATGTTTTGTTCAAATATTCTTACTTGGTTCTAAAATTAGTAAAATCTGGCAGCAGAATTTTTGCTCTAGTTTATAGATTTCTAAATTTTTGGAGCTTACCACATTTGTGCTGACTACATTTCTTAGCAGGCTGAGGTTAGATGGTTGGTTCATGCACATGAAAAGTATTTCGGCCCTTGCCATATCTCAGTTTTTACGATACTTATCAAATGGGGTCTAGCAAATGAACACATTGAAAAATTACTGCTCTGATATCTATTCATGTATAGGTATCTGCACTTGCTTTCAAGTCTGTGATACTCCCAGTAGAATCCGCTTTTACATACTAGGTATCAGGCAACAAACTATACATTGCATATTCTATTTACCAGCTGTCTTAGCCTTATGTGCAAAAACCAGCAGCTAAGTAAATACTTGAATTAGAATCTGATTTATTAAAAAGAAATCTTGAAACATTCTAAGGAGTTTTTCAACTTATGAAATGTATGTGTGGTTTTGCAGTCTAAGCACAATTTGAAGTCCAGAAATAGTTTAACTGGCTAGCATGAGAGAATCTTTTTCTGAAGGCTGTCTACTGATTTTACTGTTGTATACAAGGTGGGAGCATGTGATTAACAACACTCTGGCTTTGAATAATAGGGCACTGGACTTCTCACTAGAAGACATGTTCATCTACTCTTGAAGCATTGAGGTGTGATGGTGCATTGTTGCTGCTGATCTGGGGAGAGATCCAAGAGTTATCTGCCCCTTTGACAACATGTATTTTTAGGGATGTGAAAGTATAGGTGGTGGACTAAAGCACAGATGCTGTTTTCTGTTCCCTTCTCCCACACTTACATATGTATATAGACATATAGGTATATGTATATACACATGTTTATAGGCATATGTATGAAACTGTAAAGTGACAGATAATCAGACAACAGATTTTTTTGAAAGAGCACCTCAAGAGCAGTAATTTCAGGGTTGCATCTAAGACAGAGCAGATGACCTAAATGCATCCCATGCCCACATGCATCTGATGAAAATATTCATCTCTCCAGAAAAATGAATAGTTGAATCGTTGGTTGTTCTTTGCCAAGTGGTAAGATGAAATTAGAATATTCCCTCTTTGGAGATGACACCAGTCAGACTCCTTAGCCCAGAGAATTCACTTTTGCCTGTACAAAGTCATAAAGTCAATTGAAGTTATCAAACTATTTTCATTAGAAAAATGCCTCCTTCTGCAGGATGATGCACTCATTCATTTCCACCTCAGTTAAAGAATCTGTGGTTTTCTGTAGCCAATACTATTGAGAAGTTTGGTATATTTAATGGTATACTTTAATTGCTGCTAATTGAACACAGGACAGTTTCACATGCCTACAACATCTGCCACCTTGGCTAATCTGTGTGCTTTTTGTATGTCATACCTAGGCTTGATAGGATTCACGGGCCTGGCATCCATAGACTCAAATTCCCTGAGGAGCATGTTGGTAGCTGTACTCAGGGCACAGAAATGAATGCAGGGCTTCAGTTTCTTTTGTCCTGTCACATGATTCATAAAGTGTGAGCAAGAAGGAGTATGATCTGAGCTTGGTGATGCAAACCCTGTTGGGGCGCAGGGAGCTTTGGATTTGCATGGTCTACTCCTGCTACCTAGGCACTTTATCCACTGGCTCTTAGTGAAAACAAAACAACAACAAAAAAAAGCAGAATTGGTTCTTGCAGCAGAACGAGAACTAGAATCCAGAGAGCACTCTGCAGAGTGGCACCTCTGCCCACCTAGCTCCTGCCGTCTGGCAGCCAGCCTTCCTCCAGAGGGCACTGAACACCCACGGGCTGAAGTGGGGAAGGATCAGATTTTGCCACTTCATGGATAAATGCTCCAGCTACTGGGTTGCGGTATAAAACAGAGTCAGGAGCACAATGTGCTCTGGTAGCTGTCATTGCAGAACTTATATTCCACTCTAATCATAATGTTGAGTTTGTAAGAGGGAGAGGCTCTCAGACATGTCTTGTCTTCAGCAAGTCCCTGAGTGGTTTGGTGGCCCGTAGCTTAGGGCAGTTAGTGCACTGTGTTCAAAGCACTGAAGTGTGGCATAGCAGTCAGGGTCTTGGGGCAGTTTTAGAAGGCATCTGCTACTCAGCACTATTTTCTCCTCATAGGATTTTGTGGTGGTTCTGGATGCTTTTACAGGAAAGGATGCTTCTCAAAGTTCTCTGCTAACTTCGACAGACATGTATTACACTCTGAAGGCAATGAATATGCCTGGCTCCACAATTACTGTACCACTGTTCGTGTACTAGCTTTTTTAACAAGTAGCAGCACATAGCTAGAGCAGAGACTGGGGCTGGGGGTCCCACCTCTCACCGATTTTCTGTGTGACCTTGAGCAGCACATTTTAACTCTGTGGTTCACTCTTTGCTAAATTGAGATGATGTTCCACAGTTCCAGTATAAAATCCTATTTCATATGAGACAAATCAGCTCATATATTATGATATGAAATACAGCAGCATGTTTTCCACATGATTTTCAGTCGCAGGAAGATATTGCAAGAACAGTGTGTGGAAGCCCACAGTTACTCCTACTACTATAGTTTTTTGTCATTTTTGTCTTTCTTTGAGGGACTGGAAAACTCAGTCTTGCTGCAGTTAAAATACTGATTTCATTGTCTTCTAACTTTCTTCTTGGCAATGCTATTAAGCAAGTAAATAAACGAGATGCATGAGATTCGCTGTTCTAACTTCTGTGCCAGATGAAGACAGAAGGCTCTCTACATGCAATTTGTAAGCTTCATGTATTTCTATGATTGTACCCAAATTTCATAAAGCAACAGGATTACAGCATCATTCCTGTAGGATACAACACCATATATCTGCTACAGGTTAAAAACTGATCACTGCTCCCAAGACTATTTGAAACACTCTGGCCACTGACCTCAGTTGTTACCACCCTCGTTTCCCGATATGCCACAGATTTGTACTTACACTCTCTCTGGGAGCTGTTGAAGCTGCAGGAGGCTGGACGTGACATTGGCTCTGATCCCAGTGCCCTCACACATGACCCCAATCAGCTTCGCTACAATTCTCATGATACCCACAGGGTTTCCAGATGGAAAGAGAAAAATAAATGTTATTAGCACAATCCAAATGGAAAAGGGTTATTTTGTTCCATAGACAGTCTCTAATGCTGATACACAGGAGTTATTAATTCATCTTTTTGTATCAGAATAGTTTCATTTATTAGAGCAAGGGAAATATAACGGGCTTACTTTGATTGTCAGATTCCTTTTTTCCTTTTTAAATGGGAAATAATGCTAAAAGTAATGATCCTTTGTTTTTAATGCAGCTTGTACTCCTCACCAAATCTTGCAGTCTGTGATATGGAAGGAATTGGTCATTAAATCTTTAGCTAACCTGTACCTAATAGTGAACATTCATTTCAGCTAAGCTAAAATGACAGTTGTATTTAGAAGTGCCTCAAAGTCACAAGTCAAGTAATAATAAGCAATATTTTCTCCCTAAAAACAGCTAGATGAGCCTATAGAGGCACCTTTTAATAACATAGGAAAGGATACTTCATAGTGTTTTTAACTATTTCACAACACATTTTTATATCTTTGAAAATAAAAACCCTGTGCAGAAATCAGTTGGACATATTCTGCATTTGCATTAACACGCATGAGTTTTCATTCTCCCTTCAAGTTGTAGATGTGCCCGGACTTATCCTGTAATCTGTCATGACTAAGAGAAAGGTTTTGAATAAATCTATAAAAAATATCATCTTTGACAGGTTTCTCATGAAATGTAACAGTAACTTTTAGAGCTCTTAGAGCTTTTGAGGAATCTTGGTTTCCATTTTTTTTTCATCTTCCAGCAGAAGAGAACAAAAGGAAACTTAATTAAATTTATTCCTTATAATCAAATTTTTACATCTCTTTTGACAAGGAAGTATTTATCACTGTGATTCTAATAAAATATGCTTTCAAAATAGGTATTTGAAATACCCTGCAATAATGTCATGTGAGGTGTCTAGATATTGCACATGTGCAATCAATAGGTTTTCCAATGTCTTCATCTCATGAAAACTTTGAATAATTTAATTTGTGCAGATTGAAAAAAGTGGTGTTTGCCTGTCTCTTTTCCCTCACGGAACACCCAACTTTTGGGGTATCTTATTAAAAGATGAACACTGCTTTATGTCAAGGAGCTTGGGAAAATAAAACCAATATAACCTCACACTGTTGTAAGGAATTAGTGAACAGAGTTGAACTTCACACCTTCATTTTGCAGTGTTTCTTTATGTCATGATAGACTGGAAAATCTGGATAGTGATATGTTGCACTGGTAGCCTCTACATCTACATACACCAGCCTTGTCATTAGCAGGACAGTTTTCTCATCAGCACAGGTCCCATCCCTGATGTGATGGGACTCCTTCGAGGGCTTGATGAGGACATCTCTCCACACCAATTCAATCTATGCGTTGTCTGCTAGGATTATCAAGAATGCCTTGAATTAGTAAAAACTGTGATAAATTGTTAATCTAATTAACTACAATTTTTAATCAACTGATCTAACATCAAACATGTTTTATAAATATACTAATAGGACCTTCAGAACAAATTTGGTTTATAGGTGGTAATTAAAATAAATATTTAATCTGTCATTGCACAAATAGTGGCTGGCTGAGCATAATATAACTGTATTAATCATCTCAAAACCATGATGTAAGTAACTAATCAGCTGAAAAACTAAAGCTGCTTTGGCTTCCCTATAAATTATGTAGTAGCAATCTCACTAACATCTTTTCAGACACTCGTTTCCCTCTTTACTGTCTCAGTAAATGTTGTGCACACTATGAGAGAGTGTCTCTTCAGCATCCTGACGAGAGCAGATACGGGTAAAGATTTTCTTTGATTCGCTGCTTTCAAAGTTCCATTAGAGATAGCAATTGTCAGAGCTGTTAAAGGAGCAGAGCTTCTTGATGGTCACTCAGTTTGTTGTGTTCAATCTTGGTAGGATAAACAAGTAAACAAATAAGGGAGGGCAGCAACTGAAAAAAAGCAGCTACATGTCTTCCTTGGCACAGCCCAGGATCTTTAGTTTCAAGTATGCATTCACTTGTACTAAGGCAAAGGCTTCTTGTTATATATGTCTATTTGTGTCAGATCTTGAAGTTTTGGCCTGTTGCTTCATTAAAATAATCTCTGCTAAGGAATCTTTCTTGATTATGTGAATTTTCAGTTCAGTTTACAGTTGTAACTATGCTATATTCAGTCAAGGCTGTATGACAGCTAGACAGTTTACTGAGGAAATATTTAGTGCCTGAGTTCCCACATAGCTCTGCACACGTGTAATTAATACATACAAGTCCTTCTGTTAAATAAGACCAAGGCATAAAAGTTTTCAGAATCAGGGCCTGAAATGTACATTTCTGCCCTGCTCCTACTCTTCCCAGCCCCAAACCAGTGATCCATGAAATAAGCACTGCGCTAAGCTATGGAAAACTATCATCATCACTGCACTTTTTATTTAATAACAACCAGGTATTTTTACTACCAGATACATGCTGAGATTTTGATGACATTTATATGACATACAATGGCCAGTAAGATTAATCACAGATCTGTATTCTTTAAAGATACCCATGAGGATAGACTTCTGCGCCTGCTTTCGATGTAAAGATGGCTTTCCCAACTGCAACTCACCTCACTGCATGTTCTTGCAAACCTTTCACTTTTAACATATCTGCTTAATAAAAATGCTTTCACTGACAGTGAAAAATGTGTTACCAGCCCACATTTCCATTGCTACCATCTAGATTTCAGAGAGCCACTACACACAGTGAGAGGCAATGATGCTATTACAGCCTGACGAGGGCATAT
Organism: Elanus axillaris; assembly: GCA_026212715.1. Classification (NCBI taxonomy): domain Eukaryota; kingdom Metazoa; phylum Chordata; class Aves; order Accipitriformes; family Accipitridae; genus Elanus; species Elanus axillaris. The sequence continues at coordinate 26,981,932 of JANZLQ010000092.1, forward strand.
TAAGATACTTGGGCACAGATTGCACAAATTCTCTTATAATTTTATCTCTTAGAATGGGCCTTGCAGTAGAGATAATTAAAAAGTGTTGGCTAACAGGGCATAACAAGGATCAGTCTGAGAGCTCAGAGGGCAGAAATTATGAGTGACCCAAAGATAAATGTGTGTGTTCCCATTAAGGATAAAAGGAGCAACAAGTAAATCCACCACCAAAACCAATCAGATTATAGTTCAGGTGTTGTTTCTAAAAGATGAAGAAAGATAAATCAATCTTACCCTTAAATGTGGCAACATTTAATAGCTCTGCCAGGGATGTCAGCAGTGCTACCATCTGGCTGCATTATAGTTACATGGTTCATTTCAAACACTGCAAGCTGCGTACTGTCCTAGTAAAAAACCAACAATCACAATGGTAAAGGTCCTAAGTCCTAAAGAATGGACAAATAATTTTTGTTACAGTATCCTGCTTGAGTTGAAACTGTCTGGTCACTTCTGCAGAAAGAAATAGTGCTCTTACAAGCAGGGAAGTAGGGAAATTGGAACGATGTTAAGTTATGAAGACCTACCAGTGATAGTTATCCTCTGAACTGCCACTGCTTTGAGTACATGCTTGGCATACAGAAGATGCAAATAAAGAATTGAGCAATACAGGGAACTGCAGTTGGATCTCCAAATCCCTGAATGTTGTTTTTTTTTTAAATCATGAGAGTCTTGGCTGTTGCAGTGTGAGCCTGACTCTTGTTGTGCCCCAGGAATCAGAATTTCCACCCTTGGTCAGCAGCAGCTTACAGCCCTGGCTTCACTGCATGGACCAGGTGTGTGGGGGTTGGTACCCATCCTCTGCACAGTCCCATCCACATGCTCCAAGATTCAAAAGCCCCATGGCCTGGAGCACCTGGTCCCAGCACAAAGTAACCTCTGTAATAGTACAGGGAAAGTTTGTGTCCTATTCTTACTGCATAGCCTGAATTACTATCTAACCCACAGTCAGTTATAATATAGCAGTGATATATTCAGAGCTGGCTTGGGCTTTTCAAATGCAAATTAACAGTCAAGTAATAATTAGGTGCATTTGACCCTGCGTGAGAATAGCCAAATGTTGAGTCTGTTTTTCCAAAGCTGAAGATCTGCTGTGTACATTACAGTACTGTTTAGTAGTGCACACACAATAGTCATATAGCTTAGCCAGGCACCAGTGCTGAGTCAAGTGTGCGCTGTAAGGCCTCGCTTCCTTTCTCATGGCTCTCTTGCCTTTGAAGTTAAGCTGCAGCAGGCTCAGCTGTGCTCAGCAGGAGGGCCAAAGGTCTGAATATTCAGATTTCATCTCTGTTTATAGAGTGGGCTTTTGAGATGTAGGAATTCTGTTACATTGTCCAGTGTCTGGGGGACGAGTTGCTGAGGTTGTTAATGGGTCCCGAGGAGCTTCAGCCATTACACTAACCACTGTAGACCCCTTCTGCTCATGCCAGACATTAATGGCCACATGGACCTAGATGCATAATATCAGGTACTTTTAACAGACCTTTTTAATAGCATCTCTGATTTTATTTCTGGTTGTTTCATAGTGGCTGCATGCTGCAGCTAGCAATATTTAGTCTATTCAATCTAATTAGTGTTGGTTTAAAGTTGATTTTGGTGCATTATGGTTTTCTGCAGTAGCTGACACACACACATGAAGTCTTCTTGGCTTCCATAAGGAAAAAAGTATGAAATTTGATAATATAACATGCAAGCCATGGATTTTCTAAGCCCCATGTGCTTCTTAACCACATGCAGTACTCTCAGCTAGGCACACATGTAATAGCCCAGTTAATGAATGCCAAGGAAGGGAAAGAGCGGAGTATCTACCTGCCTTGTCCTTTCATTCCAACTCCAGACAGGCAGAAAAGAGCTATTATATTTCAACCAAATGACTTGGGAAGAACGCATTTAGGTCTCACAAAGCAGAAGTCTGGAAACTCTCCTGTAATCCAGAAGGCTGCTGCAAAACTCTACGAGATGTGCAACAGTAGGTAGGACTATGATTAAGGCTGATGCTTCCGATAGAAATATTGTGTAGCTGTATTACAGCAAAGTATGCTGTGATAAAGGAATGGATCCCTGTCCTGTTTGTTTCATGAAGAGCCCCTTTTTCTGTTTATGGAAAAATTGGCAGTTTTCAAGCAGTATGCGACAATTAGTGCAGACCTATGTGCACAGCCATGGAAGAGGCAGGTTTGCCAAGTGGTTTGTTGCCTGTCAACAGAGAATGGCACTTTCTAGAGCATAGCTGGGGTGGACCTGCAACTCCTTTTGGCCTCTGGCCCCTATTACAAGCCATAGTCCTCTCCACAGTTATCCCTGTCCTTTTCCTTCTCTTGTGGGCAGTTGTTTCCCATTCTTTATCAAGCGTTGATAAATGAGTGAGTAGGAACAGAAATATTGAACTGGATGAGCTGTTTGAGCCCTGGATAATCCTAGGGTGCATGCAGCATAATTAAAGGTCAATGTGCTCCTTGTTACTTAAGGTCACTTTGTGTTTTTGAAGTTGCACCTTAGACCTCCCCTGCTCAGGAGGAAGTAAAGTGTTATAAATGAGTAAACTGACCTATTCTACCTCTTCCTACACCTCTGGAAACCCACTTTTTTTCTGCAAGTTGTGGGCACTACCCATTAGGAAATGCTGCACTGGGCTGCATACAGTTGCAGAGTTACAGTGCTATACAGAACAATTTAATATATTTGCATAGGATGTATGCTAGTCTCTGTGCCTTTTCTTGCCTCTCTTTTATCCTATGCAAAATAACTAAGCAGCCTGATGGAGCAGCCACAAGACAGGTGTCATTTACTGAACATTACAGAAATGTAGCTTCAGTGTCTGGCAGAGGGGGGTCATATTGAGCCAAGTGTGAATCAAGCACCTGCTATTAAAAGTAATACATTAAAGCAAGATTCCATCAATTTGCTGTTTGGGTTTTTTAATATTCATAAAAATACATTTCTTGAGGCAGCAGGGATAGCAATGAAAGGAAGGACAACCAACATCCACATCTCCATGTGATTAGAGTATTTGCATCAAATACTTTATTATGAAGGCTGGAGAACAAGAAAAGCACATTCAGCGTCATATGTTATGGCACAATCCCTCTCTGGTGGAGCAAACAATGGGACCATTATACAAGCTGACATATTTTTTGTTTCTAATATATTCTGCTTCTTTGTGTCTGTGTGTGCTTAAATAGCAGGCACAGATGTACTGTTTCCAAAGGTCTTTGACTTGTCATGAGAATACTGTCTTTACCAGTAAAATAAATTGATTACTAGTGACAATGTTAACTATTATACAAAGAACACAGCTCTGGTGGGCTTTGTTAGATTTTAAAGAAAAGGTGATTATTTCTTCCTTATGACAGTTTGAAAGGTTTGCCATGCGGATATGGAAAGATTTTACTCATGAATATGCAGAGGTATGGCAACAGGCTGGGTAGCCAGATCTTCAAATTGACCATTGGCTGTGATTGAGTTAGGAGAAGAAGAAAAACATGAGACAAACACAAAATGTACAAAACCAGCATGGTAGTTGGTTGTTAAAATATTCAGTTGTGAGAATATTGTGAAATATCAGCTTTGGGGTATAATATCAGATTGATGACATAATTACAGGGAAAACAGTGCCAACTGGGATGATGCACAGTGCATCAGGTTCATGGTAAGGCCACCAAATTCTTTAATAATACTTATGCCTAGGGATTATTACTTTATGCCGTGCTCTTTAGCCCTCTGAGCAGTGGCATCAGGAAACTGACCTGTGACACAGGCAATATATCTTTCTTATTAAGATGTGTTGCAGTTTTTCTGGGAAGCGTTATAGTTTGCTGAAAAATACCCAACGACCCATGCAGGTGTTGCAGCATGCTGTAGGGCAGACAAATTAATGGAAGAAAAGAGTAAAAAAAAAAAAAAAAAAAAACCAGACACAAAATACCTGTATTACAATGGCTTTTCAGATATTTTTCCATTTACAATGTAAAAAATTATAAAAGGCACACTTCGAGTAAATCTTTTACTAGAACCTTTACATTTGTGGAGGTTTCTGCACTGAAACATATTCGAGATGTTCTTTTTCTACAGATCTTCTGTTAAAATAATTTGGGATCTTTTCCAATCTAATTTAAACTGCTGCAAATATTTTGTGTAATGAGATTGGAAACTATCCATTTGCTCCCCCTAGAAAATGCTCCGAGTTCTCCCTTGATTGCAGTTCAGATCATGCTGCTAAATACCAATTTAGAACACAAATCAGGCTCCTTGTTGATTGCAGTTCAATTCATGCTGCTAAATACCAGTTCTCTGATCAGCAAGATGCTGCTCTACGGGCTGTGACCTGGGCCTCCCAAAGCCATGGATGCATAATTTTTACATAGGTTGCATTACTAAAATTAGATCCATCCTATCAAGTCATAATTAAGGATACAGTTCTTACTTGATCATATAGCAAACCTTCCCTTTTTTATTCAAATGTTTTTTTAGTGAATCATCTAGTATTAGTGACAACTATGCCTTCCTTTGGCACATGTAATCTGCCTTTCTTTAAATCATTAACTCTTGATCAAATATCTATGACATCATTAATGCATTCGATCTTTCTCCTGGTTAGAAGACATTTTCCTAGATTACTTCTTTCTCAGGTTACTGAACATTTTTTTATTTTCCTTGTCGTTCAAAATGCTAATAGTTTTCACAATTGGTCTTCAGGTCAGGGTGAAAGAAACAGAAAGACTCTTTCCTGAAATCTAGATTCCATGGCAACATCTTGCTGATGAAGCATCTTTTTTCTATTCTTGACTGTTAAATCCCTCCTGGTGTTGCATATCCATGTCTACCCCATTTCACATGAGCACTCTTGGATTTGATTCCTGTCATTGCCCCAGCACCATTTTTCCCTGCCTTGTTTCCTGTACAGCACCTCCAGCCCCAGCATCTTTGTAAACTGCTAGTAGCATTCTGTATGAGTGCTCTGCAACACCTGCTTGTGTCACGCTCACTTCTGAAAATAAGCTTACCAGTGAAATTTGCCCCTGCTCTACCACAGAAATCTCTAGAAGAGAACATGGCATGTTCCTGTATTCATTCAGTGATCAATGATGGAATACGGTATATGGCAGGAGCTGCTAGTTGTGAATGTTTTCTTCTTGCCAGAAATATGTTGTACATGAACAAATGGCCACAGACCAGATATGTTTCACTTTCACAGCCTCATCCACCTTCTGATAAGGCAAGAATCAATGAATCACAGCATGTTAGTTCTGCAGAGAGTCTCAGCATTATTTCAACAAGACAATTCTCCCTAAGATCATGTAAAGCTTGATTTTTGAGTGTCAAGAATATATGCTCCCAGTGGTCAAGTACTGGAAGGCTGTGATTCTTTGCTCCTTTTGAACTAAATTCTTAGTTTATAAAAGCTTTGTTATACATAGTAGATGTTCCTCAAAATTTCTGTATAGTTCACATCTAGAAAAGCATCCAAGAATATGAGTTTATTACGGTATTTCATTTCTTATCCCTATCATGTGTAGGAGTGGACATGGAGGATATCCCCCAAACACTCATCAACATATTATAAAATATCCATAAGTGGGTGGGTTTTTAAAGGCAAATAGTTTGCCTAATTCTCAGATTATCTTGAATCTTCACTATTCCCAGCCCCCAATTCCATATTGCTTTTAAAAGTACAAATGAATTCTATAGCATTTTTATGGGCCATAGAGATACTTCCATATGTTTTAGGAAGATTGGGCTTTAGTACTTCCTCCAGTTCTCTTCGTCGTCATCCTGTTCTTTGTACTTATCCAGCCTTCCTTAGGTGTCCCTCCACCCAGTTCTTTTCTGATTTTCAAATTTAAATCAGCTAAACTCTTTCTCATGCTCCTACCTTATTCCTAATCTGACTTCATATCTATGTCCACTCTGTCTCCGTTGGCTAATGCTCTTAAAACACAGAATATGTCATGAATAACAGTACTGTAAAAGGAACAGGTATCCAGCCAAAGCAAGGAAGTAAAAAAACCTCTGATTTTTCTGCAACCTTTCTGCACTACTATTCTGATAGATAAACCTGCTTTACTCTGTATGTTTTCAAATTGCTGAGTATTTATTATACAGCATGTAAAAAAATCTTACTGAAATCCTGCAGAGACTTGGTTGGGACAGACCCTAAACTGAATGAAAAATGGAACATGATATTAAAGGAGCATGAAACCAAGTTTGCTTCATCATAGCAATTTCTGCTCAGTCCTTATGTATCATGTGGTTGTATTTGTAATGAAAATATTCTTATGAAATAAGAGAAAGTGTAAAATTTTCATTCAAAAGCATCTACCAGCTTCATGTACTGTATTACTATAAAGACTGATATACCTAATCAGGGGTTCACATTTCAAACCAGTAGGCCTAACAGCTTCTGAGATATAAGTAAATGAAAATTCATGATTCTGTATTGTGCCCAAGAGCCAACTTTACTGCTATTGCCATATAATTATTTATAGCTGCAAACTATCAAATGGAATTGCTTACCACCACCTTACTATATGTGGTAATTGATGTGAAGTGAGGCATTGCATCCCCTGCTGACCCCAGCATACTGAAAGTCAGATGGATTATATCTAACTCAATTATGATTGATATTATCAAAATCCGTGAAGCACAACATGGTATAACAGGCTTCCTAAGTGTATCTATTGATTGTTTCTGTGTGTGTGCGTGTGTGTGTGCATGTGTTTTCCAAGGCTGTTGCAATGGAGCTGTCTCTAGGGAAAAGAAGAGCAGTATGGCTGACAATTTCCATGTGTAAATATATATTTCTGATGGCTTAACTGACCCTTATTGCCTCATAGGGATTGCCAGAACTCATACTTCAAATGCCTGGTTTCACTAAGAATTTTGCTACAGTGAGAAAATTTGCCAGTATTTTTGGTGGTGTTGAAAACCAAAATATTCTGTGATCTGCTTAGCTGTGATTAGCGTAGAACAAGTATGCTTGTGTTCCAGTTCTTGATCTTGCTGCTGCTGTGCCATTCTTTCAGTCTGTCAGAGCACAGCAGTGGCTATGCTCTGTGCAAGCATCTAGCTTTACATCCTGTCTCCTGCAGATGTTTGCAAAAACACACATAAGGCTCAAACAACCAAATGAAGCTTTCCTCATTGTATTTTTAGTATTTCCAGCATTCTGGAGTTCAGGGACTGCTGTTTACATCTGTGTCATTGTGTTTAATAATCCTTGATGGACATTTCTTGCCTGAATTTTCTCCAGTCACCTTCTGAACCCACACACAATTTTAACATCCATGTATAGTGTGGAAGTCTGGTTTGATTGAATAGGAACCATGTAAAGAAATATATATTTCTATATACCTATGTAATTTCATGGGTTGCTCCCTAATTGATGTAGTATGAGAAATGGTGACTATTTATTCCCAATTCATCTTTTCCATGTTAAGGTACGTTTTTATAGACTGCTCACAAATCCTCCCTCAAGCTTTCCTTTCCTAATCAAAGGAATCCTATCTATTTGATTTTTCAGAGACCATTCCGAAGTGTTGCTTGTCCTTATTATTTTTCTCTATGCTATTCTGTAATACCATGTTTGATATTGAACACTCTGAAGTATTCACAAATCAGGGGTGCTGTGTATATATAATGTTTTTTCCATTCCTCACCTAAGCATTGAGTTAATGTTTACTGTCCATACTGACTCTCTTACTTTGCTAAGCAATAGTAAATTATTTAGAGCTGCATACTGTGTTTCTGGTTTGGAGTATGGTTTTCTCCTCCCTTCCCCCCACCTATGGAATATTTTCTTTTGTCAGCACCTTGTATCTTCAGCCATTTTATAACCGAGTTGCTCAGAAATTCTTCTCCAAGTCGCAATCAGTTTAAGTTTTGACTGTCCTAGATAATGTTCTACTAGCAATTAAATTGTCACCAGAATATGCACTCCTCCATTTTTCCAAGTCAGTTATGAATATGTTATAGCACAGGTCCCAGTACAGAACTCTAAAGGAAGGTACATTTGCTTCATCATGAAAAATCAATTATTTAGTCATACTTTAGTGAACAACAGGTAGGATGGATGAATTCATATGCTGGAGGAGAGGTTCTACTGCTTTGCCTGCCTTTTTTTCAGATTTTGTTTTTAAGTTTTGTGGTGACCTGGATGCGACACAGCTCATTCAATAAAGCTCAGGAATTCAACAAGGCATCTCACTAGCCTAATCTGTGGACTGATTTTGTGAGAAGCATTCAAAAAGTCAATTCTTGCAACATCTTAAAGTTGCAACAACTGAATGTCCGATCACAGTGCAGTTGGAACAGGTTGTCCTCCAGGTATTTGGCAGTTGATAGGAAGATCTACAAAAAAGAAGTTCTTCATGATGTTATAATGGGAAGTCTGGATGGCTTCATTGGAAATAATAGTTATAATTTCAGGTATTGACATTTTAGAGATTTTAATTCATTTAAATAAAGGGTTTTGTTATTCTTATTAGCAAGGTATACATTCACTTTCCTTACAGAGTTTCTGTGATGTTCCTCCTCTTTTTCTCAGCCTCTCAGGACTTTCCCAAGACTGCGCAAAGCAGCCAAGGGGCTGACATAATTGACCTATTCTTTGCTTAAAGACAACATCTGGGCTACAGGAAGTTAGTTTAGTAATGTTACCCTCTTCCCTGTAGGAATATCCTTAGGATATCGAAAATGCCTCTATTCTCCAGATATTGCCAATTGTCAGACAGCCCTTTTGAGATAAAAGCAGTCCTTAGTTATTTGTAGCTGTTATAGTATTAAAATAAAGGAAAGTTACATTTGCTCTCCCATCCTACCAGACCAGCCATACACCACACCTCTTGAACAGATGAGTCAATGTGAGTTCTTAGGCCCATGGAATTTCAAAACCACAGATCTGTTCAGATTAGCTGTCAAAATATGGGATGGCATAGAAAAAATAGTTTATTGTTTTCTCCAAAGTAGTTTTGTTCTTAGAAATAAGCTAATCACACTATCCTTTAATTAGTACCTATATGGAAAAATGAAAAAAGTTGAAGAGGGTATACTGTAAGCAATACCTCCTTTTTTGTAGCCATCAGCTTTTAGTGAACTAAAGAATTAAGCACCATTATTAGAAGATTCAATATCCATTTCACAACAAGAAATTCACAGAGCTGTGAAGTTAATTCTAAGACATGTTGATAGCATGCTTATTTTATGTCCCCCCCTCAACAAAGTGATATACTGCTAATTCTATTGCTATTTAAATCCAAATGGAATAGTATTTACATGGGCTGTATTTTCAATACCTTCCAAGTTCTCTTATCTTCTCTATCAAAAGTTCTGCATTTTCCTTATACAAAACTTATATCTTAAGGAAATTCCTCTTGCTCTTTTTTTACTGTTAAAGAATATTATGTAATCAAGGCAGCAGATGAAGTTGCATTTCCCAACTTTGGTCATTCAGAGCAAAAAAATTATGTCTTTGAGTGAGCCATCAAAGGCAAGATGTCTATATCACAGTTTAATATTGACTCCAAATGTCAGCTAGCAAGTAGGTAGCTAGCCATGGGATTCTCAAGCACTTTAGCCTAGGTAACTTTCGTGCTTCTATGGCATATGACATGGACTGCACATGCTAGTGGCTGACCCAGTGTTTAACAGTGATTCACCACTGGAAATAGTCTTTGAAATTCATAAATTCAAGGCAAGCCTGTTTTATGGGGACTGATAATGCTGTATTAGTTGCTGGAAGTTAATGAGGTCCTGTGTTTGAGTACAACCAGATTAAAATGAAAAACGAACCACATTACATTCTGTTTCGACAATTATTATCAGTTGGTTGTAATATAAATATGCAAATTTTTCAGCTTGAACTTTAACATCCTCTGTAGAGACCATTCATCTCTTTAAAGTATTAATTTAAGTTGTAAAAGGATCCATACATCATTGCATGTCATTTTGAAAACAAATATTAATCAATTTTACACTCTGAATTGCCACTGTGCAAGTGTAATGTCCATTATTTTGGAGCAAGTCGGTGGCAAGAAATTTACATATTCATTCCTGGCTTAAGAAATCATATGATAATACAAGTACAACACAAGAAATTCAAAAGACTTAAGACCTTATCATCATCTATTCAATGGCAAAAAGCCTGCCTTTGCATTCTCAGTGCATTGGTATGCAGATTAGGAATATGTTTCTCATTCCTATCAGTATAACCTTGAAAGCTGGTGACAGCTGAAGTGTAGTCATAAGTTTTCTCTTCCAACAGAAAAATAGAAAGGAAAAAGGCAACAAAACGAGTGTAAAGGATACAGCAATTTCAAGTTTTATGATAAGCTTTTTGATAGTGTATCTGACTACTTAGCTAGACAGTACCGTGTGAGTATGTAGCTTGAAAGTGTCGTGTCTCTAGATTTAGCTAGAATTGTAATTGCAAGGACATCTTTGCTACTAAAGTCCATATTTCCGGTATGACAGAGCTAAACTTGTCTTTTATTAGTTAACATTATGGGAAATACTTAAAGGTGTTTGCATGTTAAATATTGTGAAGAACACCAAATTTTATATCAACTGTCCTGCAAAGAAAGGAGACAGAGTTTCCACTTGGAAAGCAAGCACTCCCAGACAAACACTGTGCTGAAAGCCCTGTCCTACTGAAGTAAAAAGGAAGCAACATCTGCAGTCCAGGTTTTTTGCCTGCTTTTTGTGAGGGAATCATAGAGACTGAACTGTTGTTTTACAGTCAGAATTAAAATAGGCAAAGACAGAAGATAGGGTAAGTTAAACCTTGCTAATACTTTTCCATCGATAAGTGTATATCCTTGCTCAGCGGTGGCTGCTCTTTCTCAGGTTTGTGTCTGTCAATGATGAAGGTGAATCTCAGCTAATGCCAATGAGAAACACTGCATCCACTTGAGAAAATCAAATAGCTATTCTGGTTAGAACTCGAGACTCCAGAAATGCCATTTCTGAGCTCCTGACGACAGGTGGAGAAAAGAATAACAGTGCAGGTATCCCCCTCATAACTACCTCAGCTTTGTTAATTATGCAAAACCATGCTCTTTGACATAATTGGCCTAGCAGAGGTTATACATAAGCTCCCTCTAGTGGTTTATTAAGCAAGAATTTATAAACGCACACATCTTTTGTCCAAACATTTTCTGTCAGTCAATGTGAACATGAGACTACTATAGGCACCGTGCTGTTCCCATGAATCTACATGTTGTTCTCACCATTGCCTGCTTGCTACCTCAGGAAAGTCTGCAAAACAATGCTGGCCATAAACATACAGTCATAAAGCAAGACGACTGCAGCATTTTTTGGCTGGGCTTGCTGTTCTTCACTCCTTGGCTGGGTCAGTTTGATTGCTGCTTCAGAATACTGATGTTTCTTAATCATCTCCCTTTGTTTTCTGGTTAAGTGAATGGGTGAATAATTTGCCACACATTCTCTGTCAATCCAATATATTGTGAACGGACAGTTGAAACAATACACATGCTCTTCGTTTCATAAATTTGTCATTACAGCATAATCAGATCATTTGCACTTATCCTGCTCTTGCACAGGCTAATTCTGTATTCCTGAAAAAAGGTGCACTTGGTTATAGTGCTCAGTCTCTCTGTTTTCCTGGCTGTTTACTTAGACCAAAACTGCAAAGGAAACATGCAAGACACTTGTGTTCCTTGTTTGCACAGTTCATGCAGGTCGGAGGGAAATCATAAAGAGTACATGTGCAAATGGCCAGATAAAAATGCAACGGTACGTCAGATATGTCAACTGGATTTAGGATTATAACAGACATGTAAGCAATTAGGGTATTTGCTAGTTCAAAATACTGACATGAATGAACCCACATTATCTTCTGAAAAGCATAATAATATGTAATTGCAGTAACAATTCCTCTTCCATTATCTCCTAGACATCAACAGTGCGTACGTTCTATAATATCCTGCACAATTGATAGCAGGCAAGCTCCTCAGTGAGAGAAATACTCCCAGATGTGGTAATGTCCCAACACTGTGGCTGCTACCTAATATTAAAGAATTACAGTAGAAATGTTTCAATAGCAAAGTAGAAGCATTTCAGTTTTTATGTGGCATAGATTGCCACAGACACTGCCAAGCAGCTTTATAGAGTTCTAAATCTTCATTCAATGACCCTTTACATCATTTGAATGAAGATTTAAACCTCAATAAAACTTTCTGAGTGCTTGTGGCCATCTTTGCTATATACTAATCAAAGTGGGGTACAAGCAGACGAATGCACTGTACTACACCTAATGATCAACACTATATCTAGTGAGATTTTCCTTTGTAAGATGAGTTGTCTTAAAGGCTCTTTTCATGGGTGGTGCAGCAGTACACATAGAAACAGGCATTTATATCCAGGTTTTTTGCAACCCTTTAAAAGATTACTTTGGGTTTGTTAGGGGGATTTTTTTCCCTATGTCATGTTTATTTTCTCTATCCCTGTTTTGAATTAATTTCTTATAACGAAGATATTTGGGAGAAAATAATAAAAAGAAATTAAAGCTAATATTTATAGGGAAACTTTCCACAGTGTTACAGCTCCATTTCCTTGCTTGCTTATCAACCTCCAACTGTAATTAAGATATTACAGTGCAGTGAGTTTTGGCATTGAATTAGAAGCTTAAATGAAATTCAACTTCCAGTTAAGATACTGTCTGGGAAATTCAACACATGCTAGTGCACAAATGCACACACAAGACTGAGTGAAATTTGAAATAAACTTTACTGTGAGAATATGCTGTTGACAGAGTACATGTTTTGTTTCAAAAATACAGCCACTCTTTCAGGAAAGTCTGAAAAAGAAATAGCCAGTCAGTGAATTGCAGAGAGGACTTGGTGTTTGGATCCTCTGAAGAGAAAAGTGTGGGACCATTGTGTGGGTCTGAGCTTCCACAAATTTCCACAAATGCAATGGAAAGCACAGCTTCCCTCTTGAACTTTAGACTCCCACCACAGAGTGTTCTTTATTTTTCATTGTTTTTCTTTACATCAATGCTTTCTTTTAATGATTAAAGTCTGTGCAATTACTCCCCTTTAAGCAGCTACCTGCAAAGACGTATCTGTCTGGTTCCATATAGTTCTATACTAGTACTTTTTGTTCGGAACTGTCTGTTATGTGCTTTTCATGGATACTTTAACAACAACATTCTTCCTATTGAAAACAAACAATGAAGTGCAAAGCTTCATTGGCAAGGCTACTAAGAACATAGTGTGGCAACTACTTTCTATGAAGCATTCGATTGTTTATGTGTAATCCTCAAAAGATATAAAATAAAAAATATGAGAAATATATCTTATTTACAGTAACTGATACTGCCAGCAGATTTTTAAAAAGTTTGTAAAAGCAGTAGTAACAGTGTGAAAATCAAGCTCTGATTTTTTTCCCCTCATTCTTTAATGGGAATTTTGAAGAAGACCAAATGTTGCAACTGGTCAGCCCCTCTCCTCTTCGTGGTCAAGCTGGTTCTGGTTCTGTGAAAGCCAACATCTAACCTGCAAAGGGAATGCATCAGTTACCAAGGCACTCAAAAATGGGCTTTTCACAATGCCCTGATGGAGCTGTTCCACTTTTCGTAAAGCATTTCAGGTTATACTAAATCAAATGCAGTTCCTGTGTCAAGAGATGCAAAGCTGGATGAGCTCTGTAGAAGACAGACCCTTCTCAGAGCGTCTGGGTGACTGCCCCCCTTGGAGAAGAAAGGGCAGCAGTAACTCCCTGCTGATTTTTGGCTCAAAATATTAGCACATTGACCTTAGGTCAAAATTCTTGTTACAGGCTGAATTGAACTGTAGTTTTCAGCAAATAAATTGTTGGCCCAGAACACACGTGCTTCACTCCAGTGCTGATATTCCTGGACACTGCAGGAGGTGCCACCTTTCCAACAGCGCTCCCATCCAGGGAGTCTGAATATCATCTGCCCGTCAGTCCTGCACAGTCGCTGGCTGCCAGTCCTGCTTCTCCTGCAGGCAGAGTGGTGGGCTAATACCTAGGGCTTGCGCCAGTAAGGAACCAATAGCCTGGGGCTGAAAGTGGAGCAAATGGTGTTCTCAGTACAATATTAGGAAGGAATTGCAGCGTTCCGTTGTTTGTGTTGGCTCCCATTGAAACCTAGCAAGAGAATGTCCTGCATCATCCACTGAAGTGGTATGTTTTTGAGGCAAATACTGTTATGTAATGAAAAGGTTGGTGGCAGCAGTTTCACACAGCTAATGAAAAGAGAACCAAAAAAGTATGAAATATGTTGTTTGTGATGAAACATCTTTGTACGTTGTGTTGCAAATTTTTAGTGTGTTGCAACAAATCTCAAAACCAAAGTAATACCCCAAAATAAATTAAGACAAGCCCAAACTCCCACAGACTTCTTTTAGTTACAGGATTTTGAAAATAAGAGCAAATGAAGGCCTTTTTCACCAAAACACCATAGCCTTGTCAAAATCTGTGGCTTATCTCAACTTTCACTAGTGGAAAACCAGGCCTGAGGGTTCTGTCTAGAGATTTGCAGATAAAAGATGAGAGTAAAACTCAGGGAAAAAAGATGTATTTCCCTTTTGGGTTCAAAATGAGAACTGAGTTTAACATAATTTCCAAATGATTGATCCCAAGCAGTAGGTTAGGAGGGGGATGTTTGAAGCAATATTGTCCCTTCCTTTCCCTTGTATTTCTTTATAAATAACATATTACCTATATTAAGGTAAACTGAATCTGTTAGACAATTACCTGAGGGGATTGCAAAACTGGGGTCTGCATTATAAGGCAAGTGAAGTTATGACAGCTGTGACCCCAGAGGAATCAAGGCTGAATAAAGACTGTCTCCATTGCAGACAAATGATGATAAAGTGATCCTTTTAGCCAACAGTCAATGGAACCTGACAAGGCCAAACCTCCAACTAATGAACAGCCCAACCTTTGCTACTAGGGAGAAGTACTGAAAGTTTAATCTCAATAAGCATCAAAATACATTTGCCCAAACATTTTTAACAAAAGAGTGGCACATATCATTAAATGGCCGCAAAGTTAGATGAGTGAGGAGGAAAATAGGAGGGTGGGGGTGTATGTTCTTACTGTATCACAGGTGCACAAAATTGCCTTGATAGAACAATATCTTATTTTTCTTCTAAAATTGAATTTCAGATGGTACCTACGTCACACAGACCTAATAATACAGAAAGCAATTGTCTCAATGATTCCTATTAAATCTGTGCATTTCCAGATCCTTATAGAGTAATGTCAGTTACAGAACAATGTCAGGCTGACGGACGCAGCACAGCGTTAAAGAAAAAAAAATCATGCACACAATAGGCCAGCTGCACATTAATAAATATGTAATGTTTGATTAAAAATATGGATCGTATTTTTCCCCCCAATTGCTGACTACCCCTAAGGCAGAAGATGTGATCTGGCTCCCACTGATGGGTTTATTTCTTGCTTGCTTTGAAAATACAAACTAAAATGTTTTCCTGTCCCAGCTGTTTCCCATTGTTCATGTTTATCAGCTCAAAGGGTGAACGGAGGAATAAAAAATACGCTCGCATTTCAAATGTGCCAGTCAGTCAATCTATTGTTAAAAGAAGAAAGCCTAATTGTCTGTGCTGGCAAACTTCTTTTTGGTGAATGTCCAGTTTTTAAGAAAAGCTATTCAGCTGTGCCATTTGTTTAATACATGCATAAAAAAGCACATAAAATCACAAGTTTTCTGTGAGATGGGATGGGGGGTGGGGAAAATCACATCTATAAGTTATAGCCCTGAAACACTCAAGTGATAGCCTAAGTAATAGTCCATGGATTACTTTTTTTGGTTCTTCATTGGTCTGAATAAGTGGCTAGAAGGAATTTTCATGGAATAAGAGCTAATGATGTCCTAAAACTGAAATTGCCCTCCTCCTCTAGATCTTACGCTTAACTTTGCACCTTTGAGAAGCAGCACTCCTTTCAAATTACTTCATCAATGCAGTGGTTAAAGTCTTTTCCAGTTACATTCACAGTTTTGTGTTTTTATTTAAGCTACTACTATTATTCATTTCTTCCCAAAATCTAGTCCTTCAGACTATCATCCTAATAAAAAATGTGAATCAAGATTGGGAGAGAGCAGGAACTACTTTACTGCATAGGAGAATCCCGTTTGTTTCCAACTCTTGTGATAATTACACAGCTCTATCCTGTCATTCTTTGACTTGCTCTCCAGCTCGTGCTAGCAGTGCTACTCTTCCAGCTTTCAAACCAAGCTCAGCTAGTTAGAACTGACACTGATTTTACACTATGCAAATGAGCAAAAATTTAATGCAGAGACTACTATATTGACCAGGACTGTTAGTCCATCTTTCTGTGACTAGCACTGTTGTTAATTTGAAAGCTTTTCGAGGACAGGGTCATCTTTAGTTCCTCAATTGTACAGCACCAAGCACAAAACACTCTTGCAGTCTGAAAAATAATAAAAAAAAAATCATCAATATAACAAATGACTGTGATGCTTTTCTAGGAGCTTCCCTGTTTTGCTAGGCTTTTCTTCTTTTTGATGGGGGAAGAAACAAGTAAGTGGCATTATCATCCAGCTATCACCCCCTTGTGACACTAAGATGAGATGTCAGTTACAGCAAATTGTACAGATCTTTCTTACATGAGTTCAATAACTCCTCATGACATCTAAATTACCATTCCTGGGTGTCTGGGTTAACACCTCACAGAAATGAATAAGGCAATAAGGTAATTGTCCCACGTGCTCTGCAGATTGAAGTAGGTGCTTTGGTCACCCTGAGCTCACATGTCTCTGGAAGCTTGAGAGCCAAATACTGCCTAAAATTGGAAACTGGAAGTCTAGGGATGAGCTACCTTACCCAAGCTGAGGGCTTTGGGTTTTTCTAAGTCTGCCTTTACTAAGAGTTACTGGCATATAGGAAAATATTTCATACCGGAAAGCACAATGAACTGGCTCCATAAAGAGTCAGTTCAAACGTGATCAAGGCTAAATAGTACTTGGAATACAGTACTACGCCAGCCTTTACTTGTTTACAAACTTAGACTTGGTCCTGTATTTGGATGGTTGTGGGTCTATCTATGAACTGACATGAATGCCTCTATAGTCTACAGCCATACCTCACTGTCTTTCAGTATCTCTGACCTCCATGCAGACTTCCAATGGACGTATTCCTTGGTATCCCTGGCAAGTGATATAACACAATTTCATGGACTAGCAGTGGTCTGTAGAACACAGTTTGAGAATCATGTTGTTGGAATACTGCTTCTATAATTGTTAAACCTACGTGTCATGCTAAAAATTCATTGATGTACATTTTTGTGCACAGCAGATGATGTTTCATGCCTTATTTTTTGCTTTCTGTTTGCTGAACTATAGCTTATATGTGCTGAATCTATAACTGTCAAGTCAATACAAGAACCAAGACATCATTTCCAAGTGAGTCATATTAAGTTAAGGAACTTGAATGGTTATGTGGAAATTATTAAAAATAAATACAAGACTTTAACAACAGTAGGTAGATTTTACATTATTTTTTCTGTCGTATTTTTTAAGTTGTCTTCTTTTCTGGAGAGTGTATTCACAGTCTCTCCAGTGTTGCTCAGCATATATGATAAACTCTGCCCCTTTTTAGCAAGTGCTGTCAGGCAGTTTTGGCTGTGCATTGGTGAGATGAAGCCCTCCTCATGGTTACCCATTTCAGAAACTTCACTGACTATTAATTTATTGACTTTGAATAATAGAAATTATACAGATGTATTCCAGAGAAGGCAAAACCAAAAAGGAGAATTACTAAAAAAAAATTTATATGCAGCAGGTGGAAGGGAAGCATTCGGGGAGAAAGGACCCATGGCTGAATTTTAGCTATTTATTTGGAGGGGTTTTGTCATTGCCTTAGGTACTTCTTAGGCAAAATGCCAGCTATACAGCTCCAGAAGAACAGTGCACCTTGTGACAGCAGGCTAGCATCAGGTGAAGGTCCCCTCCAGGGGGAGGTTTGGTGGCCAGACAAGCAAACAGACATGCTGGGAAGAGGTGTGAGAGGAGCCTACAAACCCTCTTGGGGGAACACAAGCTCTCCTTAGCAATCCAGGAACCCCAGTGTTGGAACTGCTCTAAACTGATTCAGTCTCTTTCTGTTTTTAAAAATTATGGAGAACTGTGGTCTCTTCTATAAAGCATTCAAACAGCCACAGCTGGACAACAGGGAACAGTGAAGTCTGTAGATGTTCAGGGCAATTTCTGTAAACCCACTATTAATATTCTGTAGCTTCACTATTACATTGTAACAGGGTTCTTTCTTTGTTAAGGATGAAGAAAAATTCTGGTTTAAATTCAGTAGTTGTTGAACTGCTTAGAAGGTTGCAGTTAGTATTATGCAGTAGCTCATATTAGATTATGAGCTGTTCATCACATCAATTCTACCAGATTTGGGCAGATTTTGCAAATTACACACACACACACACACACACACACACACACACACACACACACACACACACAGAGAAAAGAAACTGAATTTTAAAAAAGCCTATAGTGCTATGACTCTGAATTGACATTTAGGGCCTGATCCAGTATTTGCTTACTAGGATTTCTCTGGAATGATACCATATATGTGAATATGACTTCATAAAACCAACAGAGACCTCCTATTTAGTCATCTGAAACTGCAGGTCAACAAGCATAGCACGTGTTCGAAATTGCCACTTCTCAAGTGCCATTCTGACAAACATACTCTAGCCACAAAAATAAAATGGTGTGCCTAAACCACAATTCACTTAAGAATTTGCTGACCTTCCAAAACAGAGAGGAATTTGCAAAATTATTAATAATTGTTACTATTTATTAAATAATTGTTACCTATTTTTAAGACTTAACTTTTCCAAAACTGATCCACAGGTTAAAGTCCAACTCTTACTAGAAGCACCCTAAAGTAAATCCACACCTGAATAACTGCCACCTTATTTCAGCAAGACACTTTTTTCCAGAAGGGAAAAAAAACCCCTCTTTCAGCAGATCCTTCCCTGGTTTAAAAGAATATTTCTTCACAATAGTTTTTCCTTTAATTTTTTGTAAAAAAGGTAATTTTCTCAGCATGAAGCTTTTCTGTATTCTTTGTCCTTTGGGAGACAGAATAATTGGCAAGACTTGGCAGAATTAGTGATATTAGTGAACTTGTAATTGCCTAATGTCTTAGTGTCCTAGATGGAAAGTCAATACATTATGATATGCCCCAAGCCAAATTAATATAATGTTAAAATGTGGTGATTTGAAACTGTTTGCAGTGCCTGTTTGAAATCCTGCATATCCTACATAGAGTGATTCAGAAGCTAGTAGTGGAGGGTGGTTGGGCGCTTTATCTCCCAAGATAAATCTGTCTCTTGCTGGCTCTTTTCTGTATTCACTCTGTCAGACCTTGTGGCAAAAATTTCTGCTGTGACTGATTTTCCTTCGGTGACCCAGAACTTTTCTAAGAATTCTGAAGGAGACAATAAAACATAATGTATTGGTGAACGGACCACATTTAATGCACCTTTTTAAAATTACATTTAGCATTTCCTTTTGTAATATCAGCGCCTTTCAAAAGTAGTGCTCAATACAGAATGGGGTATTGGGCTGGACTGTTCAGATATTATTTTATTACCCTGAATATTGTTATGCCCTGCATCTAATGTACTCTCCATGACAGTGTCCATGTTATCCACTGTACAACAATTTTACACAAAGGAGTTTACACATTGGAGCAAAACTTTGAACTGGACTGTAAGGTACTATAAATAAAACACTGTCACATTTCTTTACATTTTAAAATATTACATGCATCATAGCAGGAGGTTTTCATAAGTAATTAACACTAACTCAGCTCTCTGAAATCAAGAAATCTGTTTTCCTATGGGTCTGTGTCATTCCTAGTTTGGAAGACAAATTCATAGGCTTATAAAATGCAGCAAATGAAGCCCATGTTGTGCTTTATATCATTTTCCTACAACAATCAGAAAAAACAGGTTTCTTACAGGCTGTGTGGACCATCTGTTACATACAAAATGCATTTAGGACTAAAAAATCACTGGCTTGTCTTTGCCTCTATGGTGCTTTCCTTGTAGATACTATGCACTGTTTTGGTTTATGCAATATTCTGTAATATCTTGCAGTAATCGGAACAATTAATTTTCTCAGAAATCAGGGCCACCCACCCAAAGCAATGACTTTTGACATACCATGATGGGTGTTATATATGGTTGGTGTCAAGAGTTGCCTAGATATGCTGATAATGAACTATACTTTTGAGGAGTCATGATCAATCATTCTTTATTTAGAAAGTCAGATCCATCAGCTGGACATCAAAACGTCATAACCCATTGATCTCACATTGCAATCAAAGATTCTTGACTTATTAATAGCATTCAGCTACACCAGTTACATCAGCAATCCTAGTTATCATTTTAGTGGTATCGTTTAAAACACTGAAGTTAGTGGCTAAATCCATTCATCCTTTTCCTAATCCTCATTAATAGTTTCCATTAGTTCTAACATAGCTGTTTTAAAACTTCAAACAATCTTAAATCCAGTATGATCTATGTACAAAAATAAATAAGACAAAACACCTGTGAGTCAGAAAGAGCTGAGTGGATTGGATTCCGTTCTAGGGGTCATTCTACCTCTACTCTCATAGTTGATGATATCAACACAGTCTTTTAAAGAAGTTAGTTCCTGCTATCTCCCTGCTGCCCATCTGTTATTCCTGTATCTCCCGATGACATGTCACCAGAGGTAGTGACAATTTCTTATCCACTGCTGTCAGAAAAAGAATAGCTTAGGAGCTTGGAAACAAATTTCAAACTAAAAGTTGCTTTGAAGTTTGATCTGCTATTCAGTGAAGCATAGTGTAGAAGAAATAGTAAACATGTCAAGATAAAGGGAGGAAAAAAAGGACTGAGAATAGTGAGGGAGCATTGAGAGAGATGAGCTGCATTTGCATACATATCCAGTGTGTCTTAGGCACAGATACTTAAGAGATGCATAGCCCTGTTGCCATGTGGGATTTTAATCTGTGCTTTAGGATTAGGGAACATACATGCATTGTCATGTTGAAGTAACTGTTGAAGACAGCATCTAATTTTTTGCTTAGTGGGATGTTTTCTGCAATACAGAATTTTACAGCAAAACTGTTCCAATATGTAGGATCAGTCAGGACTGCTCTCTTAGCATTAACAGGTTTTGTTCCCATTTTCCACTTAAACTTTACAAATTTTAAATTACAATATGACTATGTAAAGTCACTCTGAGAAAAAAATGGTAACATCAGAACACTATATAGCAATGTCTGATTTTTTTTCAAACACATTATTTTTAATAAAATCAAACATCCACACGCAAGGTTTCATGTTTGATAAGCAGTACTTTCCTAGTAGGAAAGCATCCAAATAAATTTTTTTGCCAGGTCTCATAATTGCAAATTAACTGGGATAGGCAAATAACTGTTTGCCAAGCCCTATGAGCCCACTCTTGCCAGGCAGCTCCTTGCAAGATTCTCCCTCACAGCAACAAGTTTGTGGAATCAGGCCCTTTGTTTGGATCAATGCTCATCCCTTCAGGCAGAGCTAATTGGCTAATTCAATCACACTGGCTATTTAATTAATAGGGAAGCCCAAAATTCCACATGAGATGAAAGGATGAAGAGCCCAGGAATGACCCTTGATAATAATAAAAGATAATTACAACCAAGAATTGCATTATTCAGACTTTGTTATTGACATGATAAGCACTGCCATATGCCATGCAAGCTGTGATATGCACCCTAGTGATTGTAGGTATAACAAAAGATCTTAGGTATAACTGCTTGCTGTATTTCAGTGCAAATGTGACTTCAGGTGAAGAGCTAAACTCTATATATAAAACCAGAAAAAAAAGCCTTCACAGCAGTAATGATGAGAAAGCACTTTGGCCACCTTCTTGCCTGTGTTCAGGTAGAGCTGTAATTCATTTTTCTGTGTAGAAAGACCAGGGATGTGAATTACCAGATCTGGCTCTAGGAAAAGCCCAGTCTGGCAACTCAGCTCTTGAGTGAGGGCATCCGGGTGCTGCATGGGAAAAAAAAACCCAAACCACAAAATCATTATGTTTACTAGCAAAAATAGATGTTTTATGAAAAAAATGCCAGGGTTTTTTTTTTTGCAGAAAAAAGCGAGAACCTACTGGGAAAGGGATAGGGTACTACATTGATTTTAAAAGCAAATTCCCAAAATGTAAACCAGAAGTTTCTGCAAGAATGAAAAATTCCCACAGAAATGTTGGCCCTATTTTATTTACACAAGGCAAAGAAGTATCTGCTGATCCCAGTGAAGCAATATGTAAGGGTTGCCCCGGAGGCACTGGGCATGAAGAAAAATAACAAGACTAGGTCACCTGGGGCACCACTTTCCTTACACATCTTTAAATTGTGTGCTAGTTCTGAAACACAACTAAGCTCTTGGGAACTAGAATTAAGAAAATGCAGATCTGGGCTTAATTTTTGGCTCTGCCTTTCACTCCTTGTGACTTTGGGCAAGCCACATGTAGCAGTAGGTCCAGTTCTTTCTCCCATGCTTTGCTTTACCTCTTCAGACTGCACATTCTTAAGGTAGGGACCATCCTTTCATCTGGGTATAGCACAGAAAGTCCCCAATCTCATTAGGGTTTCTTAGACAAAATTAAAAGTTTTTATAAAATCTTCCCCAATTCCTAAAGAGTTCCTGAGTTATATTGCTCATTAAAAGTCTGAATCTGAGAAGCCAATGTATTTGATCTGTAATGAATGTAACCCTTCAGTAAGATCACAGCTGTAATGTTACAGAATCAGTCATGTAAAGAATAGTCCCTGCAAGAAAACCTGCCTTCTCTTTTTTCTCTTTAACCTCAATAGAGCAGTTCTTTTGTTAATTACAGTTACTGCACACTGTGATATTGAAGTGCTCTGTTCTCAAACATATTCTTATTTATTTTAGTTCTTTTTTTCCCAGGTAATGAAATGTCAGAACCCTACTTTTTCTGGTTTTGTAGTATGTTGATCAAAGTGACCTTTGCTTTGCAGCAGACACAAATCAATATAGCGCTCTGCGGTATTTGACAGATAAAGGTGCAACATATAATAAATGGCAATCACTGACGAGGCGAGCAAGAAAATACCTGCCAACTTCAGTTCATACCGGCAATTTTCAGACAATGCCACATGTTATGTTCAAAGTAAAATTCATTCGTCCATCTAATAACAGAGATGGGGGATATTAAAGGACTCAGTTTTGTTAAAGAAATGTTTCATCTCACAGTAATAATTCAGAGTCCACTCAGGGTCTACAGTGGTTGGTTGCAAGTTATTACATTTTGAAGTCCAGTTAGACATTGCAGAGGTGGGCTCCAATCCCCAGGAAGAGGTAGGCTGCTTTTATGACTAACTTCAGTATT
>JANZLQ010000092.1:27005498-27046275 GCA_026212715.1 Elanus axillaris
TGGAGGGGGGGGTGGCTGGTACTTTTACCCAAGAAATGAAATAGTAATTATATACACACACATACAAACACAGTCTTTCATTCTTTCTCTCTCTCTCTCTCTCTCCCTCTCACACACAAATTGTCTTAATATCCTAAAGCTGCTCTCCAGCATAGTGTTTCACAGCTGATGGTTTGATTTTCTCGTATTCTTCCAAACCTTCTAATAAGTTATATACAAATGTAACCAATTTCTGTTTAAATGCTTAATTACAAGTAGTATCTGCAAAGTATCTGCCAGAGATCTGAAGTCAAGTGGCAGCTTCAGCCCACTGTAAATTGAGTCTGTGTGTGTGTTAGGGTAAATTTCTCTTTCACTATGGCTTGTCTTATTCTCAGTAACACAAATAGCTTAATGTAAGAGTCTAGCCCAAATAAGAAGCAAAGCTGGGTTTTACCCACTGTGATGATTCGTGCTCAACTGTATCAGAAGTGGTGGCTGAGCAGCTGCTTTTCACAGCATAAACACAGGTAGGCCAGTCCTCAAAGCAGACTCGTGGCAAAAGCATGAGAGAAGCTGAATTGTGTGACCCAAAACATTTCCCATCATGGGAGAGTGAATGTGGGACTGAGACTTGCCTGTAGCCTTTGTAAGAGGAGCAGCAGAGATCAAGGCACCCTGTCTGTGAGGTGGAGTTCTGGGTGCTTCATATGAAGGGTCTGGTCTAATCCTGCCGAATGACCTCTGGTTACATTTCTTGTTTCTTATTTCCTAAGACGTAATGGTCTGTCCATGGAACTATGAAAAAAACCTGCTGGCAGGACCTTTTAGTGAACATGCTCTGCCTTGTTTGGGTACCTAGAAAGCATCTGTATTTTCTTCTTCTCATAGGAGGCTATTTTTATATTATGACTGAAAGGCCTTTTTATATCTCTGTTGTTCATAATGTATGTAAGCTTACGCCTTGCATTTGAGGACTTCTTATTTCACAACTACTTTTTATGAAGCTGTTGATACAGTTCAGGCAACAAAAGACCAATTCACAACATACTT
Organism: Elanus axillaris; assembly: GCA_026212715.1. NCBI lineage: Eukaryota > Metazoa > Chordata > Aves > Accipitriformes > Accipitridae > Elanus > Elanus axillaris. The sequence continues at coordinate 27,006,531 of JANZLQ010000092.1, forward strand.
GCGGCTGTTAAGAACCCTTTGACATGGTTCACTGAATACACGTATCTAATTTATGAAGCCAACACTTTGGTTCCAAAATGTCAATCATGTACATACAAGTGCAGTGTGTACCTGCTAGTGCATCGTACCTTCCATGTGCAAAATCTAAGATGGCATAGGCTATATTAATTCTTGATTATGATTGTCAGAATATGAGCATTAATTAGTACAGTTCAGGGCTAATGGCCAAATTCAGTGTCAAAGCTTATGGCTGAACCTGAAATATAAAAAAACAGCTGATGCTTCAAAAGCAGGATAGCCTCCAGTAAGAAGATGATTCATCCATCACAAGCACAGTGCCGTTTCAGCACGCTGATCAGAATGCATCATCTTTATCAAAATGCAAAATGGAAAGTTTAGTTCTAGAGAATAAGTAAAGCACCCCCCAAAATGGTAGGAATCTTTTTGAACTGCTCCAGATTCTTTTTGATTTAGTGAACTTCTCATCACTTATCCTACTCTTTTTCAATAGGAATATTGTATTACTTTACTTATACTCAGTCTTTTGTTCTGTGATCTGTTCAACATAAGACAGCTCATGCTGCACATACAAAATGATACAAATGAGAATTTAGCTGTCTCTGGTTACTGCTATGCCATTTTTATACTATTTTCTCAGCCTTTTTTTATGAAAATTTAGTTTACCTTTGCTCTTTTTTTGACAAAATATTGAACAGAGGACAGATGTTTTGTGTCATTTGTCTGCAATAATGCCAGACATTTTCTTAAGCTGCTGAATGCATGATTAACCTTAAACTGATCCTACTTCTGTGTATCATTTTTCCGATGTCCTGTTGTATTAAACTGTACCCATCATTACCTGTGAAGTATCATGTAGCCTAGTTCATCTTAACCTATTCTGAATTTCTCACACTCTCAAGCTTGTGAAAACAATTATTTCTCTGATCATTATACACTTTACCACTTAATATATTTACTGCAAACCAACAACTTAATAGTGGTCTGTAAGGAACTATTAATAGCTTCTGACCTCTTTAGCCTGGGAAATGTTGTTATATAGTTCGGGAAAACTTTTTCCTCATAGAACATCCTTGTTATGTGAAATGACCTGGTAGGGAAATGATTCTGTACTAAGTTGTCGGTCTGGCATGTTGTCAGGTAATTGGCAGTTATGAAAACACCACATTCATTCCCCTAAAGTTATATGTAGTCATTCTGCTACTGTAAAGTGTGTGTTTGGGGAAGGAGAGAGTCTTTAAACATCGTAACCTTGCTGAGGGGATTGTCACCCCAACTGGCAAATGCTCAACTGTGAGCAACAGATTTATTACCTGACATAATTAATTGCCTAGATAGTGACATTTCCCATATTATAGACAATTGTGAATTATGAGCCCAGCTGCTAGCCTTCTCATTCACTGAAATCGGTTGATAAATATGTTTATTCGAGGTCAGCTTGGCCTCATCCATTAGAAATATTGTTTTTCTAAACATTACATTGATTTAATTTAACTCTAATCAATTTAAAATGGTTCTGACAATTAACAAAAGCTTCAAATATGACCTTAAAGTAATAGGATTCATTAGCTATGTTTAGGATTAAACTTATCCTAATAGGGCTATTTTTCTTCCGAGGGCATGTAGTAGGCCAACTGGTGGTCAGTCAAAATGAAATCAATTATTATAAATTATACAGTTTGGGTTGATTATGTTGTGCCTGCTAATTTGTATTAATAAGGACCTCAAACAATAGAAGCCATTTATTAATAACTATCTGTATCCCAACCTGTATCACACTTTATGTTACAGCTGCAGGATCATCTGTTACCCATGAAGTATTATATTCTCTACTGCTGGGCATATATGCTAATTAATCCCATAATTAATTGTAACAGTTATATTAAAGTCAAAATGCTGACAGCCTTTTTGGCCTATTATTCATGGTAATCAACTGATTCAAAAGGCAACGTAATCAACAATTCCTGTACTAGCCAGGGGATCATAATACAACGGCAGCACCAGTGACAGCTGGCACCCACAGGTCTTTGGATACAATAGGAAATATAAACCTCTAGAACTGAAATGCTTCAGTATGAACAGTGCCTGTTGTTTTTCTGAGACAAAAAAAAGCATAAGTCGTATTTAAGAACTGAATCTCTAATGCAATGGTTAACAGAAATGCACAAGAGCCATGCTCCAGAGAGCCTGCACTGCCTTCTTGGGGTAACGGCAGCACTGAGGGTTCAGTACCATCATTTAGTGTCTTCGGGTTGTAATCCCTCACCAATCCCTTCTCCACCTGCAGCAGGGCTGTCTCAGATAAGGGACAAGAATTCTGGAGAGTGCTTTTGAATATCAAGAACAGGTTTTATTTGCTCTGTTCTCATTGAACATGGGGCTGCTGAATGGTGGACAGTACCCAAAAGGCATGTGCCCTTTCTGGGTACATTATCCACAGAAAGAGAGGAACATTAGACTGTGCAGGGAACATCACATTTCCTACATACGACTGGCTGTGTATCATCCTTTGAACTTGTGTGGAATTCCTTTTATTTTGTTCCCAGCCACAGTGGTGGATTCCATATCCACAGCAGCCCCAAGAGGACGAGGTGGAGAGAGGAAGAAGGGGAGAAACTGACAGCAGAGATCCACAAATACTCTTCCAAGACTTACTCTGAATCAAGTGTGCCGAGTGAGCCCAAATTAAAGTGCCTCCAGAGCATCCTGAGCTCTTCAGCAGGCCACCAGCAGTGGAAGGGGGAGTAAAGGCAAGATTAGTGGCCACTTCTAGCAATCACACCTTGCAGCCCAGATGAGGTCCAATGCCAGATGAGCCATCCAAACCTGTTGCATCCACTAGGTGAATGTCTCTACATGGGTGTCTACTTGCTTTCCTCCTCAGTTTAAAGACAATCTAGTTATCCATCACTGCTTGTAGCCTTAGATCACAATCTCTTTCTGAGTTGTTGCTTTGGTAGTCAGGCATGCTCATGGCCCATAGCACCACTAAGCCAGCAAGTTTATACCTACACAGCTTCAGATGTGCTGTTTCTTAAACATGGTTAGCCATAGTTTCATTACTAAGATTTACACTGTCAGTTACAGAGACGCCCGTCCAATCCTATAACACAAAAATTTATGGGCATCACAGAGAAATTTTTATTGTTAGCGCTCATATACAATGTGTGCCCTTAGTGACACTTTTTTAAATAAAATATATTGTACTAGTGATTTCTAATGCTTAAAATAAAATAAAATAATAATCAACTTTTAGCTGCAGTTTCCCCCTGGTTATTGAGCTGAACTTAATGACTGGCTGAAAAGTATTTGTCAACACAACAGCTGGAGAGCAACTCTTTCTTGTAGCTTTATGTCACAGCATATGCCAGCCACTCAGAACATGTGATAATTCAACTGGAGCTGGTACTACAATAGCAGATGGGTTGAAGCATTGTTATTCTCACTCTAGCTCCCAGCCCTTGAGGGATCACTAAATAAAATCAAAGCAGATGGACCATTACAAGCTCATTTGTGTTCACTACAAGCACCTCAACCTCCAGTTGTGATATACTGCACCTTTGTATAAAATGACATGTATGGTAACATGACCTAATGAAAATAGCATCAGACTTGGCAAGTGAGGAATGAGGCTGGGAAATATGCACAGATCTATTTATCACTGAGTTCCTACCTTGCAGAAAGGGTTCATTCCCCCTGCTCCCCCCACCCCCCATGTTTATCATTGTATTTCTCTCCATGTTTATTATTTAATTTCCCCACACTTGTCATAAGAACTAAAAGAGATGGCCATTTGTTCTGGCTGTAGAAGATCTAGCAGGTTTCCTGGCCACTGCAAAGACAGAATGAATGCTACTAACCACAGCCCCAAACTCCTGTTATTCCCTCACTTCTACACACTTGATAAATATGTTAATCTAGGTGTCCTACAAACGGCAAGGCTTTGACCACCCACTGATACCAGTATCTGCAGTGATCGGAACTTCCATGTACATTTCTCAGCCTGCTCTTATGGTGAGGTGTTCTTTAACTCTGCAGTTTTGAGCTTATGGGGGCACTTGACTTTTGGTGCATAAAATCAATTACTCCACTAAACTCCACAATTTTTGTCTGTGAGATCAGAGTCAGCAGCCCTGACCAAACTGTGGGTGTCCCAGGGCATGGGAGCCAGTTGCTTCTAAGATGAAAGATATTAAAATTGTCTATTGTCTGGAGGGGGATCTTTTGGGACCTGCTGGCAAAGTTGGAGTTTGTGCTGAAACATTCTTCATGCCATCCTCAGCAGCCCAACATAAAATTGGAGGCACATCTAATGCCTGCTTAGACAATGTTATATTCATTTAATGTCTTCTGAGCACCTTGTACAGCAATACACCAACAATGTCACTTGAAGGCTTTTGTCCTACAGTTCCCACCCTGGCCATGGTGCTCCAGGGAGCAATGGCAAGCTGAAGTATGGCAGGCAAGCTCTTGCTTCGTTTTATGATCACTGTGCCCTCTCAACTACATGGGTGCGCACGTGCACACACACACACATAGGCATGCGTGCGCAGTTAATGTCAATTCCCGAACTAAATTCCTCTCAAATACAAGCTTTTTATATCTACGTGTATCTTTTTTCTGCCTGGTTTTAAACAGCTTCTGCACACTACTGCAGAGACAGCTGCATTCAGTGCTAAATAACATACACTGTGAACTTCTTATTAAAGGCTTTGGGATTTCTTTTTTTTTTTTTTCCCTGTCTAAACAGGAAAAGTGGGAGTAGTCAGTTAGTAAAGTGTTAGATGCTTCTGTTTTTATCTGCATGAAAGATCTCATATAAGACTATGTATCTTTAGTAAAAGCTCCATAGTTCAACTGGTTGCCATAGGTCCCCCTCCTGCCAGCTGCTGCTGGGTGTTAAAGACCCAGATAAGTAAGTGTAGCAATGGAAACCAGAGAAATTCCTTCATTAGGGTTGATAAATACAGTTGTACTTCTGTGACTGCAATATGCGAGTTGAAAAAAACTTGTCTAGCGTCCTCTATGGAACAGCATCCTGCTGAGCGTTTGAATTGTATAAAAACTATGAATGGAGCAGCTAATATTTCTCACCCTAGCCAGAAACTTCAGGGCAGCCAGACAGTCTGAAGGACGGTGCTTCCAGGTAGCATACTGTATGCAGTTCCTGGCCATGTTCGTGGCTGGCTTGTTCTTCCTGAGCACTTTCTGTTAAGTAAGTGTAGCGACTCAACCTCAGCTGTGAATCGGCGTACCTCCATCAGATGCATGTGCAGGTCAGGTCAGATGTCAGCACTGTGTCTTATCTGCTGGCCAGCTTTCCTATCATCAGCCAAACTAATTTGCTAAGATAATTCTGTTTCCTGCCATCTATTACAATAAGTCAACCACTGTAGTTTCATTGAAGTCTCTGCTAACTAATGAGCTGCCCTTGAAATTCTCAAACTGTATGCAGGGGTGGGGGGGAGAAATCCCTTACTCTTCTAAATATAAAAAAAGTTTTACATAAACAACTTGGTGTTCTGGGCAATGCTGTATCTCCTCAGCCCCATGTTAACAGATCATTCTCACCAGAGTCAGCTCAGACTGGGGCAAAACCAGTACATGTATCAATCATTCCTTTAAAAACAATTTTTCTGAATAACATGATCTCAGGTGGTGGAGCATACATGTGCGTAAATGCAAACACGGAGAGATGAGACAGAGAGAGCACGCACTTTCAGGAAAGAGTGGGAGTAAAATAACAAGGGATCCACTGTTGTGGCTACTGAAGAAAGAAATAAGGCTGTTCCTATGAAATGGCAACTCTCTGGCATTTAATTTTGAGTAAGAAAAATATACTGCAGATAGATGGGAACCAAAGAAATGTGAAGCATCCTGGAGCATGCCTACTACAGCAGCAAGAACTTGGGGGCAAAAAGGTAGTAAGATCATTCTGCTTTTTCCTTATGGCACTATCAAACTACTGAGAGAAGTAGTGCTGTTATAATTTACAACCATTTTTAAAATTAGAAGAGACACTAATTTATACTCTGCTTGTATTGTTTTGTTCAGATTTGGTATTTAATAATGCTGAACTTTTTTTTTTTAAAGAGACTTCCATCCCTCATGGAATTTCAGCATTTTCTTTTGGATTATCCTGTAGATCAGCACTGTTTTTTGTAATAGCTCTGTTGGAATAAAACAACACAGTTGTCCGGTACCGATTAGGTTACTGAAGGGAGCCAACACCTCAGCTTATTGGTTGGGTTCATTCAAACAGTCATTTGGCAGAAGGATGTTTAAAAATAATTGCATATCCCCTCCCTGTCTTTAAATATTCAGAGGAAAAGTCACAGAAGAACTGATAATGTGACAATAATAATGAGGCTGAAGAACAGTATTATAGTGTGAACTCATATATCCCTTGGTTTCATTTACATGTTTAGCAGCTGCTTGTTTCTTGATCATAGAAAGATCATTACCTGACTTGTAAGAAGAGAGGGAAAGTCTGTTCACCTTTGGGCAACTAGCTCTGCATTTATTAATAGTTGTTGCCATCTCATTATAAATTTAAGTACTGCATTATAATTTATTTATTCATTGATTTATTGTAATAGATGAATAGAAACAAAATTACCTTTGCAAATTACCTTGATAGGTGGGAAATGTGCGTGGTTAAAAAAACCCAAAACAATATGCAGTGTGGAACGTGAAATGCTACCTAGTGAATAGCATCTTAAAGTGTGACTGCTAGCATACACAAACTGGTCTTGTTAGGCAGTGAAGGTGAATCCAGCCAATTTATAGACTGTTTAAAAAGAAATTATGATGCAGCTTATATGCAATTATCCTTACGTTTCCAGGTATCTCTTCTCTTCATGGAAGAGGGAATTAGCTGAAAATGAAGGCTAAATAGATGGGAGGAGAAGACTCCTCAAAAATCAGAAACCTAAAGGTAGGAAGTTTGCAGAGCATTTGGTTAAGTTAGGGCTGCCTTTCTGTTAGTGTGGGTACCACACTTTAAAAAGCTGTATTTATGTAGCTCCTGCCTTCAGGAGGTACTGGCTGTTACTGCCTTGCAGGCAGAGCCCAGGCCAGGGGTGTTGCTTGGCTGCTTGCTGTGCTGCAGTGGAGACAGTGCCCTTTTACAGAACACTGCTGAACACTGAGCAGCAAAATTCAGAAGAGGACTTAAGGTCATATTCCACCCTGACCCACACTACCCCCTCCCATGTACTTAGTTGCCTAAACCAGGGCTTAGGTGGACGTTGCAAGGGTGGGGAACTACAATCACCTTATTTACTACCCAAAACTCGCCCTAATGTGTAGCTACCACGTGACATCATAAGATGGCTGCATCTGAGCTGAAGGTTATCTCGAGAGGCAGGCAGGCAGGTAGTGCCCAGCTTTGGGGGTGTGTAATAAAACACGTGTATGTTCTGGGCTCTAGGTGAGACACCGAGTGTCACCATCCCTGTGAGCAGAGCCCAGAAGCGTGGTGTGGGCAGGAGGCCCAGCCCCACCAGCTACCCAGCCCATCCCAGCATTAGTAAGGCTGTAGCTCACCCACTGTTGCAGCATCAAACCAGGGGGCAGGAGGAGAAACCTGTGGCTTAACAGTTCTCAGGTAAGACAATATTAACAATAACAAACACATAAGGCCACAGAATATGCATATACAGAGACAGAAAATATGCACACAGAATTATTATTTCAGTTTTCAGTTATTAATGCATATAGAGAATAGTTAGACCCAGAAAAACTCCAAATTTTTATTCAAGTAATTAAAATTGATAAAATTGATTCATAAATAACAATATCCACTATCAAATTTCTATATACACAGGTCAATCAGCTGCAAAACTTGACCGTTAGGGCCATGAAATGCAGGGTGGTTTGGGGTTTGATTTTTTTTTTTCATTTTTGTAAATGTTTTTATTGCACTACTAGCTCAGTCATAAAATGCATTAAATGTATTTATCACCAGTCATGACTACCTGTAGTGCTAGCTGTGGGCTGAGGTAGGAAGGGCAGCCAGCACCCTTTCCAGTCATGGCCTTACATAGTTCAGCAGCCATAGTTCTTCCCTGCACATGGCCACCTCAGCACCTCGGGGCAGTCACGCGTGCAGCTGGGTTGTGCTGCAGTAATCAGCCCTTTTTTTTTTTCTTTTTTCTTTTTCTTTTTTCACCCTGCTGTCCCTTTCTATAGTTGCTTGCTCTGTGTGGCACCATCATACCCCCAAGCAGCACCTCCCTGCTGTGGTTATCAGGACCAGCCTGCACCCAGCAGCCTCACACTGCCGCCCTGCTCACACAGGAACCCTGCAGCATCGCTCACTCTCTGGGCCGTGGGGCAGTCGTCAGTGGGAGCAACCGTGGGGCCTCCGGTGCTGCCCGCCATTACAGACCTCGCAAGGCAGCAATGAGGGGAGCAGGGGGCTGAGCACTGCACTGCTGCCTACAGCTCCATGGGGCAGCCTGGGCCCTGAGCGCACTGCAGCTGCCGCCCAGTAAAAATCAGCCTGAAGAGCAAATGGATGCCAGCAACTGTAAGGGGCTCTCTACCTAATTCACACGTCGGTGATGCTACAGCTGAAAACACGTACCATACCTACCTTGGCTTCCTTCTGGCCACAAAACCACTTTGTTCCCACACCAGTTTACAGGGGAGGTGGGCCTCAGCCTGCTTCCATTTCCTGCGCTGGCCAGGAGCAGGTTGCCGAGGAAGAGCCTAAAGAAAAAGGCAGGGCTAACAGAGGCTGCAGCCACACTGCCGGGTTCAGCAGCCACGGCTGGACCCGCTCCTCTTGAAGTGAGTGAAGACTGTGACTCACACCGTGCTTTTTTCTATGACATTGTTTTCCATGAGAGTTTTTGGTTTGAAAAATTACTGCATTCAATTTGTTTGCAGCTTTCATTAGCTTCCACTAAGCTCTACAGAGGCCCCAAGATCACCTAGGTATTTTACATCTCCCAATACTAACTGCTTTAGTCACTCAGATATGTCACGTGGGTCCAGTTTCCCATTATCGGAGCTTTGCACTGCGCAGCAGGGCCTAGAGGCAGGGGCAGTTTTGGTGGGGTCAGGACCCGAAGCCACCCTGCCCAGACTCGGGCTGCTGTGCGAGATGCCAGCCCAGCCCCAGCGGGGCACCCGCTCACCGCGCAGCACTTCGTTTATGAACCATGGGCTTGACCACTGGGGGAACGACGCTCATCGCCAAGTCTGTGCTAAAGACCCTGTGCAGGTTTAGATTTGATGCAAGTTTGAAATTTATGAACCTGTGAAAGTTTTATATGTACCTAACTGCGTTAGCCCAAAAGTAGTTTTAAGAGCAGCATTATAAAAATGGGATTATAATAGCTGGATAGACACATACGAATATATATATCTTCATTTTTAAAAGCCGTGGGTTAGGAATAAACAGGTTTCCAGCTGGTACAGGCACTGCCCTCTTGTGACTGAATACTCGAAATACAGGCAAACCTCCAGCTGCAGCTGCTCAGCAGAGCTCAGCTCTACAGAAGAAAAAACATTGATGTTATTGCTGTAAAAATGTTGAGTGAGATGTTCTGAGCACTTTTTCCCATAGTGATTCGTAGGAGGGACCAGCTTTAGCTTTTAAAAAAGTCAAATAGTAATCTTATTGCAGATGAGAAACTCAGTTTAGAAAACAAACCAACCCTCTACACTACAGAAGTAGGTACTGCATTTCCTAAAAATAGCTTTTGCAAGTATTTTTACAACTGTTTAAGTATTTGCAATACAATAAAGATTTTAAAAATACTTCAATTGACAGCATTCCTTTTACAGTCCCAGGTAGGGCTTTTTCTTCGTTGTTATTATTATTACAATACGCAGGAAACTTAACCTAGAAATACTGGATAGCAGCATTTTCTAGATAGCAAATGTGTGCAGACTTGCTGTTCAGGTCTTCTAAATGGTAGCTATGGAAGCAGCACTGAAGATACAGCATGATCCCAGGAGGAGCTGATCAGCTAGGGTCAGTAAGGAAGTGTTCTAAACATTTTAAAAAATAATAATTTTTTTTTTTCCCCACAGGCAAACTGCAGTTAGCTATAGCAGCTTTTTGTTGGTTTTCCATTATAGTATCAGTTACTAATTGGCAAGGCACAAGTAGTATACTTAGACCTGATTTGATACAGTACAGCAATTCCTAAGTTTCCTAGAAAAGTTAAAATTGAGAGACTATCAAAAATATGTAAAAATGAATTCTTCTGTAAATACACAAACCAAGCTAGGTCAACACTGTATTCATTGTTCGTAACACTCCCAGAACTCCAAGCCCCCAAAGAAATTAAGAGAGCCATAAGAATAATATTTTTAATTTATATTAATACAGAAAGAGCACATGGTACATTCCTTTCCCGCAGCAGCTAATTCCGTTCTACCGTTGGGGGAGAGGGGGCTTGGGGGGAATGTTAAGGCTAGTTGAGGGCAATCAGATGTTAAGTTTCCCTAACTCATTCTTGGAGACAGCCTTTTTAAGTTTAAGAGACTATTTGTGCACAAAACATGGGATGTTTATTTCGCAAAACATCAAGAACAGAGAAAAACATGCTTTGTTACAGTGGTAAAAATACACAAAGCTTTCAAGCTGCTTTTTACACCAACTTGGTTTTGAAACTGTAAAATTCCAGTTTGCAGCATGTTGTGCCTTAGTATTGTATTAACCAGGCTATCGTTAGGGATTGTGGTGACCAAGTTCATCTGTTCAGTGGAGTATAAAGTGCACAAGAAAATTAAGTGCATTGAAATGAACCATTTACGATTACATGAGTAATGCCTGTAACACATAGTACTTGCTTAAAATGGAACTCTTACAGGCTGTTTAGTAAAACACAGTACTACATTTTCAAGAGCACAGAATCAGTATTATCACAGGTATTAGAAAGATCTTTACTGAACATACATATTTTTGTATTCTTTCCTCCAATTATCTCCCACACCAAAAGACAAGCATTCTCATGTAGCTTACTGTGGGGTTTGGGGCTCTTTGGGCTTTTTTTTGTTTTAGTAATGTGTAAGGCATCACCTTTAACTAATACCTTTTCACTTTACCCTCTATGTTCAAAATAAACAAGCAGCTAGTGGTGCAGTGATTGGTTCAATTTTCTACTGATTTGAACCCCTATTTCTAAAGATGATAAGCAGAGTAGTGGCTGAGAGTTGTATAGGGGTGCAGTCTTTCTCCCTGATTAGGAGTTCATATATTATGAAACTTTCCATTTTTACAGGCTGTCAGGAACCATATTTTCTACGTTTTCCTACTCACAGGTTAAGGCCATTGTTAGCAATACTTAAGAGCCAAACCATGAAGCAATGATCTAAGTGCTATTAATTTATGGGCACATTCACCATATAAAAAAAAAAAAAAAAAAAAGATAACTGATTGGGAGGCTCCCAAATGCATTAGACACATAAAAGTTGGGTGCTTAGTCACTGGAATCTTTTGGCATTACATTTAACAGTGGTAGATGCTTTAAAATGCAGGCTGTTCCTTCAAAATAACTTATTCAGTTCCTCCACAATATATGCTGAAGGCTGAAACCAGTTTCTTACCCTTGAATATAAGTTATTTTACAAGTTTCCTTTCACAGTGAAATCACTTTTCTGTCTGTATACTCCTTTCTGACAAAGAAAATAAAAATTGGGGTTAGTTTCCCTAACAATTCATTTACATTGCCAGATTATCTCCAGGCCAATGCAGTACACCATAGAACAATACTTTTTGGATTAAAAGAAAACCCAGTTGTCAAAAACCAACACTTTTTTTTAATGCTGTAGAAGACAACTCTGCTCTTTTAACTCATAAGCTATAAACTAACCATGTAATCATACACTGTTTGCAAACCTATTTACTGTTTTGCAATGATAAAGTAGTCCAAAATGCAGGCTACGAAGTACTGCCTGCAATTCGAAACACAGTATTTTTCACCAAAAAGCGTGCACAATAATGCTTTTAAACTCCCAGTTTTTTCTGTATGTTCTCTAGATATACCACAGTAAGAGTTCACACAACTTCTTTTCCAGTCAAAGGCCAGAAGATTGGAGGCAAGAAGCGAAGCAGTTCATTTATACCCATCTATTTTAATTGGGTTCTGCTAACAGAATATGCATCCTGAAAATATGGGGTTCTTTCTTAGATATTTGCGGTTGTAAAAAAAAGTGGCTATTTTGCTACAAGATTTTTTTATGTAGAAAACTTTTTAATACAGCTGCCAGTCCAAGTCTCCTCTCTGGCCATAGCAGTTGTAAGGCTGTTCTCCGAGTCCAAGAAGGAAGAGGTAAGGCAACTACAACTTTAGGTAGTATGTAATATANNNGGTGGGGGGTGGGCAGAAAGATGATGAGTGGAAGACACATAAAAGTTAATGCATTGGGAAAACTAGAGAATAAATCTAGGGATAGGGAAGAGAAAGAATCCAGACATTCAAATTGGTCTCATTGGTACATAGGTTTGTGCTTGTTCATTTTGTAAAGCCTTTACGTTTGCTCCTTGTTCAGAAAGGGGCACCTCTTGCAACTACTTTTGGGTTGAGAGTCACAGGGGGGCTGGGGGAATGAAGGTATCAAACGTTGTAGAGAGCAAGTTGAGAGTCTGTTGCATTATTGCTTTTTTTGTTTGTTTTTTTGCAAGCCCCCCTCTTGCCTTTCCTTTGCAAACAGCCCTATTTAAAATCAGCACTTTTGAGGTACCTGGAGGTGGTGGCCTGAATTCCTCTTCAACATGCAGCCAAGGTTACCATACCTTCTGCTCAGATTACCTTAAGTGTTCTCAAGGCCATTTTAATAAATGCAAGCTGCACAGCCAAGACCTATGGCTAGTATTTTTACCTTATATTGCCTACAAGATGCTTCTGTGGCATCCTTGTCAACACATCTGAGCATCTGCAGCTGCTGTCCCAGAGCAGGATGGTATGTAGCCAAAGAAGAGCCAATGGACAATAACCCATCCCTTGACAGATGGTTATGGAATCCATCACCTAAAGCCTCATTGAAATTTTTCAGGAAAGAGTTCAAGAGCTCATAGTAGTACTGAAACTAAAGAAACAGAGGTTGTTTTTTTTTCCAAGAGCTCACAGTAGTACCGAAACAAAAGAAATAGAGTTTTGCCAAGGAGCACAGACTAGATAAATAAGGCAAGGGAACGCAGAACCCAGGAGACGATTAGAGGCAAAAGGAACAGTGACAATTCCAATAACATTTTTGCTCTTGCAAGTGAAAAATTAGAGCACAGTTCATGCAGTGGCTAATGGAACAGATCAACTCCCTCAGCACCCCCTGCTTTAGACAGATTAGTCCTTCAAGCATAGTTTTCAAATCTCTCTCTAGTACTGTTCTGTGGCGGAGCGTGTCCCAAAGAAAGATTTTAGGTTTTCCAAGAAGAACAAAGTAACCACATTTTCTACAATATGGGATCAGTCTCCATTGTCTTTAAAACAGTGGCTTTTTTAAAGTGGCTTTTCCTCTGTTATATTTTGTGACCGCTCCTTCTATAGACTTGATCCCAAAAAGGAAGTTTTCCATATAAAACATCTTAGAGTTGAAAATGTACAGCTCATATGTATGCAATTTGTACAACCAGAATTTACTGTATATATATTAGTTGCATGTTTGCTAGTCAGTAGTAGACAGAAGTAGCTAAAAAGCAACTAAAACAAGAGTATTTCATTGCAAACAGAAACCAACAGACTTCAAAGTACAGTATTTTACACCAATGCAGGTTTTGCAGCTTTTCAAGTTAGGTTTCACTAGGTACTTGGTATACAGTAAAACTCTGATCTATTTTTATTTATAGTTTTGCCTTTCCAGAGATTTTTAATACTCACTGCTAATCCTGAAATGAAGAGTCAGATGCATAACATATTCTCAGGTAGTAGCTTAAAGTACTGTAAAAAAGTCAGTTTTGTTTTACCAAGGACTAGAATCCACTTCAGCAACATTCCCTGAGGCAATCTACTATTTTATTTTTTTGTTCTCAAATCATTTTTATATAGTTGCTGTTCTGTTCCAGACTGTTTTGTTTCTTTAAAAATAGACACTTAGAAAAAGACATCTGTTAACTTTCATTGCTAATTTTATATTTCAGCAATTATGCTTCTTGTTAATACCCTTTTCCCCTCCTCTTTTTCCCCTTCAAAAATTGCAAGTTAACAGATAACAAATCTGTGTGCTTGACTTCCACAAGACAGGAATTCAGATCTTTAAATGAACATTAATTTTTGAAGATGCAAATGTGTGAACTGAAAAGAATGTAGCAGACAGATAACAGAACAGAATTAATATGCAATAAACAGTCCAAAACTTATCTTACTAAAACTGAAGTTATTCTCTCTTCAAGAGAGAATCTATGGTGCTAAAAAGATCAAGGGTGGGGAGAAGTGGTGGGGATGGAGGGTAGAGAAACACAAGAAAATCATCATCCTTGGCCCACAGAAATGCACTGAGCAAGAAAGAACACTGCGTACCTTTACATTCTCAATGGACTAAGGAGGTTTCTCCTGATATAATTCCACCTCTAACATTTAAAAAAAGCCTGTGTATAATCAACGCACTTAAAGCTTTAAGTTTTAGTAACTTCACTTAGACTTTGTTTATAAAACAAACGCACACAAGCACACTTCCTAGAGTGCAAAATGCTTAAATACTTCAATTACACAACTCCACATGTAGTTTTTGGAACAGTAATCCTTTTGCTCTCATAGTCAACTTCTTCCTTGTCATCGCACCCATTGCCAGCAACGGTTGCATTAAAACTAACCAAAAAATGTAGCAAATGCAACAGTCGATAACTCTACACTGTTTCTTCAGTTTTCCAGAGGACATTGTTCATTTGTATAAACTCATGGTTGGACTTTGATACATGCACATGTAAGCATCACAAAGTAGTCTTCGTGCACAACCTTGAATTTTTCTGGAATCCAGTGAGTGTAATTCTTCTAGAGACATCTTCAGGTATTCACCAACTTCTGGACATGGGGTAACTTGCGGAATATTAAAGCCATTCTGACCTCCTTTTAACCATAAGGAAAGAAAGAGAAACAGATTTTACATATATTTGCTCTTTATAATGTACTTTAATTATGACAGCATCACCAGTTCTTGAAAATGCATGCTAAAAACCCTAAGTATGCCATTCTGGACTACTGCAGGGTACATTCACAGGAAAAGTGTATTGTTCAAGAAAAAAAATCACAATTGGTGTCAGAGTATCTTGTAGTGTTTACTATCAAACACCCACACAAACACCCTACCAGAATGAGAACTTTAGGTTTTCATGAACACTAAAAATTCTGTACAGCTTTGGGAGAGTGACCTGAATACATACTCCGCCTCAAATGCTACTCAATTTGTTAATAACGTGATAACTGGTAATGGTTGATGAATTCATAAAACATGAGCATCTGTACCTGACTTGCAAGACTAAGGCAGAGTTTGCTCCTGTCCATTTTCCATGCAAAAATGAGCAAATTCAAACAACGCAAGTATGGACATCCATGACACTGTTCCCCAGCAGACATTTTTAGCTTACAGCACTAGCCAAAGGGAAATATTTATGATACAAAACCCCCTAAGATCAGCAGGAGATATCCAGTGAGTATCTCATGTGATATACATTCCTGAAATAAAGTGGTTCTTTGCAGAATTCAGTCTTACACATTTCAAGCACTCTGAAACAAAGCTTGATTGCCTTCTGGTTTTTACAAGTAAGAGACTTTAATTCTGTAGCAGTTTCATTTTCAACAGGAGGCAAGATTCTCCCCCCCCGCCAAATCACACTATAACAGAAGGGTTCAAGAATTCTTCATGCAAAGAACTGCTACTATGAGTCTGACACTTGCATCTATTCCTGTTTTTCTCAGGCACGAGAATTAGACAGAGTCCTCCTTTAAACACTATTCAATGCAGCAGTATCTAAGAGAAAACTTGCTTTACTGACGTTTGTATTATTACAGGGTAACAGTTTTGCACTGATAACTCTAAGGAGATTAAAAGGAATGGCATAGATGTTGTACTGTGTGACTATTTCTTTTATTCTAAAGACACCTACACTAAGTCATTTAAGCAAAAGCAATAAAAATATTTACATAGTATCTGATAATTATGTACATCCACTTAAATGTAGACTGAAAGAACACATTCCTGCAGTTGATTATTTAAAATTAATTCTCTCTGCCAAACTTGCAAAGGATAGAAAAATGTATAAGGAGTCCCACTAAAAAACTTCTGCAGTTACTTCTGTACCATCTACTTAATATGGTACCGAATTTAGGTGAAATTCAGATTATGCAAATCAGTGACTGCTATGAAATCAATGCACTGAGGTAAGGCTAGGTTAAGATTAGTGTGCCAGCATCAAGTAAATCAAGTTAAACGATAGTATCTCTACAACATTAAGAAATAGGCACTGAAATTTAAAATAGTAATACACATTAAAAAAATTAAGAAAAAATTAATAAGAATAAATAAAAGATCTACCATCCCGATCTGCCATGCTGTCAAAGAAAAGCCAGGCGGAGTCATCCCTCCCATATTTAACAAAAGCTACATAGTGGCTTGTTTCTATGCAGAGAACAGCAAACAATTCCATCTTCTGGTACGGGATGCAGCCATGTCGCCAATCCCAGTCTGGCAGATCTTTAGGTAGTGACAATGGATTGAATTTATGACTCTGTCTCTTGGGATGAAGATGAACCTACAATTGAAGTGATATTTCAGAAGAGAAAAAACACCCCATAAGATTATTTGTTTCAGTGACAAAGCTAAGAAGAACATTACTGCTGAACTGAAGACTAGTGGCATTAGAGAAGCAACTGCAGTAACAGTAGCAGACTAAACGTTTCTTCTATTTTTTCCCACCAGTACAATTCAATATTGCCCAGAAAATTCAAATCTAAGGTTAGAAGGGAGGTCAGATTTAATGCAACAATTTTCTACTAGGCTTGGGCTTGAAAACAAGCCATGACTATGACAGCTTCATGCAAGTTACCAAAGAGCACTCAAAATTAAGTGGTTCCATACCATGAATCTATCAATTCAAACAAGGTAGCATGTATGTAAAATTGGGATTTAAAGCAGGCGACAGGAAACAGATTCCAAGCTGCCTATGATTACTACTTCTCCACTGTGTCCAGTCACAGATTTGGCAGTTGCCATGTTTTCAGTAAGAAACTGCCGATGAATACATTGCACGGTCAAGTGGAGTTCGTGGTTTGCCACTGAAGGCTACACTTTACTTGGTGGGTGCAGTTACACTAGTGAGAAAGTCTCACTATGCTCTTATGCCTTTCTTTTGATTATTACAGCATATACCATTTGGGTTAAACCCATGTAGAATAAACAAAGACAACAACTTACTTGCGTATTGCATGTTTTGCAGAACTGCTTGATTTTCCCAGCAGAAATATCAGTATCTTCATAACATTCTCTGCACTCATACATAGCAAGCCCTCCACATATACGGCACTGTCTGGGAGCTGCATTTTTAAAGAAGGTATTAGTCTCCAATTTGGGGAGGCTGCTTTTGTTTTTTAAAGCAAGGGGTATGGAAAGGAGGGAGGATTACCTCTTTAAATTTAGAAAACCACTACATTAAAAAAAGCTAAAACCAGATTGCCAATCAAAGCAGAAATGTACCACTGTATTTAACTTCTTCCCTTTGACATAATGTGAAATAAAAGAAAAACATTTGGAGTGGTGAATGCAAAACAGAAGATGATAAAAATTAAGTTCTATCGACTGCATGAAAACGTAAAAACAGGCTTTTAAATCAAGTTAGTTCTCTCTCATCATATTGATATAGCTAGCTTAGCCTAGCCCCTATGTCTGTCAACACCAGAAAAAAAAAAATAAAAATAGCATAAACCGATGGCCATGACAGTGAAAGAAAAGGCCATGACAGTATGAGATATTATTATTCTATTAATTTTATCAGTTATATTAATTCTTATCTCAAATTTAAAACCAGGTGTCTTTCCTTAGGTAATGCAATGAAAAATTCCAGTGGATGACAAATGTCAGAAAGTCATGTCACATAAAAAAGTGATAGATTTATAGTTGAAAAATGCATCATCACCACATGCTGCAGGCTTACATACTATCTCAGGTTCTCCTCTTCTAGTTTGATAAACTAATGACAAAAAGCTTAGAAACAAGCAGCACAAACCGATGAAGACTACTGAAATGTAGTCAGCCTTGTAAATACCAGTTAACCAATCTTGGTGTTACACTTAGCTTTTAAGACTTCCTACCTGCCATATTAATGACTTGTTTTGCTGCTAATAACTCAATTTTAACAACACTGTCTTGAAATAAGTTTAGTTGTACAGATACTCAAGAACTAAATAAACATAATCAAGCAAGTTATATTGTATACGTCCTTCTGAATTACAGCTTTTAATTTACATGAGGGGAAAAAAAAAAGCATTGTAGCCAGTAAACTTTCGTTTCTCCTCAGCCTCAGCATCTCACACTACATTAAGTATTTAAAAAAAAAACCTAAACAAAAGCACCAAAACTACCAGGAATATTTACTTTCACTGTGTTAGTCACTCTCAACAACTCTCGTTACACAACACAATGTTTTATACTTACTGTCTTCTAGTAAGTCTGTTATATTTAATTCCAAGGATGGAAAAATTTTGTTGAACATTTTGAAGTCTTTTCCAAACCGAGGCATCTGGATAATCAGGCAAGAGGGTGCCTATGTAAAATGCCAGAATATAATGTAATGTGCTTGAGATAGATAATTATCTAAATTTAGAGACATACTTCTAATGCTATAAATGTATTAATGTTATTTAAACTCACAGCCCATTCACTTCAAAATTAACAAAACAGTAAGCAAAACAAAATTATGTCTTTGAGAGGAACTATAGCTAAAAAGAACAGGAAAGTAACATCTAAATCATTGTCAAATGTTGTAAGTCACAGTCATGCTCAAGTATGACACTAAATATACTGGACTATGCTGCCCCATCCTGGGTGGTGGTGGTGGGCAATCTTCCCTTCCTCTTTTTACAAAACAGAGGTATCTCAAAATATTAGTCCTTAAGACAACTTACTGGCAATAACCAAGACGTCTTCTTTTGGTAACTCTTTACCTAAATTACTTAGGTCTGTTCAGCCAAAGGATACATGTCATTAAGTGAACCTTACAAAAATATTTTAATATAGGCAACCTGTACCACTGACCTAGTGACTACTGCCGTTTCCAAGAGGTCTTCATTTTGTTTTCGCACCAAATCCTACTTCTGGCCCATTGCTGAATGGGCAAATACCTAGGTATCATCACTTCTAACAAAGCAAAAGCTGTCACCAACCTCTGCAAACTTCAAGTTGCTGTTGATGAATGACCACTCTAGTAACTGCTGAATTGTTGGGACTCCAACTTTCTCATTTTTGTCCATAAAAATTTGATAGAAGTAACAGTCTTGTACTTTCTGACCTGCTGATCTAAAAACAGATTTTAAAAAAACAGATTCTGAAGCTCTAGTGTAACCATGACTATATTTTACTAGGAAAATAACATCTCCCAGAAAATAGTCTATACAACATTCTCTCTGAATTTAAATATATGGTACTTTAAAAAAAAAATGCCTTAAAAGACAGGCAATCAAGTATTAAGTGTGGACTGATTTTTAGAAAACCTTATTTAAGAAACAAAAGCAGTGTAAGTTTCAGACTGTTTTAAAAACATATGCCTATGCATTACTGAACTACCAACTGAGAAATACTTCCTAAGCGCATGCCTTGAAAATTCCAACACACTAAAGCAGCTTTCATTGGAAAGACAATTAAGAGTTTCAGTAATAAAACATCAAAAGGAATAACAATAATTCTCTTCAGTATGATATTCCCAATCAGGAGTTAAAAAAAAAAAAAAGACTGGGTTTAATGAAGCATTTCCTTTCAATCAGGGAGATATTTTACACTGCCTCCTACAGTGGAAGTCTCACATAGATAGCTAGTGTTGCTAGACCTGCTATACAGTTAACGAGAGAACTCTCCAAAAGGGTAATCCAGATTTAAGGGCTGTCCAGCTCTAATTGTTAACAAGCCTTCCACACCTAGGCAAACATTAAGGTGGCAGGCTGCTACATTAACTGCCAATGCCATAGCAAGTAGTCTGGATAAACTTCCTCATCCTCACAAAAAAAACCCAAACCCCAAAACCAACCAACCAACCAAAACACAACCAACCAAGCAAACAGAAACCCAAACAAACACACACCCCCCACAAACCAAGCCCGCTTCAAAACGAGAACCACAAAACCACAACACAATTTAGTATGGACAGGGAGAGGGAGAAGGGATTAAGCTACCAATTTAAATAAGTTCTGAGGTCAGATGTTTCAAAGAAAGTCAAAACTAAGTACTGATGTTTTCAGGTAATATATCTGTTACATAAACATAAATCTGAGATATTTGGGAAGAAAGCTTCAGATGAGTAATTCAACCTACTCTGGAAGGACATAAGAAAGGATATAGAAGACTGTGCTAACATTGAATAAATGGATTTTGCTATCATGGAGAAAAAGCGTATACGAGTAACT
This sequence comes from Elanus axillaris, assembly GCA_026212715.1. NCBI lineage: Eukaryota > Metazoa > Chordata > Aves > Accipitriformes > Accipitridae > Elanus > Elanus axillaris. The sequence goes on from JANZLQ010000092.1 coordinate 27,027,113, forward strand.
GGCCTCCAATAACAAAAGAAAAAACGTTAGATAGGAGCTGTTTCATCCCAGTGTCAAAGTTCCCGGGATGAAAGTCCTGGGAACTTCCATCAGATTTGCTATAAATGGTAATCCCTTCCCATCCCAGCCAGCATTTAAGACAATGTTGCTTTTTAGAGTACTCGGGTGTGAGAGAATTCTAAGGGTATGATGCTCAAAGTTACTATTACTAACTTTAAGCCTTCCTTCTAAGAAGAAAGAGACTTCTGAATTACTCTTAAAGAGTTAAGGTACATGCACAAAACACACCAATATTGGTGCTAAAAACTGAATGATGGAATATAAGTTCTATTTCTCCTCTGCATGGCACAGACATGACAAAAACCTGGAAGGCCAAGCTTTACTGAAGAAGGATTAAAGAAATATGGAAGACAGCACAGAAACGTACAAGTGGAATAAGAGGCACCTTCGCTTGCTTTTACTTTACTCCTTTCAGCTGTGATTTCTACCACAGCAGCACACCTGTTAACTACCAAAAAACTAGAAACACATTCTCAAGTGGAGATCTATTATTCTAATTATAATAATAAATACTATTATTATAATTATAGTATTGTACCCCAGCTGTTTCACCAGAGTAACACATTAGCCACAGGGGTTTCTCAGCACATTGTATTTCGAAGAACTGAAGAGGGGCAGTAACAACAATTGTGAGGGTCTTAAGATGGCAAGCTACTCTCTGAACACCTTGCTTGAAGTAACTAGTTAGGTTAAAAAAAAAAAATTCCAAACCAAAACACAACAGTAGATTACAAACATAGGCCTCTGTCTAGGCAGAAGCAGGAACACAGTTCCAAACTCATTGTACACCTTGATCTCTCATGCCTTCAAACTTTTTCAAAATTTCTCTACAGAACTACCACAGAAGATAGCCTCAGCGTACTCAAATGGCACCTACAGAGTGAACTACAGCATACTACACACAGATGCTCTAGTTATGGCATTGTAGCTTCTGTACCTCTGCATAGTGCAACAGCCAGTGGGCACTCACACACCTCACACATCACTGAGCTAAAGCAGCATATAAACTAATACAATTCCTGCAACGAGGAAAGGACTGAAAAACTATGGGAAATGCCTTGCAACACTGCCACTGCCACAGAATGCAGCAAGGAACCTGAAAATGTCAGGTGCCCACTAGCAGAATGACAGCAGTGGGTGACAATCCCTACCTCTGTTAAACTTGGTTATGACAGCTGAATCCTTGCAGTGCTACAGTAAAGAATGAAGGCATATATAAATGCCAGTATTTGTTATTTTAATAAAGTAAGAGAAGCCAAACTTGACTGAAGCAAACCATTGAAATATTTTCACTAGCATTAAAGAAGAAATGCAAATCAGCTTCCATAGCTTAAACACCAATTCAGCAATGTCTGCAGCTTGTCCCAGAGATAAGTAGCTATGACCTGTAAGCCACATTAAAAAGTGCTGTAGGGTCCTCTTACAGCAGCCCTTCTCCAGCATAACTAAAAGGAAGACAGTAAGGCTCTCAAGTAGACAGTGCTGGGACAGCATCTTTGTCCAATTCTCACAAAACTATGTTCATGAGCTTCTGCAGTGAGGGACCACTGGGGCAAAAACCACCTACCAAAAAAGGTAGGAAATAGTGTAATATTTGTCAGTATAACTTCATTATATTGAATCCTATTAGATATACAAATTACAAAACAAAGGTGCTATCTCAAAAGAGCTATCTCATGTTTGAAAGGCAGCAGATACTCTCTCCTCATCAGCCTCAAGAAATAGATGAGTTCAACAAAGAAAAAAAGATTCACCTTATTTTCAACAGTGGCTCAACTCTTAGAATATGGTGAAACAAAATATTCAAAAATTCTTCTGGATCTGGGAGGGGGGAGGGAAAAGAAAAAGTCTTTTTAGTATGCAAAACCAGATACATTATTCAAAACTGTTTTTAAATGAAAGTTTTAAAAAATAAAGGTTCATTTTATTAAAGCTTTATTAACGCAATAAGATTATAACAAACTATGAACATTTTCATGACACAAACCTCTATTTACTCATTTGGTGTCAAATGGCCCTAATAAAAGACCCAGGCTCAACAGGGTAACAAAGCTTTCCAGTAAAGATCAAAAAGATGCTCTGTATTTGAGAAGAATCATTTGGCGCCACACAACTTCTCCAGGAGAAATAAAAGCTTTCAAAAGAAAACAGTGAAACTGCAGAGAAGCAGTAAGGAGTAGCGACAGTAACACTTACATAAAACCACACAATAGTACAAATTTCATCTAGAGACCGAGTTCTCTAATCAAGAATGCAGCCAACACTAGCTTCCCAGAGGTCTATTCTCCCCAACACTGCGAGTTTTCTGGTATATTTCTCTTCCTGCCACAAACTGCAATAAATATTGGTTTTCAGCATTTAGCATTTATAAAGCAAGCAGTGTTCTCCCAAACAAAAATGAAACAGCTACATAACACAATGCTAATTAATCATTATATGCAGCAGAAGATCAAAAGGTTGGGAATTGATTTTTCTAACACGATTCACGCATTTTATTTCGTAAAATACTACATAACCATTGTGACAATGAAATATGGTAGTGGAAAGTTTATTCCTCAGGAACCAAAGTGACATTTTGAAAGAGGACAAAGACACCAGCCTTATCACAGTCTTCATTTCTGAGGAAAAGCCTTACATCTCCCCTAACTGCTAGAAGGGAGTTACATATGTACAGGAAGGCAAGAAAAGAAATCCAGTCAGTGAAAGACTGCTACAGCAGAAACTGTTGAGTTAGGGTTCCTTAAAAACCCGAGGAAAGAGAAAAGACCTTTTTACTACCCAATAGTCACTCAAATCTCTGGTAGAGATATTACTGCTACAGAAAAGTGTTTGTGTATTTTGTTCTGGTATAATTATATAGCAAGGTATTTCAGTTCCTTCATATTACAATTCTTACAAATCTCAAAAGAAAGGAACACCTCTGCAGTTACCTTTTTCCTCTGAAGTGAATCCTGATGCAGCCTCAACTTTTTCAAGTATTTTCCTCAGTTTCATGATTTTTGTAGCACATACATATCCATATCTAAGATAAATGGGTTTAATAAGCTATTAGCTAGTTTGTGATCAAGTCAGAGAAGCAGACAAAAAATCCCTCATAAACACTGAAATACAGGCTCCCAGATCCTTCTTTAACTGTGTACAGTATTTCTTCAAAACTATGTATTGTCTCCTCATATTCAATCTGACTTCAAGTTTTTTTCATGTGGTATAAATTTAGTGCAGTGCTCAATGTTCTCGCATAACCTTTAGGTGCTCTTTTTAAAAACATTAACTTACCAGGAGAACTGTTTTCTGATTTGTCAGTCAATTACTTTTGGTTTGTTTTCACTCTAATTTGCACCACTTAATATATCATTTTCAGAATGTCACATATAACACCACTGTGGGAGTTGTTAACAAAAACAATATTTCAGTATCTGAGAGAAAGATACAGAACTGTATTGCTGACCTAAGAAGCTGAAGTTTTGAGCATTCATCTTTTCCTCTAAAACTTTACAAAAAGTGCAAAGAAAGTTTTAAGCATAGTGGAAAGGTAGGAGAAGTAAGACTTTCAGTCTTCTGAGCCACTTGATTTCTGCTACTTGGTGTGTATCCTACTACCTATACCACAGAACCCTGGAACACATCAGGCAAAGTATACACACCCTTACAAGAACAAGGGTTCAGAAGCTATCTTTTTATTCCAGGAATGAAAAGAAAAACTTTGTGATAAATTGTTCACTGACAGCCCACGGAATTTCAGAACGACAACTGTATTATTTGCATGTTTAAAAAACCAGTTAAGCTAAAGACTAACTTTTCATGCACATTTTTGCCATATTTCCTTTGTTCATTGTGCCTAAGAACTTACAAAGCTCATCGTAAGTTCTTTTAATAAAAGTGGTTTGACCACTTGCAGACCACATGTAAAAATTAATGAAACTTTTAAAGCCCCGCCAAATCCATCAGATTGTGAAATTCCATTTAAGATAACCCAAATACTTCTCATCAAGAACAGCAGCATTAAAAACATGTAAATATGAATGCTGTGAATGAACATAACTTGTATTTATCAATGCTTTTGTATTCATACCTATAGTTTTATGCTGACTGCATTTCCAAATAGAGACTAGTGAAAATATTTTACCACCAAACAATGAATAATTATTTCTAGTTAGCACTAACTTTACCATGAAGAACAAGTAAAAATACTCAGAAAAAAACCTGAACAGATTGGCAGCAACAGCTAGCCAAACTTTTCAGGTTTGTAATAGGAATGCACACACAGCAAGATCTAGTATAAAATTTATATTAGACCAGAGACCAGTTCATGTCTTTACTTACATTCTCAGAGGATTCACAATCTCTGTCCGCAATAGCTCTTGAGTCTCACTATAATACTCGACGTCATTCTTTTCTTTAGGTCTGAGTAACACAGTGTCCAAAACAGAGCTAAAAGAAAACAGGCTACAAAGAAAAAAAAGGAAGGTTGCTTTGATTCTGGAAGATACAACCATTCAAATGCCTGAGCAACTAAGACAAACCAAACAAAGCCACAGGAAGAATTAAAGAACTAAACAAACTCAAAAGAGATAATTATGGACAGAGGACAACACAGCTCTACTAAGTAGTGAAAGTCCACTCTAACCCAGTATCCTTTCTGCAGCAGAGTAGAAAAAAAACTAGTTGCCCAGGCAAGATTCTGCAAGTAAGTTATGAGATGTTTCCCTCCCTCCACCCCCTGGCCTGTGTACTCTTTCATCCTTCAACCATTTTACAGGCCAGGGACTCACTCAGTCACGAAGAGTATAGATACATAAGGGCCAGCACAATTTGGACATGATTAGCACTTCATGTTATGCAGCGAATGCTGCAGAACTTGTTCAAATCAGAAAAGCATAGTAATGTGTCAAAGATTGCAGTGCATGACTTTGCAAGCTGCACAGTAATACAGACAGACAGTCATTACAACAAAGATCATGTGTTCTGCATTTCTAGCATGGGATGCCACTATACAAATTATGAACTTACCAGAATAAGGTGGAGTCTAAGTAACAGGAGTTGTAATGACCCTGGATACCTTTCTTCTTTCCAATCATTGTCTCTAAACCTTCTTTTTCCATTTTTGGAGGAGTGTTTTCTTCTACCACTTCACTTAAGTAACCTCCAAAGGCTGAAATTTTTTTTTTCAAAAGACACTTTAAAGCCTCAAATTTTATCCCCCTTGAGATTTTCCTATTAATGTTTATAGCTAAGTTGCTGCCTTAGTGTAAGCATTCCTTCTCTGGACTAGAATAGCATTTTATTACAGCTGAGACTCACTGTCTCCCAGAGAGTGAACAAGGCCTTCCATTCCACTGACAATGCGCATTAGAGTGCTTCAGAAAGCCTGCAGCACTGAATTAACTTTATCCAGTAGGAATGAAGTTCTCTTCTCATTATAAATGCCCTGTTCACACCATCTTACAAGTATCAGACAATTTTTTATTTGCTGTTGTCCCAGGCAATACAACATGACCCAAGAAATCTAAAATATTTAAAAGTTAGAAAAAAACCTGCGTTTTTCACCACTAACTGCCATCATAAAAATACATGCTTTTCTAGGTTAATATTTAGAAAAAATTAATTTGACATTATGGAAAAATAACTGTCTTTATTTCTGATAACGCAATCACATACTGCTGAGTTGCAAACACCATTTTAAGCAAGACTGCTTTACAACTTGTAAAGTAAAAAATGTACAGCGTAAGAAAAATCCCTTCATTTTATGAAATATCTTTCATATATAAACACTTTCCTGTTTTAAAGCATAAAAAAGTAATCCATAGAAACATGTTCTGTACAGACTGATCTTCTATTTATTAATCTAAGTAATACCTGTACAGATCTTCAAGTGTTCAATACAAAGAACGTATTTCAGGAATAAATGAAACCAAAACCTAGGTCAGTTCCCAGCTGATAAGTAAGTAATAAGCAGAAGCTCAGTACCTAGAGAGTTGCAGCGTTCAATCTGGTTGGAAACGGGCTGTAGTGAGGCAAACCTGGAATCTGGCCTGCAGCTTTTGAGTTTAACAAAAAGAGCTTTCTTTGGAGCACAAGTGAAGTATCGAGTTCCTTTAAATGTTCCATCTGTACAACCGGCACATTCATCTTCCTGAAAATTCAAGTGAGAATTCATTATTTTTCTTATTTCTATTATTCTGCAGTAAAACATTTGATAAAGTATCTACCCATAAGTACCCTTCAGGTACTCTGAAGCTTGATATAAAATGTTCCTTCATTTTAGAATGCAAAGCTTCAGCTGAGGTGTTCTTTAAGTGGATTTAGTGAGGTAATGAAGAGTTGCACTTTTTTCTTCATGCTTAAATTTTCACTCCATCCAAAATAAAACAAAAATTCCAACAGAGGCAGCATGGGGGAGGTGGGAGAAGAGAGCAAGAATTAAACATAGTCAATATTAGGAACTTAACTAAGCTAGCTAATCACTCCAGATTCCCTCGGTAGTTAGAAAGAGCACACGTGCACTACCGATCACCTTTCAAAACTCAATTAAAACAGTAAGCCTTGGGTGGTGTTAATACTTCCAGTGTATCTGTGGACTGTACAAGAAAAATACCTGCTTCAGAACACACAAAATGTACATCAAGGAAAGACAACACAAACTAGGTATGAAAATTAACAAGTTATCATTATTTATCTTTGATAACATGATTCAAGGTATGTTGTCTGCTTACTAACAATTTCTAGGTTTTAATGCAGAACTATATGACAGGCAAGTCGAAGGCCCTAGTTTAACACAAGGCATCCTAAAATGCAGTCTAAGAACACCTGTTGGCAAACTACAGCTTGAGCTTCACCCAAAAAACTCACAAGCATCAGGATTTTTTGTAACAGCTGAAATTCCAGTCACATTCTCACCTATTTTGCTAAGGATGTTTGGGGTTTTTTTACATAATTGTACACTACTTTATCTGAAATTTTGATGTTCATCATCCCAAAATAAAGAACCCCATCTCCTTAATTGCATACACATTAATTTAACTGATAGCCAATCACAACCTTGGCAGCAGCTGCCACAGATTAAGTATCAACACATAACAGAAATTCATGTTTGCAGCAACTGTAAATTTACAAAGGGCCCAAAGGAACACATAAAGCACATGAATGTCAAATCAACAATATCACTACCATTGATTATCAAAACCAGTGTTATGACTCTTGACAGTCATAACTGATGCTGCCCATTTGCTGGTATGCAAAAAACAAATAAATAAATAAATAGATATTCAGTAAAGACTCTTACAGATGGGTCATTTTATGTAAATCTGCATTTCAAAGAACCTTTAAATACAATCAGATTTTTTCAGTTAAAATCTCCACAATATAAGCAACAGGCAGTCCTTTAAAGTAAGTGATCAGTCCTACAAATTCAATTACCCATTGTGACACAAAGATATCTCAGAGCCTAATAAGAGAGTAAGGTCTAGGTAGCCAGAAAAGTCAGAGCTCATCTAAGAATTTAGCTATGTCATAAGGAGACCACACAGTAACCTGTTTGGACAATTCCTCCAGACTGACTGCTTTTGCAAATATACAGGCACCAACTCTCAGAAACAAAACTAGTAACACGTAATTAATATTAATATAAACTACATTTATATTTACCAGTTCCAGTCCAGCTAATACTTCATTTACTCCAGGGGGCTGGCCAATCCAGCGGATTACTCCATAGAAAGGAGGATTTTCTTTAACTTCAGCCAAGGAACCTGCTTCAAGACCATGCGAGTTCCCAACTGGGCCTGCTGTTGATGGAGTCTCCTGGTTAGCTGTAGTATTTACATCACCAATGACTGACTGAACAGATAAAGAGAGTGGACTGTGTCCAATAGTACCATTGGTACTTGATGTTTTTGTCAAACTAAAAGGGAGGGAGTGAAATCTGTTTTCTGTAGACACAGAGTTTGTTAAAGGTGGCTGCAGTGGTGGTGAAGAATGCCCAAATCCAGGAGATGAATCAGTAAGTGATTTTGCAGGGTCTTCAGCAACTGTTAAAATCAAAACCTAGATGTTAGTAAAATGTTGGGGTTTTTTTCCCCCTGTCTTACAAAAGGAAAGATTAGCTATCAAACCAGTGAAGTTCATCTGCAACCACATCTGATTTAATGGGTGTCCTATATAGGAAGCACTAACAGCTGCGGATATGTAGGAAGATGTTTGTCACTTGGCAACGGTGGAGGGACAGAACTGGCTGAGGAGGCACTGCTGTAGCCCTACCACTTTTATCACAACCAATAGAAATGAACAGCACAGAGAAAGATGTTACCCAGAAACTACAGGAAGGTTTAGATTGAAAACTTTTTGGTTTTTTACCCACACATCAGAATTTTTCTTTGAATACAAGTTAACAGCCCCAGGAATTATGACTGTAATGGGCAAAACTAGGAAGAACTCATTGGTCAGTGTGATTGAGGAAAAGATTTGGTTCACAGCTTAAACAGATATGAGCAATTGCTTGTAGACATGATTTGCAAACGGAAAAGTGTTTATTCCCTGGCTCTATCACACAAGGAATCTATCAGTGCCTATAAAGAATAAGAGATTTAAATAAGTCATGACTAATGCAGTGGTTGATAAATGAGATCACAACTAGATGTAATAGCCCAAGCATTCTGTATCTTCTCTCATCTCTCTACATGGTCTCTAACACACAATTGGTATTCACAGAGCAAAAGCCTCTTCTTCATCACCTCTTCTCCCCACACTGTTTTATTAACTGAAGTTAATGTCCAAAATTTTTTTCCATAGTCCTTTCTAGACAAGATATTTACCTTATTTTAAATATTATAATAAACTAGTATTTAAACAGAGGTCTAAGCTTTTGGAACAACATCTGTTAGGCAACCAAGAACAATTTTAACCCATTTCCTTCTATAGTTCATGGAATTCAGGGGCAAGTACTCCTATAGGTTTCCATTTTGAATTAACATGATTAGTTCAGTATTTACCCCTTCAGTCACTTATGCTAGCCAGCCACACTTTAGAAAAGTTGACCAGAAAAGGAAAAAAAAAAAAAAAATAGATCTGGAAGCACATCAAGATATACTGATCCTTTCGACATGTGCACCCATCCCTGCAAGAATTCAGAGAGATATTTTACAGAAATAACTTCCAAAAAATACTGAAAAAACACATACGCTTAGTCAGATTCCGCCTCCCCCTCCCCTGCCCCTTACTTCCAGACTGATTAGCTGGCATGGCAGAATATTACAGTTTCCTTAGATCTGTAACATTAGCTACCAAAAGACAGGCAAAATAAAATTACTCTATATACTTGGCTGCAAGGAATATATTCGTATCTTCCTTCCAAGCCTCAGCTTTTATTTTGCCTGCAAGACATACACAATCCCACAGAGCTCTGCATATGTTGCCAAGAATGTAATCTCCTACATGCAGAATAAAACAACAGGTCTGTCAATTAAGACAGAGTATATTTTCATGAGGGTGCCAAGATGTTTTTTATGATATAGTATGTCTTCCACTAAGACAACGTATTCCTACTGTTTTAAATTTAAACTCATACTTGTTTTATTTGAAGAACATCAACACACTTTAGTTTTCTTTTGTTTTTTAAATAAAGTGTATGCCTACAAGAAAGACTATCATCTGTCTTTACCTTCATCAATATACCATGGGGGTTTTGTTTTCGTTTGAGGCTGAGAGTCAACTGATGAGCCATTTAATGTGTAGAAGACTTCAGATCTATTTCTATTTCCAGCTTCAGAGGTAGACCCTGGAAAACAACACATTTTTATGAAGAGGTTAATCTCTATTTACTAAAGGTTAGCTAAGCTATACTTTCAAGGAGACATTAACTACCCTTCCACAAAGGGGCAAACTGGGCCATCAAAGCTATCACGGTTCTAAGCTTGCAACAAGGCAGCAGTTTATCCCAAACCAACTTAATCCTCCAAGCTGAAATCTAAAGTCACCAACCTGAAAAGGCAGCAGAAAATACCCCTCAAGTGCAAATTTTTCATTACTATAAGTTATGGATATAAAAGTATTTGAGATACAGTGTACAGCAGGTATTTTTTGTTTTTAAAGCAAAAATATTTCAAACTAGGCAAATAAATTATGAATGTGATTCCACACAGCTGTAACTTGTGCCAATATACAACTGCAGCTACTTCAGTGACCTTCTCTGCCAGCACCCTATGCCAGGCAGAATGAAAGCTTACAGAATATGCTGTCATTAGCATTCTACAACCCCAAATACCCACTAGTAAACTCAAAAGACACTGAATTTTTATTTCTGCCTTAATAAAAAAAAAATAAATTCATCTCCCTTCCAGTTTTCAGTTTTGCTGTTTTTTTTTTTCTTGGGAGGATTTTCAGAGCTGCCCAAAACCAGAGTCAAAAGAAGTTTATATTTCGGGAATTCAATTTTGGTTTTGAATCATAACAAAATTAACATATTCACTATTAAGTAGATCTCCTCCTGGGCTAAAAATTCAGAAGTTTCTAATCCTGCATAAGGAAGACAACAGCAAACTATTAAAAGAAACAACAACAAAAAAACCCACATGCCACACTTTCAGAAAAATGGAATGCAACCCTGAACTGGTTATACAACACACCCTTGAATTTTTGCTAAACCTCGAACTGTTTTTCATGAAAGCGAAGGTATTTTGAGCAGTCTTAGCTTAAACCATCTACCATCTTTCTTATGATTAAATAAACTCGTACTAATATTCTACTAAGAGAAATTTAACTTGATATGCAACTGAAATAATAAATGAAGTGATAGAAAATGCAAGGCAACACTTTTTCCCAAGCAACAGAAATCTGCAATCTTACAAAGATAAAGAAAACCACTTCCCATACGTACCTGTAGCCTTTGGCTTACTATGACTAAACAAGCTTTTGTCACCACCACCTCTTGAGGTATAGGCAAGCTTGGGAGGTCTCCTGTCCTGTGACACAGTCTCTAAGTCATGATACATGAAGAGAATAAATATTAGCTTCCCTTTTCTATGCTTTTACTATGTCACAGAGAAGTTCAACTTGAAATGTAACTGAACCAAGGCCTAGCATCGAAAGTTTTAAAACTGAGTGGAGCAAAACCTTGTTTGGCATATAACCAACAATTTATGTATACAGGATTTGCTTCTGTCACATCAGCAATTACTTTACTCTGAACTCTACCATTATTTCTTGAACACATCAAATAGATTCACTTCATGTTCTTCAAGGTAAGCGCATTCTTCCATTACAGGAAACAGATGCATGAAATTCTAAACTTTTTTTCTACCAACACATCTACAACAAATGCTCTTCTCCCAAAAATGGCAAGTCCCCATGAATTCTCCAGAGAAGAGAGAAGAATTCATGCAAAAACATGCATCTCAACTAAACCAACAAGTAGGAGGTGAGAATAACAAAAGTTAGCCGAATTGAAGAGAGGGCAAGAGTTACAGACTACAGGCTGTACAAGACTGCACACTCATTAGTACCTGTCTTCAGATAGAGCACAAACAAAAGTTTTACATGAAACTTTTTTCTTTCTTCAGGAAAGGAGTCAGGGGACTGTAGTGGTTACAAGTTGACACTACTCATTGAATTAGAGCAGATCATGAATTTTTCCATAGTCTTACTATGAATTTTCAAGTATTTACTCCCAGAATGCATAAAGAATACTATCAATACATTTCAAGCACAGAAAGAGCAGCTTTCTGATCCAAGATATTTAAACTTCTGGAGTAAACTGAAAAACATTCAATAAAAAGATTCCTGCTACAGACACTCACATATTCATGAATACCACACAACAGTATATGAATGATGGATGACATGAATTTTGTTCAGTATTAAGCCTTTACTACTAGTGAGACTGTAACCAAAAGGATAAGGAAACTGAAGAGAAGTATAACAAAGAAGGTTAAACTAATTCAAGTGAATTTAGGATATTAATTCCGCAGTACTGTTTCAATCATATAGCCGTGCCTAGGTTGAGATGGTATCAAAGTCTGCCTTCTACTTAAGAAAGCAGAGCATACCTGGAATAACATCATTGATATGCAAAAGAAGTGTGCTTTCAACACTTGCAAAACTGCACAGCTGTATTCCATTATATCTTCCATCCCAGTTTCCAATTGGATTATCCTAAAAATAGGAAAACTTGTTACACATATCCCAAGAGAAGATTTACATCATACAGAATATGCTCATATGTCTTTAGGAACGTAACAAACTTTGTATTTGGAACAGTCAAACATTACAGTCATTAAAGACAAACGCAAACTTAAAAAACATTGAGAAATATTTCTTATTTTAACAAGCGTTCCTCTACCAAAATCCATTATTTATAAACAAGTTAGAACAATGCCAGTGCATTGTTAGGCAACAGCTACTGCAGTCAAGAAAATGGAAGCACCTGATCTACAAAAAGAACCCCAAACACCCTTTTAACTACCAAAAATTTGGAAGCTGTTAATTTTAAAAAATTCAAGTTGCTAGAAATAATTTTTAAAGACAAGCTTCACAATTTCTTCAAAGACTGACTTTTGTACTTAAAATTCGGTATTTTTAAGGTAGAACAAAGTCAACAAAGTTACATAAAAAAAGCTTTTAACAATAGCTAGCAAAGAAAAAGGCATCCAGCCTACTTTTTTAAAAGGCAGAATAAAGGCAGTCTCACATGACAAACACTCAACACTATTACTTCAACACTGACATCTAACATTGCAAGTAGCTCAGTGGAGGCTCCCCAGAGTAACCACAGTACTTCTCCTGAACTGTTTAGCATCAAATAGGATACCATTTACCTGATGCCAAAAAACAGTTACCACCAAGGGGCATCTTTGAACACATGTGTTTATTTCTCATTTTAGATCAGCCTCCGCTGAAGTAGCTTGTGGATAATGTTTCTTCTATATTGCATGTAAATTACTAGCTAACACACATGCAAAAGTTATTAAAGTCGGATTATTTTCTTACCATGTCCACTCCAACAACGTATCCTAAACTTTCGTTTCCTGGTAAGACATCACAGAATATAACTGTCCCATACTCTATACTCTCTCCTATCTTCAGAGAAACCCTGGAGTTGATCTCCAGAGGAGGAAGTTCTACCTGCATTGTGTCAACTGGAGCTGCATAGTCACTTTCCAGTTCATTGTCATCATCTTCCACCAGCTCCAGTTTGTCCAAAGCAACAAAAACCCCACAATCCTCATCACATCTGAAAAGCTGCTTGCCTTGGTACTGTCCATCAGTAAAGCCCTGGCCACGACCTTCTTCCTAAGTGTTGGAGGAGGAAGAAGAGGAGGGAAAAAAGAAAAGAAAAAAAAAGGGGGAAAAAAAAAGCAGCAGTGTATTTTGTGCAAAAGCAGACTACTACAAAAGCAGTAACATCATCCAGTGTTTTGGAGAAATCGCAGTAAGAATTTGCTTATATCGTTATATCGGGAGAATTCTATTGCCAGAATTTGTGGCAAATATACACACTATTTTAGGGGAATAAACAGTAAGATGTCATTAGATCAGAGAGTAGCTGCAGGCAGAAGCCTTATTACTCAGAGAAGCATGTTTTCTTCAGGTGCAAATCTTGCTTCTATCATCAAATTTTGCCATATCAAGGCAAGAGTATTTCATACTAGACATAATGCTAAGCATTCAAAAATTCCACTCAGATGCCAAATAGAGAGCTGATTTTCAGAAGCACTTGGGCCTGATATTCCCTGAGGTTCTTAGTGGGAACCACAAAGAATTTGGGAAAAGTTTAAAGAGCACTTTGAAAAATACACTTCTAACGCAAGAGTGGTACTTTCCTGAATCTAATCCTTAAAAAGCTTATGGCTGACATTAATTTTGCAGAAATATCTCACTAGGAGCACCCAATGGCAACATTCTCTGTCTTAACTAGTTGTCATTTGACTTTCAGGGCTCTACAAAACAGCAGCCCTAAAATCCAAGCCTGCATTTATGGATTGCATCCTGCCACGTACAGGGAAAAACAAAGTACCCAATAGAAATCTGAGAGTCAGATACTTGCCATGATGGGGATGTAAGTAATAAATTTTTCTAGGCTGGAAGAGTTAGAGCATGTTCAAGCCTTTTTGCCAGCCTATGCACCTCATCGAGCATCACTTAACATGTAGAATACAAGGCTGATGTGATACGGTGTGTTCACAGGTATTTAATGACAATACTTATGAAAAGACTGAAAATTACAGAATTTTTAGTGGTAATGGTGGTTCTAGAAAAAAAATATTATGACTACATTTTTAAATAGAAGATTTTTAGCTCATCTTATAAAATATGTATGATGGTCCCCCTTAGCAAGAAACTTACCAGCAACTCTACTCCAAAGTATATCCCTGTTAGGGACCTTTCTTGCATTAAGGGTCCTCTGAAACGAACAACTCCAGGAAATTTATCATCTCCTGATCTCAGCTGTACTCTGACAGGTGAGCCAACATCTATTTGGATGCCTTTAGTTAACCTGCTTTTGCTTTTAAACAGACTGTATCTCTCCTCACAGTTAGTAATGGCCAAAAGCAACTCAGCTAGTTTTTCATTTATTTCTGTAACATCCTTCTCGTCCACAAACAGGATTGCATGAGGTTGTTCCAGAATCTTTAATCCAATCTGTAGTTTCTTGCCTTTACAAGGAATATTTCTGGAGTGTCCCACAGAAGAACGGTCTTGAAAAAACTGCCCAATGCTACCTCTGGGCACTTTCAAGAGCTTTTGAGTCTGCTTGTCTATGACACTGCATTCTTGGAGAAGCAAGTAAAAGATCCGCTCTTCCCAATAGGATGAACTTGCTTTTTCTTGACTCCATAAGCCCGAATTCATTGTGATTAAAACTTTAAAAGCTGTACAGAAGTCTTCAAGAAAAATAAGCAGTTGATTTATGTGCACTGATTTTGACAAATTCTACTGGAGGGTCCAACTTCTGTGAAACAATGCAATATTCATTTTGTAAAGAACCATATCCAGAGCGGAAAGCCTAGAATACAAAAAAAAAAAAAAAAAAAAGCAAAATGAAAACCGGGGAACTACAGCTAGTCTTAGGTAAAACAACAGAACATCATTTAAATCTGGAGACCCACTCCTACAGAGTAGAAATAGTTCACCAAATCTGAGACAGTGAACGTAGCCTTGAAACAGCCACAATACTGTTGATCATGGACATACCCATTTCTCCTTGTTATTGCTGTGTATTCCCTTTCTTTTTCTAGTTCCTTGAAGCAAGGGGCTATGGAAAATTTATAATGAAATGCAGAGAACAGACATAAATGAAAGTAAAAAGAAATCTTAATTTCAGATGAACAGGAATAAACAACCTGCTCAAGTTTACAAACAATATTTTATGGAAGCTTTCTACTATGAAGATCTTTTCCCATGCTTACTGACTACTTATTTCTGACAAACCATACTGCATCTGTCATCCCACATAACATTTTGATTTGGTAAAGCAGAAAATTGTGTCAATGTAAGAGAGCAACAGAAAACAGAAACTTTAGTAATTTATAACAGCCATTTCTTTAAATAATAGAAATAGACAGTTCCAGTAAGCAATAAACCATGCATGAAAACCGAATTGTCCAGCATTGCAACATGCAATTCCGAAGAAAAACCTGGAGTCTTTTCTTTTTTATCGTTTTAGAAAGAAAATGCACTTCAATGAAGTAGAAACTGTATCACTTTCAGTTATTAAGACACCCTGAAAGAAAACACCTTAGTTACACATCCTAAGAATTATAGTTCACAGTCAATAAAATAAACAAGCACAATTTGAAAATACTTCATTGCACATCATAGCAGATACAAAAGTAAAATAAGTAACACACATATATATGCTTATAGTTCAGATCATGTTGGATACACAAAGAAAGATCCGCAGTACCTTAACAGGATTTGTTCTTCTAAAGATGACAGAAAAAGGTAGCGTACAAGTTAAGAATATATTGTCGTGTAAATTTTTCCAGTTAGTAATCTGTGATGCCACAGCTTGCATTCAGTTACAGGAGAATCTCAATGATTATTTATCCATTTAACTTCAGTAAATAAAAAGAAAATACTCTTTTGTCCATGTGCCTCCTCTTGCTACCCTGTTCCTCCAGATCTCTTCTCTGTTGGCATTCAAATACCACAAAATCTATTTCTCCTTCTCCTACTCAGTTTGATCCCAGCTTCAGCAGCTATCAGAAAGCAATGGAATCCAGTAGTACTGTACTTATTTTCATCACCTGTTTTTAAACAAAAAGAGTATTTAACAAAACTCTTTCCCCTAAGGAAAAGTAGTAACAACAACAGAGGCCCTGAAATTTAAGCAAAGTAGCATCTTTCAGTCACTAGGAATTCACACATTTCTCTGCTGACTTGCTGAGCCTCCTAGTGAGGCACTCGTACCATACAGCCATTCAGACTGAACACTGCATGCTTCTCCTCTTCACAGATGTTACACGTGGGTGTCAATGTCATCATCATGCTTTGACACCACTGCTACAGCAGCTCACAGGAACTGTGGGGTTTAAAGTGTTTCCATCTGCAATGTAATTGACATCTGAGGGACAGAATCTGGACAGTTTCAGACCTCACTGAAATAAAGTCTGGTAGATTGTCAATCTGTTTTCAAGTTAAAAAATATGCTTCTTCATTTTCATTTGATACACATAAATGGGCTTTAATGTTTGTTGATGATTAACAAAAAAGTCTGATATCAGTATGGGATTGAAATAGTAATGTTTTATAAGGGAACTGATGAAGAATACAACAGGACCTTCCCCCGCACCCCAAATGAAACATGATTAAATAACCATTAGTTTTTGTAAGTCTACTCAGATATTAAGAGTTCCATCCAAGTGCTGTCTAGTTCCCTCCCCTTACTTTTTCCAGACACTGGGGGGAAAAAATAGATAGTCTTGTTCTTCATAGTTCCATTTTATGTTCTCAGCTTTCAAAGGCTGATGCACTTGCTTAACTCTCCTTTTCGCAAGCCATTCCACAAAGTTAATCAACCCCAATACGCTGCAAACAAGTAACTGACATTACAGGGATTGTGACCTTTCCTACTTCACTTTAGAAATAATTAATTTTAATAAGTATGTATGGAAACAATATGTTAACAGAAAAGTCTGTTCAAGAGCTTAAAAAAAAGTAGTTTTTATTAAAAATATTGTTTATTATATCTATTTTTTAACAAGTATACCCTGCTTGAAGGTCCTTTGCTGCAAGATTACATAATCTTCACATTTACTAGTAAAGAATTCAGTGTGAAAACATGTTAACAGCTGCATTTAGATTATATAATCATAACTTTAAATGGTGCATGGTCAGTCTTGCAAACTACTAGTCACCCGCAGAGATGTTATTAAGCCACTGAATACAGTACCAAAAGGTTTTCCATTATGAAAAAGTTCATTAGCACTATATAAAATGCCTTCCCTTAAAAACTATCTACCCCTGCCAAACAAAATATACAGCTCTAAGAACAAAATCCCCTTCTTTTAGGATAATAAAAATGATAAATGAGTATTTTAAGAGCACAGAAGATCTTTCTAAAACATATATTGAGTTCTGGCAATATATCAGAAATGTATATACATAAACCACTGATTTTACGTAAATTTTTTTTACAGTCATTTCCCATGGAATTGATTATCCTGCAAGTAAAGTATACTTGCTGAACAAGCAGGACGCATGTATTGGACTAAGACCACAATAAACTGTTAGACCTCAGTATGAATTAATTTGGGAACCAAACAAATTATGCTTAGCAACAAGTCATCGTTACACTGCACAACATACCAGCAACCATAAAACTTCATGCATACCAGAGTACCAGACCATCACCATGGACATTTAACTGTCAGAGCCTGCTCAATTGTGTTCTTCTACCCTACCTACTACCTGAATTATTTTCATGCTCAAAGGATTTTGGGAAGCAACAGGCAAAACACAGTTATGACTGCAACACTACACACTTCAGGAAAAAAAAAATTAATTAAAAAAACGTAAGAGATAGGCCATAATAAGCTACCTAACTTCCAAGCTTCCCTAACTTCCTTTTTTTCCCTATCTTGAGTTGCTGTTGTCACTGCAGAGACATCTCATCATAAAAACAGTTTGCTCTGAAATACGAGAACTTTGTTTCTACCTTGCAGTAGCCTTAGATGAACTATAAAGAGATGTTTGAATCAGCTATCAGGTTTCAGCATGAACACACAAGTCTGTAGGTCTGACTCAGAGTATAAAATGAAGAGGCTAAAACAAATTGTAGTTTCTTACAGAACTTCTGCTTTAAATACCAAGTTTTCAATGGCTGAAATGCAAAGTCATGTTCTTCAACAGTCCAAAAATAATCTTCAAGGGAACGTTAAAACAAGGAGCAAGTAAATTTAGTTGCGGCTCAATGTACACAGAATTACACGACTCCAATACGAGCCATGAGTGGAAAAAACAGAAACTGTTTCTTCAAAACAGCAGCTGAAATACTGTCCGATACAAGTAAGTTCATACCGGTAATGTGACTTCTAAAAGACAATGCAGCTGAAAAAGTCCACTAAATTTTGTCAGGCACTATAAATTTAATACGAATACTCTACTTTAGAGGAAGAACAAAAATCATTATCAACTACCAGAATACTCTGGCGCTACTAGATTTGGCAAGTATACAACACACCATCATCACTGGTCTGCAGAAAACCCTTCTGTCAACGTGATATGCAAGTCCTCTCAGTAGAATGAAAGGCACATGTTCAGATTTTTAAATGAAAACCAAACCACATTTAACTTTGTTCATTAACGGGGCGTTTAATGGCAAGAGCGATGTATCTGTTTATTGCCTAGCGAGGTATGATGTGACATATAATGTACTTGCAAGTCACAGGGCTCGATGCAAGGCTAAGTTTTTGAGAATAATTATCCCCGCCCCCAGTGCTGATCATCTTCTCTACCTCTCTGGGCGGTTATGAGCAGGACGGGGAAGAAAAGCCCCGAAGCGCTTGTTAAGCCGGAGCAAGGGGCTGCCCGGGGCTGCCCGCTGACCAGCGGGACAGCCGCGGCCGGGCCCCAGCCCGCCACCGCCGCCGCACAGCCCTGCCGGCAGCCGCCAC
>JANZLQ010000092.1:27047345-27151089 GCA_026212715.1 Elanus axillaris
GGCTGCTCGGCGGCGGCGGCTTAGCGCTCGCCGCCCGGCTCCGCAGCGCGGCTGAGGGCTCGGGGCGTCCCGCGGGGCGCGGCGGGCGAGCGCCAGACAGCCGTGGGGACGGGCAAAGGCGAGGCGGCTGCGGAGCGCAGCAGGCTGGGCTGCGGGCAGAAGCCTCCCCCAGCGGCGAGCGGCGTGTGAGGGGCCCGCGCTGGCGGCTCGGGGAGGCGGCGCGGGCGCTGACGGCCGGGCTGCGGGCGGGCGGTCCCCGCTGCGCAGCGGGTTCACCCGCTCGGGCCTCCCTCGAGAAGCGAGCGGCGGTGAGGTTTCCACAGACTGCTCGTGAAGGTCCAGCGTGGTCTGGCCTCGGTACCCGGCTCTGAAATACTGTTACTCTCGAGCAACGTAAGTAACGCTGCTGAACACTTGTTTTAATAAAAGCCAAGTGCAGCTCTTCTTCAGCCGACCTGCTCTTGAATGCAGCTGTCACCTGAACGCTGGTCTATTTTATCCACTTGGCATCAGTGCTTCTTACATGCAGGAGGGAGCTCTGCTTAAATAGCGGATGAGAGAATGAACTCCAGAATAGAAAAGGGTTGCTCAGCAGGAGGATTATGCTTAAAGGCTCTGTTCACGCATTCAGCGTTTCCAGAAGATGACATTTATTTTTAGAGAAGGTTTTTTTCAGTCGCGTAGTATTCTAAACTGGTGCTTTAATTTTAAAAACACTTCTGACGTTTTGTACTGCCAGAAAAGGACTTCCTACGAAGATGCATCTCTGAAAATGATAGCATGTGGTCACATACCTCAGGTGGTTACAGCGGTGTTGACACACAAACACTTTCCTAGCTTCTTAGCATCTTTAACTTTCCTTTAATACATGTTTTTATGTAATTTAGTAACGTGCAGTTCAACATTAGCTAAAGTAAAGGCTGCTCCAGTTAATCCTGTTCCCTATAGATCTCCAGAATCTGGAGATGGTCAGTAAGCAGATCCAATGAAGACCCAGATCAGGGCTGGAGTGCCGGCTTCTGAGCCCTGAAGCAGTGTGTGTCACTACCACGGCTTTTGGGAGGAAGATGGGAAGGCACGATGCGGGCTTTTCCTAGTGTGAGTATGTGCAGATGGAGAGGACACAGTCTGAGTGTAAGAAACCAGCAGCAGTTTATTGGAAACTCCCGAGGAAACAATGAGATTCCCTCTACTATGGAATGAATGCTCACGCTAACCATTTTATTAATCACTTAAGAGCAAAACTGCATCTTGAAGTCATACTTAATTTTTAAAGACTAAAGAGTAGTGAAAAATACTAAGATTTATGCATTACATGTCTTCATTTTGCAGAAGGGCACAGGGCAAACCGGAGTTATGCTCTGCTAATCCTCAAGGTGGCTATCTATACACAGCAGCTGCATTTTCCTCCATTTGTAGGGCTGCCTTTTATGCTACTACAGAATGCGTTAGCATGTCTACTCTCAATCCTGTTATCCCAAATTTCATTATGTGTACATTTTGGATCTAAATAAATCACATGAGCAACATGACTGTAAGTGTTCGTCTAAGTACACCATAATTATATTTGAGAAGAAAAGGGGGCAGGCACATTATAAGACTAAAATACCAAAATACTAGATAGGAATGACTACATGTGGTATACCTAATAACTCACAACCGAATATTTAAAAATATTTCTCTAGTCCATGTAATTATGTACTTAACCTTCTGTGAGTTCAGCAGGAAAAATGACCAACGTAGACCATTTAGAAAGTCTGTCATTCTACAGACAGAATAATGCTTGTGAAATTTAACCCAAGTTAATATCCTATTGACCCACTGGGCTTGCATTACAGCTCTGTGTCACTGACAGACTGCGGATGAAAGGCAGGCCAAGACTGTTGTTTACTCTAAAGCTCCTTCATACTCCTTTAGAAGTATAAAGGAGTTGTAAAGTGATAACAGGGCTTTGGCAGTGTCAAATGGGCCTGTGACGTTTCTTTCATGTGGAAGAGCCTGTCAGTAACACCAGCATGAGATATTTGCCATTAAACAGTGAATTAATTCTTTAAACTGCATTCTTGTTAAAAGAGACATGTTTTGTAATAATGAAGTATGGTAAACAAATTCCACTTTCAAATGACACAACACTGTACAATTAAACATTGCATAAATAGCATGAAACAGAATTTTGTGCTGTGCCAGGATAGGAGTATGGTATTCATCACAGCATCACCCCAAAAGTGCAGAATATTCATGCAGAACAGCTGAATTTTTCTGCTACTTCAAACATGGAAATGGTAGGTATTTATCCAGCTGCATTAAAAAAAAGAGGAAAGGTTCTTGTAGAAGCATCAAAGACAACATTACAGCACTTTCTAAATATTAGTTAAGTGCTAAAAAGGGACTTGGATAAATATGTTAGGTATTTCTGCCTCCTCTTGGTTTTTTTCTCATTATCTACAGTTTTCATGAATGATTTGGTAAAATAAATAAGGTTTAGTTACATAGTTTGGGGCCTGAGAGGGAAAAGCAGGACAGACTCTATGAGGCTGCCTAAAGCTTTTATTTCTCAGGACAGAAGCTGAAGAATATTTTGTAAGAGGGATATTACAGCCACATTTTTTAACAAGAGTAAGACATTGCCGTGCCTATAATAAAATGCCAGTAAAATCTGGCAGTGAACTGCAGTTTGTATATAACATTGGTTTATCTCAAAATTTTTCAAGCTGCTGCCAGCTTTGTATTCTATGGTTTAATATTGTGTCTGTCTGGGTTTATGTAATCTGAATGGGAAAATGTGAACTGCCCAAATCTGGGTATAAATCAAGGCAGGATGTTTTACAGTATTGCAGCAGTCCCTTCTGTTTTTTTAACCATCAAAAGCACGAACACGGTCTTTCAATACAGGCATCCTTAACACAGTATCTCAAGGCTAGCTCATCTGGTGGCTGGTTACCAAGTTTTAGACATAAATTTTCAGGTTAGTCTTCCTAAAACGAGTCCTTTCATCTGAAATCGGTATGGAGGACCTAACTCCTATGACAACCAGCTTTATGCACTGCAGTGTTACGATTTTAACCTTGCCTTGCTCCTATGTTACTGCAGGACACTTTTTCCGTGTCCCTTGGTAGATGCATTTTAACACTGTGCTCTGTGTGTATGCCAGACAGAGTCAGTGCTTTCACAGAATACAAACTCTGAGTGGGCCAGTGCATGAGGATCCCTTTTCCATCACTGACTATGATAGAACATGCTTTTCCATTACAATTTACCACAGTTGTATGAAGTCAGATAAATTGATGGTGTAAGTAAGTGCACTTGCCCATCTCTCAGAATACTGCCATTGTGAAATTCCCCTTTTCCACTGCTTAACCCTTTACATAGTATTTGACTGTTGGAGGTGGAACTGAGAATATAAAAGGAAAGGTACTAGTTATGCATTATGCTACCAACTACCACTGTATACTGTAGACTTTTTTTGAATGTGCTAATCAAGTAGACATTTAGGAAGGTAAAATGCTGCCAGACTAACAACACTGGGTCCCAGGGAAGGGCCAGGGGCTGTCTGAACCAAACCTGAGCTCATGGGAGTAGGATGAAGAGGAGCAGGCTGCCAAACCCACTGTGGATGTTACGGCTCCTGGGCATGAGGAACCCATTCAGGAACTGGCTGTGACTGAGGCAGGCAGAATTCTTGCAGAACACTCTTGATTTGTAAATTATTTCATATCAGTCAGCCATGCTCCTAACAACAGATTTCACTTTTTTTATAATCACCCAGGTTAATTTGATTAGGACTTAGCTTATTCTGAAATAATTGAAAGTAGAGGTCATACTTAATATACTGAAAAATATACTTTCCTCTTTTCTTTTAGCTTTATCAAGAGCAGAAGAATAGCACTAAGCATCATAAAATAATACATCACTTTCTGGCAACACATAAATTAACAGATTCAGAATTCAAAGCTTAGATACATCTGTGAACTGTCAGCGTGAGTGAAATGCACTGAAAAGCCCCTTAGTTGTTGCTCACAATTGTAACCAAACCCATAAATCTAACTTTAAAGGAACGAGACTTGAGCCAGAAACCCATGCCTTGTCTACACTTAAAAGGGTTGGCTGGTATAGCTACACCTTAGAGCTGTATTGGCAAGCACAGATTTCTTTTCTGGTGTAAGTTAAATCACTTTCCGCATGGAACATGCTAAACTGGCTAAAGGATGCTGCCAATATAATGGCATCTACACTAGGGCTTTTGCCAGTATGGCTGTAGCTGCATGGGAGTGATTTTTCATCGTTCTGACAGCTATTTTGGCAAAACTTCTACATTTAGGCTGAGTCCAAGTTAAAGTTGGCATTGTTTTATGTTGCAAACAAAGCAGAAGAGAAGCACTGCCAGTTTATGGCCCTGGTTTTACATTATTTTAAATTGTTTGTTCTAAAGGAATGCGTGGGGCAGGACCCACGTGGTCCTTTGGATGTTTGCCTCCCACATTTGTGCTGCATTAAAATCGCTTGGTTTTTCAGTAAGTGAGCTCTGGCAATAGGGAAACTTACATTACTAAAAAAAGATAGCATCCATATTATTTACCCCAGAAATAGCTATCCTGATGCTTTAAAGCAAATTTCCAAAGTGAACTGCAAAAGGAAGCATCTGGGCCAAAGAACATGTGGGTTAAAGCATCATTTTTCTTCACTTTGTCCTCAGTTCAACAAAGAATTCAAGCACAGGATTAATTTTAGGCACACACATAAGCCCATTTCAAGTTTAGTAGTAATGTCAGATATGATAATGCTCCTTTTTGAAGTTTAATTAAGCAGATACTTGAAATTAATCATATGTTTAAGTACTATGTGGAATCAGGATTTCTGTCAGAAGTACAAGTTTACATAGAGTGAGGCTATTTATTGTGGTACCATCTGCATTTTCTTTTCTGAACTGGATGTTGAGTCTGTATTTTAAAGATGCTCCAAGGGGCATATTTTTCCACATAAGTACATATTTACATATGTGGCTCTTTTTTCCTAATCTCTCGTTTGCTAAGCGTGGTTTTTTGGTTTCAGAAATCCATGCAGAGAAGTTTTCATTGATTTTGTAATTACATTTATCCTTGAACTCTTTCCTCTGACTGACTTTGTGATTGCACGTGTACTCCTGGCACTCGGGTTTGCAAACCTGCCCTTGCTGCTGGAGCTGCACTGCGGACAGCAGGCCGTACCTCGCCCACAGACAGCACAAGGGCTGTTCGAGGCAGATAGGAAATTTCATGCGTAATCAGTCAGCACTGAACCAGTGAGCCAATTGGAGGAGGAAGTGTGATATAACCAAGGCTTCTTCCTTCCTTTTTGTAAAACATAGAATGTGCCTGTTAGAAGAAAACACAGATGTATTTTTCTGTATTTTGAAACTGCGAAGAAGACTTTTCATGACTTCGTACAGGCTACATATGCACCACAACTAAAAACTCTTCAGTGGTTTCCAGGTGAGTATTCTGTGCACTTTGGTTTCTAGTGTTACTCACAACTCAGTGAAGCAGTTGGAGTGGCATTTACCCTGAAACGGAACAGGAGGAGTATCTGTTTGAAGTAAAATTGTGTAACTCATTGCAGGGGTTTTTGTATTGTTTGGGATTTTTTTTTAATATGTAAAAATAAATAGTAGTTTAGTTAAAAGAGCTTACAATGATTTTTAGCTGTGAAAATGAAACTGCTTATATGAGGTACAGATAGTTTTCAAGGCAGATATATTCCAGGCAGAAGACTTGTATATCATAACGTTCACTTCTGCATTCTTTTGTTTACAAGTGTGTTGTGTTTCTCTGGTAAATCATGTTTTAAAGTGTTAGTTTTATATATAAACATATTTTATGTATGTAAAGTTATACATATATAAAAAGATATGTATCTTGAAAATAAATCCAGTTTGGGTTATAAGGTTGTACCAGCTTACAACCAAGAAAAAAGTTGTCATTTGAATTTGTTCGGCCATTTTCAGATTCCTCATTTAATCTACTGTATTTCAGATTATCTTTACATTAAAAACAAATATTTGCAAGTTTATGGTCTTGGGATAAACTGTCATGATTTTCAAAAGACTGAGCAGTTAGACAATAAGTAAGTGGCTACTCATAATGTTCAAAAAGCAGATCTTAAGGAGGACTAGAGGAATAGTGAGAAATTTCACCCCCTAGTCCAAAATCCAAAAAGAAGGGCTTCCATGATGCTCTTATTAAGGAGGATGACAACAGGTATGTACTTGCTTATCCAAGCTGGGCAAAGAAAGGGGTTTTGTTACAGGAACATCGTTTGCACTTCCATTACTTCTAATGGGGAAAGTAATTGCTTTTCTTTTTACAGCCTTGCAGTTTGCCAGTAATCAATAGGTCCACTGAAGGAGTTTCCTCACCTCTGTATCCAGCATTACATAACTGTGTGGTAGACAAGTGGAAGCAAAATGATATCTAGTAACATCCGTGTCCTAAACCCTCTCATTACTTAATAACCACTGCTTGGGCATTATTTTTACATTTGTAGCAGGGAAACTTGGGTTTTTTTAAGAGTAAGTTGTTCTTCTATTTGACTTTCACCTGTTGGCTGAATTGTGAGCAACACTTCTTTCATGTTAACTAACAGAACACAGCACCCTGGCAAAGTTGTTAGGATGCTCTTAGAACTTTTTCAACTGCTAGTATAACACAATGATGTAACAGGTATGGTTTTTTTTTAAATAAAAAAAACATCCTGGAAGGACATTTATGTGACAGAATGGCCAATCAGGTCTATGGAGTAGGAGTATATTGCGTTAGGCATTTTATCAGTATGTGGTAAAATAGTAGTCCTAGCAGAACAGGCATACAGATCTACTACAAGCGCAGTATATAGGTTAAAAGAACAAGTAAAGGGAGAATGCATCTGTATAATAACCTGAAAACTCAGTTCTTCTTCCATCTAGCCATTGTCAGATTCAGTTGTTTTCGTCTCACAGTACAGAGACAAGTCTCTGGAGGGCACCTGAAACTGTGAAATATAACAAAAATATTATAGTATTTTAGATGTCACCCTATTTTGCCCTACAGGTTGTGATTAAGAACAGATGGCAAGTTTTGGAGCCTTGCGAACAGTGAATTCTAGTGGTGGAAGAGAGCCAGGCTGCTAGTTATACTAATTATCTCCAAGATTTTAGTTCAACTGAACTCATACTTGCAAGCTTGAGGGCAAAATACAAGGTGAAAAAATCTGCCCCCACTGAAGTTTATGGCAAAATTCTCATGGATAAGAATGGAGTTCCCCAACTAATCATATTCAGCATAACTTCTTACAGTTTTCATGTTTGATTTTAAGGTGCCAAAAAAGATATCAAACAGTTTCAGTGGTCATGGTAATAGGAATGGGTCTTCACTGGTAGCTATGTAGATATTTCTATTTATTACTTTAGTTTTTATGACACTACAGTTGCCCTCCTACAAGTTCACTGAGAACAATGAGTAAGTCAATAAAAAAGATTACCAGACTGGATCCTCTAAAGGCATGCTACTAAGAAATGTCGTATTTTTTGTAATCTTTCAGGGATAGCTTGCAATGGACCAAGACTCACACCGCACAGCAGAAAGGGAAGTGTTGGAAGCTGTAAGAAGGATTACTACATTTTCTACCACAACTCCATCTGATGAAGAACAAAATCAACCCAAAGCTGAAATTTCATGTCAAGTGAGAAAAGAAAACCCAGAAAAAGATGACCTGCAAGGTTGATGCTATCCTTTAATTTTATTTTTCATATAGCTATTGATGCCATTAATCTTTTACATTAAAAATTCAGCTTTATTTATTGCAGCAGTAGACCAGTTTTACACTGCTGTGCTCCACTGAAAATAAGCCTTGATTAAAGTTGTAGTAATAATGTAGCAATAGTGAAACAGATGCACATCCTGGTTTGTATATACACACACAGAGTTTTCCTTTCAAATGCCTTGCGCCTAAAATATACTCCAGATTTAATTTACACACCAGGGACCAGAACAGTGATCATCAGATGGCCTGTCTCAGGAGTGCACTTTATGCAGATCTCAAAATCTGAACTTCTTGGCAGTATCTGCAAGGACACCAAGACTGAAGCTAATCTCAAGCAGTAGTCTTTCACATGCCTTATGAAGAGGCAGCATTGAACTTTTACTATGCCTAAGATTGCTGTCATCTGTTATTAAGTAAAATGTTATATATAATCGAAAATATATATAATCTCATCAAGATTTTCAGCTTGCAAAGATATCATAAACACCATCTCTCTTAGGAAATACATGCTTTGTAGAGATTGAGCCAAACCCCAAAGGCCTTGATAATGGAAACTGTATGGCCAAATGATTAAGAACATGTAAAAGTGAGGCCACTGAAGTAGTACTCTGGTCCCCTTACAATTCTATTTCTGCATCAAGCTGTTATCTTCCCATTCATTTGTGGTCATTCACCTCCATTGACTGAATGTTAGATACATTGCAGATTGACTTCAGCTGACTACATTGACAGAAACATTATTGACTGGAAATTGGGACTGGTGTGCTCACTGAAATACAAATATTCCATTTCTTTTATCCACTTTGCTAGCCTATATGCCACTAGATGAAAACTGTTGTCAGTAGATTTCAGACAGAGAAATCACCCTTTAGAAAAGCAACATCAAATTCCCCTGTAAGCAAACTCTTCAAACAGCAGTACTACATTTTTATTTATGCACATATATATATATGTTTGTGTGTGTGTGACTGTGGGGGGAGAGAGAGAGGAAGGGAGGGAGGTATATAAAGTATTTCTAGCTGGACTGTGGCATCAGTTCAACTACAAAAGAAAAAGAGGATGTGAGAATTCCTCCTTCAGCTGAGCTGGTTATCTGAGTTTCTTCTTTAAGGTTAGGATATTCATGTTTTCTCAGCTTTTACAGGTTCCTGCATAAACCCAGTACTTGAATAGGGTCAGTATTTGAATATATGTCTGAATTTGCAGCTGCATTGTATTGTCTTCTCCTTTTAGTAACAAAAGCCTGGAGAAGTATCTGATTCAGAAGACTGAGTCAGTGTTTCTTAGGGCTACTTGTGAAACATATCTTGTGAATATACTTGTGAAGCATATCTCTTGCTCAGGCTGTGTCTGAGGTTACAACCTGGACGTGCAATACTTCTTGTCAGCGTTTTTTCTATAACTTTGTATTCTGCAGACAATTTGGTGTCTAAAAATTTAAGACCACAATACCTTTCCTCAAAGACTCTGGACCTGTCTTTATTAGTCTTTATCAGTCTTTAGGTCTTGCTGTTACAGTAACAAAAAATCTAGGCTCTCCTTTCACAATAAATGCATAAGAGTTTTCTTTCTAAATGCAAAGGTTATAATCTGAAACACTAAATATATTTGGTTTAGATTCCAACGCATCCCTAAGTCCCAACTCTTCGATGACCACTAAGGAGCTTCAGGAATACTGGAGGAATGAAAAACGCCAGTGCAGACAAGTCAAACTCCTTTTTGAAATTCCATCAACCAGAATTGTAGAGCATCACTTATCAAAATATGTGGTAAGCTAAGAAATGAATATGTAAGAAGATCATTATTTTTTATTCAGTCTACAGGGGGTCTGCACAGCACACAGCATGCCTCACTACATGAAAGCCTTACCAAGGGCCAAGTTTTGCAAGCCGTTATCATACAGAGTAGAACCTGTTCTCACTGATCATATGGGCATAGCTGGTGGAATCTGCCCCTAAAAAAACCCCTCTAACAATCAATTCACAAAATCTGCAGCAGTGGAAAATTGGTATCAAGTAAATTAGTGGCTTGGGTATCCTTAAAACCCAGAAACTTGTCAACATTAAGGAAATTACACTACCACTGAGGTAGCCTGCTGTAGCAGCTGCATTACATTTGTATAACTTCCACATCAGAGATTTATGTTGGCACAAGTGCAAAATTCTTTGATGTTGACAAAGTCTAAGGCATCCTCCAGATAGATTGCTTGGGATTGTTCCCCTTCCCTACCTAGAGCTCCATTAGATGGCATATTTCTGTCATATTTTTAAGGTGAAACATGAATATGAGGGACAGGAACAACAGAGCAGGTTGGATTTTTCTGTCTTTACTTACAGTACCAACACTTGGTTTTTACTTCTGATTCTGCTCCTGGCCTTCAGGAGGACTGATCTAGAGGAATTCTCTTTCAGTACTCAAGTTGAATTTAACTTGTTTGCAACAACCTCTGAGGTCTGTAGATCAAAAATGCTGAGTCATACTAGTGTTGCTAATACTGGGTGATGCAACCTGGCAGAATTTGAAGCAGGTAAATATTCTGGACACTGTCCTAAGGTGGTGTTGTGTGCTATACACACCTACTTAGATGCTACCATTCTTGCATACACTCAATAGTATCCAGCTTGTTGAATATTAAAAATTATTTTAGTATAACTGTATGAGAAAAGGAGTATCATTTAGCGTATGTGCAAGTAGTTAAACTTAGTCATAAGTTACATGCCTAGGCAAAAATATTTACATTACAACTAAATTGAGCCAATTTGAATGATAGTCTAATTAAATGGTATTTCTTCCCTTTTTCATGCACGTGCTACAAATAAAAAAAACAAGTACTTGTAAATTATTCACTTAGCTGCCCTTGATAAAATGATAGCTTAAAAATTGCTCTTATGATTGGTTTGGATATGCATCAGGCATATATACACTTTTCAGCAGGGAGCAGGACAAAGCATAGGAAAATGTCACAGTGCTTACAAATGAAGAGAGATCAGAGAAGTCAGCTCAAATTTAGGAACCTTTCAAGGAGAGCCTGTAAAGATCATTTATGAAGATTAAAAGAGAGAATTTCTCTTTATGGAAAAAAAAAAGGAAGAGAATCAGATAGACACTAATGCTAGTACTGGTTTGCACCCTTCAACAGCAGCAAAGAAAATAACTGGCATGAGGAAAACTGCCCCAGTTCCTGTATAATTCAGTGGGAACAGGGTGAAGTTGAATGTGAACACGGTCATCGTCCAAAAGCCAGCAAGGTCAACAGTCCATGTCCTTAGCTGGTGTACAGTGACACAATTAATCTGGCCTCAGTGGAGCTCCACTGGTTTATGCATATTAGGGATTTGGCCCTCCTCAACATTGTTGTGCTTGGATCAAGACCAGAAGAGAATCTATTTGTACAACACAGAACACACAATTTTATTTTGCAGCTATTTTTCTAATATCACATTTCTTATAGTCATTTTGAGGCTAGTGAAGAGCTGAGGAGGACATACTCTTGAGTACTGTTAATGTGGGCAGCACTGCTGCTAGCTGTTAGTGAAGGGTTTTGGATAGCAAACAGATTGTTGTAGAAATGTCAATTTTTTTTGCATTATTTATATGCCAAGTAAGTTTGAGTAACAGGACAATGATTTAGAGGGGAAAAAAAGGCTTTGGAGTTGCTCCATCTTATTTTTGCACACACCAAATATTACTGCCAAATACTCCCTCTTCTTTCACAGCATTAATAACAACTCCAAATCCCTGGAAATGTCTGATACAAACAACATTTCTAAGGATTACGACCAATGTAAAATAGATTACATTCCATATTAAGTCTGGGAAACCCATTCAGTTCACTGAAGATGATTGATTGCAGCAGCCATGGCTGTTATAAACAAAGTACAGCCACAAAAATGCTTTGTAAGTGATTTTATGTGCTTCAGTCTGCTGCTAGTTCACCATTCCCAGCACCTTGCAGGATGGGATCTGTTAGTGCATTGTTTATCTACAACTTATTTAAACACTGAGGCTAAGTCTGGTGACAAAAGTACAAAACAGCGAATTATTAATTTGATGGCTGCAGATTTCAAAGATCAGGCCTACACTGAGCATGCACCATAATCCCAGACAGCAACTAATTTAGCAGCACTGCTATAAGTCATGGGAGTATACAAGATTACACACATAAAATTGGTGCAGGAAGGTTTCAGCTGGTGGAATATACAAGCACAAAGTTTTTTCAAAGCAATAACAAACAATATGTGACTGCACTAGGGCTAGAATAGTCCTTCTCATGCTTATTTTTCTGTTTTATTGTGTTTAGATGTATAAAATCATCATTTTGCAAACAGGGAGTTTTGACAGCAACAAGTCTGTAATTGAGCGGCGTTATTCAGATTTTGAGAAGCTGCACAGAAATCTGCTGGAAGAGTTCAGTGAAGAAATGGAAGATGTGACCTTTCCCAAAAAAACTCTAACAGGGAACTTCACAGAAGAAATAATCAATGAGAGAAAATTAGCCTTCAAGGACTACCTGAGACTTCTATATTCTATGAAATATATCAGAAGATCAAAAAAATTTATTGACTTTTTAACAAGGCCGGAGCTTCAGGAAGCATATGGCTGCCTGCGGGGTGGCCAATACACCAAAGCTTTGGAAATCCTTTTAGAAGTCATTGGTCTGCAGGAAAGGCTGATGAGAGGCAACCCTGTCTCAATTGTCCCTACTCTCTGTGCTATCGTGGTGTGCCACAAGGACCTGGAAAACCCCGCAAGTGCCTTTGAATATGGAGAAAAAGCTCTATCATGCCTTTGTGTGCATACCAGCCACAGGTATTATACTCCATTGCTAGAAACAATGATCACTTTGGCATATGAACTTGGCAAGGATTTTCTGTCTTTGCAAGAAAAACTGGAAGAATGGAAGGCAAAAAAAGATCCTGTACGGGTTTTTACCCTGAAAGAACTTGCAGTTCGGGAGTATGTAAAATGAACACAAGAAACAATTTCATTAAAGAGCAAAGCTTTCAGCTCCTTTGCCCAAAGACAAACTCTTGAAAGAGTAAGAACTGGAAATTACCTGTTTGACTATCATAACTTTATATTAACAGAAAAAAATTAAATCAAATATCTTTCATGTTCAAAAGCGACATTAACATTTATGTTGGAAAATATTATATTTACTCTACAGATATGAGGAGCACCTAAGCTTATTAAGGTTTTTGGAAAGAAATTTGCAAAAAAAAAATCATTTATGATTTGCTTATTTTGAACATAGCCTATTTTGTGTGGGAAGTCAGAATAGGAAAATACAATGAATAAAGCACTTAAGAATCTGCAGAATCAGAGGCATTGCTGGCTCATATGGGAACTACTTCCTTTCAAGAAAAGAACTATCTTCCCAGATGATGCAATCTAAAGGATGCATCTTCAGTCACTGAATGTAGTTTTTTACTTCTCCAGCTGAAGCCCAGTCAAACAGTGCTTTGCCATTTCTGAGAATGACAGGATTGGTCCTGTTCCCACTGAAGTCAACTGCTGGGGGCAAGAGGACCCAGGCGGAAGCTTTACAATCAGCTTTGGTAGGAGTAAAAAATACAAGTGATGATCATTCCATCAGAGATGAGGGAATATGCTTAATTTCCCTTTTGTAGCTGAAACAGTTTTATGACTTGCATTGAAGGCACATTCTTGTTTGGGGTGATCTTTAAGTACAGCTCTGACTGGGGTAGAAAATTCATACCATGTGCACTATATACATAATGGAAAGGAACCACAGAAGGGTGCTGTTGGGGAGAACATCTGGTTAATATAATGCTAGCATTTAATTCTGATTATCAAGCTGTGAGACACATGGTTAACAGACAGTCTGTGTTAAGCATGTGCTTCCCTGTTGCCTTTCAGAGGTTTATGTAAATTGGGCATTGCCTTAGTTTTACAGCCTGGTACACAACACAAGTATGTTCTTCGTGGCACTGCGATATTATAGCTAATTCTTTCAGGGATCCAACCCACATATACAAATACTAAACTTGTCTTGGCCCTAACACTCCTGTGAAAACTTCCCAAGAGCTGAAAAAGTCTCTATTTACCTGCTTTTGTAATTTCCCCGAACTCTATTCTCCCATACGTTTATTTTAATAATCTGGTAAATTAATTCTCATAAATATAATGTAATTAACATGTCATGCTAGCATTGGTCATTGTTCTCTGGTGGACATAGTCCACTGAGTACCTTCAGGCCTGTACTCCAGGTACAGATACTACATGCACCATAATGACGCTGTCTATAAATTAGGAATAACTGTATTAAATTACCTCCCAGACTCGTAAAAGAATAAGCTAATTGAAAGTGCACTGAACCTGAAAAACATCACTGTGCATTATTACAAGAAGGATGGCTTGGAAAAAAATGCAGAATAATAGGCATATCTAGGGTGTAAAGTTAATATTTTAAGTAGCTATTAACAGCTAGGCATTAAATTCAAAATATGTGGATTATTTGTTATTTGACAATTATTATTTTTTCTAGTTATACCAAAAGTAAGAGAATTAAGAGTCATTAATTAAGAAAGTTAAGGACTAATCTTCCCACAACATACTGTATTGCAGGACAGTTAAAATGGATCAAAGGTAACACCTTCTTAGAGGACACACACCCCCTCCCGTCTAAATCAGTAACAAAGTGGCAAAGAGGAAAGCATACGTTTGGGGTCTGCAAGGCAGAAAGGAAGCATGGCCATCACACTGCTCTATCTCCACAGCAGTTTGTGATAAAAGACCAATAGGATAGGGAAAAATATTTTCCCCGCTTTGCCCCCCCTCCCATCATTTTGTGTGCATTGTCCCAGGCACAGCTGCCTTGGATTCTCCTCAGGTTCCTATGGGACTGTACCCGAGTAGCTAATTGTGTCCACAGACCCTCATCTTACAGCTGACTACAAGATTAGAGGGTCCACAAGTACTTGCTGTCCAGCAAGGACGAGTAGCATAAGAGCAGCTCATCAGAGAGATCTTACTTAACCTTTACTTGTGGTAATGCTATAACTTTCCATTTCTGAAGGATTAACTAATCCAAAGCTAACCAATTTTTCTTGGCATGGCAGTGCACATTAGGAAAATAAGGAGGTGCAATTTGGCCATGAGAAAAATTTACATAATTCTAAAGGTGCTAAAATAAACAGTGCCCCACTGTTTTGTTGGTGTAAACCAAATTTCTTCTGAGAATGCTTTTCATGTAGTGTACTAGCACAGTTTTGTCAGCAAAATGGTCCTAGAATAGGTAGCTTTGTCCCTATCCACCAGAAGGCAGAGGTCAGTCTCCTTGTATTAATGGGGGAAAACGAACTAAATAAATACAGGAATGGTGTTAAGAAAGAACAATGCTGTCTGTTGGGTAATTCCTCCCCACTGAACTTCTTTAAAGGAGAGCCTTCTCAGTGGGGCATTATGGCAATCAGTCAGCCACAACGTTTTCAGAGCTACCCAGGAAGAACGTATCATCTGCCTCACTCAAAGGGCTGATTTCAATTTCTGCTGCACTGAGACTTCCAGTCAAGGCACTTCAGGCATGAAACTGCAGAGCCTACAGCATACGTCATCAAAGGGTCAAGTGTAGTGTTCATAAAATCAGTTTCTGATTTCATTATTATTAGAATACAGCAAAATTCAATTCTCCCCCAACAATTCAACCTCCCCTAGCCAAATAATGTATGTATTGCCTTCCTACAAGTGCAGAGCCTGTGGCCTTCAGATTTATTCATCTTTTCAGAGATCACATTGAAAACCCTTGGAAAGAGAAAGCTAGTATGGTGGTGGCAGTGAACGGGGACGAAGGGGGCCTGGATTTCACCTGGACCTCTGCCACAGACTTGGTCTGAACTTTGCACAAGGAACTTAACCTCTGTGCCCTTATTTCCTCACCCAGTACTTCCCCAGTAAAGTTTCCTCATTTAGGTTTTCAGTACTCACTGAACAGCAAAGCTGTGAAACTTGACCAAAAAAGTTAACTCCAACATTTAACTTAGAAATGTGCATTGGGATGGAGGCAATTTTGATTTATACAAGCCTATTTCATTTCTTGAAGATATCTTAAAATGGAAGAGAACTTAGAGGCAGTAAGTTGCCAAACCTGTGCGCTTATTGTTGATTGCCCACTTTCTTACCAATGCAGTCTTGTTTTAGAATCAGTCCTTACTTTTCTTATACACTAGAGAAGTTACGAAGTATCTATTTATTGCATTGGCCTGTAGTGAGACCATACTGGCTCATCTGCTCCATAGGCAATCAGCCAGTTCTGATTTCTTAGCTGTGTGCTCTCAGAGACTGGTTGGACCTGCCAAAAGAATTCTGCTTTCATTTACTCACATTTCAAAAGTCAACTTCTGCATATTCTTTTTCACTTGATTTTTACAGCAAAGTGAGTATTCAGCAGTTACCTGTTACTAAACTGAAAGGTAATGGCATTCCTGCTCCCATACTGACCCTGCTATCTTCCGCTTGGAACGACAGCCTGTGGGGAACGGGTTCCCTCTGCCTCTACATGCAACTTTATCTTCCAGAGTTAAAACCGTGTAGCCAGGTAGGGCAGATTTCCTGCAGGGAGTTAGAGATTAGCTTCTTTCCCCATTAACATTGCTCAGTGCTGGGAGGCAGTAGTGGCTGCAGAGCCCCCATTCATTAACTGAATCTGCCTGGGCTTTTTCACAAGATGTATAAAAATTAAATGGGTGCTCTCCACCTGCCACTACGTCTTGTTTTTCCGCTGAATAATGTTTTAAGAATGGCTCAAAAAGGAAATAGCTAACATTTTCATCAACATCTACCTGTCTTGCTTCTCTATTGTCCTTCCTCAACTCTTGTTAAGAAGTCATTGGAGAAACAATGATTAAAATCCTTCTGCACTTTCCATGGGGTTTGCATGCTGTCCCCAGAGTACACATCCTGCCTCCCCAGGTGCCTGGCCAGCAAAAGTGAATAGCACTGCATCAGTGAAGCTATTTTGGAAGAAGAAAACTCTGGCACTACCACATATGCAAGAATAGAACATAAATTAAGCGAGCAGGTGGTTCCTGCTTCCAGACAGCCATTTTACTTCCACTCTTCATTGCTGTACAATATTTGAGTGATAAAATCCTGTTTTATAAATAAACCCATTTCATCCATTTCCTGTGTCCCAAAACTATATGTGCTTTTTACAAAAAAATTCTTCAGTTTAATAAAATAAATGGAAATGAACAGTTGCTGGCATTTGTCCTGTTTGCATTATTAACATTCATCAGCCATTCTCTGTACCTGGAAGGCAGCTGGAGTCAACAGACAGAATGTCTGGACACCCAAGCCCTGCTCTTGGCAACATCACAAGCCCACTGAGTGACCTTAATCAAGTCTAATCAAATCTCATATTTCTTTTTAATATCAATATTGCTTTGCCCTCTTCTACAAAGCTATGTTTTACTTGTATTTTATCAGCACATTCCAATGTATCATTTCCCCCATTTTACAGCTGGGGGAATTGTGGTACAAATAAGTGATTTTTCCCAAAGTCTAATACAGTGGTCTGGAGACCATACTAACTGTCTGGAGAAATAGTTAAGTGCAACTGGCATCACAGCTTGCAAAAGAGCGATGTGTCATGGTTGCATGTTCTTAAGTTCGTCTTGCATGGACAACTGCAACACAGTTTAATTTTTGCCTGACATCATACACCTGAGACAATGACATGTGCTGTCTATGGAAGAGAAAACAGTTGAGTAAGTCTGACTAATTAATGTTTGAAGAGCTAATAAGTGGTTGAATAAGGAAAATATTTTAACCACTGCTTTATAAAAATAACAAAGAAGAAACTCTTGCATAAGAGATTTTTAGAATTTATAAAAAAAAATCTCCAGGCTTCAATATCATTTTCCACAAGAAGAAACAGCAAAATATTTTTAAATATGTTTTTCCAGTTTTAAGAATTTCTTAGAACTCTGGTATTTCTTTCCACTGCTCTTGTAGTCTAAACAAGAAGAATCACACAACCACTACAGGGTACCATATATGTTAGCAATCTGCTATTATCCACTTTTCTCAACAACAGCACACGATGTATCAGAGCTTTTCAGTATGATCTTACTTATCACATTGTTATTGACACTTCTGAAGTACACCTACAAGAGATAACAATCCAAGTATAATTTCACATTTAAATTTTTTCCAGAAAAAAAAAGTCAAAAAAAGAAAATATTATCCAACTAGCATATGCCTAGCATGTGTAACAAACCACAGGCTCCATACATACAAGCTAGAAGAAAATTTAAATAAAATCTGGGCAGATCATCTCCAAGAGTCCGTGGAGAGTTGTATTACGATCTATTGAGCTTTGCCCCATTTCCATATCAATTATTATATCATTTGGGGCATTAAGTAGATAATACTGTTTACACAACTTTCTAAAATAACTAAAGAAGCCCATGAGAATGCCTAGTTACTTATGAAACATATGCAGACAAGATGCTCTCTGTGCAATGCAGCATCTTGTTTACAGAGAATCCTGTGATCTTTATCACATACTTGTTATTAACTCCTGTTATCTGCTGCATCACTGGAGGATAATATTTGCTTTCCTGAATCTTAATAAGGCTAAATACATTTATTGAATTCAACAGATTTGTACAAGCAGCATGGGAGTCGAGTTCAGGACACAAGATGAAATCTAGGTTTTGTGGCTGAGACAGCAGCTGAGCAAATCAAATCAAGAATGTTTATTTTCTGATTAGATCAAAGGCAGGAGCAAGATGTGTTGAAAAACTAAACACAGTTGTAATGGCGTAAAACACCGAATGTCAATTCCCATCTGGATGAGGTGAGAACCCCAAAGAACCAACCTATTTACATTAAGATCACATTACAACATATGTTCATCACACTTTGTGACTTTATATTTGCTCTATGCACAGATACACAAGACACTAATTTTCATTCAGACCAGTGAGAGTTGAGAGTAACTACACTGAAAATTAAGTTATAATGTAATTGAGAGCAGAATAAGGTCTACTGTCTATATAAAGATGTGCACAATCTCTATACACGATGGATGGGTGGATGGACAGATGGATTGATGAGTGGATAGAGCAAACAAATTTTAATGTTTTGATGCTTAGTAAATGTTTGCTGAGTGTTTTAAGAAATTCAGATCAAAGCTACTTTTTCAAGTACCACATGGTTATATATACTTATATAGTTTTAAACATACTACTTTCTTTTATTAGAAATAGGAATACGTCTGTAAGACTGTGATTATTCAGGCAATAAAAACACCAAAGAGAAATAGACTGGATGGGGTTTCTCATATACTAATCTCTCTAAACTAGTGTAATTTAAATATTGTTTCATTCCAGACCGTGTTACAGTAGACTCTGTGATAACTGAAAGGAAATCTTAAAGAATTTTACTGAAAATAAAGAATTTAAATCCTACTATTTGTCTTCGTTATTAGCATTTCTAACAATTTGTCTCCACCCTGACAAGTGGCTGCAGTGCCACTAGATGGAGCTGCAGCATTTGCAGGAGCTCAGGACTGCAGCAAGCTGAAGCGAAATAAACTTTTTTTAATGACTTGATTTTTATTTTTTTTTAAATCTACTCTAAAGTCTAACATTTAAATTTTAATATGATTAAACTAAATATATATATATATATATATATCGCAATTCCATTGTGAGTTCAGACTGTAGCACCTAGCTTTCCACCTGTCCTTCAGGACAATTTAACATACCCCTTTATCAGCCACCTCTATGAGCTAGCTAGAAAGCTGAAAGAGAAAATATTCTTGCAGGCTTTTAGACCTGGTGAGTTCAAAGCCAGAGTCACTGCAGTGTCTCAGTTCCTACAGTAACTTTTCCGTCTGATCTAAAGGAACCAAGTAAAACTCACAACTCTTAAAAGAACTATCAAATAATGGGGGGAGGGGAGTAAAAATAAATGGACCCATAATGCCTTCTGAACAGTGCCAGGGAAAGTTCATTGACTCCATTTTAGACAGCCACACTCTCAAGCATGAAAATGAGAGCTGATCCTGGTTTGAGTCCAAATACTACAAAATATTTTAAAGCTCCATTAATTTAATTATATAAAGGTACAAATATACTGCAAACACTTTATATGTGTACGGTTGATTTTGAGCTTTGTACCCATGTTGAGAATGTGTAAGGGGAAGACATGATGACTAAACCTGGACTGTAGTTACTGGTTATCTTCATCTGTGTTTTAAGTAGAAAAACATAGAAATGGTTTTGGAAGCAGTCCCTGAAAAACATGGCAGATCTGGCTAGCATAGGTGTACAGTTCCCTGAGTTGTGCTAGTGATTTCTATCAAGTTGCTGGGATGGCCTGGATTTGTAGACTGGCTTCTCCCCCCACCGAGTGCCAGCTGCAGACCAGAGTTTGAAAGCAGCCTCCCCCTGCATCAAGATTTTTTTTTTTTCCAAAAGGTTTCTGCAGAAACTGCTAGCTTTTAAAAGTGCTTAGGAAACAGCATGAGGGAACTGGGCAGTCCAGTGGCAGAAAAAGCTAGAAGACTATGATAAAGTCTTTGAAAGAATACTCTCAGGAGGTGAAATCTTTGAAGGGGGTCTCCCTCCTTCCTCTTCAGTTTCTTCCAGAAATCCTGGAAAGAAAAGGGGGAAAGAGAGACAGAAAGAAAAGAGAGAGCACGATACAATCTCAGAAGATGAGACATAGATTTGGTTGTTTCTGTCACTGCACCTCACCTCCAAGAACAGCAGCTTAAATGTGTGCTGAGTCAGCGGAGGGGGGGCGATGACTTCCATCGACTCAGTAATAATCTACAGTGCTTTTATAGTGCTTCTTATGTTCAGACATTTTATAAAAACTGGGCCAGATTAACCCAGGCTTTAAATCTTCATAAACCTTGGCAGAGGGCTCTGGTGCCCATGAGATTATGAAGTGGGCCATGAAGCTAAATTATGACAGTCAAAAAAGGACACTCAAAAAAGGCACATCCAAGAAGAA
Organism: Elanus axillaris; assembly: GCA_026212715.1. Classification (NCBI taxonomy): domain Eukaryota; kingdom Metazoa; phylum Chordata; class Aves; order Accipitriformes; family Accipitridae; genus Elanus; species Elanus axillaris. The sequence goes on from JANZLQ010000092.1 coordinate 27,068,109, forward strand.
AAGTTTGTTATCTGTGGATCATTAAGAGAGAAAAGAAATCTGGGAAGAAGCAAACAAATGGTTGATCTGTTGCATAACAGATGGCTGCATTCTTAGGGCTGATGTTGGGAAGCTTTGGGAAAGGAAGTGCATAAGTTTCTTTTCATTTCATCTCTGCTGGAGAACAGAAAAGTCATGCAGATTTTTAAGGTAAAACATTAACTCAGAGAGACTGACAGGAAAAGTGGATTTTGGTTTATGCATTTATATTTTTCTTATCCTGAGGAGATACCAGTGAGGATTCTTGGTTGGAAGTAAACATAAACAATGGTATAAATTAGATAGTCTTCACAAGCAGCAGTAAACCCAACTAACTTATTCCTTGATTATTATGCTCTGTGTTCATTTGACTGGTCCACATAGCAACTGTAAGAGGCTTGATTTGTACTGCATCAGAATGTATTTTAAACGTACTTACATTTTAAATGTATTTAAAATTATGATTTGTCCTGCTGTGCAGTAGCTTAATGATAACTGACCTAATTTGCCATATAAATCTCTTGTATAGGAAGGGAATTCATTTCTGATTGGGAAGGCAAAGCACTCCGAATCAGCTTTTGTTTGCTGCTGCCACCCCAAAACCCTTCAGTGCCTAAATTAAGAGGCAGAGCACGAGGGCAGTGCAAAGGAGACACTTTACCTGATCTCAGCATGTTCTCCCTATTTCTGTCACACTGTAGCATACCACTGATGCTCACAATAGACAGGATAAGTGAGCAGTAAACACAATAAACAGCAACAAGTGGAATGCCAAGACAAAGAACAATTAGGCAGCTAGTCACAGTCAGAGGAAGCACATGGTAGAGCTGGGCAGATTATTTGTGTGTTGGGCCAGAGGTTCAGTTTTTCCCCGGATGTATTTATAGCTACTATTTTGCATCTGTTTCACGATGTCACTATGTGGCTCCACAGATGTCTCTGCTCTTTCTGTCGCATTGTCTCTGCCTCAGACACTGCAATTATATGTGGAGGCAAATAGACCCATTTACTAGCTATGGAAAGGTCTCTAAATCGGAAACAAGGTACTTGAGAGACTCTCTCCCACCTGGCTGTTGCCACATTTGGCAATTGACTCACCACAGCATAAAGGACTGGTTGCAGCAGGACAGGCTCCAGAGGTGCCCTTAACTTCCTAACTAACCTATACTGTTGGTCTTTCCTCAGGCCTAGATGGGATTTATTCACTGAACACTGTAGCTTCAATGTACACCCTCTCCATATTTTGTCCTCCTATTTTGGTAAAGTTCTTAATTTCACAAAAGCACGTATAGCCTTAGAGATCTAAAAAGCTCAGCCTAAGATAAAGTTTTCAGACATACATGCTTCCTGCCCTTTTTGCCGTACTTTTGTACAGCTCAGCTGTGCCCTGTAGTAAGTTTTCAGTTACAGTCTGGGGCCATGGAGTTTTAGAAGGCACATCTCCACAGAAAATGCAACTTACTTAATCTATTAGCTATGGTTAAAAGAGCTTATGTCTCTTTGTACAGTGGTATTTAAAAATCTGACTTTTCTCTAAAGATTTTTTTTCATTGTTCTTTGTAAGAAATGGCAGACTTCAAATACTGTCTTTCCCAACCACGTGGCTATAAAATTTCTCTTCCTTTTGTTCACTGCCATTTAAGGCTTTCCTACCTGTTGCAGGTGACCCTCAAGCATATCCACTGGTCACACAGTTCCCATCATTTGAGGTTGCCACTGATGCCCTTTGTCTCACTGCTCTGGGAGCAGCAGGGACAAGCCATGGAGGTGGACCTCCAGCAGCCTGATGACCAAGCTGGTACAGGTAAAGCTGTCAACAAACACGCATGACCATTATTAGTAAGAGCACTGAACTACGTTCAGTTCCCTTCTTTCTAGTTCAGATCATCATTGCCTGTCTCAGGCAGCAATCTCTCTTCTAATTTTCTCAGTGGGTTTGATACATCAGGCCCTACAGTTCTCTTCCATGAGGAATGGTGGTGATCAAATTACTGCCTTAAAGAAACATTTTATTTATTTAAAAGAAAAGGATCAAAAGGAAGTCTTACAACAATGAAAGACCTCACATGCTAGTCTGATTCTCATTAAGATCTCTAGGTCTAGGAAAAGATCTAACTCAGCCTCCTTCCTCAGCGTGTCCCCTTATGTCAGCCTGTCCCTCCTGACAACTTCTGGCAACAATCTTTTAATCCTGAGAAACCAATTGGAATTTGCTTCATCCCCAAGTCCCTTACTTTAGCAAAAAGATTTATATCATTTTGGATCCATTATTTGCATCCTTCAAAGATGTTTGTTTACTCCTCCGACTGTCTTCCTTGTGGATGATGGAGGCCATGTATCACAAAGAATTGTGTGACTTTCCCATTTCTTATCAGAAGCAGCAAATGTTAGAACAATGTGTACATAAAGGGAGATCTGATAAACCACCTATGTATTGCTTCACCTGCCACCTCCAGGTCATTTACAGCATTCATGCAATTCATTCTGGTCAGTACTATTAGAGCAGTGCATTGCACAAGTTGGAGAATCACACTCCAAGCCTGTTATAAAGCAATACAGTGTATTAGTTCCTCCTCCATTACTCTGGTATAAGAGAGAACAACTCACCCCTCTGCCGGTTTTAACTTTGAATTGAGTGCACACATTTCTACCTTCTCTTTACCAATTTTTTTGAATTAATATTTTAGGAATTTGTATGTAGTTCAGAACTAATTTTAGCTTGATCAGAAAGTGCTCTGGGGATGCTTGCATAAAAGGTGCTATAGAAATGTACTACATTGCATCATATCCAAATCAAATTTAGCATAGTTAAAAATTAGCTATGGTAGTAAAAAAATGGTACAGGGACAAGGCAGGCACAGAGTCTATGCTGGAAGAAAACACCTAAATAGTTGTGGTCTCTGTAATTTCACAGGTTGAGACAAGGGCCTTCAAGGACAATTCAAATCTGATGCTTTGAGATACAAGCTGATCACATGCAGAAATTGAGAAGGGATTTATAAGCAGTGGATAACTGAGCTGCAGCTGTACAGAAAACCACTACTGAATCTAGACTACATAATGCCTCAATAGCTGTGGGTAGGAGGGTATATTTGCTTCTCTTTTTCTCCTGGCCCTGATGGTAATAATGCAAGGCACACAACAAAGGCATCATGCTAGGTGAATCAATACTTGGAACCACTGAGAAAAATCTTATTTTTCTGTAGAAGGAAGAAGCAGTGGCACTCTGAGGTCAGAGTTAGGCAGTCGGGTGTACATGGATAATTGCAAGCATTGCAGTCCCTACATACAGTCTTCACAAACATACATTGATTCACCATAGAATGCCTCTGAAAGAAAAGGAATTCTTAAGATTTCTTAACATTCTCCCACAAGAGCAGGTTTCTTTTTCAACCCATTGTGCCACTGTTACAACCTTATTTTTATTTTCAAGAATTTTCACTCAGAGAATTCCTCTGACACAGTTCACCTTTTAGAGATATTTTCCAATTGATCTAATCCATCCATTCTACCCAAGAACTCCTTTGCCTGTTTTTTTTATTAAAAAAAAAAAAAAACCCAAACCTAAGGATGCATGTAAAATGTAGCATCATTAACAATTCTTTAATATATACAAGCGAATCTGGCAACTTTAAATCGTGTTACTTCTTTGAAACATGCCACAGACTGTCTTTTCCACTTTCTACTTAGTGAATCTTCATAGGGTTTTTAATACTCTTTCTACTTTTGCCATGATCAAAGGAATTGCTCTCCGTTTGCTTGTTCCTCTGATAAGTGATAAAAGATGTCAGTGAGACTAATGAGAACTGCCTCCAGCTTCCTTCATAAAGCCCTGTAGAAAAGAAATCACAATGCATCGTCAAACCTGCTAGTCTTTTAGGAAATAAAGTGTGGAAAAATACTAGGCACAAAGACAACAGGGGGATGGGAGTGGGGGAGGAGGGGGGGAAAAAAGCTTTTACAAAAGAAACAGGACAGGATGTTGATGAGTAAGTAGAAATATTACTCCCCTCAATAACCTGTATCAGGGTAAACCCTGAAACAACTGCAAACGTGGAGCTTCATTCCTTTGTGCAATAGTATTTTCTTTCCCTCCCACACATATGTTGCACATGCTGAAAAGGTAACAAACATAGCTTCCCCACCACCTGATGATACAGCAGTGTTAAAAATCAGAATCCAAATCCAGATTAGGCCTTTACCCATCCGTGCTGAATGACAGTTTACATTACTTTCTTCAGGATGTGCCAGAACAAAACTCTCTCCAGTTTCCAAGTGAATTTTGCCCACCAGTGCAAGGGCCCTCATTCCAGTAAGGACTGAAGGCAGTTAGCACATCTTCAGGCCCTAAAATCACAGATATGTTTCCATTTACTCACACTGAAAACAATGGGAATAAACCCCATGGATCAAATGAAGTGTTTATGCATTGAGACCAGTCCCAAAGAAGTGGCAAGATTTTAATTTGTTGTGTGAAGAGCTGCTCAGCCTTCTGAGCAAATTCCTCCTCCAATTCCTGTTTCTAATTTGTTTCTGCAGATTTGCTGACCAATATCTCATCTGCAGGGGCTGCTTGTATGTTTCTCTAACCCAGATAATGGTCAAACGCAAGTAGATAAGTATCTTGCTAAGGTAGGACAGGCAGTCTGAGTTCTTTGAATTAAACAGAAAATGAAGATGCATGCAAATCAAACAGAAGGCTCATTTCCTACATAGCCTCCTCCTAACAGCACATACTCACCCTTCAACACCTCCTTCGTGGCAGACATCTAGAGAATGTGCTCTTATTTTTCAATACTGACATAGACATGCTAAAAGGTTGTAGCACTGTGATATTTTCTGAGAATAACCCATGCTATCACATGTGCTTGGTTGATTGCAAATTAAACCCTGAAGAGCTAGACCTGTGGGCTTTTTAGCAAGTTTTATGAAGGCTTAGAACAGGATAGCCTGATAGAGAACCATGACCTTTAAGTCAGCAAGCAGAAAATGGATTTATTTTTGTCTTGTTTTGCATCACTACTTCTCAGTTATTTTCCTAAAGAGAGACTAATTATCTTGGGCTGGTATCTTTTAAAACATGTTGATTTATGGCTAAGTATAGCCAATTTATTGCATCTGCATACATAGTTTTCTAACTATATACTTGTATTAAAGCAAGTATAGAAGGTAATAATTTACAAAAATGTAGATTATAAATCAATATGTATAAATATAAATTAATGCAAGTGTTCTCAAGGGGAAAGTGTTAAATTATCAAAATATATTTTGCTTTTCAAACAAGTTATTTTAATCAAAGAAAGGCTTCTTAAAATGACTTGCAATGGTTATTTCTGATTATCATGTCATTCAAGATTTTAGAACTAGCAGATCTCATCTTATACTTAATTTTTAACCATAGGTGGTAAAAGAAAAGAGGCATCCTGCTTTTTCAGAGACTCAGTGCTGAGTGCCAGATATGGCAAAATGGATATATTTAATTCCAAGGACAAATTTTAATATTGCTATATTTATAGGAAAATAACTGTGTAATAGAAAAAACGCAGTGAAAAAAAAATCTCGATTTTCTTTGTGTTGACTTTAGACACAGAATGAAATTGAGTAAATGGAATCTGGAAGAACTATTGTCTCTTCATTGCTACCGAGTAGTGTCTCACTGGCCCAACGTGAAAACCTTGCCAGCAACACATATTTGGAGATTTTTTTTCCTTTAAGTTTTGAATGATTTAATACATCAGAATAATTTGGACTTAATACGGGTTTAAAACTTAATTTTAAATAGTTTTACTCAAGAAACTTCTTTTTAAACTTAAATTAAAAATCCAATTTATTTTTTAAGTCATTGATTTTTATCCATCCTGCTGTTCCTCTTCATTAAGGGAAGAATGACTCTGATGCCTCAACGGAACAGAAACTCTCATCTTTCTCCTGGGGCTCTGTTTCCCCTTTATACTGATATTAAATATGAAGGGTCTATGGAATCTTAAATAAGAAAAAGAAATGCGTTTCTAGGCTGTATAGGGGAGGGATTAAGCCAGGGAAGTAGCTTAGGGGAGAGTGGAGCTACATAAACAGACAGACACCCTGAGGCAGCTTCTATCACCATTAGCTTCACTGGGCTGAACCACCAATTAACTCAAGCCTTGAATCTGGTCCATACCTCCAATGTTACAATCACACATACTCTTAGGGCTGTGTTCTTCTTCTAAAATAGTACTATTTGTAATAACCAAAGTACAATTACAATGTTAAACACCAAAAAAAACCCAGAAGTTGCTTTTGATTCTGATTCTGTCTGGATTACTGTTATGTTATGAGAGAGTCAGAGTGCACTAATTAGCATGGGAATAAGCTGATGTTTGAATTTATTTTCCTTCATGATCACATTCACTGGAAGAATCATTGGTTGGGGAAGATACACAGTTCTGTGCTCATTATTTAAAGCTCAAAATGCTATCTTTGCAGCTTTCCCTCATGCAAAACACCTGCAGAGAAACAGTGCCTCTTGTATTCAAAACAATATATCCTTTATGGTTTTTCCACGTGAACTGTCCGTTTCAGGCATTTTACTAAAGAAACAGTATGGTCTCCGGAATAGCATTTTTGGCCTATTTTTACAGATCTACAAGTTAAGTATTGGAAAAGGCATTTAAGCAGCAACTTGCCGGTAGAGCTTGAACCTCACAAAGAATTTCAGCAACGCAAACTGATTGTAACATTCCGTCCTGCTCCAAAACAGAATAATTTCCCAGAGATTCCATAGGTGTCTGCCTGACAGGAGTTAGTGACAACTTTTAAGGTTTGTAGCCTCAGAAGATTGAAACTGGAAGCTCTAAACTGGTGTAAAAAAGGGCTTCAATCTTTATGACTGTGGAAAAAATACTGATTCTGGTTTAGGGCCAACTCAGGAACACACGGGTTTTTCACTTGGTATTTAGCTCTATTTTATTTGTTGAAACTTTCCAGGGCACATCAAGAGAGCCCTGACACTGATGAAAATGTATGGGTAATTTCCATAACTACACAACAAAACTGTCAGAGATGCATCAGGGAAGAAAGAGAATCTGCAAATGAAGAAAGCAAGTGGCAATGAGTAGCATTCTTCGGAGAATGAAGAGGGGAGGCTACTGAAATGTCTAGCTACCCATGTTAACCCTGTCCAGCACTCAGACAGCTAAGTATTTTCTGATGTCTACAGGTTGGTTTCTCCCCTGACTTACAGCCCCCTCCACATCTCTCCAGTTCTGCTAGCTACAGGCTGCAGTACTCAGAAATACACGATTAAAAAAAAAAAAATAATTAATTCATTTCTGCAAAAAGAAAGAGCTAAACCTTCAGTATCTGTTAGCTGAAATAGCTACTTTGCTCCACACAGGCTAAACTGCAGCCTGCATTTTGATACTCCAGTTTCCATCCATCAGCACCCTCTTTCCCAAGTGAGCAGGTACCCACCAAAGCTACTCTATCAGTCCCCTTTCTCAGCTGGATAGGAGAGAGAAAATATAATGAAAGGCTTATGGTTCAATAATGAGAAGTAAAAGCTAAATCTTGAAACACCTTCCCCCCACCCCTTCTTTCTTCCCAGGCTTAACTTTACTCCTTTCTCTACCTTCTTCCTCCCAGGTGGCACAGGGGGACAGGGAATGGGGGTTGTGGTCAGTTCATCACAGGTTGTCTCTGCCGCTCCATCCTCCTCAGGGTCAGGACTCATCACACTCTTCCCCTGCTCCAGCGTGGGGTCCCTCCCATGGGAGACAGTCCTCCACGAACTTCTCTAACATGATTCCTTCCCACAGGCTGCAGTTCTTCATTAATTGCTCCAGCATGGCTCCCTTCCACAGCATGCAGTCCTTCAGGCACAGACTGTTACAACGTGGGTCCCCCACAGGGTCACAAGTCCTGCCAGCAAACGTGCTCCAGCGTGGGCTTCCCACGGGGTCACAGCCTCCTTCGGCCACCCACCTGCTCCACTGTGGACCTCCATGGACTGCAGGGGGACAACCTGCCTCACCATGGTCTTTACCACGGGCTGCAGGGGAATCTCTGCTCCGGCGCCTGGAGCATCTCCTCCCCTTCCTTCTTCACTGACCTGGGGGTCTGCAGGGTTGTTTCTCTCACATGTTCTCACTCCTCTCTCTGGCTGCAGTTGCGCAGGTTTTTCCCCCCCCTTCTTAAATACGTTATCCCAGAAGCATTACCACCATCACTGATGGGCTCAGCCTTGGCCAGTGGCAGGTCCGTCTTGGAGCCAGCTGGCACTGGCTCTGTCAGATATGGGGGAAGCTTCTAGCAGCTTCTCACAGAAGCCACCCCTGTAACCCCCCCTGCTACCAAAACCTTGCCACAGAAACCCAATATGCCTGTGCAACTACCAAGAGATCAGCAGTCTCCTGGCTACCTTGACTATTGGTCTTCCACTGGGAAAGACAAGCGCATGAGAAACTGCAGAATTTTTTTAAAGGGAGCTTACACAAAAAATAGGTGAAAGAAGAAATGAAAGAAAGAAAGAAGATAAAGAAAAAGGGAAAAAAAGAAAGGAAAGTAGTCAAACAAATCCAGAGAGGTTTAAAATTATGAGGGCGGAAGGGAGGGATTTAAAAGAATAATGAAATGCTGACATAGAATTAAAATTTAACAGATAAAGTGCACAAAAAAAAAAAGAAAAAAGAAAAGAGAGCAGTTACAGAAATAACGAGTTAAAAAAGTAAGAAAATAAAGGAGAAGACTAACATAAGATGTACATCTCAGTTATTGCAGTAGGCTAGACAGTAATCCAGAACGGCTTTCGGAAAGCTGCACTGTGAATCAGAAATTTAATGTCAATCTCTACTCATTTTCAGCAATAAAATCATTACTCTTTTCATGTTACTTTTCTTCCAAAAAAAAATCTTACTGGAAATTTCCCAATCCCCCCCAAACTCCAAGGATTTTCTATTTGAAAATGAATTTTTTAAAGTGAAAATTGTACTGCAGCTCCACGTCAAAATATTTTAGACAGTTCTAAGAACACCACCAACTTTCCTTTGTCAAAAGAAAACAAAAAATCTCAGAGTAGAGAGAAATTAGAAATCGCTTAAAGCTTATAGGGAAAGCTGGGATTTTTCCAAAGTTGGTTTTGTTATCCTCACATAGAAAATGCAAAGGCAGCTGAATGGCCACATTTGAAATCTGGCAGAAATTAGATCCTAGATCTCTGTACCATCTGCCGAGTGCATTTTTGTTATTATTCATTCAGGTAATGTCTCCTTCCTTCAGTAATTTCTGTGAAAACCATTCTAAAAAACTATTCCAGAAACTATATTAAATTTAGAGAAATATGTTGCAGAATTGGTGCAATGACATGTATTAGTGTTTTTCCAGGGGAATCAGTTAATTTTAATTTTGTTCTATAACTTCTGGAAAACATCTAATCCAAAGCTTTTTTATACTTGATCATTTATTATAGTATTTCTTTCACTTAGAAGGCTTTTCAATATGTGTAAAAGACTAGGGATTTACCTGTGTTATTTTCAGGACATAGAGGCAGGGAGTTCAAGGAAAAATATTTGTGGTGAGGGCTTGTAACAGGAATGTCATAGAAATGCTTATTCTTGTGATAAGTTCCGTTTCAGGGCCATTAGCCAGACCTCTTAATAAATTTAAGCTTTTATAAACATGAAACCTCAGGAAATTCATTTGAATTAACTGTAGCTGTGAATTAACATTCCCAAGTGCCTTTACACAGACAAGCACTTCAGGGTTTAACAGGCCACAGTGCAGTAGAGTTTGGGGATATAGCTGGGAGATACCACAGCTCCTGCAGTAATTATTTTTTAACAACATAGTTCAAATTGGAAGACTCGTACTGCTTTTAGCATCTTCAACACTTCAGTTTCACTTAAGTTGTGCTCATTTTTACCCATGAGACACCCAAGGTAACGAAATGGAGCAATAGTTTTGCTTAGTGTTGCATGGAAACAAGGAGTAAGACTCAATTACCATAAAAATCAACAATGCAAAACCTGGAAGATGGAATCCTTGTCCCTTACGGCTCTCCCCAAAATAAAGACAATCTCATCTGATTTACAGCTACATGCACAGACACATGGAGACATATACCACCATGGACACAGGTTCTATAAGGACGGTATCTATTATAGATCCACTGAACCTATATATCGTCTCCTTTGTTATTCAGTACCTGAATCTTACCAATTTTTAGAATAATTTTAGAAATCTAATGCTATGGCTGCATGCTATAGTCCTGTACCACCTCAGAGGTGTCATGCACAGAGGTGAATGCCCCCTCTAATGCTATTTCCTGCTTACATATGTTCAGTTGCTTCTCCATTATGGTACCCAAACACATTTTGCCATATCTGCTTTCACAATAGTGCTCTTAATCACCAGGCACTGTTCATAGTCCTTGTTACTTTATTTATTAGTTTGCTTTTGGTTCTATAACAAAAGATTTTATTATTCTGGTTCCAATCCTACTTTACAATCCAAGTCACCTGAAAGGACAGGTTTGCCCTCAGTTAGCCTTCTGCCTTCAACAGTGTCATAGCAGTGATCTTACAATGAAAAATACTGATTAATGCCAGGCTCCACACTGATATATACCACTCCTGGAAACTTTGCTATTTGACGAAAATTTCTTTTGACAGCTGTTGTAAGGCAAGTCTATCAACTTGTTCTTAATTATCTAATGTTTTCCATACAGACAAACTATAATATTCTTTATATAATAGTCATAAGATTTACAGAAGCCTAAATATATTTCTTACCTGATTACTTCCTTAACCAGACTTTTAATTTTCTCAGAGAATGAAGTTAAGCCTGTTTGAAAAGACGTATTTTTCATGTTGATTATGATTGATTTTATTCTCACCATTACAATTAATTTGTAAAAGAAATACTACAATATCAATTTTAGGAGTTTACCACAATCAAGAACATTAGAATTACTAATTTTCAGTTCAGGTGGGAACCTGGACACTTTTTAGAAAAGAACCTTGGTAAAAGTGAGGTTAATTTATAACCACCAGAAGTTCTCACCAATTTATAAACAAAGTTGTCTTGACAGAGGGCAAATGAATTTGAAACAAAACTCAGTAGGAATTCTTTTACTTACATGTTCTATTCCCACCCACCTAACCAGGTCCCATTTCTATCTTCAGTTTGCTGGGAGACAAAAGTGTGGTGAATCAATCCATGCATTATAATGAAGTAACTACACAAAGTATTATTAAATTCAAAATGTAAATGCCTTTACTGAATTGTATCTTTATGTGAAAAACAACCCATTTTGGACTAGATTCAATCTTTACATAAGCAGGCATATTTTCATTCACTTCACTGGACTGTTACACAAATATAAGCAGGTGCAGGAGGCAGCCTGCGGTATATTTTTATTTCAGACATTCAAATTTCAGTTTGAAACTCCCCAAAATTATAAACACTATCAAAAAAAAAAAAAAAAAGACTTAAGACTGTGTTGTAGAAAACAAAGGTATGAAGCATAGAGGCCAGAAAGGTATGTAGGTCAGCATTTCTTCTCAGGGTAGCATTCTGGGGCCTGCAGTCTGAAGTATAACCACCTGTCATTCACAGAATGACCGTGGACACGGCATTAGCTAAAATGTGGTACAGTCAGCATAAATCTGGTAAATTGTACTCTGCCATGTTTTGGGTACATGGACGTTTAGATCCAGTATGTATTTCCTATGTATAGGATTTGTAATCTCATATATGAAAACAAGCCTTCCCTGAAATATTTTAAAAGCTGTTCTTAATTTAAGCACCATTTAGTTGCGTTTAGTCCTGTTCAGCTCAACAGCAAAGTTCTTACTGATTCCAACATGCTGAGGGTGATTCTTAGCAAGCTTTTCAAAGGGAAGGTTTTTTTCCAGTTAGTAGAACACTAGTCTCAGCTGTGAGAATCAGGGTTTACTTCTCACTATCCATCATCCTTAGAGCAAGGCAAAAAAGAATTTAGGCCTGTCAAAACACTCACTCACTGGACAGAGGCTCTAGAGAATAGAAACACACGTAGAACAGCAAGGCAAAAACCTGGTGTGCTAAAAAGTGCATCTTGTCCATCTGTACCTTATACACAAATTCCTCCAGAAAAATTAATACCCTCCATCTGGCAAAGGAGGGTGCTTTGAGCAATTTGGAGCAAAAAGGCCGTTATAGGTTTAAGCTCATTATATAAAATAAAACATATTTTTTAAATTTATTAATAAACTTAATATGCTCAGAGAAGAGAGCAAATTATTAAACATTGGGAACAGATGGAGAAATGTCAGACCATGGCTACTTGTATTTCCTGCATTTTACAGCTGGTTTGCAAGTATGAAGCATGCAAAGCCTTAAGCCACTCGGATCAAATGATCACAGTGGACCAAATTCTGTGCCAGGGTATTTATTCTGCATTTGATTCAAGTGTTGTTTTGCCTGAAAGCTGCACCTTCTTGTGCAAAGTGCTTTCACTTCAGACTGATTTTAAAACCTCTTTAAGATTGTTCAGGGACTAACCCAAGTTTCCAGACTCCTCCAGACCCTTTGCCTTCTCCTGTACATCAGAGAGAGGACCATCCATGACATTCCTAGCCTCACCTAAAATCTGACATCTTTCCCTAAAGAAACTGGTAGTTACAGCAGGTCCCTTCCTCTTTGCCTTCAGTCTTTGATGTATCTTAGCCTCTTCAACATTGTCAGCCTTGGAAAATATGAAAGGCATTTTTATTTCTTTGGAGAAGAAAACCAGGAGCTGTTTAGTATTAAAAACATTTTCTCCTTGTTTAGGCTGTAAAAAAAACTCCAAGCACCCCAAACAAACAACAACAAAACAGCACAAACCAAAAACCTTCCCAAGAACAAAGCACTGGTGTCATTATATTTAAAACAAAAAAAATAGAGATAATGGATGCACCCAAACACTATGAGTGTGTTCCTTTTAACCTGAAACTCTGCCTGTGGGCCACATCATCCTAAAAACTCTTTGATACAAGATAGGAACTAATGCTAGGGGCGTATCCAGAACTGCACACAGGTACCTGCTGATTTGCCAACTCACAGGTTTTAAAAGTCTCCTAGCCTGCTCCTGGCACCTCTTGTCAGTCACTGACAGGAAGATCTTCCTCTGTGAAGGGCGATTTGCACAGCAGGGGACCTGCAAAGCAGCTGCCGCAGGTACTGCAAAGAAAATATAAGAAGCAAATGATATAAAAATGAAATGGAAAAAAAAAGATCAGGAGAGGGAGGGAAGGAATTTGCTCTCATGAAAAATGGGGCATGGAGCAAAGAGGCCAGAAAAGAAGGCAGACATGAAAACAGCATAAAAATCTCAGAGTGCAAGGGATGTAACTGATGAGAGATACTAAATACCACATGGTGAAGAAAGATTCAATTGCACACACGGAGGCCCTGATGCGCCTGCCTATATACATCACAGCTACTCATGAACTAGCTGCCTGGGTGCCCTACTTTGTGGTCAGTCCAGAGAGGGCAGGGGTCTCCCAGGCTCTCAGTACAGGAGCAGAGCTTGAGCCACAGCAGACCCTACATTAAATCCTCTTGGGCTATGGATAAACAGCTGGTGCTTTTGGCAGGATGGCAGTCCTGTGCACTGCAGTCATGTCATCTCACAATGCTCTGGAGAACATTTCTACGGCAAGCAGAGGGACCATTTGCACATCTACTATATTACCCTCAGAGGCAAGCCTGAATTATTTAAAGGTACAAGAGAGAATATGTTAGCTCCAGTTTGTCATATACAGAAAGGAGAAAACATAAAATAGTGCATTTAGTCTTTATAAGCCACAAATCTAAAACCAAACACAGGATTAATTTATGTTTTCTGCTTTATAGAACAATATTAGAGGGTTGGCCAGAACATGGCTTCTCTCTCCCATACCCAAGCCCATTTTTTTCTTTCAGTAACTAGGTATCAATCTCTTCAGCACTCACCCCTTTTCCTGCCTCTCTGCGCATCCCTAGTCCTGCCATCACAAAGAATTCTCCTCACACACACGTAAGAAAGAACCCTGAAACATCTATTGTAACAATCATATCTTCATACATTCTTCCTAAAGGGTTTAAAGATAGAAAAAGCTGGCTTTGTTATGCCACTATACAATATAAGCAGAAGATGAACAGGGTAAATCAAATAATAAAAAATATGCACAGAGATAAAAAGCTAAGTAACCACTGGGGGGTTTTTAAAGTTAATTCAGTCTGCAGGATTGTAAAATGTTTGCCTGCTCCTGCTAGTTGCGATGCTCATAGCTATGACTTGTAAGGTACCTGGAAATTCAGTCAAAACAGATTTTCAGGAGATGAAGCAGTCTCTCATCAGCTCTTGGGAAAGCAAGTGCTGGTGTGGGATCTGTGGCTGCAGTACCCTTAGGTGGGCTGTTAGACAACCCAGGCTAACTGTATGGTTGACATAATTATGTTTTACATGATGGAGGAGTGAGATGACATCCCTTGACTTATGCCTATGGAGGGGAGAAGGTCCTCAGAAGAGACAACCAAAAGCCATGCCATTCTCTTACAAGGAAGACCTCATCAAGAAGGGCACTGAAATTGCGGTTTCATGTCTCTCAGTCACAGTTAACTCTTCCTAACTTGAAAAGCACTAAGGATTGGATTTACTTCAACCTGCTGAGTAGAAAAAGTACTGTTTGCCTCCCTCCTGAAAATCACCAGAAATATAATTATAAACAGGACAATTTATATTTAAAAGCATGACGCCAAGGAGAAGCTGGAGGTAAACCAGGTTTTCAAATCTATCAACACATATATTTGGATATAACTGAGACCTAGATCCAGCCTTGATATTTACAGCTCTAAAATCCAGATTCCTGGCCCAGTCCAGAGCTCCAGCTTCAGGCATGCCAAACAGTAGGCAGATTCAAAAGAGAATTTTTCAGCTTTTGCTAGAAATTTAAGTAAAAAACAAATTGCCAAGAACTAGACGAGGAACCAGTTCATACAAACTTGCTATTTTAAACATAAACTAGAGAGCCTGCAGGTTTTTTTAATGGGTATTCCAAGCTGTCTCCAGAAACATGTACTAACAGTTAAACTTGAGACTGTGTAATTTCATACAACTGTGGCTGTGTGCCAACTCTTTAAACGATTCACTTAAACAGCTATAGTTAAAATATCCCAATTTTTCTAAATCAGCTGGGAAAGACATTTCATAGCAATATGGAATTAATATTGTCCAACTTGTTAAAATTACTCATGACTATAATTAAGAGCATACACAGGAGTAACCTCGGGAAAAACAGACCTTTGAAAAGTATTTTTTGGAGGTAAAATTACATATTGATTCCTAGTGATAATGGGCTAATGCTTCAAGTTTGCAGGCAGAACTACAGGTCTTTTGAACCATGAAAAATGAACACACTAGAAGCTAAGTGAGAAAGTTAATAAGTTACAGGTGAAGCTGAATATTTTTCTAGGTGGTAGGACATCTTCACTGATGTAAGTTTTTTTAAAAATAATTTGCATTTACTTTGCACTCAGTAAGTGGCTGTAGAAGACAAAGATTATGATATAGGCAATGCTGAGCAATTAGATTGCCTGTTAGTAAGGAGGAGGGTGCTAGAACTAAAATGATTCAGTAAAATTGGGTTGATTGCTGAACTCTATGAAATGTCTTAAACTTAAGCATTCAAAATGGTCCAAAAAGGATACAAGAAATAAAACAGAGGTGGAATACAATATCTGTCACTGGTTGTTGTGGTGACTAAAAAAGAAAAAAAACAAACATCAACAAACAAACAAAAACATCAAAAAAACAAACCCAAGACTAGGAGAGAGAAAAAGGGTCCACAGTGTTATTAAGTCAATAACTCCCAGAGGGGGATTATTTTAAAGCAGGACTTTCAGTGCTGCCAGATGCATGTTTTCATTAGGACCAAGAGAGCTTGGCTGCACACTTTTCAAACTCACTCAGACTTGTGGGCTTAAAAATGTGTTCTTGTAAGCGAGCCTTCTGGATTCCATAGGAGAGCAGGACTCTCACATTTCTAACAGCATTAGAGGTTGGAGCTGACCTGGTAAACCTATTTATTATCATAGCTTTGTACCAGAAGGTATGAGTGGCAGTTCCCATATCATCACTTGGTACCTCATGGCAATGAGAAAAGCAGTTCAAGAGCAAAATATACTAGTAAGGTGACAAAAAGAGAAGGAAAAAGAGCACACTGAAAACTTGTGCAAGAGCCTTGTCTTTGAAAAGTGGAGAGAGAGAAGACCTGAAATGCACTTGCATTTCTTCATTGACCTGTTCTTTACCTGGGTCCCAAATGAATACATCTGTAAGTGGTGCAACAAAGTAAGATGCTTTGTGCCACAAAACCAAAATAATCTTTACATTAGAGAGAGCACTCACCAATTTCCCTTGCTGACAAAGCCTCTTCAGAGCAGAGGCTTCCTAAAGGGCAAGCCTTCCCAAAGCCAAACACAGCAAATAGGAAAAGAAGGATGTTAGCCTGTTTTCAGGCCAGATCATCAGCTGCTGCACATTGACAGAGCTACTGATTAAATTATTTGCAGCTCTTCTCACATTAAATAAAAGAAGCATTTGGTCAGCTTCAGGTGAGCCACTAGAACAGCAGTCATTAGCGCCAAAACATCAATTAATAGTTTAATTAGAAAAGCAGGTGTTTTTTTTAACTGGGAGGAGGAAAGATCAATAAAAGCCTATAAAAATCTAAAACCTTCAAGAACAGAATTTTTTTGTTAGTCTGTTAGAATCAGACATCCGCTTTCACCAACATTATTACTCCTCCTTTCTAAACTCTTGAGAAATTAAAACAAATTAATTCAAATTAATAGAAAATATTTCTGATCTTTGCACTTCACACAGTTTATCTATGAACAGAAATGTGATGTCAGCTTTTGAGCTCGGAAAAAACTGCCTTCGGAGATAGAAATTTTCACCCAAATGTCTATGTGACTTGGAGAAGATTCCCGAGATAATATGAAGCCATTTTTCCTCCCCTCTGTTAATTACATTAACCCCCCATCCTCACTTCATCTACTTTGGAAAGGCAGAAGTAACTAATCATAGTGTACAGTTTTAGTATAAATGATGATTTAGCCAAAATGTCTTTTTCCATAGCTTGTCAGCACTGATAATGAAATGCACAAGAGCCTCCTCAGAGCCCATTATTGTCCAACTAAGCTCAAGTATTTCAGTTTTAAACTCTACTACATTGTCATGAATCAGTATTACTGCAATAGCAAGACCAAGGCACACTTCTATAACCTTCCTTTCTTACCAGCATATTGACTTATGCACTAGTACAGAAAAAATGTTGCAGAAAGTACTTTTTGAAAGATGTTTTTCATTAGGGTTTCGCTACTGGTAAGCATCTTGCTGGAAGGTGGCATTATGGAGATCACTGTGGCTGGCCTCAGTGTCATTGCTGAATTTATGTCTGCTTCCCATCTTCTTCCAGGCATCTGTATTTAGATTATGTGTGAAATCCTGGCCCTCTTAATCAATGGCAAAATTCCCATTGACTTCAGCAGGGCCTGGGTTTCTCCCTATGATTGTTTCAATCAAGTCCCTTCATTTCATACTAGGCTAAAAAATGCTTGGAACACAATAGTTCTCTGCTGATTAACAGTGTATGACAGCTGTGAATGTCTCTGGAACAAAGCTCCGGTAGCCTTCTGTCCCTAATTCTGTCCTTAATATGTTGATTAAATTGGACAGTCTTTTCACCTCCAGTACTGTCGGCTCAGGTAACTCAAGCACTTCCAATGGATAGCCCATGGGACTACTCATGCTTAAAAGTTAAATGTTAAGTTTAAGTGATGGAATGTCAGGTTCATGCTTTCTATGTAGCTTTTTCATTAGAGTGTATTTGATAGCTTTCTGCTGACTCAATCTAGAATATTGTTGCCATGAATAACTTCTACTATAAATTAATAGAAATCAATAAAAATAATAAGAGAAGCAACCTTTGTGTGATAATTTATCATTCAATTGCTACAAGAAGTCAAAAGAAAAGTTGAATAGGCCTGAACAAACACTTGAAAAATAAACCAATATGAAGGCAGGCACAAGGGACAGGGAGGCAGAATAAACACAGGAAACCACTCAAGGAAGGACCGTATCGGAAGACCCCCTACCAAGTCTCAATAATCGCACACATGTCCAACTCAAGAGTACAAATGCTGTCACAGACTGTGAAGGGCCCAGTTCCTTTGTATACAAAAATCCATGGCCATGGAGATCCCCATTTCTTTCATAGGCCTTTTGAGAAATGTGTCTCTGAGGCATCTGATTTGAACCACCCAGCCAGGAAGCATTAGTTCTCTCCACTGCCACACTACATGGAAGAGTAAGATATCACCATTTACAATTTCTGCTCTCACCTCCCTGTAGTTATCATAAAGATCATGTTTAAAATCACAAAGAAAGGTTAAAATAGTTATTCTAAGACATTCTTCCTCTGCTCCATGTTAGTCTATATGGATTAAAAGTTCTTTCAAGGAGGCACCGTTTATTTTTAACAGTCTGTCCAGAGCCCGTAATACCATACCTCTAAACTTTGAGGCTTCTGCTCCTACTGATTCAATAGATATACTGCAGCTGAATGTTGCAAGTATGATTTAAGCCAAAAATATGAGGTTACCTGCTAAAAAAGTAGGAACATGGCTTGTTTTGTCTTTTCTTTTTGCCTGGTCAAAATATGAGGACATACACACCAAAAAGAGGACATTTTTTGAAGAATGCTCCTGTGTAGACTTGAATTGTCCAAACCATCACTAACAGTGATGCAGTTAACTCATTCAAAACTCAGTACTGTAGAGAAATCAAAATGGGAAATTGCTATCCCCAACCCTTGTGCTTGCATGATGCCTTTTTCCTCCCAGAGTACATATTCACCAGGGCACAGCCTGCACTGAACACACTACCATCCAAGCTAGAAGTTAGATACTTAGGGCTGCTCTCAAAAAAAATCTCTCATCTGTTCTGAGGCTTTTAAATTCTCCTTATTCTGAAGTAAAAATGCACTCTGAAAGCAGGGAAGAAACTGAAACACAACAGGTACCCTAAAGGGCTCCACTGTGCCACTCTTCAGCAGCAGACTGTCAGTCACCACAACACTGCAGAACAAGCAAAAACTTGATACTTATACAATATTGTTTAGTCTCCCTTTGTATTACTGACCACAGAAAAGAATGGAAAGGATTTGATGGATCTTTCCTCACTATTCAATACTGGTTTGGATGTGCAAAACACAATCTGGCCCTGATTTTTAAAGAAATTCCAAAAAAGAGACATCTGTACAGAACAATAGCAAGTTTCTTTGACTTAGTGTTGCCATATTTAGATAGTTCATGATTTGTCCCATAATATTTTAGTTAAAGCTTCAGTTCTTTGCCTATCTGCCACAGCTTTCAAGTTAAAAAAAGAGGAAAAAGAAAAGGGTTCATTTGTATCTCTTCTGCTTGCAAGGCAGAACATAAACTCCAGAAGAAAGTAATGGGGACCCCAATATGACTCTTCTATATTTCCTGATTCAAAACCTCATGATCTTTGTGGCCTACCCACTTTTGACTGCTCAGGCTTACTGGAACTTTAAATTCACTCAGAAACTTTTAGTAATACATACAAGATGTAATTAGGTGTTGTGACTGGCTGACTGACTGATGGCTGGCTGACTATGACAGCTGTTCAAGCATCATGTGTAGTATACCAATAGTGATGCAAAATAAAAATTATATTCATATACTTTATTTCATACAACAGGCGACAGACATTCAAATAATGGTATAACCAAGTTTTCAGGCTGGTTCTAAGTTTGCATCTGAGCAAAAAAACTCATGCTGTAATTGTGTTTTCATTTGGCAGGCTGCCAGGAAATACTTTGCAGATATTATGATTAGCTCTACCTGTGTACACAGATTTAATTTTTTTTTTTTAAAGCTTAGTAACACCTATAACTGAAAGATTTGAAACTATCCATACAGATTTGCAGACATTTGTCCAAAATGCTCAGAGGCATTCTCTTTTTGAGTCTAGTGTGGTGCTGGGGTGTAGCCATAGTTCAGGATAATCTGAATAACCAACATTTTATTACATTACTTATAATGTATTTCATGGAAAACATGGAGATTGTTTGTTAAGCCTCCTGTTTCAGTATGCAACTATGCCAAGATATGTCAAGATAAAACAGCGTGGTGTTAAAAAGTTTCTGGGTGTTTTGCATGGCAGAGTAAGGAGATATTTGTTCAGTAAGGCCTTCAGGCCTACATTTCAATGTTTCAAGACTTCCTCAAACTCTACCCTCAGGATGAGAAAAAGTTAAAAACTGAGAGTTATTTTTAGTTAATAAAAACTGAATAGATATGTCTCCACTGCTTTTTCTTTACTGGTAGGCTTGGAAAGAGGATGAGGCAATGGATTCAGCATTAAATGCAACTGCACCTGTCTCTTCCAACTGCAAAAGCTTTGTCTTTGTTAGTCTGTATAAAACTAATACATAGGTTCAGATGATGACATTCTTGTGAGCAATACCACTGAAATAACAGGACATTATGCAGAGCATGGACTAAGATACTGTATAAGAGAAAATGTATCTCACTTTTTTGAAGCACTGGGAATGAAGGGTTTCTGGAAAATAGTCTTTTAACCTCTTAGTGCTAATGTGCCAATCCAGCAAAGACTGAGTACACACTAAACTTCAGGGAATATTAGTGTGCTGAAAATTAAACAGCTGCATAGCATTTTCCTGCATCAGGATCTCTGCCAGTTTTTATGCCCTTCACAGTTCATAGACTATTCTCAGGTTGCAGTTCTAAACTTTCCCAGATCTGCTGATGATCACTAAGAGATGCAAGAAGATGGTATTCAAACATGCCTTCGTGACTTCAATTACTTTAGCTTTTCATAAATGAAGAGGTCATAAGCTGCTCTAGATGTGCCTGTGTCATGTCGGCTATTACTTCAAAGTCCTCTAAGGAGCAGATGGAGCGTTCACTCGGGGTTCTTGACAATTCCTACTCTTTTCAGTCTTGACTATTAGTGCCCCATTTCCTTTCATTTCCTGCTACAGTAATTTGAGAAGTGTGCTGATCCAAGAGCAGGAAACACAGACAAAACTTTTGGACTCTGGGCCTAGCTCTACAGCTAACACTGAAACATAGTAGGTACTTCAAAGTACTGTTCCCATGAACATACATATAAGTGCTGTCTGTGTCAGTTTTTCCACCTTGCTTTAACAGTCTACAAAATGTAAAAATAGACCAAGTTAATGCAGAAATATTTGGAGGATTACTTAATTTCTAAGACCTCTGAGGACCTCAGAGAACAGGCGTTAGTTGAGCCCAAAATATTTGCAGGAATATCAGTGGATTCCATTGCTGATAAAACCTCAGACCCAACCAGAGATAATCAGACCAGAGATAATCTTACTTGTCCTTCAGCATCCAGCCATTAGAGGTGAGTGATGATAACACTGTTCTAACTGGGCTTTTGTCTTGTAGAAAGGATATTTAACAGCACACAGTGTATCAAGCCTCACATTAATAAATGATGCAATTCATTTCAATCAGAATTATTGCCACAAGCACCAAGTGTAATTAATATCTTCTGGTGCGCCTTGTCTCATAATAGTTTTTTTTTCAACACAAAGGATCGTTAGGAGTTGTACCATTCTAAAGAGAATGTTGCATCAAAAATTCCTTGTGCTAATCTCTAGTTTAAGTATTTTATACCATAAGAAACTCAGGTATAAAATACTTATTACAGTGCTTTAAAATATGCTAAAATAAGAGGCGCTATTTATCTCAGTGTGGCAAATACCTTTAAAAAGGGTTTACATTGCTGAAAGCCAGCTTTCTGAAGCTGCGATATGACCAGGTAGATGCATTTCTTCACCTGCAACACAGGCTGCCAAGTAATGTCCACCTCTGCATTAGTGTAAAGCTGCAGAATGGAATTGAATTCTTGGTCATCATATCAATGCGCACACACAAATTCTCAGGTATCCTATGTAAAACTATTTCCCTGGATGTAGAGGTGGAAAATATACAGGTTTTGCTATACAAGCTGTAACATTAATGTCTGAGGAAGTCAGTGCCGGCTGAAATCAATGGAAATTTTATTTACTGCTGAGGATTTTTCCAGTGGGAAGAGCTTGAGCTGCCTGTGTGGGATTTTTCGAGTTTGGTAGGACACTAGGTGGCAGTAGTTGTTTTAGAAGCTTTTTTTCTTTCTTTTTTAATTTTGATCCATAAATGGAAGTGAGAAAGCACACATATAAAATCAGTGCTGATTCCACTTCCAGTTGACAAGGTGGGGAAATTATCAGAGACTCAATACCAGGCAGCAACACATAGCTTGAGAACCGCAACAAAGATGCCTCCAAAAAGTTATGGCCAGTCCCAAGATATTCTTAAGAAACCTCTGGGAAGGACAACAGAAACCTGCTAAGGAGTCATACAGCCTGTCATGGGAAGCTTTCTTCTAAGACATTTCCAGAACTAGACATATCATTTCTTTCCCTTTGAGGGCCATTTACTACATTATCAACAGATTATGGGTTCATTCCTCACATGTGGGAAAAATACCGAAAGTTCACCTTTTTTTTTCTTTCCTCCTTTAGAGATACGTTGTCTCAGGACAAGAATAAATATGTGCGTCAATAGTGAATTGAAAGGTCCACTTTCTGCATTGCGTGCAATCAGATATTTCTTAATTAACTATCAAAAAAAGGAATATGATATAGTCCCATCACATCATTTATCTAACAAGTAATAAAACATCAAATTGCCTTTTTGGAATTTCAGCCCACCAAATTCTTTAAATATTAAACAAAGTGGATTAAAACAGCACTATTTCATTAAATAGTGTACAAAGAAATAATTTAAAATTTCTACACTTCCAGTATGCAAAACCAAGAATCAAACCCATGCAGGTCAAGTCTAAAAACTCAGGAGTGTTCTAAAAATATAATACATTTCAGTTTCTTCTGAGCCTGATATTTCCTGATCCTATAAAAGTATATACAATCAAGGTTTTTCTCAATATCCATCTTCATAAAAAGAGGTGCTTACTTTTTTTATAAAAACTAAGATTTTCACCTAATCATTGAGTCAAGGAACTGAAGCTTTAAAAAAATAGTGTGTGATTTGCATTTAACTTGCACGAGTTGGCAATGTTGCATTTCAGAAACTGCTGGAACAGTGCTTTCTGAGACCATGTACATCAGCTGTTCAGTGGGACATAGCAATCCTCAAACCCTTTTGGGCAGCAAGGGAAGCAAGTAATGCTAGGTCAGCAAAGGGGATTTAACAATGACATTATCTATGCTGAAACCTGGTCAAGAAGTCCCTACTTTTAAAAAAATACTGAGATTTTTAATAAGGAGTCATTGGGAATTTGTTTCTTCATCATATTCAAAAGCATGCTGTGCCACCATCAGCTGAGTTCCTCCTTGGGTCATATTGGGACGTTGGCTGTGAGCAAGCACTGGCTTAGAACTAGATTCTTGAAGATTGTTTGAGCACTGACTCTAAATAATGAAAGCAGTTGCAGTCATGGCACAAAATATTCTGGCTAAAATGGGGCCATATCTCTGAAAGATTTCACTTTGAAAACCTCTTCCATGCCCTAAGAGAAGTGAACAGTCAGGACAGCACTGAGAATCACAGTATCCCAGTAGAGAACAACAGCACTACTGGATTTCTAGTAAATGTGGAATTTCTGGCCGGAGTTCATACAGCATTTTCATTTCTCTGATCCCAGTTATTTGCCATCAGACCAGATATTTGAACTAATCTATCCTAATCTAGTTCTTGCATTCTTCTGTTCTCAAAGAAAAAAGAAAACAGCACATTGATTTTTTTGTCTTCAGACTGACAGTGACACTATGCAGACTAATAGTGATACAGTTATGAACTCCAGCTGTCTTTGGTAAGGAAAAGCCATTAACATTGGCTTTCCCTTTATCCTCTTCTTTTATATCTATTTGCTTGTTAGTTGAACTTTCTCTGTACCTCTTGAAACCCGCTGTAATAATTCATACTGATTGCAAAAGACATGCTAGAAGAAAAGGCTGCAAAGCCACTTATTTGTAGTTATCTCAGTTGTTGATCTTAGCCAATAAATTGCTGACTGATCACTGCAAATGTTTCTGCTTATAGCAGATATGCAATGGGCTGATAATTAATTTTGGCTTCTGCTGCTGCCAGTCTTTTGGCATGACAGCTAAAATGCTGTACAATGCCCCAGGTCAGGCCACAGCGCAAGCGATGCACTGTGTCTCAGAAGTGGTGTGGTGCCTCTCTTCTGAAACATGCCCTGCTGGAGCATCTAACACATGCCATTGGTATCACCTCCAAAGCGCGCGGCGATCTACTCATCCAGCTGTTTCAGCTGCAGATGGTAGGGGGAAATATATATAGCTGCACATCATAGCTAGCATATTTTAAAAGAGATTGGGGAACAGGACAGAAAGTCCCAAGTGTGTGTGTGCACACAGTGTAGGAAGGAAATGGATATCGGGTACTACTCTAATTTCTATTGACAGCTCTGTTCTGTCTACAGCAGTAGCCTGGACTTTCCCCTATTTCAGTTTTACCTTTATAGTACTCACCGTCATGTCCCTTCTCTATCAGGACGAACAGGTTCACTGTGTCTTGTGCTCCAGGGGTTCAACTGTCAGCCACAGAACAGAGCTCTATCCTGCTGCTTTGCAAACAACCTGCAGTGCATCACTGCTTCAGGATGGGCTCTGTATTTATCTGTAGGTTTCCAACATACAACAATTAAGAAAGCTGAGTAGGCAGAATCTGGATTTTAAAAACACTTCATCTGTGCTTCTCCCTCATCTCTAGACAGGCACTGCTAACTACCCACAGGCACTTTTACCTCTTAAACACGAGTGGGAATTTTATCTTTCACATGCCCTCAATTCTGAGCCAGCTATCCCAGTGCAAAACTGAGCCAGTCTGCATAAAGATACCCTCTCCACAGCCCTCACTCACTGTGAAGGAGACAGCTAAACACAACATGTAGCGGAGTGCACACTCATACAGATCACTACTGTCATAGCTTCTCTTTATTCCCTGCCTGTCCACATCCATCTGCTTTTTCTTGTCTTCGAAATGGCAGCTTTTGGCAAATAGACGGACTTTTTGTTCTTTCTTTGAACTAGATCTGGGGTTACCAGCCCACAGTTAGAGTTCCTACACACTACAGTATTCCAGGTGACAAGCAGCAGAGAAGCACAGACAGGTACACACACTGAACGCCCGCCTATTACTAGCACAAACATCTGCTGCTGTGCAGAGGACCATGCAAAGCCTGTGTAGCACTGCAGCTTCATCGTACAAGATAAAGGTGCAAGTGATGCAGGTCCAGAGCAAGGGGATAAATTTCAGACACGTGGAGAATATCTAATACAAATAAAATAAACTATATGAATCAAATATTTAGCTTTTGAAATGCTAGCTGTTCCAGATGTAAAAATCTAAACAATTATCCCTGAGATAAGCATCACAAAGTATATTTATATTTCCCCCGAAGTTTTATTTTGTGTTCATTAATATATACAACATTTTCCTTTTAAAAAATACTTTATGAGCCACATGCTCTCTCTGTGTACTTTTATGGAATTGCTATTGAAGTTGGATGAAGTTGCATTTGCATTCAAGGCAGAACCCAACTCACTATAATCATGCCTAATTTGTTGGAGCACTGAGTATTTAAATCAAATTATTACAATGTTTACAGCTCCCACAACCCCCAAATTGCATGATAATTGTCATGTCATGCAATTTATAGCTATGCAGACTCTGCATTAAGACTGACAGGACCATTGTGTGTATTATTAGTGAAACATTTGTGAATCTGAAGAAATTATGAAGAATCCAAAAGAAACCTGAGGAGCAGATTCTTACCACCATGTGCACAATGCAGTTTAAAGTAAACCCACTCTATTTCACTACTGAAAATGCACAGTCTTTCTGCCATTTGAGTTCCTGGAGGAAGGGTTCAGCTGACATTCTCAGAGGTTCAGGTGGTAAGCAGCTCCAGGGTAAGTAAAGACGGGTGAAAGTTGAAACACTCTGCAAGCACATATTCTTCTCCTGTTAGGCACATTTACTTCCTCAAGTTTATTCCTGATATCAGACAAAAATATAAGGACTGGATTGTGAAATATTCAGAAAGAAAGGAACTGCTAAGTACTTGGACAACAACTTGCAGGCTGCTTGAGTTTCAGCCCTGCTTCCTCTGTAGAAGCAGCTTTATGTGGAATTCAGCAGATGAATTGCAGACTTGTAAGCAAATACATGACACTGAAAGAAACACACCTTGCTCATTTTACAGCACTTAGCAGAGTGCAGAAATGCTTCATGAGTAAGTTTGTAGATATCACTATAAAATCATTAAGAATAGTACTTTCTCATTAAGAGGGGGAAGGGAAAAGAAATGACAAGCCAATTATGTTTTCTGTCCCCAAACTAACATTCTCACCACTAGAAAATGTACACAGCTGCTAGAAACCCAGTGGTGATACCACTGTTAAAATTCTGTCCTAGAAAGCTGAGAGAAATGATGCCCCTGTTTTCCATTTCTCATATGCAGATCCTACTCCACAGTGCAAGATCTGCTGCTCGCTTCCTGAGATGCGTGGCCAGTGGCTAACTCCATGTTCTCCTCTTTTAACTGAGTAACGGCAAATTAGTGGGGAAGAAAAATGAAGGCACTGTAATGATCAAAGAGGAATTTTTGCAAAAAGCATGTGTGGTTGGTTGCTAACTGAAACACAATGTCAGTGGTTCTTTTTTAAACAGGAAGCAGATCCTTCTGTTACTTATAGAAAGGCTGATGGAAACTTGCACGGCCTTTGAGAACGGTTGTTTTGGAACATCCTCTTTGAGGGAACTCAGGCACACTGCTGGCAGTGAGATGGAGCAGTGGCAGAAGGGACTTCCTTGTGGCTTGTAAGGAAATCGATTATGTGTAAACCCCTGAACGGAGGCAGGTTCTGTACTATCTACATGATGTTGTGGCAACCATGTGGGCCGATGAGCTGAAAAACAGGTGGTCGGCAGCAACTGCCAAATCACCATCTTGACCTCATCAATAGCCAATGAAGAAATAGAACAGAAACAAGTTACAGATGGCAAATAACTAAATAAAAAGACATTAAGCTTCCAAGACAAGCTCTTCTGGGGAGTAAATTGGCCCTAATGCCACCAATTCTGACTAAGAAGAAGAGATGAAATTGTTTGCATAGTTTACATATTCAGTGCATGAGTATGATTTGTATGCCCCAGCATTCAAAAGAGAAATAGTTTGAAGTATTTAGATGGTCAATGGTTATCAATATTGTTTATAAAGATGTAAAGATATTTTCATTCAAGAAAACATAGTCAGGGAGACAGAAAAGGAAATAGATCCTAGAGATTACCTTCTAGTAGAAGTTGACTCTAAACCAAAATGGAGTGGGAAAATGGTAAATTAAAAATCTCAGTCTTAGATTACTTTAAAAATCAAGATTGCAAGTAAGTAAAACAACTGTACATTTTTTTAGAATTTAAAAAATTCAAGTTCAAGCACACTTGCCAAAGATTCAAAATTTAAATCAGCCTGTGGGACAGAAGCAGCAGACAACCATGGCCACTAGGATATGTTACAAGAAAAACTGCAGGATAAATGAAACACAATGGCTAAAGTATCCAAGTCTCTTGTGAGCCGTGTTAGATAATCAGCATGAACTCGGTGGATGGTGATATCCAGTGAGCCCAGAAGCCCCAAAAGACAAGGACAAAACATTAGGTTAATAACAGCTATTTACAAAAGGGCAGAGACTAATTGTCCAGTTGGCATATAGGAAATTGTGAGATGAACGCATTACTATAACAAGTCAGGAGAGAAAGATTGGAGCTAATGAAGGAGAAGGTGGCAACAATAAAGTTATGATAGTATTGCTTCACTAAAATTTATTTGTAAGACAGAATTAAGCATTGCGTGCTACACTTTCTTAACACAGCAATCCAGACAGAAAAGGAGTGGAGGGTTGTAGGATTTTGTGCATCCACAATGCCTTAGAGTAGCTACATCAAACAACAAATGGAAACAGCATCCAACAGGATTCCCAGGTGCTGAGGCAGAAATACCAGATCTGGGAAAGTATCCATATATGTGAACTCTGTTATCACTACAACACATGAGATAAGAAGTCTTCAGGATTGCTTCATGCATAGAAAAGGTGGTGCTGAAGATCTGCCTGGTCTGTCAGACTTATCAGGATATGCCTCCTATAGAAAATTTCTGAAATAACCAGATTTATTAAACTTTTCTATTAACATCAGTTTTCTTGCTGTTTTGGGCTTGTTTGTTTGTTTTACCATTCAGCACAAACAAAACAAGTTTGGTAGCTAAGTTGGGGGGGGGGGGCATTGTTAAATCTCAATGGCAAATGAGAGCAAGTCTCAAGAGAAACAAACAAACAAACAAAAAAGCAGGTGCGGGAAGCTTGGTA
Organism: Elanus axillaris; assembly: GCA_026212715.1. Lineage (NCBI taxonomy): Eukaryota > Metazoa > Chordata > Aves > Accipitriformes > Accipitridae > Elanus > Elanus axillaris. The sequence continues at coordinate 27,096,641 of JANZLQ010000092.1, forward strand.
CAGCATTCTGCACACGGTGCTTTGCCCAGGGCTCCACTTCTGCCTTACAGCCAAGCAGGGATGGGCAAAGTCCCTGTGGTAAATGCCAAACTGGAGCAACACCACCCCCTGCTCCATCTCTATACATTTCAGTGATGGAGAACAGTGCAATCTCCATTAAAACACACAGTCTAGTCTCCCTGCGCTCCGACCAGCCTGGTGTTGTAGGAGCAGGGTGCTTCCAACAACGAGCAACCGCACCCTGGGTGCTCACGTGAGCAGCTACACTGCCACCACAGCTCTGCCTGGAGTTCTCCCTTTGCATTTTAGTGATGATGTGACAAATCTACAACAGCCCAAACCAAGCTTAGCCATTGTAGGAGGCCATTTCTGCATGAAGCCGTGCCACAGCTGTCAGGTCAGCTTGTGAGCATCACTGCTGGCCTGGGCTCAGGCTAGAATGGTGGCCATGCAGACAGATTACATGATTTATAGACATTCGTAAATACTTCCTGCAGCATGTAGTCTCTGGGTCCATGATGCCTCTATGTTTCAAATGTCACCATGCTCAAAAGTTCTCTGATTTTCTTTTTAAAACAGGTAACTACTTATTAAAGGTAATTATTAAACTTTAAGTTTCAGCAAATGTTTAAAATATAGTATGTTGTAGAAGCTCATATAAACTGCACCTGTAAGTGACATCTTTGCAATACTCTTGTACATAGGAGGCTCAAAGCTATTTCTTGCCAGCAGCAGTGATCCACAGACTTTAGATGTTGTTAAAAAGCTTACAATATCAGCAGGGCAACTGCTGCCTCCATTAGAAACATGATACTAAGATGCTGATTAATACCAGGAGGGGGCTTTAATCAGCCAAAGCCATATGCTATTTAACTTAAGATGAAAGTGCAAATGATAATCATTATTTCAGAAAGGATGTATTTAAAAGAAGAGCAGAACAGCAAGTGGCATCTTTTTATCATTAGAGCTTCTTCATGCAGCCCCCTTTTTTCTAAAGCTTTATAAGCTTTTATGAACATCTGGATCATTTCTTCATTATATAGGCTTCCAATATTATTATGTTTGATGTAGCGTTTTTAGTGGAGCTATGCTAAACTTCTAAATATACAATTAATTCCTATTAATTATAGTTTTCAAACTGCTGAAATTATCCATCATTAACTTAATCACTTGTATTTTATCTTAAAATTGTATTCATTCTTTTATAATCCCTACATCTAAAGCCATTTCTTTCCTAAGCTTTGTGTGATGTTTTGCATGCTGTTTGTATAAAGGTTTCCCAGCCATTTTCAACTGCTTGTGGAACTGAAGCTGTCAGTGGCAGACCCTTTTAAAATAGAACCTAATTCAGCTTAGTTGTTTTACCAAGAAGTGCTTCAGAGAGAAGGGGAAAAAAAGAGTTGAATTTGGATCTGTAAAGGGCAAGACTTCATTAGACCTGATGAAACTTTAGTGCTGTATTCCCTACACCAAGGCAGGGGGTGACAGGGACTTAACAAGAGGAGAGTAAGGAAGAGAGTTTTTTATTGGCTTCCACTCCATGTGGCAGTAATTCAGCATGAATAGAGCCAAATGATCTGGAAGCCCGCATCCACTGTACTTGAAGAATGAGAAGCATCTTTAATATCAAGTTACAACACAACTAAAGAAAAAAACATCTCCAAAGCTTTTTCTGAACACTCTGGCCTCATTTTAGGCTTATTCTGTCACTTAAACTGGAACTTAAATTACAACACCTTCATTGAATGCCTCCCCCAGTTTCCAAACCTGAAGTTGGATGGATGTTTCCTTTTCTTTGATATGATATTTGCAGAATGAAGAGAAAGAATCAGAAAGTTAAAAGCACTAGCTCTCGTCATCCTGCTTTCAGACACTAGAAGTCAGAAAGAGTGCAGGGGGTCAGAACTGCTGTTAGCACTGATAAGACATAAGCATCAATTTTGCAGGGTGTGGTATGTCCAGTATGCAATAACCCAGTTATTACCATTGCCAGATATTTAGTTCTCAGCACTCCCCTTTCTTGCAGAAATACCTGGAGCGGGTGGTCAGGCTGAAAACAGGCCACTGTTTCACTCCAGACACGAAGTACTTAAGCCCTTAAGCCCAGACTGCTGTAGGGCTCTCTCCATCCAGAGCCATTGACCCTCCACAGAACAGAGCATGGTAAGTTGGAGTTATGCAGACTCCAATACAGCACAGTCTATGCAGCATTGCAGTCTATCCTGCTAACCCAAACTTACCTTGACATAAGCTTTTTGATTAGAGCTGAGGCCCATAGAAAGCTGTTCACCTTCTGACTCTTACCCCATTACAACCCAGAACATACCTCAGGTGCCTGGTTTGTATATGCCTTAAGGAATGAAGCCATTGGAAAAGACAATTCTCTTAAAGTTTCATCATCCTGAGCAGGTATTTTCTATTTCCATCACACTTCTCTACTATTGCAACTTTTTATCTGATGGACCTGTAGGAGCTTAAATGATATTCACATGCATCCTTTACAAGGAATATAGTATTATCCTGGTTTTGTACTAAGGGCTCACAGAATGCCTCCTCTGCTTCAATTTACCTAAGAACTGTTAAATCCATCAAGAGCACGAAGACCTCTAATTCTCACAGATAAAGCTGTCTTCTCCTTGTCTTTGTTTCCACTGGCATTCTGTGATAGCAAATACTTTCTGTAACTTCAATTCTTTAACTCAATTGTCTCCTATAATTTCAGAGATTTCTAGTCACAGCTGTGGATGTCCCATTCTTCTATTCAAGTTATTTAGGGTATTCTTCTCTTTACTCATTATATGAGGTAATATCAAATGATCATTTTGGGCTCAAGGTGCCTTAAAGTAATAGTTTCTATTTACAGTTCCAGCTGCCTTGGTATCACAGAACCACGTGCTCCTGCTCTGCTTGTCCCCCAGGATCCCATCTGGGGAGGCTTACGTACTGAAAAACACAGTTCCCAGAGCCTCAGATTACAAGGAAGCTGATTCTACATTACTTCCCCCTCTCTTCCATCACATGTTGGAAAAATCTTGCTTCTGTCAAAAAAAACCCAGCTTAACTGACACTGAAAATTCTTGTTTCAAGAGAGACACTGAGCAGGAGGTAAAGTTTATTTTACTCCTTCTGTAGCGAGACAAAGTCGTTGTTGGTTTTGAAAACTTGTGGCAGCACGTGAGACCCAACAGCAAAGCTGTGCTGGCTGGGGATGGAATCCTTCGGTCTGTTTTAATCACTACTCTATTTCCTTTCAGGTCCTGCCCCTCCTTTGGCTCCACTCTCATTTTTACTCTCCTCCTCTAAATGGAAAATTTAAAAAGTAAGACTCAGGCATCCGACCCGTGGCTCACCTCCAGGTGTGCCACAATACGCCTGCATGTCATTGGGGCTGCTTTTGCTCCAGAGGGCAAAGCTTTTACCTTTGATCACTCCAGATGTATTTTCTCCTCATAATAAACTGAAAATTACAATCATCCCTTTTGGGTCTCTGACAGTTCATTTGCCCTTTACTTCTTCAGTAAAGCATACAATGAATACAGTGGTAAAAAGCTACACAGTCTAATGCCATTTTAAACCAAAATTCAGAAACAGTGAAAATAAACTGTTTCTCCACAAGTAAATTAGCTGCCAGGGGCTCCAAGATCAAGACAGCAACATCCAGATCCAACAGGGCTGGAACTTATGGTTTACTTCAGAAGTTTCTAAGTTAGGCTAACAAGGATGGCCCAAAGTTGACTTTTTCTAGTTCTGCACAATGTACATACCTCTCCTTTGCAAATCACTCCTGACTAAACACAGAGAGCAGAATACTCCGAGTTGCTTCTAGGTAACGCAGAGGACATTCATATGGCCACTTACAAACTTATCCTGGAAAAGACACTGCAGCTGATTCAAGAGCATAAGAAATACTGGATTAGGCTGGTGGTGCCTCTAGACTAGCATTCTGTCCCCAGCAATGGAGAAGTAACCTTTATGCCCAACCCTTTATTTCCTCTCTTTTAACCAGTTTTCAATAAAATAACCTGTCCACCAACCTCTTGACAATGTAGTTTCTTCAATAACCTTTTGCGTGGAACCTTGAAAAAGGTTTTTTGAAAATCAAAGTATTGATTGCACATGCTTATTGACACCTCATTGAACTGCCGCAGGTTAGGGGCAGGATTTCCCTTTCCAGAAGCTCTTGCCCAATGCACCACATTTCTCTATGGACTCACTGAACTTTTCTTATATGACAGACCCTACCCTGACTGTTCTGTTTTTCCTAGGATCCCCTCTAGAGCTCGTTTTATATTTCACTTACACACTTGAGTAAGTTCAGACAGAGGCACTCAGATGGAGTCTGAAATATCTCATGTTCTTCAGGCTTAGTATACTCACTGAATGCCACAGTTAGGGTTTGAGTGGTCTCTGAGCACTAGTACAATCCACAGCACCCAGTGGGTGCAGTACATTTAGTGGTGCAAAGGATGTCAAAATGCTTGCAGCTCCACCTGGCTGTATGATACAAAAGCAAAGTCTTTTACCTTCACTGCTGCCCCAAATCAGTCCCTCTGAAGACCTTTTCATTTTTCAAGACAAGGATCTTCAGAACTAATACACAGAGCCTTTAAAAGGTTAAGGTGCTTGGCTTCTAATGGTCTGTTTGCTTACTGAAGGGGCTGGGGCATCTAGGGCAAATAAACAAAACACCCAATTTCCTCAACAGCAGCAAGGACTGACAACTAAGAGGCTCAGTTTTTTCTAAGATGCCTTGAGCTGAAGTCCCAGCTCTGCCTCTGACAGGCTGCAGGGCCCTTGAAAGTCTTTCTATATCTACTGCACTCTGTAATTATCTTGTTTGTTTAGATTGTGATTTCTTCATGTCAGTGACTGACATGATACATTTGTACAGTGCCAGTAAAACAGGAGTCATAGCACTGCCCAGGTTAGGACCCTGAGGTGCTGCCCTGTAACAACAGGCACTCTCGCCTTCTGGCATTGCACTAGGCCACAGCTACATTATAATATCCACCTGCTTTGGGCCATCCGGTATACATAAATGTCCCTGTGTCTTTTTACATGTAAATAACACTCTTTGAAGGCTCTTCTTACTGTTACCAGTCATTGCTTGTTAAGTGCTGTCAGAGTTTTCTGCACCATGTGAGAGAGAAGTGGATCCAAGGGGCCTTAAAGTCCAAGCAGAGCAACAAAACATTTGGAGACAACGTGCAATGGCTGAGCCAGGAGCTGGTTCTTGTTCAAAGTGTTCCTCAGGAGCTGACTGCATTGCAGTTACAGCAGGTTTTCAGGGAAATGGCAAAGGGGACAGTGTACACTCAGTTAACAGGCATGCTTTTGAGCGCGGAGGGAAGTTGCAGGTTCAGGAAGCACAACACATGACACTGTGCTGAAAAAGGAAGGAGATATAAAGACAGAAGGGTGTGAAGTAGGCAAAAAAGAGGAGAGACAGAACAAAACCATAGCTGTTCTCTAGGAACGCACAAAACGGATGAAAGCTCTTAAAGCTAAAAAATTAAAATGGATATAAAAGGGATTAAACTGTTGGAAAGTTTCAAAATGGGGGAGGGGGGAGTCTTTGGTTGTCACATACCTTCTAGTATACCACCTCATATATGTCAGAAAATGTGAGGAAGATCCTTTGAGATCCCACCTTTCTCTCTATTGCACAGATATCTGCATTCCTGTGACAATGGCCCTGAATTTCAGAGAGAGTGTACAACAGAAAAGTGATTCTGTAACAGATCTATTCTGCTAAGCAGTGATTATCTTTGCCTAAGGTTTGTATGATCTGCCTTGCACAAGTGAAGCTGTGTAGGGCTTTCAGGCCCAACTACAGTACACATGATAGAAAAAAATCATCACCATCACTGTTGTAAACCGAGGCATTGTGGCACCCTGTTGAAGAATGCTGCAGTCCAACAGCCCGAGAGAGAGAGAATATACTTTGAACAAACTAGTCCACTGGTTCTTCTGTTTTTTCAAGATTCAAATGCCAAGATCACCCCTTACCTGCCAGTCCTATTCCAATTCCCTGTGTCTGGAAAAATTGAACTGAGAGAGGATCATAACAAAGGAGGTGATTAAGCCTCCTAAAACAAATACAGTTCCTTCTGCACAAGTGCTGAGGGGTAAAAATTTCTTGCTTCCAAAGTCTTTTGAGAGTCCTGAAATTCTTTTCTTCTGTGTTGCATTTTGAAGTTGCTCCCCATGAATATCCTTGTCAGACAATACGAACTCTCCACCAACTGACTGTCAGTAGTTTTCACAGAACTGACATTTAAAAGACTCAGAGCTTTAAAGCTAATCTCTCTTCTCAAAAGTTATATTTCCCAGCAAATATTTGGATATCTACCAGACAAATAAAGCGAATGCGGATATCTCTTTGTAACAGTTGGACCACAAAGATAAAGACTATATAAGATCAGCACTTAATTTGACTAAAAAGGTACTTGAAACAAAATAGTGTCAGTTTCAGCCCAGAATTACATGTAACTGCAACTCTTTAAACAAACAAAAAAAAAATCTTAATTAAAAAGTCACTTCTGTATATGCAGTACTAAGGTTGATGCTGTTGTCTGCTGGAACCAGAGTTTCTGTGAATAGTGGCAAATCCATCAGCAATTTAGCATGGCTCACAGTGAAGAAAATACCTACAATGCTGTGAGAGGTGTGATGGCTGCATTCAGACTGTCAAATTGTCCTTAACCCAGCCTGGCTATGGCCAAGTGATTTTATGACAGCAAAGACTTGGGTATTCTCAGTGGCCCAGATAGGTTTTACAGGCTCGGCTAAATTCTACTCTGCGACAACTTCCCTGCTACTTGCACCAGAGGCAGCTAAAGTGAACTTGAGGGCATGTGGGATCCCCTCACTGCACTAGAGAAGCATCTGCAGTCCTTGAAAATGCCTTGGGAATATTTTTGTCATCTCTTGTCTAATGCATTGTTATTCTTTTTTAGAACTGTCCTATCCAGTTGCACTTCAAATTAAGCCTAAGTTTTGGATGGCAACAAGAGACCTTCACCATTTCTTTTAGGTCCTCCGGAGAAAGATCCCAGATATTGCACACCAGCTTAGCTCAAGACACATTATTTCAGCTGCTCCTATTGCTATGGGTAGTCTGTTTGGCCTAATGAATCAGATTATTTAAAAAAAAAATACAAAAAAGCATTTCTTTGACTGTGCAGCTGCAAGTAAACCTGAAAGCATGGTATTTGACTACTGAATTTTGGGAGAGCTTGATGCAAGAATAAAGAGGCCACCCTTTATCTTTCTGTTTCCATACAACGGTCAGTTTAGTTCTGCTCCTGTACCCACTGTTGCAAAGGGATCTTCCTTCTTGCTCCCATGATCTGTTCAAACCCTAAAATAAGGTCTTGGAGCTTTGCCAGGGGAGAGCTCAGTGAAGCTCTTACCTGTGTGCAATGGTATTCAGTAGGACTTTTTCCAAGAGCTCTCCAAAGAGTAGTAAAGTCACACACCATCCCCAGGGAATCTTCCCCATTCTTGAACTTTACAAGGCATTTCTTTAACGGACATGAAATCCACAGGTTGATATTAAAACTCAAAAATAATCCAAGTCTAGAGAAATTATTTAACAGCTAAGTCTTAAAATTATGCCAGATCTCACTTTCATATATCTGTGAATCTGTAAATTAACATGTGTTATAGTCAGCTCACACTACTCAGATAATCTCTGTTCACTTTTGTCCCACCTTAACTGAGAAAAAAAATATTTCTGGCTATTGTCTTGCGACTTACACTGAGCTTCATCCACACCTAATCCTCTTCAGCCAAAAAAGTCTGAATATGGCAGGGAGATCTGGGTGAAAGGAAAGGTCCTCTTTTATCCAGATATTGGTTTTGTGTTTCTGCACATTATTTTAAGTAGAATAAAGAGGGAGAAGAATTCAAGAAACACAAGAGATGATTCTTAGGAGTCATAGATAGTCTTCCAGAGAAAATGTAGGCATCCTCTCTCTAATAATATTGTTAGCTCCTCACAAGATATCCCACATGTAAGAATGAAAACAGATAAGGTACCAATGTTCCCATGCACTATAACCTGCATTTTTCTTTTATGAGTTAGCATCCCAAGGCTGCAAAGTTTCCAGGGAGTTTTGGGCAGCTCTGAATGATATGTTTTCTTAAACAGAAAAATTCACTCCATGTTTATGCTTGTCTCTTCCCCATCTTCAAAGTGTTAATAAATCTTATTTTCTTATAATTATTCCCAACTAACAGAAGAAAAGACTGATAAGAATTTAGAGTGATTTGACCAAAGCTATGGAGTTTTACCTCCTGTTTTCCTGGATTCCTGTGGATACCCATTCCTCAACTATCACACATCAAACATCCAGTCATCTCTATTTTCTGACAAATATTTCTGATCCTAATAGGCAAGGCTCATTTTAGTGTCATACAGGTTGATACACACAAAGGGAGCCTGGCTATCTCTGGAAACTCACCTTGATGTGTTACTTATTCAGATATAGCCTACCACAACAGGCCCCCTTTGCAGGGGTTTTATGTCCTGTTAATTAATCAAAACTATTTTGCAGTCTTCGTCCTGTTTTTGGAAGACAGATGGTAATATTAAGACATTGGCATATTTCAGACTAGACCCCTGCAGACCTGTCTCAGCAAAGAAAACGACTGACTGGCACAGAGCCCAAGCTCCCATGGGCGCTCCCTTTTCCAGGCCAACAGGCTTGGTGCACTTGCTTTGTGAGTAAATCAAGCAAAGCACACAGTTTGTCAAACCAACCTTTTCACCAGCTTCAGGAATAATGAATAGGAAACATAAATTCAGTGCAAGCAGCAGGACAATACAGTAGTTACACCATCTTCTACAGCCAAGTTTCTAGTGACATGACTAGATGTTCTGTGACTGAAAAATGTGGGATCTGGGTCCAGAAAGTACCTTCCCTTTCACCCCAAAACTGCTTAGCCTCCCCAAGTGATTATCACTCCATTACAGTCTCTAGATCATAGGTAGAAACTGAGTTAAATAATTGACACTTTCCTTTGTTTAATTCAGCCTATAATTTTTGCCAGTGTTGAGACACTAGACACCACAAAGCCACTGCTATAAATTCCAAAAAATACTGTACTGGTTTATATTTTCCTCTCTTGCTTTTCCCTGTATTAACTCTGTATCTTCTCAAAATTACACATTATCAAATTAAGCACAGTGGGTGCCGCATTTATGATTGTTAAGTAAAACCACTGAAAGAACACTCATTTCTTATAAAACAACAAGGATTTTTACAGAATTCCTGTCTTGGTTCCACACTTTAAAAAAAAAAATCCACTTTTTCTTAATCTCTTAAACTTGGGCTAAGCAGAGTTTTAAGGTTTGCAGAGCTGTTCTCCAGCTGAGTGTTTCCTTTTAGATATGCACACCTCCTTGTTGGACATTCATTATCAAACCTTGTGTTTGCCTTTTATCTACAAGTCCTCTTCAGTGTTCAGCATAAACTACATGGACACCTCGCAGATTGACATTTCTTCATTCATGCTTTACCTTAAACAGCATGTGAAGACATCAAAGAAGAGGAGCCGACTTTGATGTTACAAAATGAAAAACGCCTCATGATTTGCCAAGACCAGGGGAACTTGTAGTTTGCTCTTTTCTCCCTTAAAGAAATACTACTGCTTTTCCCATGAATATGTGAAAATCTTTGACATTTTTCCCAAACTTGTGTAAACATTTTGTTCCCCATAAAAAAACAAGCCACATCTCATTGCAGTCCGTTAGATACGGGACCCAGTGCCTAAACTACCGTAGCTTGAAGGAACTCACACGCTTTATTTAAAGAGCTTATTTGGTTTGCTCTTGTGACTTTTACACACTCCAGGTGTCATGACCCCCAGTGTCACCTCACTAATACTGATAATAATAGTGCATGTGCTGTGTTTTTCATTCACAGGTCACTGAGAGGGATGTAGAAAAGCATGGTCATTCCTATGCTGTAGATGAAGAAATTGTGCAATAAGAGATGTTATTTGGTTTGGCCATGATAGCAAATTGCCAGCAATAAAACAGAGCAGTCCTCATTCCTATGCAGATGCTCAACTTGGCAGCTCACTTTGGTCATGAAATCAAAGGCAATGGTGCTCAGCACTGTAACAGACACAAAAAGCACCAGTAACCCTTGGAGGAGGCCAGTCATACCTTATCAGAAAGTGCTGCACACCACAATAGGAAATACTTGATTTGGTTCATAATTTATATTCCTATTGTTTTAAATACTATCAAGGGAGGCTTTCTTTGCATGTTTTCTTTCATTGTTTGAAGTGAAGAGCTACCCTGTCCTTATAAGGACAGTAGGAATGTGCATAATTAGTCCAAGGCTAGAGAACAGAGACATTCAACATGAACATTTGTTATTGATTTCCCAGACTGCAGTGGGACTGAGAAGAATATCATGAGAGGAGAAGATATGTAATTAGATGTGATTTGTTAGAATGTTGCCTAGCTAGGTCATTGTATATGTATTATTTGACAGCCTTGCTTCAGTGTAAAGTGCACAGTTCCTCTCCCTGGTACAAAACCCTTTGATTAACCAGCCTCCTTTCATTGGTAGAAGGGGCCAGCCCTTTTGTTGTTTTGCTGCTGGCAGCGTTGCTTGTGCTATTTCTTTAAGACTCTTCATCAGATGTGGTTTGTCAGGAGCATGCCTAGACTGTAAGTCAGTATAGAGCTCATTTGCTTTGATGTGCATTTATAATGTGCCTGCTCCAAAAGGAGGGGAATGAAAACTTTGGTCACCCTGTTGATCTGCAGGAACTACATTTTAAGCAACTGGATGCAAGTAGACTCTGCACATACTGTAGTGTCAGCTACTCCTTTCAAACAGAATTTTATCAATAATTGGTGCCAATACAAGAATATATGTCAAACATTTACCACAATTGATTCAGTGGGAATGTGTTTAGCCCAGACTTTCTGCTGTGGAGAGACCTTTTATTTTCAGTTTAGGGCCTGAAATTTTCCAAAACAACACATATAGCTACTTTACCTCATTTCTTGCTGTATTGTGCTTAAAGAACAGCACAGATATGATCAGTTTGACTATTTCACTCCAGCGCTATAGATTTTGTACTCAAGGCTTTTACCCTTGAGCAAGTGGCTTGCATACCAAGAAAGTCTGAAAGTGAAAGGGTTACACTTCCTTGAAGGTCCACTTGAATGACTGTGAGAAGAGAGCCAAAATGGTAATCAGATCCCTATGAGATCATATTGAAAGCAGCCATGCCTATTTCACAGAGTCTTCTGATGTTGCAGGGGTCTGTAAAACATTTAATCACTGGAGTTTCAATAAGTTGAGATTTGTTGTGAGTACTGTAGAGAGCACTCGTCTTAGATAAAATGCTGCCTGGTAATGCTCTTACTGCTACATGAGCCAGAATGCAATCGAATATCCATGGTGATTTAGCCTTGCACCGTCATCCCAGTGAAGGGGATGCAGGATTTTCACAGCTACATAGCAGTGGATTAATATAACTATTCATTACAATTCATGGGAGGTCTGATCCAGCTTCTGTCAGAGTCAAAGGAAGGATGCCATTTGATTTAACTGGGAGTTTGGACAGGGTTTTATGTGTCCAATCCTGTAACTGCCCTCTATTACCACAGAAGCTTCCCCAGGGCCCTCTATTATTCTGCTACCCAGGTGGCACCTGTATGGCTGTTGGCCTGCTCTTAATAACCCGGTGGAGCCCAGGTGAACCTAATTTTGTCAGACAACTAAGCGTTGGTAGAGAGAGGTTTAATAGCTAAACCTTGTCTACCTTGCTTTTATTTTATTCAAACCTGTAAAGTTCTGACTGACCTAGAAATTTAAGTTTGGCATAAACCATGTTGATGCCTATCTCTGAAAGAAGTGAATGAGTGGGGCTTTGAAGATGGCTCTGCAAAAACTCACAGATGTGATTGCACATGGATGAAACCCAAGTAGTTTAGCTTAGAATGTACTATCTCATCTGGCTCAAAGTTTGCAGGGACCCAGGAGAAAATCCTTGTTATCCTATCTTCATTAAACAGCAAACAACCATTATCCACTTAAGCTTGCACCAAACGAAGCTTTTATTAAGCCTAGGTTTTGAGAAAGCCCTTCTCTACTAATGGATATGGTTTGCAGCTTACCTTGAAAGGTGCAGAAACCAAGCTAAAAATGGACCAAGATTAAAGAGCAAATCACTCACACAGGTCAATTCAAATAACCTCTTCTGGTTTCTTGCAAAAATTCAAACCTGTAGACTGTCAATGGACCTTATAACACTGAAGAAATCTGAAAGGTAGTTTATATCTCTCAAGCAGTTAAAACAAAACAAAACAAATGCTTGAGCCCGTTTCATGCTACAGTTCCTGTCTTAGCTACCACTATTGTGCAGCAGAACAAGCAAGTTTGTAGGTACCAAGGCTAAAAGATGGTTAGCATAAGGTTATATTGTGTTCTTTCTGACTATACAAAAAAAATACCCGTTAGATTAAAAAAAAAGAGAGAGAATCACAATGCGCTGAAAAATGCTTCTTTTTGTAGTGTAGTCTAGACCTACCTTATAACAACTAAATAGGAAAAATTATCTGAACAATTATCTGGGCTGCTAGAGCCAACCAAATAAAATGGATACCTCTGATCAAAGAGGAGTGAATTTTCAGAGGTGGGTCTTGAAATATGCCAGGTTTGAAAATGGAAATCTCAGAGCATCAGTCCTTTGTCCTTGGCTGACAGACACTTGCTGAAGAACGGAAGAGGTTTTCCAGCAGATATTTTGAGTGACAGGAAAAAAATAAATAGTGAATTAATGCGGATTTGGAGGAGAATGATATTGCCTAAAAATACCATTGTTAGTACAGGGTTTTTTTGACAGATTTGGCAGATTTCTGCAGCACCTTCTGACTGTATGAAATTGTGTGTGTGACTTAACCTTTTTATTTCTGCCTTTAGGAGTTCAGTCTCTGTCACTGTTGCCCTCTGCATTCAACTCCTCTGTAGACTCAGTGCTCCTGACACTCGTTATTCTGCTCTCTGCTTTCAACATTATTCCAGCAAGATTCCCTCTGTGTCAAAGCACTGACTCAATCTACCTTACAGGACTGCCTATTGATGTCTAAGACACATGTGAATCTTTCTGGTTTTTCTATTGTTATTAGCTGGCCAAGGGTGCCAGGATTAAAATATTTAAGAGAAAAAAATGTTCACAACATTATTTATACCACTTATAGTAATAGAAATAACACAATAATTTAGTGCTCTGCTGTGCTTGAAGGTTGTACGTTACTGAGAACTGTTTAGCAGCATCACATTCACTTCCTTTCACCCTCCCCTGCTGCTAGCACCCAAGTACCTTATGACAGCACCTTTTTCAGGCTACCTATCAGATGTTGTTGAAAAGAATTATCTGGAGGCATAAGGATTAGCCAGGTGAAATCCTGCATGCTCGCCTTTGTTCCCCAGGCCCAACACTGACAAGCACACCATCTATAAGCCATATTTATCCTCCTTTTTTCTTGAGCCTGATATAAGGCCTGGTCAAATCACAAATCACCAAAAATATTCTCATTAAGCATTAGCTTATTCTTAAAGAAATAGTTGTCAGTACCAACTCAGCTGTAAGAAGCCCCTTTTAGTTTTGTAAAAGCTGTGTAGCAGCAGACTAGAGATGGAAAGGTAAAGAAAGCAGATTAAATTCTCAAGCAGCAGTTATGCCAGTTTAAGATGCCTACGTCCCGACACAAACTATGCCTTTGTCAGTAGCAGCAGCAGTATGCTTCTCTACCAACCAGTGTCAGTGCATTCAGGCAAGGGAACTTTCCCAGTCTGAATGGGCCTTATTTCCAGGCATGGTTTCTGCCAGCCCCAGGACTTCTGAACTGCAGCCAAGAGGGTCAGCAGCTGCCTGAGACTAGGCTGCAGCTTCTGCTGCTCCTGCACTCCTCACAGCCTCCTTGCAGCCCTGCCAGAACCCTCTGACACCCGAGCATCTTGCTTGAGCACACTCGGTAGCTCCCCAAGAGAAAGAGCAATCCCTCCCTCCCTCCCTGAAATCCCATCCCCTACTAGAAGACTAAAATACAACAGAAGTAGAAGACTAAATACCATGCAGTCAATAAGGGCAAAAAGAATCATCAGAATTGTAATAGCGAGACCATCACCCAGCACAAGGGACTGCGAGTTTTGGAAAGGACAGGATCACCTGTTTCCTGTAGGCTGAGAAGTCTTGGGAAATAACTTCTCAATGCTCAGGTTTTTATCTGATCCCTTAAACAAATGCAGCACTGGTTGCTGTCAAAACTGTAATGCTAAGCTAAAGTACCTGCTAGCATTGCCTATTTTGGTAATATTTATTTAGTGAAGATTTGGGACATTTATGAGGCATTGTGATCTCTGGAAATTTCATAAATAAACCAGTTCATTACTAGCCTAATTACTGATGTCATGTAGCTGTAAACCCTGATTGAGGAAACTGGTTCGTTTCCTCCACAGTGGCCGATAACAAGCATTACACAGCAGTGACCTGAACACTTCTGTCAAATCTTTCCAACATCTCTGAAGCCTTCCAGAAAACAAGGGGTATGTTGTATTTTTTGCTTGGCACTACGGCTGTAGTACATAGTACCACTGTAATGTCAGACTCTCATTTACATTTCCCCAATTGCACTTACTGTTGCAATTAAGGGAGAAAACCAGTTCATGTATCTTTAAAGACCTAAGAAGTGCTATCACACTTTGAACTATTACACCTCTCAATCTAAAAATATAAGCTAGTCTCCTTACCTGAGGAGCCCAGAAGTAGAAACTAGGCATGTAAACTCCTTCAGCAGTAAGTGAAAAGGAAGAGAAAAAAAAATTAAAAATAAAAAAAAATCAATCTACTGTAAGTGGCAAATACAGCAAATTAGAGCTGACACTCTTATTACTAATTGAAGTACTACTATATCAAACAAAATTATTAAGGACTTAACTGGGTCTAACCCTCTATCAGTAGAGATATGAAACTCAATCATGATAAAATACATGAGCAATTTAGGCTCTTACTGTAAAGAATAGCATTGACTTTATTTGATTCATCAACAGCACAGCAGCCTTGACAGTAAGTTCTGTATGTTACAGTGAGGCCTGACACCTTACAGGACATCAGGTCTCCTGTGCACAAAGATGTAGTTTTGTTGATTTATAATTTCCTCAAGGAGTCCATTATTGTGGATTGCAGTTAAATAAGTGTGGGCCAAACACTTAAATCTCAAAGAATGAAAAATGGGACTGCTAAAAGATTAAACCACGAGGAACAGTTTAGAAAGAAAGATCACAATAAAAAAACCCTGTGTGTGTGTGCATGTATAGAATCATAGAGTTTGGAAAAGACCTTCAAGATCATCAAGTCCAACCATCATCCATGCCCACTAGACCATGTCTTGGAGTGCCTTGTCTATGTGCTTTTAGAATACCTCCAGGGATGGTGACTCAACCACTTCCCTGGGCAGCCTCCTCCAGTGACTGACAACCCTCTCAGTAAATAAATTTTTCCTAATATCCAACCTAAACCTCCCTTGCCGCAACTTGAGGACATTACCTCTCATCTTGTCACCAGCCACTGGACAGAAGAGCAGCACCCACCTCACTACAACCCCCTTTCAGGCAGTTGTAGAGAGTGGTAAGGTCCCTCCTCAGTCTCCTTTTCTCCAGATTAAACAGCACCAGCTCCCTCAGCCGCTCCTCACAAGACTTGTGCTCCAGGCCCCTCACCAAATTGGTTGCCCTTCTCTGGACACGTTCTAGCAACTCGGTGTCTTTTCTATAGTGAGGGGCCCAGAACTGAACACAGTACTTGAGGTGCAGCCTCACCAGTGCAGAGTACAGGGGAACAATCACCTCCCTGCTCCTGCTGGCCACAGAATTTCTGATACAGGCCAGGATGCCGTTGGCCTTCTTGGCCACCTGGGCACAGTGCTGGCTCATATTCAGCTGGCTGTCAACCAGCACCCCCAGGTCTTTCTCTGCCAGGCAGCTTTCCAGCCACTCTCCCCCAAGCCTGTAGCGGTGCATGGGGTTGCTGTGACCGAAGTGCAGGGCCTGGCACGTGGCCTTGTTGAACTTCATACAACTGGCCTGGGCCCATCAATCCAGCCTGTCCAGACCTTACTGCAGAGCCTTCCTACCCTTGGGCAGATCGACCCTGCCTCCCAACTTTGCGTCATCTGCAAGCTTGCTGAGGGTGCACTCAATCCCCTTGTCTAGATCCTCAGTAAAGATATTAAACCAGAACCGGCCCCAACACCAAGCCCTGGGGAACACCACTTGTGACTGGCCACCAACAGGATTTAACTCCATTCACCACAACCCTCTGGGCTCGTCCATCCAGCCAGTTTTTCACCCAGTGAAGAGTACACTTGTCTAAGCCATGAGACGCCAGCTTTGCAAGGAGTATGCCATGACAGACAGTGTCATAGGCCTTGCTGAAGTTGAGGTAGATAACATCCACAGCCTTTCCCTCATCCACTTGGCAGGTCACCTGGTCATAGAAGGAGAACAGGTTGGTCAAGCGGGACCTGCCCTTTGTAAACCCATGCTGACCGGGCCTGCTCCCCTGTTTGTCCTGGACTTGCCATGTGAGTGCTCTCAAGATGAATTGTTCCATAATCTTCCCCAGTACCGAGGTCAGGCTGACAGGCCTGTATTTCCCCGAATCCTCCCTCTGACCCTTCTTGTAAATGGGCGTCACATTGGCAAGGCTCCAGTCATCTGGGACCTCCCTTGTTGACCAGGATTGCTGATAGCTGATGGAGAGTGGCTTGGCAAGCACCTCCACCAGTTCCCTCGGTACTCTTGGACGGATCCCATCTGGTCCCATGGATTTGTGAGTGTCTAGATGGTGTAGTAGGTCTCATATCTCATCATAACTTAATTACTTGTGATCAGGAATGAAATAGCCATCAATGATACTACCTTCTGAAAACTGAAGGCTTAATCTGAGAGATTAAGTCTGGAATTAAAATAGAGTTAAATTTAAATTCCAGAGCTCACTGCAAGTTTGAAGTCAGTCCTATGCTTCTAATTGGAGCAGCTTAGCAATGCAAACTTAGAGCTGACTATTACTCTTAGAAGAAAGAAAAAGCATCTCTTCACACTAAGCATCTTCATCTTTCAGTCTCTATCTGAGCATCATTACAAGCAAAGAATTCAAACCTGTCACAGACCTTCAGCTTTACAACTTATAACCTGCTGCAGAACTACAGTTGAGCCAAGCTTTTCTCTTGACCTTGCTAGAGTGGTTCATGAGATTACTGATCCAAAGTGTCCCTTCTGCCTCCTGTTGGAGCTTAAGGGACTTTGAAACATCACCAATTTATTTTCCACATGGAAGATGATTTTCAGATTGATTTTTTTCATCATGTTTATCCTTAAGGTAATTTTCTACTCAGAACTCTGGGGAAAAAAAAAAAAAAGGAGTTCTGGCTCACATACAGTCTACAGCAAAAGTTACCAGAGCTACAAACCAGTTAGGAAACAAGCTGACTGACCTAAGAGTCAGCTGGGGCCCCTTGAAGGAAAAAAGAAATGACTGAAAGACATCAGAGAAGGAAAAATAAAAAACTAAAATCCATACTGTTGTGCTAAGCTGGTCAGAGGATGGCCACTATTTAATGTGAAAGTATCTAATATTATAGCTGGCTGGAAAAAAAACGCAGGAAAGTAAATTCAAAAGTTCTGAACATTTTTCACCTTTTTTTTATTGACACTCATTGCTGCTGACTGTCCCCACTTGCAGACACCAGAAGCCGCAGTCACTCCCTGGTTATGAAATGGCTCCATGTCTGGGCTGCACTGCTCGCCATGAGGCAGCATCAACAGAGCGAGACCGTCTGAGAGCGCAGGGTGTGAGGGATCCCCTGGCAGCCATGGGGAGCGACAAATCAAGCCGTTATTTTCATCAAAGTGATAGAAACAGAGTTGATCAAAACAAGCAGAAGGCACTGTTCTGTTTGGTCTGTACACTTTGTACACTGCCACTTGGGAACTTAATTAGCCTGCATACTTCATGTTTCTATCTTTAGTCTGATGGCATACAGCTGTTCTTTTCAACATCGCTGCCTACTGCCCTTTCCCTGCTGTTGGGGTAGGATTGTAAATAGAGGAGGCGAGGTTGCCTCGGGTTTAACCCTCTGCCGGCGCAGCCTTGGCTTACTGATGAGCTGCAAGCCCAGAGAGATAGAGCGGCGCTGGGAGAGGGCCTCCATCAGCCAGGGAGGATCCATTGCTGCTGGAGGCCAGGCTCTTGCCTGATTAATTAACCCAAACAGCACCTGGTAGAGGTATCTGAAGGCAAGGCCCTTGCTGATTGCCTAAACCGGTAAGTTTTGGCCCAAATCATGAGGCAAATTTTTTCTTTCCTTCATGGGAGTTTTGTTTAATTGCAGTTAGGGGAACACCTCCACATAGGGATGGATCCCACAGCTTCACTGCACTCATCCCCCCAAAGCCAAAATGCCAAAAAAAAAAAAAAATCTACCCTTTTGAGGGCAATCATACCTGTCAGGGGGAGGGGGAGGCATTTCAAGTCACCACCAGCTTGAGATGAGGGGGGCAGAGCTGGTGCTGCCCAGGGGCTGTAGTGGCAGCAACTGCCGATTCCCACCTCAAGTAAGCCCTGTGGAACCTTCTGGAAAGGTGCCTTTCCAGAACGTTCTGCAGGGGACACTTCAGTTGAGGCAGATTTGGGGCAGAAGAACAAGCCCTGGACATGGAAACAAATTGCAGAAGTATGAAAGGATATAGCTTATTTCAGGGTATTGAGGCCTGGCACTTTCCCCAGAAGATCTCCTGCCATGACATCAGTGACCAAGATTATGCAAAGATTTAGGAATTTAAAAATACATGACTTGAGGTCGTGATGGTCTGTTCAGACTGAAGTGCAGAAAAGAAACCTCTACTGAAGATGCCAAGCTGGCAGTTGAAGCCAAACTTAAGGAAAGACTCAGCAATGAGGCGTGAGCTCCCACTTCTGGTTGCCTATGTGTTTAGCACCAAGATGAGCCTTAGCACCCCTATGCCCAGCAGTTAAGAGTGCAGGGAGAAATACAAAGCTGGCTTTATAGTCTGAGGCTGCCAAGAGAGGAAGGGAATGCACCTCTGCAGTACATGCAATAAAAAAAGAGTCTTCAAAATCCCTTCGCTTATGTCACTGCTCACACAGGGTATCATAGCCTTCCACTTTCAGCTGGGACATTCATATCTCCCAGCTGGAACGCAGCCAGCATTCCCAAGCTTGGCTGTAACCCCCCAGTTCAGAGAGCAATTAATTTTTCTAAGCAGTTAAGAAGTTACACATTCATCTACTCCCAAGATTTACTGATGTACTGTATCAGTATCCTCCACCTCCTGCCTCCCCCCCCCCCCCATTAGTTTTTGTCTCTTGTAATCATTTTTTCTTGTAACCTAGAAATTCCTGCTTCACTACCTTGACAGTGATGTTAGCGTCAGGTGCTGCATATCATGCCACACTCATGAGTTTTACATTCCTAGGACACGGCAGACTTTGATACAATTACAGCTTGACTACATATCTTAATTTATATTACAATATTGCAGTAGTGATATCAGAGACAAATGTTTAATTCACAGAACCTTAGTTTCAAACTACAGTCTCTGAATGCAAACAGCAGACTTCAATATTTTTCATCAATTTCGTAGTTCATAAAAATCAATTTTTGTAGAGTTTTTACACTGTACATAAAAGACTGTGGCACCAATTAGCCTTAATTCTTTTTTTTTTCTTTTTTGGAAACCTCTTTGTAGGAAAATCTCATATTTC
This sequence comes from Elanus axillaris, assembly GCA_026212715.1. NCBI lineage: Eukaryota > Metazoa > Chordata > Aves > Accipitriformes > Accipitridae > Elanus > Elanus axillaris. The sequence goes on from JANZLQ010000092.1 coordinate 27,116,462, forward strand.
AGCAATTTGCATTATCCACACAATCTGCTTTGAAGTTCTAAGTTATGGTAAGAAAAGGATCCACTTATCTGCACATAAAAAATGTTCAAAGCTTATAAATTCCCTGAAACAGATGTACATTATCATTGGATTTGCCTTTCTCTCTTTGCTGTTGCATGGCTAATAGAGTTTCATGTGCCCCCTCACATCCTCCCCATTTAGCATCTTTTCTCTACAGAAGCATGCACCCTACTGTGCCAATCCACACTTCAAAGATTTCTGTCTATCTATTAGAAACAAAGCACAAAGTGAGAACATATGGCCCCTTTTAAATTTCCCACATTTAAGTCAATATCGTTTCTTTTCTCCTTTGGCAAAGAAACATAATAAGGTTTATCTTCTCCCTTCCTAAATCTGCTGGCTCTCTCAAACTGCTTGTGCCAATTCAGCAGTTACTTTGCAGTATCAGACTTGGCAGCACATATGAAAACAAAATCTCTAATTTTTTAAATTGCTTCTATTTCTTCAGATCAAGAAGATGCATTTAAATGATGAAAAAGGACAAAATGTAACTGCACACTTTCAGATAAGTGGATTTTAAACCCATGAAAGGGCACAACAGAGAGTCAACAGCAAAAAATTGTCTTGTTCTTTTCATGGTGACATCTTTCCAAAGGTTTTCTATCACTGACTAAAAGGATGGAAGAGCATTTTGGAATCTAAGGCCTTATTGAGCATGAGCATCTGCAGAAACCCAGCATACTGGTGTTGCAGGGAGTGATTAGGCAGCACATGACGTTGATGCCCCTCTTGAGGAAAAGAACAGTTACTTGCCTCAGAATCGCTTTGGCTCCTCAATTTCTTCTGCTGGGGTTACAGACATAGTGAACGTACCTCTTGTGTGCCTGGAAGCAGAAATTTTGGGCCATTTCTTTGGAGTGACTCCATCCTGCACATCCTTGGGGAGGTGCGTAATGGCACGCAGGACGCTCATGGTGAGGTCTGCTTGTCAGAGGATTTCCTTTTCATTTGTGGGCAACAAAAGCAGTATCTAATGATCAAATGCTCCAAGTAAAATAAACTTAACTATTGTTAGATCACATAGTATCCTGTGAATGCTGACTTTATGATTCAATTATAAGGATAGGGGTTGCAGTGATGATGTTTTTAGCAAAGTAAGGTATGAAAGTCCTACCCCGCTCCTGAAAACACTGACTTACTCCTTTAATTCATAGTCACTAGCTAAAATGACTCTCCATATTTCAGACTCCTAAGCTGTCAAGATTGTGATCTTTAAATTAATTGATTTTAGCATCCATTTATTACAAAAACCTGCCCCTGATCAGTGCAAGCTATGAGTGCCCCAGGGTCCTGATTCCAAGTGGGTGTAACTTGAAGTACTTCTGTTTACATCTGCTGATCTAGCAAAGCTGCACAAAGTTTCCATTGAAACTCATGGAAGTCACATGTGCAGAGCCATTGAGGGCTATGGCCTTAACAGATGGCATACTCAAACAGCAAGAAGTTGTGATTATAGACATCAAACATAAAAAATATTCCCCGAGAAAGCTGTAAAGAGACAGGAGGAATGTGAGGCCCACAGCGCTGCTTTTTGCTACCTTTCATACTTTTGCACTTGCTGGAAACTCCAAGTCTCTTTAAGTGAGCTTTTCCTCTCGTCCACTCCTTGCGGGGTGAGAGGGTTAATTGCTTCGAACTGAAACATTACAATTTTCGTACTCCTGCTTCCTAATGGCATGTTGAGTATGCAAGGACGCCCTGGGCACACACCACACAGGAGTCCATACAGCACTTGGAGCAAGGACGGAATAAATAGCTCCGAGCCACGGGTATCTATAAAGCACCATATCTATGACTTTAAAAATCAGTGCTGGCCAAGTGAGACCTTAATGCTAACTGCCATAGCATTTCACTGTTTATCTTAGTTGAACTAGAGGTACCAGTTCTGGTTGTTAACAACCTCAAGTGGCACTTTATTCATCTATCAACAGTCTTATCCTGTGAACAAGCAAGCAAAGAACTATAAACACCCACTCCAAAGTCACTTTGTAGGTTTAAGCTAAAGCCCACAGAAAAAGACCATTCACAGAACTCCAGTGAGAACAGAAGAAATACAACCTCCAAATCAAAGTTTTAATCTACAAAGTTTTATTTGTCTTTTTAAACTTGTAAACCATAAAAAGAACTTATCAAATATCTGAAATTAGTACAAGAAAAAATGATGATTCATATAGCAAACTGCATTTGAAGGTCCGAATTCCAAGACACGCATGGGGCTCTTCAGGCTTCCGTTTGTGAAGCGGAAGACCTATTTGGCCCAGTTGGTTAGGTGCTTTATTAGAAAATTCACAAAGCCTCACCATGCTATACTTCGTGAATAGAACAGAATGGGAAGGATTAAGTGCAAGAATAAGCACTTAGCACCTGAAGGATCTGAACCCTGTATCTTCATCTGCAATGTACAGGCTCACCGAAACAGTACATCTCTTAGCTAGTAGCAATTATAGGCTGCTTTGCCGATATGGACTAGGCACTCAAAGGGAGACACAAACACCACTTCATAAGCACGTTGTAAAAAACAGAAAGCACAGTGCACATAATTACCAGTATGCCTGATAACGTTAATGTTTGCCGATTGCCAAATTTATGAAGCCCCTTAACACTGTGTCTTCAACATTCTTCTGGAACAAAAATTCTGGAACTTCCTGCTCTCAAACCCTGAAATACTAGGCTGACAAGACAACCAATAGGTCCAGTGTGCCACTTCTCATGATATAAAGATTGTATTTTGTGTCTCTAGACTTCCAAGGCATAGTTAGTGCTTAGTGTTCAGAAAAATCAGGACAGATATCGAAGCTTTGGGCAACATCTGACCAACATATGTGTGTTTGTAATCAAACAGAAAAAGAACTGATGCTACTATTCAAAACATGTTCTAAAGAATATTGAAAAGTTCTGTAGAAACACCTCTGCTTCTGACAACGTTTCCCTCGGCTTGGACAGGGACTCAGGAAACTGAGGCATCATTTCTTGTTCTGCCACAGCCCTACTGGTGATTATCTACATCTCTCCTGACTTGTGCCTCCCGCTGCACGCTGGAGATTGACCTCTTCTAGAAAGTCTTTCAAGCTTTCCCAGTGAAAAGCATTCTATGAACTACTGTTGCTATTTTATGAGCAATAAATGTACCATAAAAGATTCAAAAAAGTAATATGAATATAGCTTCTCCATACAGTATTTTCCTGCCTCTTGTCTGTCTCCCCCGCTCCTCTGTTGGACAGTTCTGTGCTACGCCTACCCTTCTCAAATCTGTCCATCTTTCCCTTGCCAGTCTTTCTTCACAGCTCTAACCCTCACAGTAATCCATCTGGATAGTCCTTAAGTCCTGCTATTTAAAAAAAAGAAATTAGAAGACCTCATCCATATGATTTCTATCAATTTAGTTCAGTAGTATCGAATTATATAGAATTACATGGAAATACAGAAGTAAATTAAAACACCATTGAAAACCTCATTATTTAATAACTGTAATCCAAACTTCAAATAAGATGCCATTCAATGTCTACTGAATAATTTCAATATAAAGTTGTTTGCTTTTCTATGTCTGTTCCTTTTAGCCCATTTTGAGCACATTTTAAATGTACACAAGCCAAAAAAAATCCCCAAACAGCCCCTTCCAAGTCAAATCAACTGAACAGCTGTCAAATATGCAAAGAAAATAAATTACTATGTGATAAATTGAGGCTGGTTTTGCTGCTAAGTGCATTAGAAAAGAAGTCTTCTTCCAGAAGCTATTTAGAAAACACATTAAATTCAATTTTTATTTCATGAATTTTCAAACATGTTTCTGCTTGGTATGTTTAAAAAAAAAGTCTAACAACTAACAGGATGCTGAATATGACTTGGTTCCCAGTAAAACCATGAATAAGTCATGTTTGAAAACATATTTTCAGATCTTGATTAATTGCATCAAGGTAATTAAAGGTGAGACTTGATTAGCTGACACATTTCCAAACATGAGCATTCTTGCCTGTACTCCAGGCAAAAATGATGGTGAATGTTTTTGCAAATTTTCTAGCATGATGGATTTTTCTCAAGTATAATCTAGGCCCCAAGGGGCCTAACTTTCCTGTTAATTGGAATACAAATGAAATCTGTCATTCAGTAATTGAGGTACACAATGACATATGGAGAACAGTAAGCATTCATCATATCTGTATATTTATGTGGCATCTTGTAGACTGCTGAGCATACACAGTACTTATCCCTTTATAAAAGATCACCTCTGTCAGATCCATCTTGTGCCATCACTAACTTCTGCCACAGGACATACACACACACACATATCTATATACAGACACACACATATATGTGCATACACACACACCTTTAAGGTATTTCTCCAGCTATACTTTTCTGTTCTGTGCTCATGATGACTAGAGTAGGAAGGCAGTTATAGAGGTCATATATGTGGCTTTTTAATTTTGTATGGCCTTAAGGGGCTGGTCTGCCAATATGCCAGGAGAACCTGTACTTCATCATCCAAGGCCAGAATTAGGTCTTAATTCTAACAGTAACTGAATGACGTGTGGATGTTTCAAAGACATTTGGAAGTGCCTTGAGGTCCTCCAATGACATGAGTATAAAGCACAGTATTTGCTGCTAATCTTAATTAACTTACCAGCTTGATCTCTTACAGTAAATGTTCCATTTGACACTAGCTACTACAAAACCATCAGCAGTAAGATGCATAAAAAATAAATACTGAAATCACTGTCTGCACATTATGTAGACTTCAAACGCACATTCCTGGAATGAAATAATAGGTACCCTGAAGCCAGTGGGAATCTGGCAGTCTTGCCAGAGATTTCACTGAGACAGAGATTATACTTTGCTATCCTCAGCTTAGTTTACTTTGTATTAGGTGGACATGAAGTTGTGAGAAGAGCTTAGCAATCCTTCTTTTCAAAAACCAGGCTTCCCAAAAATTGCAGCTGGTAGAGGTAAGCGCAATTCTTCAACTGAAATTTTTTCAGCAAATAATGCAAATTTTGGGATAGGCTTAGTTTTGTGGAATTGCTTTGTGTAAAAACAGAAGAAGTAAGTGAAAAGGCTGGAGTTTTCATTTTAAATTTCTTCATGCCACTCCATTTTACTTTTAAATAGTAATAATACACTTAACTCTGAATTATTTTTTTCTTGGAAATGAACTGTTTTGTTTAACCAGAAACTAATATATTTCAAATTTTGATTCAGCCACAGTTTTGAGCAACTTAAAATAATATATTATTTTTTTTTAAAAAGGTTTTCAGAATTACTAACAAGCTGAAAAATCAGTTTTTCAACACAGGTCTAACAGTAGGGCACAAGAAATTTAACTTTGAAACTTGATAATTTAAATATAAACCCAAATCATACCCAGTCCATACCTTATGGCCTTATCCTGTTCCCTAAAATGTTAATGCAAGCTCTTTCATCAGTGGGATCTGCAAGTACTGACAGCAATTGCAATAAGCCCCTGAAATCCACAACAACAAGAAGGAAATATACTTTCTGAACTAGTAAAACTTTAATTAACAGGGGGTTCTCTTGGCACAGTTTTTGCTGTTAAATAAATAAAGCATTTAGTCAAAACCATCTATATTTACTATACAAAATACTGAAAAGCAAACTTTTTTAAAAGATACGGAAATTTAAGGTTCTGTGAAAAGAAACTGTGCTACATGTTATTCACACTTAAAGCACGTAACACAACTGCAACACAGTATTTAGATACTGTATGTTCATACATGGCTGGTGTAAAGTTTTAGTATGGGGATGCCACGTTATTAAAATGCATTTGTATTTCACAGAATCTGAGCAAGGCAGAATTTGTCTTTTGAATCTCCAAATATAATAAACCAAAACAAATCAATGCAAGGTTGTAACCAATGGTCAGTTGTGTTACATTTCAGAGTTCACTTGGCACAGCTAGTACTGCACACTTTTCAATCAGATGGGATTTTGTTATTGGTGCTGTTATCTTTTCCACCAGACTAACTTTGGGTGAAAGAGCATTTATGCCCCTTTGCTGCCCTTTCTTAGAAAAACCCACAGTTCTGAAAGCACTCTTGTTTTCCAGAACATTTTCTGGTTTTCAGCAACAATCAACATTAAAAAAATTGACTAAGAAACAGTTCCCACCTCCCAGTCTTTCTGGCATATGCTCTACTGAAAAGAGAACAGCTTTAATTACATCTTCAAAACAAATAGCATGGCATCCCTTCTTAGATGGAATGTACACTTGTGTGTTTGCATGCGGTATAACGTAAGTCACTTGAATACATCAGACTTTGTTAACACTATAATATAAATAAGCTTATTCCTTCTACTAGACATATAAATGCCTTTTTTTTTTGCAGTCCATAATTATATATACATTGAAAAAGAATGATACACAAGCAGCAAAAAAGGCTTAGACTAGAACAACTCAGTGGTAACTAACCAAATTTGTGGCCTTTTCATATTTTCAATACAGAAAATTCTGCATATAAATATTTTTGGACTTTAGGAATTTTAAAAATAAACAGAACAGTACAGTTGTCACACAGATCAAACACATTTTAAAACATTTTGTTAGATTTAACAGAACACGCTGTTGACAGCTAAAAAAAAATAAAATAAACCATATTTTTTAAAGAGGACAATAAGTCTAAACAACTGCTGATCCAGGCAGACAAGAGATGGACCTAATTACCATGAAGCAGTGATTCTATTCCAATTCCACAAGAAGGCAAGGCTTTCCACTTTTCTTTAAAAGCTGATGTCTCTATGTTCTTAGAAAGGACAACATCTCTCTAAAACTGGTCAGCAGTAAGGTAATACCCCATTTTGGACTGATCAAAACTAGTAAAAAAAATAATACCCTAATCATAAAGGGCTTACAACAATGGGGGATAGTTACATTTTACAATATATACTATAGACAAAATACCACAACATTTAAAATAATTAAAACCAAAAGCAAATATGTTTATAGAACAATTATGTTTTTATGTGAGGAGTTTTCTACTTTAAAGTTCCAAAAGCAACATAGTTGTTTTTCAGTCACTTCTTACCTGCAAAATGGTGATCTGTACAAAACCCAACTGAATGTATTATAAATCTGGGCCCCATAGAAAGTAAAACTTGAATGTACTGACCATTTTTTTCAGTTTTCCAATTTGCTTTTGACCTTCAAATTTCTCAGCAGCCAGTAAGGTCTTGTGAGTATGGTCTCATTCTCCTTCATGGAATGGAAGCCCTTTGATACAGAAAAAGTAGAAGTGGCCAGAATGATTGTGAATGATATTTTTTTACATGTTGAATTATCTCTAAACTGGGAGAAGCACAAATTGGTAGGTGCTAGGGAAATTTAAATTGGAGGCACCTAAGAAAACGCCATGGCATATGTTTCTAAAAAGTCATTGTTGTGGAAAAAAACCCTATAATGTTAATATTCAAACCACAGATTTCTAAAACACAACAAAATGTACCTGAGAGTGTGCATATTTATATATATATATTTATATTTATATTCTATATATATTTGCCAACATTTAAAGTGAGAAAGTATATTTTCCTCAATTCTTCCTCAAAACAAAGAACTGTGGATTTAAACAAAACAAAACCCCCAAACCCCTCTCCTTCTCAAACGCCCATGAATGATACTTATGGCCCAAGCACTAAAGTCTAGTGATGCTTTTGAAAACCCCATTTCACATCCTCCTCTTCTCAAATGGTTACCCCTAACAGAATGGAGAGTAAGCAAGAGAAAAATCAAAAATAAAAGAAGTATATTTAAATATTACCCAGTATATAACAGACTGTACTTGTGTCAGTGAAGAATCTCCAATAAAGTGTAAGTCATACAAATGTAGCTCTGTTGACAAGTATAGCTAATATTTACTTGTAATTATTATGATAATTTGAAAGGATGTGAACACAAACAGGCTACATGAATGCAGTATATTAAAATCCCCCCCTGTAGCACATTACAATCAATAAAAAGAAAATAAAATCTGAATAATACTAGAGGTAGCAGCTGTTTGTATTTTCTGTTATTCTGAGTATCTCTGGAGTCCAACCCTTTGAACATTGCTCCCCTGATAAAAGGCTTGTGTGCGATCAGCCGACATAGAGCAGACTGGTAAGCTAGATGTCTGCAATAGTGTTTGAAGTATCTTTCCTACTACAGTGGAAGTAGTCCTTGTAAAGAAGTGCGTTGACGACCTGTATTAAATCACAGCTCAAAAAGCTATGGCTGTTTGCTGTTTTACAAGCCAGTTTAAAAAAACAAACAAATAAACAAAACCAAACCCCAAACAAAACAAAAAAAAACCAAACAAAACCACAAGGTGTTTAAGTAAGCTATGCAGTTCCACAACATATAAATAGGGTAAGTTTCAGGAGTTCCATATAACCTCTAAAATATATGCTAGCTGAATATTAATGGAGTAACAATAATATTAATCATAGTAATGCCTTAGTTCTGGTATCACAAGAACGCATTTCCTTCATACGGGATGACTCTTGGAGGATGCTGGTGGGATCTCTTCTATGTCTGGTAGAAGTGATGGTAGTGGTGGTGGTGCTCGTGGTGGTGGTGGTGTTCATGTCTTTGTATCATTTGTCCAACTTGGCCTTCATATAAAATCACTGTGGGCAGGTCTCTCACATGTTCCTTTTCTACAACTGTCCCTGGAGACTGGAAGGTTTTGCACATTTGGTGATTCTCCTTTGCCCTCTGCTTATGCTTCTTGTGAACTTGTTGAGATTGCAAGGGGAGGTAAGGAAGATTCTGGCCCACCCGTGCACTTGGGGAAGCCATTGGCATGGGCGCCCCTTGAAAAGGTTTATTTCTTACTGCCCTTCCAGGATGCACAGGGGCAACGTTTTTGCCCTGGGCCTTGGGAGACCTCACAAAGTGCTTGTTTGAGTCCTGGTTCCGTAGCCTCTGTTGGATTTCTGCAATCTTGGCATATGAACTCTCAGCCAGATTGATGTGGCTTGGATCCACCACTTGAGATTTCCTATGGTGAGCATGGAAGGTATCAGGTTCATGAGAACGGGATCTAGTCTGATTCACAACTCTGCTTGGTGGGTCATGTTTTTGAGCTGCTGGAGGAGATCCTAGGAAATAACAAGCTGAGTTAGTCATCTAGTATTTCAAAGTTTTAATTAGTAGCATGCAGTTGGCAGGGATAGCATTAATTGGCAGAGTGAATTTTTCCTAAGGAAGTGAATGCAATTATAGCTGTCTAGTTTAATTACATTTAAGAATTTTGACTAGTAAATAATACACACACAAATATACATACATATCTATATAAGAGAGAATGTGTGTGCCTGTGCACACGCGCACATGTGCGCATATAAAATTCTTTACCTTCTCTTGGCCATCTTCTATCTGAAATTCATCAAAACAACTTAGTGGAATAGTAACATCTTGGCAGAGCACAGGGAAAGGGAGGAAATCCAAATCCCTTTAATTTGGGGACAGAAACCAAAATTCCAGGTATGAACCCACATTCTCCAGTTTTGGGGTCAGTAGGGAGTACAAAATGTGCTGGTATCATCTTGGGAATGAGCTCCAAATCCAAAACCAGTCCTTGCCTCACCCATAGACTAAATCTAACAATCTAGATGTAAAGATTATTCTCCTAGGCTCACCTCCAAGTTTAGCTACACAAACAAGCACTTCAAAGCAGGCTTGCAGCACATTAGCCATTCGGTTGTGATACCACCTTCACCAGTAATTATCCTGCAGTATTCACACAGTTCTATTCCTTCCAGTAAGTTACTACAGACAAATCACACAGGTTCACAGTTCACTGTCCCTGATGTGGAACATGCAACTGAAGAAAGAAAAGATGAAAAGGTTGCAATGCAAATTACCAAATTACCTGGCCCAAATTTTGATGTGTAGTTTTCTATTCCTGCAAGATCCAAATAGTGGTTTCTCCTTTCAATGTTCTCATCAACACAATGACGATAGCACCCACTTTGCTCTGGACTGTTCTCACTCTGGTGATATCTGTCAGCAGGAAGCAAAATTACAATTCAGCAGAACTTCTTTAAAGTTGTTATCACCATCTGCAAACCAACAACTAATGGCCCCTTTGAAGTGACAAGAGTTGCTCACAAAGAAACAACAAATGCTTGGAATTCTGGATGACTGGATTTGCTAAGTCAATAGGCCTGAACTGACTGTTCTTTCCCCTCATACAAATCGACCCTAATGTTGCAAAGCAAAGGAGGCTTTTAAATTGCATTGCACATGCAAAAACAAATAAAAATACTCCTAAGGTTTATTACATTCTGTCTTAGGGCCAAAACCCCTTTAAGTGATTCTCTAATTTGGACATGCCAAAGAAAACCTGCTGTTTGATTCATGACTGTTCCCATCACTGTCAGGAAGCGCTGGGGTAAGCTTCATGTCAGATAAACATTCATGTGTATCTGCTTCAGAAAGACAGGCAACAGCACAGGTGTAGTAACTAGAGAAAGCCTAAGAAGAGGTGGTGTTGGTAGGATACCCAGAGATAACCTCTGCTTTCCGAAATACAATTAATAAGGTCAGATCAACCACTGGCTTCAGAATCTCAACTCCTTTTCCTGCTCAGCTTTGCAATTTTATTTATAGCAGAACTATTTCCTGAGAATGAATATCTGAAATACCATTCATTTATGAGGCAGAAAAAAATCAGGCAGAGGTTTACAGTATTGTAGCTCATAATGCCAAACAATTTATTTCAGCAATTTAAATGGATGTTGGCAGATATGAACAATATTTTCAATATAACAAATAGGATAAGCAGAAAACTCTTGATTAAGACACTGCCTGTCGTTCAGACAGCTCAGTCTTTAAGACCACAAGATAGGCTTTGCCCTTTCTCTGTGTGATTGCACTGATGTCAACCTAAGACCAGAATTTGGCCTTGTATCCTACACCAGTTGCTAAATATGGGCTCTGTACTGGATGGTGCCCAGTATGCAGCTTTTAGTCTATTAACACATTTCCAGGTTTCCAGAGGCTGCTGATCCCATTGAGATTTGGCAGAAACTGTTTTCCTGGTCCAGCGTAGTACTGTTCAGGGACATTATAGAACTGAGTCCCCTGTGTCTCTATCAGACACAGGTCTACAACTTCTTTGATAGAAGTCACAAGACTTGACCTACCTGGAAGATCATTTTTGCTCTACTTTGATAGAGGTAGAGTCTCCTGAATGGAGGAGAGTCTGCCTGGAAAGCAGGTAAGCTTTAAAGACTCTGAGTCAGCTTTGAACTCCAGAAGTGACATGGGGTACTGTCAAAAAAGAGGGAATGTCCAGATATTCTTTATTTCTTTGGATACATAGCCAGCTCGGTACCTTTCTTGCCTCAGACACACCTTTACAGGTTGTTACACTTCAGCAGGTCAACATAAAAGATTTTGGGGTCTAGAACCTGGCTAACTGAAGTTGCCAAGCATGAATTGCCTGTGGAAACCACTGAGACTTGCACACATGTGCTGAAGACAATGCACAGTGAACCCAGAAAAAAATATCATTGGGTTTGATCCAACACAATTAAGTAACACTGTATACAGCACTGTCTGTTGAAAACTAAGTTAACGAGGAACCTGTTTTTTTGTTACTGTAATAAATTCCATCTCTCATCAAGACAGTGAAGAAAAACTACGCCAGTACTGCTACAGCCCTGCATTCTAATAGCTTTCTTACATGCAAGATGACGTTCAACAATATTCATGCAAATATACACAGTGAAGCAATTATATACTGATGAGAGATGTGCTCCACTGTCAAAGAGAACTTGAAGTATTTCTGAGAACTGAAGTGTCTGGCATCCGGCCCCACAATACTCTCCTGCATACACATGGGAAGACACAGGCATGCATCAACTATGCATCAAGGACAGCATGTAAAAATATACACTGTTGTTACTGGGTTTTTTTTGTTAGATTTTTAATAAAAAAAAAGGCATCTGCTTAAGTGTTTGTGGAGTGTATGAAAGCCTCTTCTAAAATTCCCATGCTGGAGCACCATTCTGATGGTAATAAGCACACAGCAATACAGTAGGTAAGGGGGATAAACCAGGGACAGAGTGCAAAGCAGAAAAATGCAAGGACATTTCCTGAAAGCTAAGCTCACTGATAACGTAAAGTTAAAGCCAGTCAGGGAGAAATCACTTAAGCAGAAAAGAAAGAGTGAGACAGAATGTGTATCTGTGGGTAAAAGGAAGATATTTTAGAGGCTAGTGTGCATCATATTTTCCCCATTGCATTAAATGAAATATAAAATAGAATGACATGAAGATACCCAACCCACAAAGTTGCCTGCCAGTGCTCTTGCACCTTTAGTTTTATAACACATTATGCCAGACAAGCTAGCTATGAATCCAGTTACTTCATCTTGATACTTGTATTAGCCCTACAGGTGAAAACTCATGCCTGTAGCTTCCAGCAGATGAAAAATCTAACCCATCTGTCTCCCACCTTTGGGATAAAAATATTTCTATCCATTTTATCCTGAATAATAATCACATCTTGCCTAAAATTCCTAAGTGACTGAATTTTTGAAATGTGTGCACTTCTCACAAGTCCTCATTGCTGCTTTCAAAGGCAAAGCCTCTGCATTAATGTCTTGAGAAACTGAGGAGCCTCAGGGAGCTTTCCCAAGGGTTAGCAATTTGGCCAGAGTGCACAAACACCCCTGTAACATACACAGTATGAACAGGACATTCTTTGTCCTGTCCCCATTTAATAAGATGCAACAAAAACTGTGAGATGCTGACAGTTGTCCGATACTGATCTGCTCAGCTCAAGGTACAGATTTGTCCTGTCTAGGAAGCCTCTAACTAAAGGGATGAGAAGGACAAATGCAGCAGAGCCAAGATTCTACCCCAACTTTTGATGCCTCTATGACTGGATTTAGGTGGAAATGGTTGCTGCTCATAAAACCACTACATCTGCAAAACCAGGAATTTAAGGTGGACAGGAGGGGGACTCCAAACTGAAAGGGGATTTTTGCAATAAATTATCAAACAAAAGCAGTCCATTAAATTCACAGAGGGCAAACCTTTGCTAATGGGCAGAAGGAATGTGAACACCACATCTAGGCCAGCAAGCAAAACCTCAGAGTATTCTTTAGTTCACAGAAGACTTTGTACAGGGTTGCTGACAGATTAGAAGTAATTTTAGTCTTTCTTTAATCTGAAATTTGATTGTACTGGGATTCACTCACTGGGATAACATGCTAGCATTTTTACTCTGTCCAAAAAAGGGAGGCACAGTTTTGTTGTCATTTTTAATAAAACTGAATGCTTCTTCTCCTGATAAATTTATCAAAGTAAATACATGCATTTGACAAATATCCCTAAATCCAAGGAAAGTCAAAACTTCGTTTGTTTTTTTTTTTAAATTTGTAGCTGAAGAAACAAATGCTACTAATGATTCAATGTCATTACTGTAGCATTTCAGCAAACACTTCTCTCTGCCTTAGCATGAAACATGAAATCCTAAACCAAGTCAAACCTATAGCAAGATGACCTCTTTGGAGCAACCAATCTACATTAAAATGCACCAAAATTACTTGCTGGTTTTCCATCTATTAAAATACCAAATTCAGAAAAGGAATAGCACATCTAAATGTGACCAAGATATTAACATTTTTCTTCACTGTAAAAATTTTAATACTTGAAAAATACATTTAAAATTATTATCACATACTCTGAAGTTCAGTGCAGGTAATATCTATCAGGTAGGTAGAAGTCATGATAATAGGGTTGATACACATGATTACACATTTTCAAAGGATAAAGGCCTGTTCTGGACTGGCATCCAAAATAATATTGTACTTTCTACTAGGGATGAACTAAAATCCCTTCTTTTATCCAATCTGTAGATGGCTGCAGCTTTTCATAAAAGAAACCACTGTGCTTCTGCATTATTGGAAATGGATGCACTCTGAGTTGCACAGCTTGGGTTCCAGTGAAAAAATACCTGTCTGTTGTCTTCCAAGTGGTGAAATGTATTCTGAAATTTATGGGGAAAAAAAAATTAAATTATGCCAATTTTCCAGCAAGATTACATTAAATATATTGGTCCTAAGCAAGCAGGCTAAATCCTACATGAGTACTACCTAATAACTAATTCTATAAGGGAGAAGTTGACCTAGAGCCAACGTGGCAGTGGGGAAGTATGGTTTCTGGCAGGTGGGAGTCAGCAGAGATGGCCACTCTGCTAAGTCACTGTGAGGTAAGAAAGGATGAATTTACTTCTCCTACCAAATGTACAAATACACATTGTAAGTGGAGTTGAGCCACCCCACGATTGCTGTAAGCCAGAACCACTTCAGCAGAATGGAGCATGGAGCAGGCAGCATGCTGGAAGCTCTTGCTTGTCGCTTACTCTGCAGGTCATAGCCTATGTAGACCACTTGCTGTAAAGTTGATTGTCTGCTGCTCTGCTGCAAGCTCCCTCCTTTCCTCCTTCTGCTAGGTACTGTACACCTAGTGCCAGCTCAAAGCCACTTCCTTTAGGAGGAAAAGTGGTAAGGAGAAGCTGGGCTGTTTATGACCTGGTGAACAAGATTGACTTAATAAAGCTTGGAGCTAATTGAGTTGACCAGTGAAAAAGATGGGTTGAAAGGAGGACAGAGAAAGGCAGGAGGTGGCCTCTAGGAAGATGAAAAGTTTTTAGGACACTTCTAGCCAAAAGGCAGTGCTATAAACTGCACTAGTAGGCACAATATTTGCAGATTGGATCTAAAAAGACATTGCATGTCCTCCAAAGACCCAACAGAATAAGTGAATTTGAGTAATGGGTGCTACAGATTTGCTTTTTTTTGTTTTAATATACAAAGTAACCACCCATGGAATCTGCTGACAGTTCCACAGTGAAAAATCCTGCAATTCCTCTATTTTAACATAATTTTTTAAAAAGTAAATAAGCAAGAAATCAGTGGTTGAAGTTTCCTCAGAGGTACCCAGTGCTTGTCAGGAGACACAGTTCTTTCCTCTTACCTGAGAGAAGCCCGCTGCTTCTTCTCAGAGCTTCTTACTTCTTCATTAGCTTTGCTTTCAGCTCTATGCCTGGCACTCTGCAAATCTGCCAAGAGAAAGTACATTATTCTCACATTACTATCCTTGCTGATCAGCATAGCTAACATGCTGCATTGCAAATACATTTTTTCTTGTCAGTAGATCAAGATGTAATGTATCATTTCATGTAACCTTCTCAAAAGTGCTTTTGTCCACACGACAGATTTTAGGCAGCCATAACCTTGACTGTAGGACATTAGTCAGGGTTAGGCTGCAAGCCATGTGACAGGTTAAATGGAGACACATTTCACACTGATATACTTGTCCATCAGGAGGGCTCAGTAGCTTGGAGCTCAATGCTCTACTAATGCATCACTTAGCTCCCCAGCAGTGCAAATTTGCTTATGTCTGCTCTTGACTGAGTGGATGTATATATTAAAACCAAGGTAACAAGACTCTCCTTTTGTCTAAGATGCCCACATTTTCTACTGAAGTATCACTTTAAGTAGTTTTAAGTATTTTAATTTAGTACTACTTTACCTACTGAAGTAATTATGCTGATACAAGAGTGAATATAAGATGAATAAGCCACAAGTGTATAAGCCATTTTACAATGGCAGATCCTTGCCACTACAGAAAAATGCGCAATGCATAGATTCATAAAGGTTAGTTATCCTTAATTTTTTATTCTTATCCAGCAGCAGTGATAGCTATGCACTTGCAAAAAAAACATTTTATACCACTAGACGTGTTTCCACACAAACTGAGCACTGTAATATCAGCAGAGTTAAAGTGGTACAAGTAAAAAAGGCCTTAAATCTGCCTTGTAGTACACAGTTACACAACATATGGGTTATTGCTGCTTCCAAAAAGAAACAATCATTCAGGAGAGGGAACCCTAATTTGCTTAGGAGACACTGAAAGGAGGGTAGGCAATTTTGCACTCAAGATCATAAAGCAGGTTCATGGGTTTAAAATACCCACATAATTATTTGCCTTCAGGTATATATTTATTTGTATTAACAAAATATGAAAATGGATTTTTAAGGGACTCTTGATGTTTTTGGTATTTTTTCCAATAGCTGATTGCATGTCCTTACCAGTATGATTTAGCAAGATACTCTTTTTCTTCTGGCTGCCATCTGGTGCCACAGTAAGTTTCACCCGCAGAGTTTTGCTGGAACTAGGAGAATGGTTTACTGATGCATCAACTACCTCATAGATGGTATGAAGCAAGCTGGTAATATCCTATAGTTGGATTGAAACACAAAAAGACACACTATTGTGAAAATGGTATGAAACCTACAGCTTTGATACTTATAACTATTTTGGCATTGGGACTATTAAATGGTGAAATATCCTCAGAAGCCACTGAATTTAAAAGAGCCGAACTTGCACAGAACCTTACAAGAAAGGATCCATTTCTCTCTTCTATTAACATCCATTTTTTCTAATGTGGACTATAATGTAACTCACAGACACAGAAGGGAGTGATTCAAGTATATCCATATTCTTCTTCATTAAATGGCATAAGATTTATGAAATGAGGCAAACTAGATCAAAACAATAATAAAAGCACAAGGCATTCAGGTTTCCCAAACCGTGACTCAGCAAAATTGTGTTTTGCCTTTTCTTTTCTTTGGTTTCAACTGAATCCAGGGATACCCATTCCTACTGCACTAAAAACTGAGTTCATATGACCAAAACAAATACAGCAATTGAAGAAAATCTTGGACATTATAGCCTTACTACTTCTTGGGTTTTTATCTTGAGATAGTTAATTGGTTGATTATATAGAGGAAAACCATTAAGAGAAGTGGCAGAACTGTAAACCTCAGTTTTGGAAAAAAACGAAGTCTGAGTGTCACTCTGCCATATGGATATTGGGGTCTAGTTTATTTTGCAAAATTCAAACCAGTTCTAAACTTACATTTTTGAACAGCAAAGATTACGCAGTCAGGCCTATTACAGAACATTCTTCACACATCTCTTTGAGGGCAAAAGGACATGAACAAATGCTTACATGTCTGGCTATAGCAGAAAGAACACTAGCCAATTTTAATAAGCCCATTGTTGCAAACAGAAGAAACACTGTTTAGTAGCTGGTGATGCTCAAAGGTCTCTCAGGTTGATCTAATCCAGCCAGGCTCAAATAGGGTACTACCTTAAATTGAAGGATGGAAAGGAGATCTCTTGGCTCACTTCTTTTCCCCAAAGGGATTTCACCCAAACTGATCCTAGGCACCAACCTAAGGCCAAAGCAAACTGATCATTGCAGGCTATAAAGATCCCATTCAACATATATCTGAGAATATCCCCATGCTGGTCTTCCTATTCCTTGATCTATCCTAGCACCTAAGCTCTATCCAGATGCCTGCAAGCACAAAGGAAATATCTAAATCATACCTTGTTAAGTCTAACTGGTTCCGAGGATTAAGAGTCAGGTCTATAAAAATTCAAAACCTCTACAATTTCTCCTTTGCCCAGGTGTCACGCCCATATCAACAGCAGCTCAAAGTTTAGCATAGCACTAGCGGGTCCCAGCATTTTAGTAGTCAACATACAACACAGCCCTCATTATTTAACCAGCTTTAAAGCTGACACAGAAATACTAATGTCTTCTCACACAGAATTTAGGAAAATACTGGCCTTATGGCCAGGACAAATGATTTTACAGTAGACAATTTTCCAGCTCAATAGGCAGAATGAATAACCAAATCCTAGAGGGTCCAGACTTTGTCTTAACATGTAATGTCTCTAACTTTCTACACTTAGTGGAATTTCTCCAGATTTGTGAGTTCAAGACAACATATTCATAAAAAGAGAGCAGAATTTGCAGTCTCTCCTTCCCCACTGACATATTTTTTTTCTACCGTTGCCAATAATGTCTCTCTATACGGGCTGTTACTACCATGTCAGTAGCTGCTTTCCATCCTTTTGACAAGAACCACTGTCTAAAGCTTGAATGAGGGATAGACTGCTCAGTGACAATCTGGTGGAAACCTCAAAGGTCTTTAACACATCTCACTTCTCACACTTGTACTCTAATTTGAAACCTAGCCAGATCTCTAAATAGACACAGCCCTATCTGACAGCCAGCTTGAAGAGCTGGATTTTTATTGCATCTATGAGAAAAACCCAACCAGGCAAAAACATAAACAGACAAACAAAACATATCTGTTGCTTTATACACCCTCTGTGAATTACGTTCTAGGACCCTTGTGCTATAATCCTACACCTCGATAAGCCAAACCTTCCCCTTCAGCAGAATACTTAAGCACCATATTTATTCTCAATGGGGCCTCATACACTCAGCACTTTGGTAAATGGAGCCTTTCCCATACATTCCTTAACAAGTGTTGGTTAGCCAACATGGCATCTTTCCACACAAGGCTACTATCAAGAGGTTATTATTAACTCTTTCATTCACAACAGTCTATCCCCCTTCCTTTTTTCAGCTACGCCAGATGTTTGTACGAGCTGATCATCTAGTCTGTTTCAACTTCAATTGGCAAAGGCAAAAAGTCTTTACTCCCACTGTCCTTTTACACAATTTTTTTCCAGTGATGAGGCCTAACTTGCTAACTGGCATACAATCTGCCCCTTGTGTTCTCTGAGGGTCTTTCTCAACAAGCTGCTTGACTCAGCAGTTCAGAAAGTACTCCCAAACACTGCCAAGGAAGGCCAGATGCAGCATTTGTGTGACACATATTTGGCAAGTCACAAATATGCGTACATACAAATCACATCAGGACAATTTACATCTCAGCCAAATTAACCCAAATTAATGTCCAGGCTCCAAGGAGTTGGGGAGGCTGCACAGAGGTATCAGGACACCCTGCGGCCTTATGCTCTGCTGCCTTCACATTTGGTTACATGTTTAACACCCAGCTTCCTCCATGGCAAGCTGAACCGCCCTGCATTCTGGCACTGAATGAACATGGTCGTCAGACTGGATATATACCAAGATCGAGGTTAGGGATATCCATAAGTAACCGCTTAACGTTTATGCTGATCTTTTAAATACTGACAACAACATTTTTATTATAGGATTCATTTACTTGTGGTCTTAATTTGAGGTTGGGGATTCTAGAAAACTGACAGTTCTGATTTGGTCAAACAAGTCTGCTTGGGTCATTCTCTACTCTGTCATCTAGCAAGGTCCTGGCTGAGTAGGTACCAGCTACAAGTCAGCCTGAACCTCCTGTTGCTTTCCAGTTATCACTTCATAATTGTAACACACAAATTCCTGAGGCACCGATCTGGTAGGAATGGTCTTCGTCAACAAGTTTTGAACTGTGACTAAACTACCTTCTCGCAGCCCTTTTTTGGCAGCTAATATGGTAATGGCCTCTTGTCAAATTAGTAGCACTAGACCACTAAAATATATGTTATAAAATTTGTATTTTATAGTTATGTCTATATTTACTACCAAAAGAATTTTCATCTTGCAGTAGCCTGCCAGGAGACTGAGGCAATTTATATTCCCCTTGAAAGCTGTCCCACTGAATGTTACCTATATTTAAATTCCTTAAACAACTGCCTAAAACCATTGAGAAAGCTTTACCTTCTACATATCAGCTTGTGCATTTCACTGACCTCAAGAGATTTAGCATCAAAGATCAAGAATACAAGCTAGTTAAATTTTCCTCTTTTCTGGTACACCAAACAGCATGTCTCAGGCATCACCTACCAAAGAATCTAACCTCTCTGCACAAAGGATTGTGATTTTTACTAGTCACATGGTTTTGCAACTGCTTTGCTTAAGACTGCTTGGCACTTCCCCCACAAAAAGTTTCATCCCACATTTCTCAAACTTCCTCCCTTTTTACATGAAAAATAAACAAGTACAGATTTTTCACTGTTTCCCATTTTCCCAAAAATATAATTTGCTTGGATTTTTAATGAAATGAACTTTTAAACCATTTCGAGTTAAAAATCATTGTGGATTTTTAAACTAGTATATTAAACAGGTAAAGAGAAATAAGAATGAAACAAACAAACAATTTCTCTCCTTTATAGCAAATGGATTATATTTAGAGTGGAAGTAGGCTGCATAAATCTAACTAACTTCTGACGGGCTTCTAGGGTGCAGAATTTCTGCTGGGATAGCTGGTTTAATCAAGTAAGAAAACTGAAACTATGATATTTTTCCTGAAAGAGGAAAACAAATGCTTGCTGTATAGCATCCAGTCAGTCAGCACATGCCATACCCAGATTTATCTGTGGCTTGCTTATTGAACACTACAGTTGGTTTTTCCAGGGCTGAAGGATTTAACAATGTTAATCTGTTTTTTTTCCACATCCTATTTTATCAAGCAGCTAATACAACAAGGTACATTTAAAAGAGCACCTTTAATAGATTGCCATAAATGCTTGCATTAGAAATATCAAAAAGCAAACAGTTAAGGCCACACATATATGCTGCTCTCACACATGTATCTGCAGAATACTTTACAGGTCTCCAGTAGGAGATTAGCAGGAATCTAGAACATTCAGAGAAACTAATGGGTCTGCGAAAAAGAACAAGAGCAAATTACATTGAAGTATTCTTCATTCCTCACAGAACTCGTGACTGAGAGAGTCCCTATTCCAGGTATTAATTTTTTACTTCTAAGGAACATTATTGGTACAAAGAAGACCCTATTTTTCCAGTATTAGCATAGCTTATGATCACAGGACTGGTTAGCATAATAGAGATTCTATAAAAGTAATGAAGAGGCTTTTCCAGCAGAATTAATTTAACAGAATGAGATATTTGCACCCCTCCCCCCAACCACAAAACAACAACAACAACCACCAACCAAAAATATCCCAATGAGTTTAATAACACTGAAAGAAAACACTCAGTTTGATTCTCTTTGTAACTTGTCTGGGAGATATGTCTTTGGCTCCCATCAAAACCAAAAGACAAAGTTGCATTTTCTCTTAATATTTCTCTCTGACACAAATCCACCAAATCTAATGGCTGAAATGATGATCCCTCTGATATAGATGGGCATTGCTCTTTCTGTATCGTGAGTTAATACAACTTTGACAAACATAGTGAAAACCAGCAAATTTCAAGATAGGGGTCAGGCTGATATATGGTAGCCCTAAAAAAGCCAGTATCTTTCCCCAAGTCAAAGATTTGGTGCCGAGTTCTGAATGAAATAACCTCAATTTTTTTTCACTCTTTACAGGGGATACGAGCAAAAATAACTAAAAAGGGAAAGAAAAAAAAGAAAGGAAGCATAAGAGGAAAAATTGGGTATTTAGTGTAAGATACAAAGAACATTTTTAGCATTAAAAATGCATGAAGAGAAACATCGATATCAGTTCATTACCTTTCCTTCTGAAAAAGATAAGTACAAATGTCTCATTTGTACTTTGTTTGTACTCTGATTTTTACATACAGCAGGATGTTTTTTATTGCAACATCAGCTTTGTTTGATCACATACATTTTTGAATCATTCTTATTTGGAACCTGAAAGGAGCTTCACTTGCTATCTACTCAACTACTCTAGAAGAATTTCCCTTTTTTTACTTCTGACAAGCAACTTTCTTGTGTGCTTATTCCTGTGCAGCCGCTCACCAAGGAAACTCAATTTTCCAAGAACTGACTGGGGGGGGAGGGAGGGAAGGCTAGTGTTTATGAAGTATAATTACATTCAGAGAGCTCAATATAAAACCTCATGGATCAAAACACATTAGTTCAATTATCCAAGTTTCAAGTCCGATTACAAATATCTGTGTGAAGATAATTACAGTGCAGCTGTCAGTTCTAAAAAGGCCTGCAGTACATAATGAATTGTCCTCTTATGGCTTATGGAATGAAGGGAAACATTATTAGCCAAGTTTTGTAATATACATGTTAGAGCAGGAAAAGTTATCTCCCACTATACCAAAAGGGACTGAAAAATGGTCATCTTCTATGACAGAAAAAGCAGTATTTTAATAACATACAGTAATGCTAATTTTATAATTTGCCATCCCAATAATTATGCTTTCATAATGGGTGTATCTCTTCAAGAAGCATGACTAGATCTGAATTTCTAATTATAAGGACTACAGAGTAAGTAATACAGACTCTAGCAGGAAATCAAAGCAGTATTGAGTTCTGAAGATGTTGTTAAGATCCAAAAGAAATTTCACTAAGATGGAATTTGAATGCTCTTGCGGTGATCTGTCATTGTGTAAAACCCAAGGGAAATTTTATCCAGTAACTAAATCCATATCTTATTTACAATTTTCAAACATTTTAATGAAAAAAACATTTAGTCCACTTCTAAAATTGCACCCCACCTACAAATCTCTTACTAACTTAATTTAACACTGTGTATTCCTTTCGAAACTCTCTGGACATGAAGTCCAATGTTTTAAACACAATGACTTGGAATCAAATGAAATGGATGTGGGTGGGCAAGTCACTTCCTTTTTCAGTGTCTCACTTTTACAACACGAAAAACAAGAATGATAAGTCTGACTTCTTTTTGTAAAGCACCTCAAGGTCTACAGATAGAAATCTAACTTAAGAAGTTTCATCTCTCTGTTAAGCCCAGCTATAAATCCAGGAGACATTAAAGGCAAATTTTCAAAGAAGGAGAAAAGGTCCACACTAAGCTTTTCTCACCAGAACACTGGAACTTTGTTTAGAAAAGCTGACCTGTTCTGAAAGCATTTTCATCAGCTCACTAAATGGCACTGGTACAGATCAGCTCTCTTCCTCAGACTGCCTGTTCTGTCCCTGATCCTGCAATGTGCTTCACATACTTTTCAACTCAAAGCATGTGTCCCATTCATTTTAACTGAAACTATTCACATGTTTAACGTTCACCATCATTAAGTCCTTTGCTGGATCAGGAGCAGAGCTGCTTAACAACAACTATCAGGCCCAATATGTTGACTGCCAGTCTCTCAGGGGCTAATAGAAAAAGAAATTTTATGTCATGTGAAGGGACTGAAATGCCTTTTTTGTGGCCAAGATTATCTATGAGTTGTATCACCAGTCATTCTTGCACAAACAACTCTTAAATTGCATCTGGATTCAACAGAAGACAACCAACAAAATGGATTATACAAATGGCACTGGAACAGCTGGCAAAAGAAGTGTGCGACATAACTGGGACACTCTGCAATGGTGCATACTATTTGTTTTTATCTTTGGTCACATGTAAAGAGTTGAAAATTATCAACCTATCTGGTCCCTTGGTTAAACAAATTTTTTTTTTGGCACAGGTTCAAGCCCGAATGTAGCAACCTCCAGACCTCAGAGCAGTATAATTTTCAATCCATGCACAGATTTGGTTTCAGTTAAGCTGCAGTCTGTTCTTGCAGCAGGGAGAGGTAGAATTTGGCTGTAACATATTCTCTAAGTACAGTCAAATTAAGCTCCTTGGTGTACCACATAATCACAAATAATTATTGTATACATACTTAAAAGCATATTCTCGTTATGTTCCACACATGGAACTCCCACTGACATTAATGGGAATTCCATGCCTGAATGTAAAGGACACCCATGTGTGTGGGTTTGGTTTTTTTTTGTGTTTTTCCCCTATTCCTTGAGAGTCACGATAATCTTGTAATGAAGACTTAGCCTTGGGTCTTGAAAGATCTGGGTTCAATCTGCCACTAGGTTCTTGTGAGACTTCAGGCAAGTTATTTCATTTTTTTTGGTCTCTGTTCCCCATACATTAACAAATACAATACTACTTCCTCACCCCAGCTGCCCTTCTTCTTGCCCTCTCTCTATATATCTCATCTTCCCATTTGAAACTCTGGACTTGGCCTGTAACTTTTAATCTACCTATTCTTTTGCATGATGGGCACAGATTTAATTTGACTATTGGAAGGACTATCAGAGTAGAGACAATAAAAAGAGCCTAGTAATGGTGTTCATATACATGTTAAAAACCCTGAAGAGCCACCACATTTGGCAATGTGTTCATAAATGTAAAAAGAGATTTGCTTCAGCCTTCTAGGAGAAAATTCTGCCCTCATTTGGTGTCTAAGGCCACTATACTTTCAGTATTTACATTACTCCTTTCAATCAGTTCTTAGTAATTTTCACAGACACCAGCATAAGAGCCAAGAGAGACAAAACCTGTCAATTTTCAGCTGATTATCTGAAGGCATGGGAGCCAGTAAACCCATTTCACAAAAAAATCAATGACAGCACATTGCAGTAAATCTCAGTAAAATACATTCTTCTAGAAGAAGTATCATTCAGTTTGGATAGAAATAGTTCTGAAAAAGGACTGTATTCTAAACTACACATCCTCTTATTGGCTTCTTATTTGCATGGGAAATATGACTTCTAGACATCCTGATAATAAAAAATACACATGGGTACGCTTTGACAGCCATTCACTATTGTCCCCCAGCAAATATCATCGGTGTTATTTATACTTGGAGGGAGAAGGCAGAGATCAGCCTAATATTCATGAAAACAACAGAACAGTATGGTTAGTCCTACTGGAAAGAATGCCAGTAAGCAACCTTGCTATTTGGTTAGCTTAACTCTGAAAAGCAGGATAGAAGCCAGAACAATATACATTTGCAAGGGTTTATTTTGACAGTGTGTTTAGTTCTTCAGTTGTTTCAGATATTTTTCCTCCTCAAGTGCCAGTACTATTTTTTAAAGGCTAATTCCAGATATTAAACAACAACCAGCTTAAAAAGTGGTACAGTACATCTGAAAACAGTAAACTACTGGTGGGATTGTTTCTAGGAAGGAAGGGTCCATGGAAACTGCTGTTTAAGTTGGCAGGACACCTCTATTTCATAGAAGAAAAAAATGTTCCTGTTATAAAATACTTCTCTTGTTAGCAAACGCTGCACACAAAGGGGCAGCTGTACTTTGCTTACCTCACGTGTGACTCTTCCGTTGTTATCAAAGTCATACAGTGTGAAGGTCCATTCTTGCCTGTTATCTTCCTCTACAGACACATCACATTGCAATTCCTAAGAAACATGCAAAGAGCAGCTGATTACCTAAAGCAAAAGGCCTGTTTGCAAAGGATACTCTCCATAGAAGGCCACTTGCTTTCTTCCTTCCTTTCTCCCTCCCTTGCGGGAGGAAGCTTTCAGGATATGTCCTGGAGAGGCCTCTGTCCACCACAATGAAGGAGTCTCATCACAATCACATAATAATCCTAACTCCCTTGGGCTAGACTTTAGGGAATCTGCAAGATGCTTTCTACTTCATTGTAGAAAACACAGAAAGGTACAAGACAACTACTCCCTGAAGCTCTTGAAATATAATAAGATTTCCCACTAAAAAGCGAGAAGGAAAGCTCTGCTTAACTCAGGAAGAGAAAGATAACAGAAATAGAACGAGGCGATACACTACAGTGCCAGGAGTAGTCATTAATACAAAATGGACATAGAGCACAAATCCCCACTGGTAAGACCTGTCCTTGACACAGATATTTGATACCCAAAGGTTGTCAGAGTTAGTGCAGTACAGCATCATGCTGCTGAAGCTCCTGAAATGGAGCCTGCCTAGGAACTGGCAGGTAAGAACGACCTGGGAGTAGCGCCTGGTCCTTATTTTAACTGTGCTTCTGTTAGTGAGAGTGTGGTCTGTGGAAGGCCTGAAAGAATCGATTTGTTAAAGGGGAAAAAAATTCCCCAAGCCTTCAGTCAGGAACAAAGGATGCACTTTGACTGACTCCATCCACCCGGGGTGCAAATCTCTCTAGACCTGTGCAATCAGAATTATCCAGAGCCACAACAAGGCAAAACAGAAAAGTTACAGTGCAATTAAAATGAAAGCCACTGTATGCAAGTAAAATAAACAGCTCCAAATAGCTTCGGCATGACAGAGCTCAAAATACCTGGTTGATCTTCTGACTTGAAACCAATTCCCTACAGCAGTTACCGGTACCCCCTGTCCCCTGCCGAGTTCAAAGGCAGGCTTCTCTCAGTTGTAACAAGCCCGGCTGAAAGCTGCCAAGTGCCCCACACTCTACTGTGGAAACACAGTTTCATGTTACATAAACATTCCCGGCACCTTTAAAAGCCAAATCACATCCACTTTAGATTTAGACCTCTTGTCTCAACACTTGCGTTTCTGATTCTTTTATACCTTTGAAACATTTACCAGTCTCTTAGCTCCTACCTTACATAGCTGGAAAACTTTCATTTGTAGAACAAGGGGGGGGGAATCAATACTTGGTTTCTTGCCACATATTAATACTTCCCTGACCCACATTGCCTAACATAACATCTTTATGTGAGGATGTGCTCTGCTTAGTTAAGAGCCATGGCAACCTTCCCTGCATTAGTCATGGTGCCTAGTACCAAGTGCTAACCTTTATGGCATGCCAAGAACTACTTGGGAACAAACACAGGCTTTGCCGGTTCGGTGGAGTTCCAGTTACTCTGGCACCAACCATGTTGACAGGTGTCCTCCAACATTCAAATATCAAGGCACTGTTAATTGCAATTTATCAGGCCTTTCCTGTCTGCAAATGTCTGCTACTCAAGGTAGAATATAAAATGTGCCTGGAAAAAGAGCTATTGCTATGCAAAAAAAAAAAAAAAAAAAAAAAAAAAAAAAAAAAAAAAAAAAGGCAGGAAAAGTCACCTCCCCCCAGAAGACACACAAGCACCTAGCAATACCTGAACTGCCTATGGGAAAGCTACCTCCTTTTAATCAGCCTTAAAACAGGAAAAAATAAATCATATCAGACTACTAAATCTGCTCTAGAGCAGGAAACAAACACTAGAGCCATGCTGCAAGGTGGCTGCGTGGTCTTTTAAATAACGATTCAGGAATGCAAAGCTCATTACTGTGACAGGCTGACAGGACTGAAAGGTAGAAGTTTGCCACATTTGCTGGAGTGCACAGAGATAAAAATTCGTGCTGTTTCTTGCCAGTATCAGAGTATCTTCCTCCTCACCAAGACAGACAACACTCTAGCTGGATGACAGCATCTTTCAATACTCATATTTATTAAATCACTCTCTATATAAGCAAAACCTGCCAAATACACACAATGTCTGGCAGTTTTATGATGTTCGTATGTCTACAAGGAAATAGACCATCAGACTCATTGCCATCCAGGATCTTTTTCCTCCTGCCATGTGATCAGATGGATTTCTCATGTAGCAGGTCAGGGTTATTTCACTTTGGAGGCCCAGGCACAGAAGACTGATGGTTAAGGGAGCTTGCACAAACATCTTTTACAGTAGGCAGATTTAACCAAGTGCAATAGTCCATGAAAGTCAATCTAAAGATTTGATAAAGTAATAAATTACTAACGAAAGGATCATAGATAAAGGGTTAAACAAAATGCCTCTTACTACACATTTCAGATCCTACAGAGGAAGATCATCATTTGGTCCTCTCCAAACCTGGAAATACATCTCACTAATCACCTCAATAAGGAGCACCAATAGTAAGACACTGACTTGTGCCAATTCTGCTTCCTCCTGTACCCATTACAATCGTTAGGACCTATATACTTGCACTATTTGGTTCACAGGTTATTTTTCTACCATAATTATGTAAGTACAGTGAAACTTTAAAATATGGAGGACTTACTTCAAATTTCAGTTGCTTCTTGGAACCTGTGCGTGCGTCACTTTCTTTTTCTGCTTTCTTTTCATCTCCACTGCAAACTCCATCTGTCTTCTCTGGAGGCAAAGCCACTGCAAAAAATATATTTAAGAAAAAATGCTTATAAGGAAATGTCAAAGCAGTCTTACATTTGCAAATCTGTCTTTATATTTAGGATGAAATTGATTTCAGCAAACTTGTATGAGAGGTTCATTATACTTGATTTGCTTTTGTGTTCACTACACATCTGGGATAATTTCAGCAGACAAGCTACCAACAGCTTTTGGTACACAGCCTTTCCTACAAACATCACTAGAGTCACAGGAAGTTCAAACACAGTATTATGAGAATATAAATCAGCAGAACTGTTACTGTAAATAAGTTGGATAATTTGCAAAATATTGAAAGTTTGCAATGTATTGCAAAAACACATTGCATTCACCAGCAGTGAATGAAATAATGAACCTGAAATGAAGTCCTCATTCTGTTCCAACTTCCCTCTTCAAATACACACAAACCTTACTACCTGCTAAAACGGTTAAGCTCTGTTTTTTCATGTATGTATGAAAAAGTATATTTCACCTAGGTTTCAAGTTAAAACATTATGCACTTGCATAATTCAATAGCACTCATAAAGAGCATCAGTATTAACATCTGTCAGACATATATCACAACATATCATAACATAACATATATCAGATATGTAACAGAAAGATATATATACTTCTCGTGGATTAGAAGACAAATGCCCAGGAACTTAATAGCTGTGCCTTTGTCTCCTGCAGAGGCACTCAGCCTTGTACACGATGAAACCCTGTATCTGAAGAAAATTAATTCTATGTTCATTAGCATTATGAAAATATAAAGAGATTTTTTTAACCCTACCCTCAAAGGTTTTAGATATGATTTTTTTATACATCCACATACCTCTGCCAACAATGCTATGCCCATACTTCACTAGGCAGAGCAGTAATCCTGCCTACTCCCCCCAAAATAGAAGATAATGAGAGAATGTGGGTTTTAAAGTCAGCATTTTTCCTCTTGCACTGCAGCATTTGCATTTACCCAAAGCCTTTATCCTAATGCTATATAGGTATTGTTTCTTGGGGATATCTTTGTAAGTGAGATCTCATGTAAGTGCCAGTTCAGTAAAGTCAGATTCCTTACAAAAAAAAGGAGACATGATCCTCTCCAGTTCAGGATGACCCAATTCAAACTGGGTTTACTCCATGGCTCTCCTGGTGGTTGGCACTACTCGGGTGCCTCCCAAGCATTCTCCCAGGGAAGCAAGTCACTACCATGCTAGAAATTAAGATATTATATTAGCCATTTTTCAGCATTTTCTTTCACATTTAAAATAGAACAATTAGCTTAGGAAAAAAAAACCCTAAACATCTACCCTTACCATAGCTTTGTTGTCTGAGATATTCCAAAAGCTAAGAAGCCACAACATTCAGATTCCCATACTACAATACATATTGCACTTTCTAGTCTTATTTCTTTGTTTAATTTTAACATTATTGTATTACTTTTTTTGGTTTTGTTTTTGTTTTCAAAACTGTGGTATCCTATAAAAGATTCTGGATGTGCAGTAAAGAGAGGGGAACGAGGTAGAAACCCTAACCTTTGGAGTTTCCTGACTTTGATTCTTATTTGCAGTTTTGATGTGATACTAATGCCAGCTTCCTACCATATACATGTAATTTGCATTGTACAAATGCAAGCAAACATGGCATTTATTATATACATACTAACACATTGATACACTTTGATTTCTACTCCAAGCCATGTTAGGATTTCCTCCACCAAAAATAAGCTAAGCAGGAAAGTCAGCTGAAGGAAGAGAAAGCTTGCTTCACAGCAGTTTCTTCCCTTGTCCTTTTAACCTGGTGTTATTGGATGAGCGCGGACTGTTTCTTAGGAGGTTTTTGTATAGTGTTCGTCATAATGAAGGCACACAGTAAAATAAATATTACTTACAATACAGAACTTTGAAGTATATCTGAAGAAGGGCTATTTGCTTTATACTCACTTTCTCCATAAATACAACTCCATATTCCTGGAAGTTCAAAGCTAAGGCCACAAAAAGGCCCCCTTAAAACAGAAGGCAGCGTTTGGGCGTCTACCATAGCCCAGCCTTATTGTTTCCTTCTAAAATAAACAAGAAATTAAAAGCTAGCTTGGGTGTTCATAACAAGGACAGTTACATTGATGCTGATTTTTCATGACTATTAAATGTGCCTGTAGATTTTCAGTGGCTCTTTTGTACCAGTGACCAGTTTCTCATATGAACAGTTCTGAGCTGATAGAAACATTTCTATGAGGGGCTGATATGACCCCTAGCTTCATTTGAACAGTAGACAAGTAATTGAAAAAAAAAAAAATCCACCCCTGTTATCACACATACTTTTAAATGTATAAGGGTGCCTAATGGCCAAAAGAGTTCTACAGTGGTCTTTTAACTGGTAAGGGACAGCATCCCAAATGACACTGGCATGGCAAACAGCATTAGGCTGAGAGCATTGAGGAGCAGATCCTGCACAAGGTGACTATTCCCTGCCCCAATGCTCTTTGTTGGGTTTTTCTGTCAAAACGAAGTGTCTCAGAGCATTCTCTCCCTTCCACCACTGCGGTCTTGCACTGTGCTGAAAGCTGCCAGCATGTGAAAGAGCACCAGAGTTCCCCAGTTCGCAGGGTGCTTCAGAGAGGAATGGCACAGTTACCTTTTGGTTGCCGGAACAGCCCTTCCACTGGCACGTTTAATAACCTTTCTGGATGTGCAAGTTTGTGCGTTCAGATAGGAAACTTTCACTTTAATATATAATTTATGTAACAGAGGAAAAAATGTGAGAAGACAAATTAGTCTTCTCAAAAAGCAAGAGTTCAGCTATTGGGGAAGGAGGGGATACATCTTGCAGTACACTCCTTGAGAGAGTTTAAAATACTGTATGCCAGAAATTATCCTCTCTGAGCTTTGCTGACCTTTGATCTGAAGAACTCATTGGCCTTGCTGCTCCAGGGAATTATCCTTTGAAATCAGTTACTCATTTTGGAGCTCAGATGAAATGGGGAAATCTGGTGATCTCATCCTGATGTCAAGTTTCATTCAGCAAAAATGAAATCTAAATGAGGAAAGTTTAAAGGGGAATATGCAGGTATTAAAATAATATTTACAAATGATCAAATAATACGTCTGTGCATATAATCTCATGTGCTTTATCCAAACCCAATGAACATTTAAAAATACATACTGGACTATGACTGTTTTGTCTGAGAAGAGAAGGATAAGTGTTTGGTATCTTGTTTCTATACTTAGTTTTGACTATTGACATGCGCTTGATTTCATGAAGGATACAAACACATGCTGAACCTACTTATAAATAAAATGAGAATGTCTGCTTGGGACAGTTAAAACTGGCAGCCTGTAAACAGAGATCCACCAGTGAGCCGCATGCCAAGGTTCAGATATACTCACAATGTGAACTTCCTTTCAGCTCTGCCAATGATATTAAACTAGACCAGACAAGATAGCTATCTCAAAGGAGTGTGGAGAATTAACAGACTTGTGTTTCCAAAGTCTAGGCCATCAGAAATAGGTCCACGTACAATATATCATTTGTGCAAAAATACTTATTACCTCCCCGCTCAGATAACAAGTCCTGACAAAGAGAACACACTATATGGACAAATACACAGAGAAACCTACCCTTGTTGTGGGAATTCACAACTGGAGAAAAAAAAAAAAGTGTATTTATTGCTTCTCATGGGAATAACCATATGCTCTCAAAAACAATGTTCCCTAACAGAATGTTTCATGAGTTGAAATACTGCATATGTTTTCTTTATGATGTTCTCTTTTCTTGTTCATTATTAATGGTCTTGTATTCACTTCTATAACCTTAAGACACTATAAAAATGTGTCTGGACAATATTTGAAATTGGAAAGACAATAAAGGAAAAATATTAACTTGGAAAAATTGTGAAATACCATTCTCTCAGGAAAAACAAACTAACTGGCTTAAGTGTACTAGCAGATGTTTCTCTCTAAGATTGTTAATTACTACCACCCAATTGCTTCTAATTGAGGTGGGGGAGGAAGAGAGTGAGAGAATGAACACCAGTTTAAAGGTATTAAGACTCATTCCTGAAGAATTAAGTCTTTTTTCAGGGGTTTATTTGTTCCTAAGAAAAGACAGGGGTAATAATTCCAAGGGTTCCTTAGGATTCACCAAAAAATCCCAGAAATTAGGTAAAATTGATTACTGTGCTGCATGTTGTGAATGAGCATACAATACTAAGCTTCAGACAGCCAAACCATTCCTCACTCACCTTCATCCTGCATCTGAGAATAAGGGAGGAAAAACAGAGAGCCAAAATACAGCTACAGTCAGGTGAAAAAGTGACTGTTTAAACTTTCACCCTCCCGCAGGTGGCTTGTCATTTCAGATTTCTCAAAGCCTTATTCAAGCAAAGCACCATGGTCTTTAACAAATGATCTTCCTTCTCAAAGTAAGGACAGTTTCACTCTGTTTTTCAACTGTACTTAGCATTTTAGTCAGACAGATTAAGAGGATCTTGTGGCCAGAAACACAAAAGGATGCAACTCTGATGAATGTTCAGGTCTAAGTTATAGCTACCAAGTCCAAATTTGCACAGCAGTTAGGAGAACTCAGGCTAAAGATAAACTACTTCAGAGCCTGTTTGGGGTGACGGCCATTCCAAAAGGCATGTGATGGATCACAAGGCCTTAACTCAGAAAGCAGAACTATGGGAGAAGCTATGCAATTCCACAGTGATAAGTTATGACTGGACATTATCAGTGACTATTATCTTAACGTCAGGGTCATTACTGTGTAATTTTTGAGAGAAAGCAGAGTAAAGGTAAATTGGAGAACTGACAAAAATGCCACCTGTGAACGTCAGCATCTGGCATACATGAAACCAAACCCTTTGAAGTGAAATATCATTAGGTTTCCCCTCAAGTCGGATAGGCTGGATTCCACAGCAATTCTTTAAAACTACTACCAGAAACAAAGGGACAGAAATATCTGTACATGGGGAAAAATAACAAACCACACACTAGAACCTGAGAATTGTGGGGGAGTAGGATAAAAGGAAAATTAAAAATGCATACACATATCAAGACAAGGGCATGAAGTCATAAGTACTTCTGTAGAAGCTCAAATTGAACTCCAGAAGCAATATTTGACTGGTGGAATTGAGCATCAAACAGCTGGCCCAACCAAGCTCAGTAGCAATATTCCTCTTGACGTCAATAGGGTAAGGTTTTCACTTCCAATTTACAGATCTAGCAGATGCAGCAGAACTTAAAGTCAGAGACTATGAGGACCAAAGGGATAGAAAGACAATTTATTGTGTTGTTTTTCCTGAGGTCTCTGACGTCTAAATTATCTGGCTCTGTCAACATTTTTTTCATTACAAATCAGGTTTGACAAACATAACTGACATTCTTTGCTGACTGCACAACAACCAGAGCAATAACAACTACGTTTGAAAGTCCCAATTGAGAAGAAGTCCTTTAATTAACAATTGCATTCACATTCAGATTTCACTTTTAAGTTCTCCTGGAGGCCACGGATTAAGAGATATCACCCCACATTTTGGTTTTATTCCACAGAGTTGATTGAAATACATCCCCGACAGAGATAAATTCGCTTGAGCAAAGGTCCTCTTCTCCAGCAGCAAATGAACTTAGGCAGAATAGGACCTGGAAGGGAGTAACATTCCTGTCCCACAGCCACCAGAATAAACACATAGGAAAACAGGCTTGTCCTGGGTCAGTGCCAAAAGCGTGTATTCAACTTTCTCTGGCTGAAAACTGAAGCTGATGAATTAGACACACCCTTCAAAACAACAAAGATCAAGCTGCCTTTTCTGAAACTTACCGTAGGGAAATTAATTGTCCATTTTAAGACCAGTGGGACAAGACCAAACCAATTTAGCAAAAGCTGTACTAGTAGTACTTTATACTAGTCTGGGATGGATATTTCAACCTTAAAATATGGACAGAAATAATTTTCTTCTATTTTACTCTTTCCTGTTGATGGTTACAACACAAATTAAAGGTTCAATTGCACACCACAGAGTGGGAAAAAAAGAAAAAAAGATTCAAGACGTCACAACACCTACTGCCAGCACCCAACCAGGGGGAGACAGGCACAGAACAGAGGGGTAGTGACTCAGACCATGTGATGGCTTGCAAAAAACCCCCAACAAAAATAGGCAACCAAAGTATGTTTTAATCATTCAGGCATCAGATAATGATTCTAACTGACAAGTCACCACTAGGACATTTGGGAATTGCTAAACTGAAATTCACTCAAACACAATATTTTCTCTCATGAATAAAAAGTAGTCAAACTAACAGGTCTGTGCAACACCACCTCCCTTAAAGCTTGAATTCCTTTTGCTAACCCAAATAATTTGACACATATAGGTACAAGTATTTCCAAGCCTTGATACAGAATCACAGGTTTCTGTCTAGGTCTGGCATCTATTTTTGGCTGGGGGAGAGGGGAATTTTTTACTATCTCCTTACGAAAAAAGATTTGTACTAAAGATGTGGATACAAAGGACAATACAGTCTCTCTCTACTAGCTCGGGTGTAACTCATACATGCTTAAACACTAAACCTAGATTTCTCACACTCTCTCTGGAGTGAGTTTGCTGAAGGGAGGGAGTTTGCTGAATTTTGCCAGATTATGATTTCTTTTTCCAATTAGCTCCCCAATTGGCTGTATTTCATCAACAGCAACTGCCAGACTAAATGCCTTACTTGACCATCTTCACCCAATACACTTTGATGTTCAGTTCTCAAGCTTCAAAATACCTTTTGGATGAAGATCAGACAGCACTAAACAGAATTACTAATTAATTAAGCAAAGTTAAATTTTAAACACTGTTTGTTGTGTTAGCCAAAAGCCTGAACAGAACAGTCTTTTTTTCCCCTTCCTCATCGGAGATCAAAGAAGATCATTTCTCCCTCCCCTCCCCTATCTT
>JANZLQ010000092.1:27151189-27172407 GCA_026212715.1 Elanus axillaris
GGGCCGGTGGGCGGGATCCTCCGGCCGGGCCTCCCCGGGGCTCCCCGCCCCCGGTCCGCCCCGCCGGGGGGGGGGGGGGGTGCCGTAGGGCCCCCAGCACCCCCCGTACCCGCACCCGGGTCCCTTCCAGCCCCGAGGGAGAGGCTCTGCCCCGGGTCCACAACCCCGGGGGGGGTGGGGGGAAGAATCTCCATAAGCTTTGGTCAGAATAGTTCAGGATGATACCTGTAGCAGCAAGATTTGTGTTTGATCATTGAGCATATCAAAAGCCACATTAACAGAATGCAATCTGCTAGAACTATCTGTATCATTTAACACGGGTAAGTACTTCTTAAGTGAAAACTGTCACTGTCATATGGACCACTTACCACTTTCTAACAGCATTATGCATCCCTGGAGCTCTGAATGGGCCTGCGAAGCATTGAATTCTGTTGCTGAACAGTGACAGATGGGGACACCAACTGATCATTTGTAACTTAAAGCAAAAGAAGAAAGACCTCTGTTCTCCAAAGATGGCCATACCCTGATTTTGCTTAGTAACTGGTAATAATTTTGCTTTTTAAAAACGCCTTCTCAGTGTAAGTTGCAGACATGTGTGTTCACCTAGGATTTTCTGTCTTAAATTTTCTTTATCTCTTTGGATTTTTTCCTCCCCGAGACTCACAAGAGAAGAAAAAGAAGAAAAAACCCCAGCCACTACATAACCCTTTATTCAAATGAAGGCTGAGTAGGTAATGTTATTAATAATGTAGGCTTTGATATCAACTCACTCCCATCTAACTTAGATGTTCAATAGGAAAATCGTGTTTCCAACACCTTTGCTATGATAACAGAGCCTCTAAAGATATCTGAACTGTAAGATTCATTTCATCAGAATTGCTTCCCATGAGGAAGAATGTCACTCTGACCCTCACAAAGCTAGCCTTTTATAGAGAGCAATGTTGTGGACCTGTACTGTAACATTATTTTGGCTGTGATGAATCAGTTGCATATCTGACAACTCTCTCATAGTTAATATTCAGTAGCAGATTCAGTGTTCCCACCCTCAGAGCCCTATGTCTTACCCTGAGAGGTGGGGGAGAACAGACATTGGTCCACAACACAACTGAAAAGCAATGTAGTGACTAATAGTCCAGCACACATGTGTGCATGCAGAAGCATATGTCTCCTTCCCTTCTCTTATTTATACCGGGGTGAGGAACGTTACTAAGGTGACACATCACAAACTGAAAAACATGCAGAGAAATAAAATCCATCAAGGCTTGACCCAAAGACCTTATTTAAAGTCTAGAGAGCACACAGGATTGCATCACAAGGAATGATTCCCATAGAGCAAACGCAGGTAACTGCTCACCTATGGTACAGCCTAAAGATCACAGAGATGGAAGCCTGCTGTGCTATGTACCACTCAAAATGCAAAAAAGGAGACAGTCTGCAGCATCCCTCCTTAAGGGAGGATCCAGCCCTTCCTATTGCTCTAAAGAGCCCATTGTTTCACAACTGAAGAGTCAGCTTCCTACTTTGAGCTACCCCTTTGCAGAAAACGGTGCAACATCCTCCTAGAGAGCATCACTGTGAATCCTGGATGGCTCCACTCTGTAAAGGCATATTAAAATAACAACAACAACAACCAACAACAGGCCTGCAACACCACACTTGAGCTTCATGCCTCCAAATCCTTAAGAGTGACTATAACACCCTCCTGAATAGATCTCTTGCACAGAGTTCAGGGCTGTCTTGGCTCCCCTCAGCCGCGTCCCCACCATCCCCGAGCCCCGTGCGCAGCCCCAGCTGCAAGGCACAGCAAAGCTCTCCACTCCTCCAGAGCCCCGTGAAAATTCCTTGGGTAGCAGCTCTTTTACTTCTGGATATTTTGTTTTACAACTACTATTCCTTCCCTGTCTTTTTGTTACCTTTACAGTTTTAAATCCTTTTTGGTACAAAGTTGGGCACTTTGTATGACATATTTTACTGGTGACAGGACCTGGATTGCTGGATCAGATTTATAAAGCAAGAAAAACCTGATTACTGGTTTGCATTGGGGTTTGGGGGGTTGCTTTTTGGGGGGTTTTTTTTGGTAGGCTGGGGGCTGGGACTTTCCATCTAACAAGAGCAGCTGGACGCTGAGCTCTTTCAAGAGCAGAAATGTTGCTTCAGGTTCATTTCCACAACCCCATAGTGCTGCATTTATTATTTGCTATTACTCACAAACTAGTTGTGGTTAAAAAAAAAAAAAAAAAAACCAAAAAAAACCCCACCTCTTCCAAACAAATGACATTTTATCTTTCTCTCCACAGGAGAATAAGGTTGACTGCTACTTGTGCTTTGAGGTTTGGATATGATTGAGATGAAACATCTGTTAAGAAAAAAGGTGGTAGGGGGACTTTTTTTCTGCTAAAAATATCATGCTTTTTTTTTTTCCACCAAACTTGAAACATGTGATGAAATTCAACTTTTAAAATATAACCCTGGAGCTACTTGAAACTATAAAAGTCTCCTCAGTATCTGAGGCAAGTCAGAATTTCCACTGTTCAAGCTGGGCTTTTATGAAGAGCAGACTTTAGAAAAAGCTGTAATCTGTCTAGGTAACAAAGGGCACTTGTTCTGCCTGGTGAGGTAAAACTTTGGGTTTCTGTAGCTACTGCAGCAGAAGTGGAGTTGAAACACACAAAAGCACCCTGACTGATACACACTTTGAATTTGGAACAGCAACTGGCAAAAGCAATATGCTTTTCACTGAAATTGCCTCTATAAGTCTGCATGTACATGCCTGTGTATTTGTAAGGTTCAGCAGGATGACAGGTTGTTGTGTCTAAACTATCCAGCCCGAAGGTTCAGGCATTTATCTAGCTTTACATCCATCTAGCCATCTATATAAAATGATGGCTCCTAAATTCGATCCCAGAAATGCAAGAACTATTTAATCCTGTCATAAACTGTATCCTCACATGAGACACTCTGGGATATGAAATTCTTACAGGCAGGAGAGAAGGGCCTTACAGGAGCATGCACATAGGATCTAAACAAAAGCCTACTGCAGAGAGCTACCAAAAACCCAGCAAAGGCAGCACTCTGAAACTCAGCTGCCTGGCTGTGTCAAGACCAACTCAAACACAAGAGAACTGGCAACTTTAGGAATATTCGGGAGTTGCAGCAGGACATATTGTCTATTAAATGCAGAATTCAAGGCTTCAAAAAATGAATGTAATGTTTCACGTAAAGGCAAGGGATTTGAAACAAATATATTGTCTTCTGAAATAGCAAGGGCCAAAACATCTTTCAATTACAAGAGCACAGAATTGGAATAATTCCATGAACACCAGCATGAGAGTATTATCTGACCCCAAATCTTTGCCTGGAAATATGCTCTAGTTTCACATGGTAAATAAAAAAAGAGAGAGTCACTAGAGAGTCAAGAGAAGAATGGCATTTTGACTCACTTTTCAAAAACATGTTTAATAAAACCTCCATGAACTGTGGTCAAAGCTACAAGAAAAATAACTGGTAATAATCGTTGCTGGGAAATTAAAAGTAGAAAAGGACCTTTGTTCTTCAACTAGAATAAATGAAACCACTGGTATTCATCATGTTTCCAGAGAGATTGTTTTCAAACTCCTGACTTGTTCCCATATTTCATTCTTGGTTCTTGGTGGTGGATGTCCTGGGGCAAAGTTCAAGTACATTTTAATACTGCTGCACATGTACAGTAATGCAGCTTTGTCTCTGTACTGTACATACTACATCAGCTGTCTCTCACAGATACACCTAAGTCCATTAGTTTGCCAAGGTATATCTGATAGTAGTCCCTGCTTCCCAGAGGAGTCACCACTGCAGAGGCAGGAGAGCAGGACATGCAGACAGACATGGCTAGCTGTAACCCAGCCATCACACAACCCCGGCCAGTGTTAAGGGTTTGACAGGCATACCCACGCAGCGGGCAGCTAGTGCAGAGCTGTGTACCAGCCTGCATTCCTGTGCGCTCAGTATGATTGCTACCCAGCCTAAGCGAGATGAACAGCTCACCCAGATACGCCTACACATGCTACAGTTCCTCCCTCCTCTGAACCACAACCTTGACAGCCCAAGTGAAACACCAATGACCAAGACTGATTTGGTGAGTCCAGATTACCAAAGCCCAGCCTTTTCAAACGTCACGCACAGAACATGAGCCTCATCACTGGCACTCATTTCTCACCCCTATCTCAGTCCCGCTACATGGTAGCTTCCCTCGAGCTTCACTCACTGATGTGAGCACCCAGTTGGGTGCCCATGGTCTGCTGCCTACGCTCTGCTGTGATGCTTCGCTTACCATCGGGATGTGGAAGGCAAATGCAAGAGCCTTCCTGCCTTTGATGACATCTCCCTAAGCTACTGCCTTTTGCCCTTTGATTCTCCTGCTTCCCACATGCACCCTGACAGTCTGGCTCTCACATGCTACAAGAGAAGCAGCTTGAGACATTTGTACTTATAGGGTTTTGAACAGCTATACCCACAGGTGACTTTTTGCCTCCTAGCAAACCAGTTCATGACTACCCCAGAGCTGAGAGTAAATGAATATTCTAATTGTTAATTGATTCTTTTTTAATGACCACTCAGAAAGTGCATTAGCTTTTCTGCAAAGGAAGGAAAAGTTGCCAGTCTTAGGTAGAAGGAAAGAGTATGGAAAACCAATATTGTTATAA
This sequence comes from Elanus axillaris, assembly GCA_026212715.1. Classification (NCBI taxonomy): domain Eukaryota; kingdom Metazoa; phylum Chordata; class Aves; order Accipitriformes; family Accipitridae; genus Elanus; species Elanus axillaris. The sequence goes on from JANZLQ010000092.1 coordinate 27,155,872, forward strand.
ATACCAAGAATGCATATAATATTATTTTAAAGCTTTCCATGTTTAAGGTGTTCACTAAGGATCAACTCCTTCCTTTTTTGAGGTGCTTGTTCACTTCCCTTTTCATTACCTCAGTTTTCTACTGAAATAATTTTGATACATTACACACAATTAAATTAATATTAACATTTGGCTTTCTTCAGCCACCATAAAGAATAGAGACCACTTGTAATTCTGGAAGATTTTCTTCTGTACTATATTTTGAAAGCCTCTCTCTGTCATATTGTAAGGGACAGACAAGGATGCAGGAAATTCCAGGCTCTGTTCTCAGCTTTGCTGTCATGCCCCTGAACCAAACACGCAACTTGCTTCTATTGTGGAATATCAACTTTCCAGCAGTGTAGAACAATCTGAGTATGTAGATCAATGTGGAACTACTACTTCCAGCATGTATGATCTTCCCAGTCTAATGCAGAGGATTAATAACCCAGAGCAAAACTCTCAAACCATAGACAAAAGACATCATCTGTCAAAAACTGTTAGGCAGCACCAGTAGGAGCTGGTGGGATGTCAGCTAAAGAGAGCAATACCCTACATGCAGAGAACAAGCATGGCATGAGTAGCAGAGCACACACCCTCCACACAGCAGTGGCTCAGTGTGAGGAGGAAAGCTCACCCTCCAAAATGACGTAACAGCCCACTTTTCACTGCCTTTCTGTGCACCACTTGCCAACATGGGTGGGAGCTGTTAGACACTGTAAAGGTCCATTTGGAAACACCTGGAGACCACTAACTCATTACATACAGGCCATGGACAACCATTGGATGGCAACAGTCTTTCATCACTACTGCCCTGGCTGCACTTGAAACAGCAGCTCTAGAAGTAAAAGCTTCTGATCAAAATACCAACCCTCCTCAACTGGAACAGCTAATGTTAAGAAACACTTGTACAATTTTTTTTTTAATTTATTTTTTTTTAAGTGCCTTATGCCATAAGATTTTCCTCCCACTCATGGCAAGCAGCCTACCTACTTCTTATAATTTCCTGGATCTGTGCATGACCACAGGAAAACTTCTGCTAATCCTACCAGTCTCATGTTCTTTGGTGGCTTTTATTCTAACTGCCAAACTAAGCAGTTTTCTCTTGGCACTCTCCACTGCTCCTTTTTTTTTTCTTCCCCCCTCCATGTTCTTTGGTACTCCTTCCAATACACAGTAACCTGCTTATCAGCTTCCAGCCTAGGAAGGGACTAGCTGTTTGTCAGATAATGGTGGCTGGTGCCAGTGGGTCACCCTGAAGCTGAAGATATTTCTCAGAGTTGTTTCATGTCATACTGAATAGTAGGAAAGGGTACAGGAGAAATCTCTTGACAGCTGAAAAAAATACAGCCAGCAAGCAAGTGATCACCAGTCTGCAGTGATCATATAGCATATACTTAAGTATAGCAAATCTACAGTAAGTGCATAGGATTAGCAACAAGTCATTAAAACGCAGAGTTCCCATACAACATCACAGAAGGCTGACCACAAGAGCATTTTTAAGGTAGAATTATTAGCACTCTGTTTGCAGTGTCAGTGATGAATAGGTATTTGGTTTAAGAACACGACAGAGAAGGGACCTTCATTTCCTGCAAAACACCAAGCCTGCATCAATAGTACTAGGTAGTAACAACAGTGCTGAGATAAAGCAACTTTGCTTGTGTGCAAGATGCAATCTTTGTCTTTTCTATAAATACACTGGAATTTCGTGTACATAATACAGAGAAAATTTTTTAAGCTTGAGAAAATAAATGAAGTAACTGTCATAACTGAAGCCATTAACTAGAAAGGAGCATGTAGTTTGAAATAACTGCTTTTTATTATCCATTCATAGCTCAGCCTAGCTGTAAAATTCATGTATTGTGCTAAGAGACTATCAAAGTATGGTAAAAAGTGTCTCATGCAAATACATGGTTAGCTAAAACTAGCTAAAATCCTTGTTCAAGTTTTCCTTTGCTGACAAGTTCATAAAAAATTTGGGCCCAAGCCCCATACCTTGGTGCCACCAAGTGCCACCCTTCCTCTGAGCTGACACCCAATAGATATTCTTCCAATTACCAATTTTAGAAACAACTCCAGGAACTAAAGTTGCTGCTGATTTTTTCCTGAATGGAGAGAAAGAGAAGAGGGAATTATCTTGCAGTGCTGAGGGCAGCCTTGCTGCAGGGTGCTGTAGGGGAGGCACACTCCAGCCCATGCCCTGCCCTGCAGCTGCAGCCCCAGCAAGGGGGAAGCACGGGCACCTTGGCAGCACTTGTGTGGAAGCCACTGTGCTCTCTTTACTGGGATCTCCGGGACACGTATGGTGGGGGAAGCATGGGCAGCTGCGGGGGGTCTGGGAAGGTTGGCAGCATTGGGCATGAGAACAGCAGCCTTAAACCACTAGTTCATTGTTTACTATTGATTCCTTGTTTGCTTATCAGTTCTTATTAAAGGCAAAAATAACAACACAGCTCTTCGTGGCAGAACTCCGCTCCTCAGCTCCCACTTGACCACAGATTCCCTGGACACTGGGTAGAAGAAGAAGAGTTGAAGGACTGTCTGGACATACTAGTAACATCTTGAAAAACATATAATAATATTAAGAATATAATTAATTATTTTTCTGCTTTGCTGAATACAGCATGCCTTACCTGCAGGTTTAGAAATTCCATAATGTGTTGTAAATGTGTGAAAAATGCTAGAAGCATCTTGTTTACAGATGTGATAGAACTTTTTTCAGCAACATGTGCTTTGAACTCTGCTGGAGGGCTCTCTAATATTTATGGGCAAGAAGATGACCTGAATAATTTTGTCCTTTCTGGTACCAGACGAAGGAACATCTTACAGCTAGGGATTTGGATACATCCGGTTTGGGAAACTTACCAAAAAATGGTTTTGTTGATTCAGGTCAAGCTTTGTCACTACTTTCAGCAGGACTTTGGGTATCATGTTCAGATAAGGCACCAGGAAGGGTTGGATCTTCTCCAGTCTTCTGTTGTGAGAATAGCAATCAGGACATCACCCTCAGCTGACAAATGAAACAGGGATCAGAGTGCTATCAGCACAAGAGGCAGCTCCTCTGACACGTACAGGACTAGATTGATCTCATGGAGATGCAAGATTTCTGGTTAGTAGAAGCACTTAAGTCATACTTTTCAGAACAGTGACATGTGAAATCACATTATCACATAAGTAATTGGGGTGATAGGTTAGGTGTCTCCTAGCTTAAGGACTTCACCTTGAACTCCATAAAAGCAGCTGAAGTAGACTGATAGCTATATCCCACTGGGCTCTAAAGAGCTTGTATTGAGACAAGTAGGAAGTTGCCTCTTTTCCACAATCAGTCTGTGTCAGAGGGAGATTTTCCTGCTTCTGGTTCAGATGTTACAAGCAGGGAGAAAACAGGCTGCTCTGAAAAGCTTCTAAATGCTCAAGTGATAAGATGGAGGAACCCCAGTTCACTTCATAAAGACATGGAGTCATCAAGATAAGAAAGCTCTCCTGTTCTACAGGCTTTAGCTGTGAAAATTTCCCAAATGTCCAGGGAAAGGAGGTGAAAAAATGTTCGGGAAAACAAGAGCAGGGCTCTTGAACAATTCATTAAAAATCTTGCTTACACCTCAAAGAGCAGAGAGAGAACTTGGATGTCATTATTGAACACACTAACAGCAGCTCTTTTTCTGAGTCACCTGCATCTGTATGTGATGGAAGAGTGTCTTGCTATTTGATGCTACATTCAATTCCTGCCTGCCACTTTAGCTTCGCCACTGAAATGAAATTAAAAATATCTCCCAAAGTCTATGCTAGTTTTTGTGACTTCTTCCAGAGCCACCTCCAGTCATTCAGTTCTGGTGACCTACTATTCTATCGAGGGACAAGGAAGAGAAAAATGCAAGCTCTTTTAACCTAGACATGAAGAATGATGAAGCACATGCTTCTTGTGCAGAAACTGATGGACAAGAAAGTTCAAGCATGAGAAGTTTGTACACAGCCACAGCAGATTGCACAAATACTCTTAAATTCAGCAAGTAAAAGTCTCTGAATGCAGTTGGAAAGCACTGATAAATTTGGAATAAAAGTTGCAAATGAATCCACTACAGAACCTATATCCAGCATGCCCTATTGTTGAGTTATTAATGAAAGAGGAAGAAGGGAAACAGAGTAATATAAGAAGAGACTGAGGTTTCCAATGGTCTCTCTTAACTAAGGAAATCACTGACCACGTAAGAGAAAACCCAAAAATTTCAATTTAGTGACTTGCTCAGCAGTGAAATCAAAGGCAGGTGCTGGATATAATAGACAATACTGTTCAAACTGTTTCTTTCTGCACAGCACTCAGTAAACAGAGTCGCCACTATTGAGTTCTAACCTCTTGTCATGCAGCAACATCGAGTCAACAATCCGCTCTCATGGCTTAATGCTTTTGATGTTTACTTTGTTCTTTCTATAGTTCAAAAGAAAGCACTAATGCACCAGTCCTCTTACTGAATACAATCTTAATCCCAGAATCCCGAGCCTTTTGCTGTTGGCCAGTTAAGTCTGTTAAGACGAAAGGATTTGATCAAGCTTTACATAACAACACAGAAGTTAAATCCAGCAAAGAGAGTTCTTTTTATCTGTACTGCTCAGACAGCTAAGAGGGGGGAAAAAAAGAGAGGGAGGAAAAAAAAAAGGTAATGAACTTGGCTATGTAAAACAAAATAAGGAATTCAATTATTTCTCTTATTGCCACTTTGTCTTTTCAGCGAGAGCCTTCTAAAGAACTCAGATTTATTCTCCAGTAAGTCTCTGAGTGTGAAGGCTATAACTTTCCTTAACCCAGAAGAACTGTGGCACCTGCCGTGCTTTTTTGCGAATCTCAGAAATGCTTCATTTTTTTCCATATCTGCCATGTATTTATGAAGGCAGAATATAGTTCACTGATTAGACACTTGCCTGGTACTTGGTAGAGCTGGGTTCAAGTCTTTGTTTTGCCATTCATGTCCTTTGTGAGCTTAGCCCAACCAACCATGTTTCAGCTCCCTGTCTCTGAAACCAGCTATTAGTGACGTTTATGTTACCTTATGACACATGAATGTATAATCATGCAACATATATTTGCTACACCAGTACGCATGCAAAGATTGTGAGGTAGCAAAATAAAGGCAAAATAACTATTTTAGATGGAAAGATTAATATAATTTCTAGAATATTAATTACCTTTTAACACAAAACATTTCTACGCAGAAAAGAGCTATGACAGTGGTCATCTTGTACCTAAGCCACACAGAATTCAAGCTGTGCCTTAAAAAAGGTCTCAAACCACGTTTCAGCTTCACTTCATGCTACAATCACAATATTATGCTAGTACTATCACAATCATTCAAAAATATTACACCAATAAAAGTACAAAGTTATAGAAAAAGGGTGAAAGCATCCTGCTTTAACACAATGCTTCTAGTACCATCTGTTGATTATAAGAAGACTTTCAATATCCCATTCAAGAGAGAAGTGGCTAACACTGTCCCCAGCATGGAAAGCATAGTCTGGAGATCTGAGAGCAAAAGAGATGAGGACCAAGCCTCAGCAATCTGCATGCATTTGCCTGAGCATGGGGTGGGAACAGTTACCTGCCTCCCAACTGGAAAGATACCACAGAACAGCTCTTCCCCGGTGGGAGCACACAAAGAAAGGACCACCTGCTGGTATCTATATCTTGTCTGCACAGCTCAGCTACTTCATAAGAAATGAGGCACATCAGAAGTAATAATGTAAAAATGCTGAAAGACTGAAATTACAGTAGCCTAAAAGGTTTCACACTCTAATAAAAACAATCCTGCTGCTGACTAGTTTGGAAATATTATATATTGGATATTATGTTTGCTATGCAAGACAATTCTACACAACAAAGTAAGAAATAATTAGAGGCAAGGAAAGGCAGAATGATACACAGAAAAATGAAATTATTCACCTCACTGACATTTAATATCCTGTGTTAAGTAGATTCTCCTATAATTCTGAAAATTAAAACACCATCCCTTATAAGAGTTATGTCCTACTATGAGTGGAAAGGAAAACTGTGGTGAAGTTAACTACTCAAACATTCTTAACAACACCAACTCCATCATGGCAAGTATATCTTGCTTTTGTGTTTAAAAGTAGCCTACAAGCACCAGCTGAAATTGAGCTCCTATGTTACAGGCACATACGAAGGAACACTCTTTGTAAATTACAGACACGATAGAAACATGGCATCCAAGAAACACAGTATATTAACACATTTCACAGGTAAGGAACTGGAAGACAGATTTTCTTAACATAGAGAATCTTTCAAGTTCTGTTTAGACAGAAGTCTCTACCACCAGAAAAAATGACGATTGTAAAAGGACAGAAATTTCCAAGTTAAGCTTGACACAGTTCATTGTTCTAAATAAACTGGGCATATTGTTTCCACTAGCCTGTAATATAAATCTAGCACACAGCCCATGCAACCACTTGTTAAACTAGATTTTCCCAGAGAGTTTCTGAGGTTTCATTTATTTTCTTTTTTTTTTAAAAGAACGATCAACAGTGTCCTTAAATTAATCTCTTCCATTCATCAACCCCCACTTGCCCAACTGAAGTTCAAGGTACCTCGGATGTGTTCTCTGGCACACAGAATATTATGTCTGTACTCAGGGTACCCAGAGGCCCTTCCCACCACAACCATTCCATCTCCAATGGAAGGAGAGGCCTGATCAGAGGAAGAGATAAGCCTTGGGACAAAGAAGTTCGAGGGAACGATGATTCCGTTCATATTCAAAAGACATGTATTGATTAAGACTCTCTGGTCTTTATTAGAAATTAATGCAGAAGTTTCAAAATCTGGTTTGGTAACACAGAAGGGTATGCAGTGTATAACAAGCCCCAAGGCTAACATCTTCTTCAGTGATTGCATTTACCACCTTTGCTGGGGACAGTGATACTACTGCTACCAATACCAAGAGAAACCTGGAAAAAAATGGTAAGACCTTGAATTAAAACACTTGGTCCCTATGATACAGCTGGGTGGATTTTTCAATACTGGGAGGACAGTGGTAGAAGATGCAGAAATAATACCCTATTCCCATCTTAACACTTTTGCCAGGCAAACGACACATCAGTATATCAAGAACTGCACTCTCATATATGCAATCTCACACTGACTTGTTCACTGACTTACTCCAAAACTCCTTAATATTAACCAAGAAATTTCGTCCTTTAAATACCTTCTAGATGAAAGTGTTCATCACCAATACTGTCTCTGTAGCCTTCCCCAGATAAATCCTGTTTAAAAGAAAAAAAAAAATTAATAACAAATATACTATATACAAAGTGTTGACGTGTTAAGAATATGTATTTATTATCAGCAGGATTAATATAAAACAGTAACAAGAGTACAGAAGTTGTTTTCCAGGAAAGAAGTCAATCACTTTATTAGTGGTAGTGAATGCATTTGGTGCTATTATACAATGCTCTGGGCATACTTCAGGACAAAAATTTGATGGAGATGAATAGATTGTAAGAGGAAAGAAAAAAGTAGTGTTCATATTCAAATCCTTTCACAAAGTAGATTAATATTTAGCATTTCAACATCCTGTCAATCAAGCAAGATAAAAAAAACTCCAAATGGAAATGATAAAGGAGAAATAAGCCCTTCACTACCCACAGAGGAATGTTATCACTTCGTTCCACCAACAAGCAGAAAACTTTCATATGCCAGAGGTCACTCAAGAAAAGCAGATACCAGACTCCGAAGAGCTGCCTGATCCTTCAGCCCTGAAATTAATAAAATTTTGTCAGCCCCAATATGACTAGAGCAATATAGAAGCTGATGCTATAGATAGGCATATGATCTTATCTCAGACCCAAAAAACATTTCTCTAATGGTGGTGAAGTAGTAATAAAGGGCATCAGTGGGATTTAGAGCTAATCCCACTTACAAAGACACTCAAGAGCATTCTTACTCTCTTATTAGCAGACCCTTCCAGCTCCATCCCCCTATCCCAGCTAAACCATAAGCAATGACAGCTATCCTCATGTTTTGTGTTCTCCCATTCATTCCAAAGGCTCTAGCATCACCATAATGTCACTGACCTTACTTTATAGGCTAGCTCCCTAAATTCTCCACAAACGTTCTCTGCCACTGAAAAATAGTTATGGTGATAAAGAAGGATATGGTCCTAAAAAGCTGGCATCCTGCATTCATGGCCATTTTAACTTCACCTGCAAAAACATACCAGGAACACAGAGCCAGCATTCTCAGCATTAACCCATGAACTGGAAGTTGACAGTACGGAGTTTTTTGCACAAGATAAGAATAAGGCAATAACCTGTGAAAAATAATGTCTGGTTGTATTCATTAGCTTTATTGTTAAGCAACTTTATCGTGATAAAAGCAGTTCACCTCTTTTTCTTGAAAATCTGACAGAGGTTCTTTTCTGCCTTCCACATGCCCAAATGTTATTCTTTGAGATTAGTTATCAGAAAGTAACTAAGCCACAAAAACCTATCTTAGGAATTCTTCAGTATCAATTTCTGCAACAGCATTTTAAAAATTAGATTTCACAAACACTACTGGAAAGCTAGCTCAGAGACCCTGAAAGTATTGTTCTGTTCATGAGCAGATACCCTGAAATAAAGTTAGAACTCACAGGCCAAATGGCTCTGAGAAATGCTGGTGACCTCACCTGGAATGCTAGGATTCTGCACAGCACAATGTTGCTATAAACCTGTCGTTTTGGATTTAGCTTTCCAAGAAGCAAATCACAAAAACTGTTTTGTTTCCTTGAGGTTTTGTTCCAGTAAAAAAGGTCTCTTTTTCTGACTGTGTGCTGATTAATATCAATCATTACCTTAAAAATTATGGAAGAGATGGACAGTGATCAAAAAGCAGCCATTAAATGTTGGCATAACTTATATTTCTGCAAGAAGATGGTCTTTCCAGGGCCTCGTAAAAGTTCGTATACTTTTGTTTGATCAAATTGCCCCATGTCATCATTTTCCATGAAGTTCTGAGAGCATACCTCTGACTCCTCTCATAGATAAAGAGATACACAGAAGTGACTACATAAGCATACATGGCACCTCTGCTCTCTCCCACAATGCTAAATATTTGATAACTGTTCGGTATGCAGTTGTTTTGTTTTACTAAACTCAGAATTCCTCCTGCTCTCTTGGAAAAAAAAAATATTTTCTGCTAACCTGATCAGCAAATATGCAATGAGTAGGTATGATCTTGCTTGTGATGTACCTCTGAGAAGAATACTACCTAGCTGGTAGCCTTCATCTCTTAAAATTTCAGCAAATCAAGCAGTGCATCTGGATATCAAATGTTGCCTGTTAAAACGATGTCATTAATCTCATCCACAGATCATTAATTTTTATGATTTTTCAAACGACATCACTTAAAAATGAGCATACATTTGTTGATGTAAAATGCACCATCAAGTAACTCAATGGAAAAGAGTGGAAGACAGAAGTATAAAATGGCACAGAGCAACATTAATACTCATGAAGCTTCCTTATTTTCTCACTTATAATCATTACATGGGTCTTAAGTAAATATGTTTTATATTCTAGTCTAGTTTCACTTCTTCTCTAGCTCCTAGTTATTTAAGTTAAAGTAGTAACTTAATGCAAGCAAATTGCCAGTAAGTGTTTCTGCCTTAAACCAAATTATTATAAATTACCAAATTCTAGAAAAGTGGTTTTATGATGTTGAACCATAATATAACTGTTAAATAGCACAGAAATTGACAATCCATCCTGAAACTGATGAGAGTATCATTTGAACATTTTAATGACAGATTTAAGCAGAATGCCTCAGCTCCCATTCAAATGTGTTCCTCTGTGTATTATCTTTGATGGACAGATGTGCATCTGTGAAAGGTGTGAGTAACTCTAATATTTTACAGGAAAAAAATTAAGGGAAAAAGAAAAAATTATATCATTCATCTTATTATCATTAACTCTTCTGTCAAAAAACCTGCAAGATAGTTACGTGAATATTTTTAGCACCACTGAAACATATGTCACAACCTGGATAAATACCAAAATGCACCTGCTTGAGAAAAGGATTCTGGGCAGTGTACGTAAACTCACACTCAACAGAAAAGTACAAAAGTTGAGCAAGCACCAGAGAAAACAATTCTAACTGCAGCTCGTACTGTATAAATAGAGTATTCTGCCAGGAACCTGTTCAAATTGCCTTAACGTGAAAAAAATAGTGCATCTACCCCCAGCAACCCAATTTCAGAAAACGGACTAGAGCAAACCAAAAGGGTAAAGGTGTAAAACACAACTTGCAGCTCAAGAAATTCTAGTGGGAAGCAAATGCTATAGCCAGGTAGGAACATTTGACATTGGGGAGAAGCGTGTTGGAGCACAAAGGAAACAGGCTCGAAGGGATGAAAAAAACAGGAGCAGCTCTGCCGTTTGGCCAGGCTCTGCAGCGTGGGCCTCCCTGCGCAGCTGCAGGAGCCCGGCCCGCAGCAGGAGCAGTGCCTGAGAGAGCAAAAGCAACAACATTTAGGTCATAGGTAGTTGTATATCACTGTCCTGACACGATGTTTTAAATCACAACACTGCATTTTCAAACTGGAACACTGAGTCATGAAACAACCAAAACCAGATGTACCCTGTGAAATACTATATAAATGAGGTCAGGGAGCGCTTGAAAGAATAAAGAAAAGAAACATTTACGTAGAAAGATTATTCCAGCATGCCACTTCTATAGGTTGCTAAACAGGAACCCATCTACAGCCTCTACCTCACCGGGAGTTTCCCAGATAAATAAGTTGGCCTCCATTGGCTACCAACACAAATCACACAGAATGACTAAGATTCAGGCTCAAACATCTGCTTCAAAACTCTGAACAGCTGGCTGCCTGGCCTGGGTAGAAAGGACCTTGTGTCCCATATATCCCATTCTGATAGGTGCCACTGTAGTCAGCTCAGATTTAAGAGGGTGGGGGTGGAGAGAAGAGTTAATTAGTGCAACTCCCTCAGAAATGCTGCTGACTATATACATACACACAGAAGAAAAACAATCTTTAAAAGCTCCCACACCCCAGGGCTTCTATTCAGTTGGTTACAAGTCAGGCAATCGTCACTCGCTTCCCACCTTTGCCATGCAATCAGACTCCAATGAATTCTCACTTGCTGGGACTTATTTTTTGTTTGAAACCCAATGTTAGCCCTAACCATCCTGTGCAGTTTTCTTACTGATACAAGACTCTGGCGACTAAAGGCCGGGCACTCACTCTGGGGCTTTCACCTACTGACTTCCTTTTCACCAGCTATCTGAAAATGCTGCCATCCAGGTCCTCACCCATGGTTCTGCCTACATCACTTTATTCCTCCTATGCTTTTGCTGGCTCCCTTTCTGCTTCTGCACTGAGGCTAAGCTCCTTGCCTTCACCTTCCAGGCTTTACACAGTTGTATTTGCGTTCACGTCTAGCCCTACCTCCTAGCCTCTATGCCCACCAATTCCTTTAATCTTGGCCATTAGTATGACTCTTTCTACCTGTCCTGGCTCTGCCTTCATGACACCCAGCACATAAGAGCCAAAGCTACAGAATGCAGAGTATGCATTTTAACAACCCACATTTGAACTAGCATGGTGTCAAATATAGTTTTGCTTTTGGTGTAAGTACAGACAGCTACATCCACAGATGTATTAGATACATCAAAGAATAACCTTTGATTTAGGTAGGTTATCGTGATAATAAACACATTTCTAAAGTTTGGACCCCCCTACTCCCTGTATTACATCAAAATCAACATTCTGTTAACATTTTTCTAAAAGCTGTTCTTGCTCTTCTCAAGTAGAAACAAGTTGCTTTACCTCTCCTTTTTCAAGCATGTTATTAAAACCCTTTGATTTAGCCTTAAGATACTCAATTTTCCACATTTTTGGCAGAAAATATGCAAACGTTTCCTGTTTCAGTAAAGTTCTTATCAAGGTATCACATGCACCACTTTCCCCAAATAAAACACATGCAAAATAACAAACTGCCAACCAAGAAAACTTTCCTCCCTATTTTTAACTATCTGACTGAAACATGTATTTTTTTCTCTTTATTCTCATATTGATGCAATAAAGTTCCAGGACTTTTGGAAAGAGCAAAGTTGAAGAAATGCGTTTCACAACAGGAGTGCAAGGGACAAGATATGTGGTAACTCTAACATCACGTGGAGTAGATTTTATAACAGTTTTGAAGGAGCTGCCAACAAGAATGCCATGTCACCTATGCACAAACTTCCATTTTTAATGTAGACAAAAAAAATTCCCAAGAATAAGAGGTTCAAGAGAATAAGGATGCCCTCTGGCCTTTCACCCAAATGACTGAGGGCTCTGTCAACTGCTAAGTGGCTATTCTGAATGCTTTGGTCTCACTTGCAGGAAAGAAGTTTCCAAAATAAGTCTGATTTTCATATAGTGAGTCCTTAGCAGATTTTGAAAACCTAGTCTCTTGAAGATGCTTCACGAAACCGATCCAAACCCCAAAGCAGTCATTGTTATTGTTTTACTTTATTTTTCATCTTGTCCAGACTTGAAGAGAAAGAGGTAAAAGACTTTTTAAAAAAACAGTTGATGGAGGAACCCTGTTCCCCTTTGGAAATCTGAAATTTTCCAGGGACTAGAAACAAAGCCATGTGTAACTATGATCAAGTCAAGCCTAGTCTTCACTGCTAGGAAACCTATTCACACCTCAAAAAATGGAATAATTTATTTTAGGTTAATGCAGGTGAAAGTAGATACTCACATTATCTGAGGTGATCATCACTCTTTACAAATGCAGCTTTATAGCCAGGCTTAAAACTCAAAAAGTAAATAAATTTAAAAAAAATATCAAACTGCTTGTAGTCAGACATAGTCAGAGATGATATTTTGCTACATTAGCAGCTTCCATGAATGCAAACCCCTGCAAATATACATAAAAGTGGACATTTATGTACACAATTTTGTGTTACTACTTACAGGCAAAAGAATGCATTTTGGGCATGCATTTGGCGGTCTCTGCATTTGGAAATTAAGTCTTCATATTAATATTCTCTTTCAAAAATGCTTGAAGATGTCCCTCATAAGCCTTTTGAAATAAACCACACACTTCTGTATTAGTGTCCTCTTTAGGACAAGAGCTGCTTCTCCTTCCCTGTTCATAACTAATCTATATACCTAGGGGCTTACATAAAGTATATATTCTAAGCCTCACTATAATGAAAATCGAAACCAGGCAAATACAATTAATAATTAAGCATATAACATACAGAAAAACACTAAAGAGCAATATACATTTATGCCTTGGTTTAAGCCTAATACTGTTCAGCATATTTTACCTTTCCTTCTGCAACCAGGAGGCTTTCCTTTCTCTTTCTCTTTTTGAGTTTGCCATTCCAGATAATTTAATAATAAAGATAACTCACCAGGATTTAACTATCTGTAAAGAATCTGTAAAGCAGCTCACACCTAGGGAAGAAGTCAAGGTGACTTTAACTTTTAGACGAACATTAAAAAACACATTGCAACTGCAGTAATGCAGTTTGTTAAGCAGAAGCAGCAAGCTCAAATTCTATAATGTTTTCTTTCTCTGAAATAAGAACCTGGTGCTCTGTGATCCATTACAGATGGGTTTTTCTTCCTCCACCATGCATGGAAGCTTCGCAGATAAAATTTCAACATAATATAATCACAGCAGGTAGAGCTGCTCGGAAAACAGATTTCTCCTCTAAGATCTCTGATAGATGATCTTGGATGGGTTTAGCTGCTGTGGTTTAGGATTTTACTGCCTTTATCTGCCATGATGACCTCTACGTCCGAAGTTATGGTCTTCCTAACAGAGATAGCAGAACACAATGGGTGTAGCACAACAGATACTGAAATTCATCCTTTGATACCTTAGCATAAGGTTAACAATAATACACCAGCTCAAAAACTATGATGATGAAGCACACAAATGCATTCAGTTTGGCTGCTTCTGATCTAGGAGTAGTAACTCTCAGCCATAATAATACGGTAATAGTGTTTGAAATCATTGCACCTATATCCACCAATTTGACAGAATTGGAGCCCCTGCAGTCTCATCTCGCAGAAGGTGACTATAGAAGAATTTGAGCTGCTGGTAAAATACTGTGAAGATAAAACACAGTATAACAAAAAAAAAACAAAAAACAAAACCCAAACCCAAACAACCTTAATCTCCAGTCCCAAAGGATCATGGATTATTAGAGGTTTATGAGGCAAAAGTATCACCAATATCTTTATATCCCTGTTTACAGACCCTCAAATGGTTACAAGGAGCAGCTGTATGATATGCTTTTAAGGTTATCTCATCCATAGGAAAAGAAATATGAGGCTGTTGAGGAAAGGAAAGTGCAAAGCAGACGGACACTTACACAAAAGCCTTCATGATGGAAATCTGAATAGGTAAGAAAGGAAATGTGGTATTTCTTGCTCCAGGTTGCTTGCAACATGCAGCTGAATCTCTTTTGTCCCAATCCAACCTCTGGACAAGGCTTTCCAACAGGACAAAACAAATCCTTTCTTAATCCTTCTGATACGTATCTTTTCCCAAGCCTATGAAAATTGGGTAGTGGCAATACTGAAACATGCTCTTTGCAAGTAGCTGTTTCATCTCTGCTGCAGTGGGTAAATGAGCATCCTCTTTTAGTGGTCAGTCACTGCAACATGCATTCAACAAAAGCCATCAACCTGCTTATTTAACTTGAATCATAAGATTCCTATGTGCTGTGGAAGATAAGCATGCTAGTAAATATGTATCTATTCATATCCTGTATATCAAAAAAAAACTAAAGAAGAAAAAAAAAACAAACAGCAATAATACTTTAAAATACTATGGACTTTTTTAATATTACTTTTAGCTATCAAAAAAAGCATTAAGAGATAAAATTATCCAATGGACATTAAGACCTGTGTAGTCAGAAGATCCATTTAGGGGACACTTATTTAGATCATTCCAGTTTCAAGACAGAACATTACTGTTTCTATTATGTTTTCACTCTGGATTTCATGGATCTTTAGAAACTCTTGCTAGGTGTTGCAAAGTGACATCTTCCATTAACACTATTATTAGAATTCTGGAACTATTACTTCTACTTTTTAAGGTGATAGGGTGAGACACCGTTTTTCAAGGACTTCTGCCAGGTAAGAGATTATATAATTGAAAGCAACTGTATGAATAGACAAATGGATTCAGCAGTTACTGTCCATCTGAAGGGTCCAACCATCTTCAACTAAAAAAGATCATCTGTCTTTGAGATTAAATAGGACTGTAACAAGAAATGACTGGTTTTTGCTATATTGAAATTCACTTTGAAGCTACTTCAGAAGGATAAATGAACTCACTCTACAGATTCAGCTATTTACCTTACTTTGTTCTAGCTGTCCTCTAATCTCTTTGCTGATTGCAAAATCAATTGTCCCACATCCTCCAAGATCCTATCTTCAACATAGATTATACCAATGAACAAGTCTAAGGACATGAATGAAAGAGGAAAAATCTTCATCTATCTTCCAGCCTGGAGAAGCTCAGTAACTCCTCCAAATTGCTTATTTGGGGCTTCGTCACCACAGCAGGCAGATGGGCATAGCTACATAATAAATCTAATTTTCTGTTCAACTTCCTTTTGTAATAGATTTTGTCACCAAGAAACTCTTTAACAAACAGACTTAAGTGCACTGAGGTGATTCTACCCAGACATACGCTGGTGTGACGGTCTGACAAACTATAGTCAAGGTCTCAAACTTTTATTAAAGAACTTTGGTGAAGAAAACGGCCTCTGTAAAATCACTGGAGTTTTGTGAACAGGACAATGTGGCTGGAGGAGAGGGCCCCATGGAGTGTGGGACCACACTTCTCCAAAGCCACAGTTCCTTATCTTGAGTGACCAGGAGAAGGAGCACAGTGTATGCACCTGAGGAAGGGGCCCCATGGAGGAAGGGACTGTGCTTCTATCTTAAGCAGTTATGCCAGCAGGGAAAGAGAGGCAACACCGCAATGAACCCCCCCCAAAGGTCACCGACCAATTCCAGTAAAGCCCGGGGACATGAACTGCGCATGTTGATACCACCGACTAACACACTATAAAAGAAGGGAGAACGAATTCTCGGTGCGTGCCCTCTGGAACTGGATCTCTACGCTGGCTGGACCCACGACTGGTGAAACTCTTTTATTTTCTTTCTTTCTTTCTTCCTTCCTTTCTCTCTCTCTCTCCCCCCCTCTTTTTCTTCTCTCTTTTCCACAGTTCGTACACCTCACCCTGTTAGACATAAACCGTTGACCAAGTCTGAGGCTAAGAGTGGATCCAGCCGCCCCATAGCTCCTCTTTGAGAAGGAGTCCAGAAAACAAGGGGGTCTGCTCTGAACCTCGTGACTCAATGGCAGGGCTCTCCTGACACAGTTTCATGTTCCTTTTTCTACTCCTTCTTTCTACACATCCCTTCTCTTTTCAAACAGCGGCTTAATAACATGCTGCAAGGTTCATATTGATAAGTTCACTTGTACTTGGGCAAG
>JANZLQ010000092.1:27176310-27215174 GCA_026212715.1 Elanus axillaris
AGCAACAACTAAAACATGAGTATGTTATCAACATTATTCTCACACTAAATCCAAAACACAGCACTACCAGCTACTAGAAAGAAAATTGAGTCTATCCCAGCTGAAACCAGAACACCATTTTACTAAGGTCATCCACCACATTTCAGGCTGGCAGGAAACTTCAGCAGGAGAGCAGACAGCAGAGCTGCTCAGGTAACTCAAACCTGGTCTGTGGACTTGGAGATCTCCACAGTGGCAGAGCAGGGCTTAGATGGAAAAAATCAGTAGAGACAGGGGACAACACGGAAGTAGAAAACATTACCAAGTCCTAATTGCTAAAAGCACAGAATCAGAAGATTTAAAATCCTATTCCATGAATTCAAAAGCTTACCAAACTCTACAAATAGCATGCCTGTAAGATCTGGGTTCTAAGTTTCCTCAAAACACTCCAATGCATCCAGACTATGAGGACTATTCAGTGTGCGGAAAGGCTGTGGAGCCTTACCAGAACCACTTGCACCACGTGTCTGCGGTAGCTGCACTGCAGCAACACTCCAGTCTCCATCAAACGGCAGGTTCTGAGCTTCCAGGATTCAACACTCAGGCCAGGAACTGCCTTTGGAGTACACTGTGGGTTTTGCCCATGTTCTTTTACAACTGTCAAACACCATATTCCAGTGTGGGCTAATTACATGCTCTTTCACATATAACAGAACAGAGTGAGGAAAAAAAAAAAAAAAAAGAATCCCAAAATACACAATATAATTTAAAGGCGATGGCCTGGTTTTAGTTTCAGCTGAGCCCTATTGGGACTATTTTGTGACAGCAAAATAATTTGTCCTTTAGGATGAAAAAATAGCAAATGGTAATTAAAAGGGGAAAAAAGAAAAAAAAAAACAAACACCAAAAAAAAACCAAAACAAAACTTAGTAACTATTACTTAAAGTGGCTATTGGCAGCAAGAGTTGAAGTTTCCCCAGCATAAGATGAAGCACAACAGCAGCAGCACCACGACTGAGGCTTTACAGTGAGCTGGTGATGCTTTGCCTGAAGAGAAACAGAAATCTGCACTTATAGCAATACTCTTCACTTTATACCATTGTTCTACTTTCCATACTCAAAACATTAAGTGCAGAGGAACTGATATATCCAGCTTTTCAGTAACCTTGCTGGACTCTCTCAGCTGTTATTCAATAGCCTAAGTTACTTTTGCTGGAATTCGTCAAAGAAAAACCCCAACCTATAGACAAGCCAGAGCACAAAACCTTTCAAATGTGTTTCCTTCAAATGGTTTCAGCAGTAGGGGCCCAGTAGTATTGATTGTTCTTGGAAACTCATAATTCCTTTACAATCTCAAGCAGACAAATTAAGAGCAATTAAAATTCTTTAATTTTTTCCTAAACTCTTTTTTTTTAACTGTCAAAGATACCATCAGTGCATTTCTAACTGTGGTCCCCTGAACACTAAAGGTCTAGACAGAAATCTTTCAAATGTGTGTATCTTCCTCAAACAGGACCTGCCAATACACACAGATAGGAGAAAAAAAAAATTATTTCAGTCTGCCATGGTGGAGCAGATCCTCATTTTGATGCAACTCTGATACTCTGGACATGCAAAACTCTGAACACTGGGCCGTTGGTATGGTTTTGTCTCCTGAACTGGGTAGAATGATGCCCAGAGACATCTAAAGACCATGGAAGGACTTTTATGGCTGTTTTTCACCATTTCAGGGAAAACGTTTGGTTTTCCGATTGTGTGAATGTATGTTTGTTTGTTACATTGCAAAGAGAATAGAAACTTTAAGAAAATAAAAAGATTGATTTTGCCAAACATTAAGCTTCCTCTCAAGAAACACTGATAAAAAAAACCATAATCCAGTCTCACAGAATATATATGCAGTTCCTTAGCCTGAAACAAAGGAATTTATCTTGCAGTGACAAAGCCATGCCTGGGTTTCTGAAGCACTATGGGAGCTAATACTTGTAGGACCTCTTTCAACACCTTTTTTTCCCTTGTTCCACTATTTCCATTAAGTATTACTGTTACCTATTACTCTTCTGCAGTATACTCTAGCAGAAACCAGTGCCTTTGATTCCCAGTTCTATGGAGACCCACAAACCCTCCCCTGGCCGGGAGGATTCACTCCAAAAGGTATGTGGGGATTTATTTCTTGCCACCTGCTAGTGCTTGCAGCAGAGAAGACCCCACCAAGCATTGCTATCTGGAGCAGCTCTCTTGTTCGCTTCTTGCAGTGACCAAGCCCAGAGAAATATGAGTGTACAGGTCTTGAGCAACCAAACTGGATCTTTCAGTCCAGGTTTCACAAGTGTAGAGATACTCCAAGATCAATCCCGAATGCCAGGGATCCATCTCCAGGCACGATGTTATGTATGATTTCAGACACAGTGCATGTATCTGACAAAAGCTGGCCTTGGTGTCAGACTTCGCACAAAATGGGAGAGGCCAAAACCAGTACTGTGAGAAACCAACCAAATCAAGTATATTGGACATTGTCAAAAGCTGTAAGAGCACCATTTCAATGTTCTGAGCACATCACTGGGGCTAGCAAGTCCTCAGCATGCACCCCTTGGAAGGACACAGCCACTCTTTAAACAGGTGGCATAGAAAACATGACTCCATGACTAGCACAAAACACTGAAAAAAGTGGCATCACTGGGAATCAACAGCCACTTTCTCTTCTCATAGAGGGTGGGAGACAGCTGGAAGAGAAACTTAGGGTACTTCAATTTCATCACAGGTCCACAAAGTCTTCCTCATGTGGTTGCAACTAGCAAGAGACATAAAGTGGAGTTTTAAGAGTCCTATCAGGTTACCATCCTGCCTTACGTTCTTTTTAAAACCAACTTAACTCCATCTTTGTGGCAAGGTTTTGTACTCATTTGCTATGATTTATAACATCTTATTTAAACAGAAAGGCCAGTGGAAATCCTTTACAATGTTTATACAATCTTTAATATTTTCCATGAGGACCAGACACATTTGGGAGGGGAGGGAGGAGGCTTGACAACCGAATGCAGATTATATGCAGAACAGCAGACTTGACTGACCCCATGCAGCTATTAAAGGGACAGTAGCATCTTAAAATTCACATTTGCCCAGAAAAGTTTTACCTAGCCTTATGCAAACACCTGAAAGGCATTAAAGGAGGAAGGAAACCTCAGCATTTCCAGTCAGTTTACTTTGCTCACTTGACCTTATGAAGATTGTTTCCTTAATTTTTTGATTCAAGCCTGTTGGTCCATTTAATATGCACCAGTATGAAAGGTGCACAAAGAGGAGTGGTGCAAATAATTATTAAAATAAAGGAAAACGACAAGGAGACTTTATTACTCCCTGCGACTTTCATTTAAATTTTTAAATGTAAACAAGGAGAAATATTTCACCACGGTCATTACTGGCATCCCAGTTAACATTGTTATTTTAATGCCAAATGTTTTTTAATGCTGCTAATTTTTAATTGTTTGTATTTAAAGAATGAAAGAAAATTAATACAAACAGAACAGATCTCTCTCACCAGGCACAACTCTTAACTTCAGTCAAAAGAGTCTGTCGTGCAGCCCAGATTGCATCAACAGCTTCATAAGCTTATGACACACCAGCAACATAGCACAAACTGTTGTCTAAGCTGTCCTGGCAGGACATGCAAGTCTTGATTTTGATCCCAGTTTTACCCTAGTTTCACATTTCTGTAACTGCAGTAAAACAAAATCAGAGTGGCTAGAAACAGAACTGTGCCTTCACCTCTTGCTGAAGCATTCAGGACCAACTCATTTTATAGTCAGCTATAGCATCGATATCGATATGAAAGTAGGTATTTTAACTTAAGTTGAAAACTCTTTCTATTTCTTCCACAAGCAAAATATTAAGTACCCTGCCCTAGAGAAAGATGAAAGGAGCCAATCTCTCCTTTAAATTACCAAGCAAGTCTGGGCCTTGACTCCTTTTTCAATGGGAAGTCAAAACGTCTGACTTCAATCAGTTTGTATAAACCAGCTTTTGTTTTTCCTTTTACCCAAATGACTCCACTCTTAAGGATTTATTGTAACTGGATTGCTTTTCTACCCAGCAGGGAGCTGTAGCACTAGCAAAGCTGTTCCACACAGTAGGTTTTCCGCCGATTGAATTTCTAGACTTTCAGCTCTTCGGAAATGTTTGCTCTTGTACAAGCTGTCAGAGGGAAATTGTGTGCAGTCGATTTTTGTCTCAGCTAAAGCCAGGCGGGGTTCCACATGCAGCCAGCCAATACAGAATTGAAAGAAGGAGGATCAATCAAATTGCAAAGGAAAAAAATGTCTCAGCACAAGCAAACAAAAAAGACCCCAAAGAAACAAACCACACAACAAAATAGGGCAGGGGGTAGCAGATGAGATGAAAACCATTTCTGCAAAGAGGTGCACTCAAAAGAATCAGTAACATCCTTTCTTAAAAGGAAAACCTTCATTTAAAAATCACTAAAATAAGGGCTAGGAGCCATTTGAAGAAGCTGTTCCATTGAACATGCATAAAGCCAACACCATTATGTTGCTCCAAAACCAAGCTTCTGTGTAAACCCTCATCCTTTGGAGCAGCCCACTCTGACAGTACTGCCAGCACTGTCAGTACCATGGTCACATCACATCACAGCACAGCATACTTGCCACAGTGAGTACTGGAGTAGCCGGGCCTTTTACACTGTCTACTGTGCTTCTGCCTGGTTCTGTGTCATCAGGAACACACACTGGGAAGATGTGGGAAGCCATTGCAAAGCACCTCAGCTGCCATGCTTGTCAGAGATGGTGGAGAGTGTTTTAACAAGAAGGATTTTTCAGCCATCATGTTATCAGTCATGATATGACTGTATATATATCAGTCATGACTATAGAGTCACCTCCACCTCAAGCGCACCATAGCCATTATCTTGCAGCACACTCGGCCTAATGGTTCAAATTGCTGTCTGCACTTGAGGCTTTGTTATTTAGAAATCTAATAAATGATGAGGCCAGAAGTGCACACAGGGGCCAACATAACTAAAGAAGTCAGAAACAGCAAGCAGAGATTAAGACATCTGTATTAAAGATCCCATAAAAGGATCTCAGTATAAGCAATACTCGACCGTTCTGCAATAGCTCGTATTTCTAACTCAATTGCAGGGACAAATTTTGGTCCCAACTGCATTACAGGGAACAGAAATGCTTTTAGGCATAAGCCAATACTTCCAAATGACATAGTAACCTGTGAATGTGACAGCACAGGTGAGTATTAGACTGGGAGTCTACCAAGCATGGGTGGATAAGCCTTACAATCTTTAAGTATATTGTAATATGACCAGGAGCAATTGCACCGAAACCAGGCACACCATCTTGCCTCAGTACTGAGGTTTACATTTTGAGGACCCTGTGTTAGAAAAATTGTGCCACCTGGTTTTTCTTTTAAGAAATATTTACAGCTAACGGGTCATTCTTTTTTGACACGCAGTGAAAATCACAAAGCCATACAACAGGGTTTTTGTTTTTAAATTACTTGACTTGACCTGAAAAGATTCTTAAGTCCTACTACCTTGTATTTTTCAGGCTTCATCCTCCTGTGTAAGTTTAGTGAGTAGCCAGACAGTGCAGCAGCATCCATAGTACTCACTGTCTACAAGGACAGTCACTTTACCTGCAACATTTATAACGGAGAAAAGCACCTTGCAAAAAGGCTTTCTTAGAGCATCCCAAGTGCCTGCAAGAGTGACTGGTGCAGAGTCTCAGTGAAGGTGCAGAAAGGGATCTTTCCGTTTACTGTGCACTGTCTTTCATCAGAAGACATGATGCAGTGAGAAAAGATGACATCTATTGTGAAAAAAATAATAATAATGAGGATTTTTGCCACTATTCTTCTCCAGTCAGCTGCCTTCTATTAACAGTGTTTTTTTCTCTCTCTCTCAGTTCCCACCTTATTTCACCTGTTAAGTGTAGCTCAGTGATTTTCCTGCTGCGAGTATGTTCAGACACGCTTTCCCAACTCAGCACACTGACAGCCTGACATTTGTGTTCCTAATCAACAGTGCACCTCGACAAAACCACGATGATGAAAGGAAATATCCTGGCTCTAAAGTCTTCTAAAGAGCCACTTGACTGACGAAGGCATTTTCACCACTATTTGCACCATATTTAATGAAACTTATTATCTAAACAGTCATCGGCTCATGCTAGTCACTAAAGAGTTTCCTCATTTTTTCTTTACCTCTTGGGAGGCTACAGTTCCTCTTTGACCATGAAGAAAAACATTGCAAACAGAAAAGAAAGAAGGCAGAGAGTAAGAAATTCCTGATCCACAAAAAGCAAGCACAAGGCTGCAAATGACCTGAAACTTTGATCAGTCTTTCCTATTGATGCTATTAAGATTTACTCCAGCTGACCCAGCCACTAGTGTTAACAGTGCCCCAGCTCAGGGCTGTAACCATGTACAACAGCTAAATAAAGTATTGGCTTAAGATAGAAATTCATTCATAAATCCCAACAAAGGTTATTGAAAAGTTTTTGCTCTCCAATTAAAGATAAACTGGCATTTTCAACTAAATGCAGGTTTTATTTAGAGGGACACAGAATTTAAAATTCAATATTGCAAATGCATAACCTTCAGCATTCTATGGGGAAAGCAGAACAAGGATTGGTCAATTCTCCCCACACGGACTGAAGAAGCTTAGATTGCCTGAAAGATTTCTTGTGTCATTATCGATTTCAATCAAGTCTGCTATTGTACAATTTGGTTTGTGGGTACAGGGTTATACAAAGTACAAAGAATTATTCTAGAGCTGACAGGCATAACTGAAGCAATGTAGGCAGAGCTCCAAGACAGCTTCTCACCAACACTTATCCCTAACCATTTGCTTCATTTCTTACATATATTCCACTTTCAGGTCCTAAAAAACAGAGGACAACGATACCTGAACTGTCAAAGCTAAAGTTCTTCACCATGACCAGCCTTAGAGTTTTGCAGACTTTGTTACCCGTTTTGTATAAAAGCCTGCCTTCCTCTTTCTCGTATAAAAGAAAAGGTTCTGAGAGGGAGAAAGAGGAAAAGAGGAATGACTGAATGGAGCAAGAAGACATTTGGGGACTTTGGAAAATGAGGAGCACAGCTTGGAACCTCACTTCTTGCCTCCACACTCTCCCAGCTGAGCCACCAATAATCTTATCATACTAACTTATCTATGCACTGCACTGGAAAATACATACCTTCCTCAAAAGGTTAAAACAGAAGTTTGAATGTATGAATCGCTCTATTCTGATGTGTGTATTTATACAAAACATACGTTGTCAATTTGCTACTTCTCCCATTAAATAAACAGAAGGTTTGCCATTGATTTTAATGGAAGGAGACCTTATTTCCATTGCATGGCATAGGCCATCTGTAGATTAACATCCTAGACCATATGTCATGCCTTGCAGGTCTCTCTTCAGACTACAGTTGTCTTTCCTCCCAAACAAACTGGCGTCAATCTGCCTTTATTTGCTTTAACACTTATCTTAGTTATTACTGGAAACTACCAACAGACCTCTTTTGAAGGAGGAAGGCAGTTTCATGCAGAACCAGGATGATGACAACAACAGAAGAAGATAAAGTTAGAAATCCAAGGGAAGTTACACATATATATTTTTTAATTATTATTTTTGAAAACACAAAAGACACTGAAGTTGGGAGAGGTTAGAGACAAGGCTTAAGGACAAAAGAAGACTGGAACACAGATGCACAGAAGAAATTAAAGGCACTCAGTCATAGAAACTTTTGCACAGATACTAAAGCTTACTCAAATGAGTTCTTTTGAAACCAACATGATTCTTAAATGAATAAATTGTACAGTTTGCAGGATCTATCATCTGAAATGAATGCTTAAAAACAATGAAAAAAGATATACGGTATCTGTAACAGAATAACAGCACATAAAATATCATATCACACTAATACTAATGTTAGTTATCCCTCATCAAAAATAAACTTCAAAGTGGGACAAGAAACCTGAATGGTAATATAGGCAAGATTTGAAAGTGATAATAGAAACTAGGCTAAGATATATAGCAGAATATGCAGTGAAAAGAAAGACTGAAGCAAAAACAAGGCAAAAAAGCAAGGACTACAGTGAGAAAGAAAATGGGATTGGTGTAGGGAAAGAACATGCCCAGATATCTTTATCCCCTATCTATTCAGGGTCACAGCCCACAAACATTAAACACCTGATGAAAAGACTAAGGCATGACCATTGCTGTGAATTTCAATGACCTGGGTCTAACTCTTAAAGATATTCCTAGGTTTGGAGTTGCAGAGGCTTCTCTTCTGAATAAGCACATGCACGTGCATACACACACATGCATCTGCAGGATTTAGTCATTAGCTCACAGCCCTTTCAGGGTTGCATTTTTCTTACAATATGGCTCCAACAGCCACAGCCTTATCCAAGTGAGAATTAATTGCTGAGTGTGACAAAATGGAGTGCAATGCAGAGACAGATATCCAGTGGAGACTGGGATTTCTGAGAAATTATGGACAAATTCTATGCTTATCTGACAGAAATGAGACGGGCTGCTCGCTGACACTTCAGAAAGCACTAAGAACGCTGCCACAGAGAGAAAAGTTTCTTTAACATGTAAATGAACTTTCCCCAGATCATGTAGATGTAAAATAAAGTTAGATATCAACACCTAACATATATATGGAATTGCCTTGAAAAAAAATATCAAGAATTCAAAAGAAAACTGGGTATGAAGAAGATAATTCTGTGGATGACATCTTTCAGTCAAGCTCTTCTGCAACTCTATACTATTGAAAATAGGCAGATTAATTCTCCGTCCATCTTAACAAATTTCTGCAGACAGTGTCACCCTGCTGAAGCAGTGTGGCCAGCTGACAGTGCAGTACCTCACCCACCACCAAGCTCCCCTGTGCTGCCACTTGCTCTCTGTAGTACCTGAGCAACCATCTTAAAGCAATCCTCAAAGTTTCTACATGAGCTGCTCTTACATCAGTGTTTATGGTATAGACATCCTCCTCAGATGTGTTGTATGAGGCAGAAAGGAGTAACCGTCTCTAATGACATTGCTCAAAGGCAATAATCCATAACAGGGATGCTAGGAAAAAACGAAAACAAAACAAAACAAAAACCTGAGGAGTGGGAAAAGCACATAGAGGTAGGCTAGGAAAACAACTGTTATGATGGAAGTAAAGGCCATGAAAGTTACATGAAGTTTATGGGAAAATGCAATGCTCAGATGTTCATTGTAAACCTTTTATGTACAGTTTTTCCAGGGTCTCCAGAGCCAAAGCAGAAGCTCCAGCAGCTTGAGCTAGAGGACATTGTCCCTAAAAAGCCACCTGCTGCAGACTGTTAAGCTCTGCGAACCAGGTACAGAAGGGTTTGCAGCACACAGGAATAGAACTTTACATGACTTTCTGATCCATTTGAACTGATGGCTATAGTTGACTCAAATATTGCAGGGAAGCCTGGGAGGAGAGTGTCTGTTAATGTGACAAGCTTTTAACTTCAGAAAACATGAACGCAATCTGGCTTAGATCATAAAACACAGTGGCTGGGATAGTTTTCACATAGGCTGGCAGTATATGGAGTCTGAGGTATTCTCCATTTACTCACACTGTACTATCAACAGACCATTTTATTTCAAGTTTCTCTGCTTTTATGGCAAATAACTACACATACCAAATGTTTACCCATTGTAATGTGGCAGCAGAATCCCTGCTAACAGCTTAGTTTTGTGAATCTCTTACACAATGTCTGTAAAGCAAACTTTGCAGCTGCTGAGCTTGTTATGGGTTGGGTATGCCTTTGCATCCTGACTGAATCCTAATGTGCCCAATAAAGCTCTGTTTATTTTAGCTAGGGATATTTCCATAAACCTGTTTTGATGGGCAAAGCTCCTTCTTCTCTGCTTTGGTGTCTTTTCCACTGAAGAGTAACAAACTTAAAAGATTTAAAAATAAATAAATAAATGGAACAGGAAACTATCACAGCTTCAGGATCTCACTTTCTGGATAGAATTTAGGACAAGAAGCAATACTAACAAATAAAGCCTACATGCTCAAGCCAACGGTCACACACATACATAAATTCATGCTGTAAATTCTCTTACAAGCTTGCTGGAGATAACACACAAAAGCTTGTTTAGAGACCTCTGCTCTTTTTTTTTTTCCTCATGTATTATCACTCTATTTTTGTTATGCCCATGCTCATAGAGTCCTAGCTCTCCACTTACACTGTCTGTTCTGCGCTTTTCACTGAAGCAGGAGGGGAATCGGAGAGAACACAAGTTTCCTAATTACACATCGAACAAGTCACCACACCGTGACATTTAGAAGCAGCTGTGCAGCCGTCTATGATCAGGGTTGCATTTAAGCCTTCTGATAACTGACTGGGTCAGGTAGGTACGTCACTCTGAACATATTAAACTGTACTGACAG
Organism: Elanus axillaris; assembly: GCA_026212715.1. Lineage (NCBI taxonomy): Eukaryota > Metazoa > Chordata > Aves > Accipitriformes > Accipitridae > Elanus > Elanus axillaris. Next base: position 27,186,742 of record JANZLQ010000092.1, read on the forward strand.
AAAACAGTAGCTCCTTTGAAGAGAGTTTGTGCGCACGGAGGTAACAAGGCTAGCTGTGTAGTTCAGCACAGGCAGCTATCACAAGCCCTCCTTGCCTGCTCGACCTAGGGAAAAGCATAATGCAGCTGAGGAAAGAACACAATTCAAAGGTCCAAGCCTGAAAGTAAATTCTAAAAGAAAAAGGAAAGGAAAAATAACAAAGAAATCTTAAGCTCGTTTGTCTGTTTTTCAATTTACACAGCTGTAAACAAATTCAGATGTTTATTACTTTATAATGCTTTTTGTGATCATGTAACTCAAATGTCAGCTTTGATTTAAAAAATGGAATTTGACAAGAAAGGAGTTTCAAGGCAGCCTACTCACTTTCCCATTAAGAAGATTAAAAAAGAATTCCAAATATTTAACTTTGAGTAATAAGGTCTGTACTTGTATAGCAACTAATCTTGTGCTCATGCAGATCCCAGTTCGGTACTGCACTTACTTAACTACACACCCAAGCAATCTCACTGACTTCCTGCATACTTCAGCACATACATGAGGCCATGATCAGATTTAAACAGTGTCCCTTAATGAGGATTTACTCATTAGAATAAAAGGTCTCCAGAAAAGCCACTCAGCCTGTAAAAAGCTAGCCACTCACCTTAACCAGCAACTGTTTATCTAACTTTGCCATTCAATAAAGCTATCTTACATATAAAGAAGGAATCCATGAAGAGTTATTTTAAATGGAACATTTCAAGTTCAGCTAAATGTGGGAAAAATCAGGGCCTGGACGCTAAACCGTATCCGGACTTGCTGTGCCTATATGTAGAAGGCAGCAGCATATAATCCCTTGGTATACCGCAGCCACTTGTGTATTCAGCCTTAACTCTGAACGTGCTGTCTTGCTTTTGTAATCCAACAGGCAACATCCGTATTTTCTGGCCAAATTCTTTTCAGCTATGATCTTTTCCAGATTTCAGTCATTACTTGCATGCAAAAGGAGTTGAATTCAAACCTTTACAGTACAATAGGCTTTAATTGCGTACACTGCATACTTTCAAACACTAATCATTCTCATGAGCAGTAACTCAGAAATAACCTTACTTTGCCTTGAAAATACAGGATACAGTTAGGAATAAAGGAAAAAGTTACTGAAGAAATACCACCTAGTTCCCCATCTCCAGCTCGAAGAGAAGGCCAGTATTTTACAGTGAGAACATTCATGATTTCCTTTAAAGCAGGTTTAGGTCTTTGTCACAATTATGATTATTCAGTTACTGCTTTAACAATGTATATCCCTCTTGCAGGTGCTACTGCAAGTCTTTATTTCACAATAAATTACCCTAAAGAAGAAATTACATTATCCCACATCCACACATAGCAATGGACATCCATTTACCTATTTAGAAAAATATACACAAAGCCATGGAAGCTACAGCTTTTGTAGCCAGCAGAGATTTAAATTTCCCAATATCAACAGGGGAGAGTTCTGCCTGAGCTGGTACATCTGCACTGCTCAGAGGGGCTGCTGCAGCATTACTCCCACAGCATTACAGGTGGCACGGACTTGTCTGCAAAAGAAAGCTCTGCTGGATTTAAACTGGAGGCTTAGCTTCAAACTGAGTTAAAGTGAAAAGAGCTGTGTGGACATTTATTTCATGTGGTTTATTTTTCTTTGGCTTAATTGATTCAGAATCATTTTAAGCCAAACAAAAAAGATAACCAGAATCCTTAATGCCCGCAACAGAGTCTTCACCACTCAATCCAAATTAAAGTAGCAGTTTATTTAAACTAAAGTTGTGCCACTCATGTGTGGACAAGGCCAAAGCTAATCAGGTGTTGTCTCACCACAATCCCAGAGACCAGTCGGAGCAGAGATAATGGAAGGCTCTGGTTCCTGCCACAGCAATTAGCAACACGGGAGGGAGGCTCTGCCAGGCCAGAGCTCTACCAGCAGCAATTTGGGGTGTACAGGGCAGAGGGAGAGAGAGACGGAGAGGGGCTCCTGCTAGACAGCACTGGCAAATCTATTTCTGCGCCAAAGAAACAATCCCCTCAACGTCCCTCCAGTGTGTTGTCGAACCTGACCTGTGTGAAATTTGAGAATGGATATAAATCAAAGGGAGAAAAAGTAATAAAAAGCTCCCAGCAGACTTGATGACATGTTGATAATGTTCTCGTCCTGGAGTCAGGGTGACACCAGCCCAAAGAAGATATATAGAACTAAGCCCACATACCGACGATTTACTGGCCTAACGACAGTTTTCATTGATCAGAGGCCAACAATTACTGGATTCCTTCCCACTGCCTATTTCAGTATCAGGCTCTGGCGTACAATCAAAACACTAGCCCTGCCTTCTCCACAGTTCCTGTGCCAACTTTGCACTGGATGCTCAAGCCAAGCAAGAATGATATGCAAATCTGGCAGGTGTTTGGGGCATACCAGTGCTGCTCAAAGGCCCAGCCATAAAAAAGGAAACAGCAGAAAGGCTAGGGGACTCCCAATCTGCTGCAGAAAGGCTGCGGGCTCTGTACAGTACACAGTAAACAGGTCCCAGAAACAGGAGACATAGCTTTCAGGCAGCAACAGAAAAGCTCAATTATTTTTGCTCAGTATAAACAAAGCACATTCTTTATATCCCCTCCAGATTGTCTAAAGGCCTCTCTTGCCACTAAAGCTTATTTGAAAAAGAACAAGAACTTACAAACAAATAGAGCAACTGGTGCTGGTACCAATCACATAATGTTCCTTTGTTTTCTGTTTTGCTTTGTGCCCTAAAGTAGGGAACCAGTGGGAAGAGATTTCCTTCCCAAGTGTATGGAAAATTGATGTGTCAAACTGAATTAATATCTGCAATGGCACATTCAAATGGCCATGATTAAGCTGCTGGAACGAGATGAATCAATGTGGGAAAGGTGCTGGCAAAGAAATATTTTTCCAGTATATTACTGTCTCTTGCAGACAGGCAAGTGCATGTAATGTGTCTTGGTCTATCAGGATTTACCTATCTGTTCCATGGTCAGCATAGAGGAATGCTGTGAATTTCCAAAAGCTTCTATCCACCTTCCTTGGGACCAAAAGAAAAGTTGGGAAAGGCTACAAAGAAACAACTCCTGTTAAACAAAGCAATTAGTAGATTCCTTACTATAAACTCATGAGATATACACATTTAGAAACTACACAGGAGCACAGACTACACAAAGACTGATATGACAGTATCTTTGTACAAGGCTCTTAAAACTAGTGATGCTGCTAAATACTTCCCTTCTCTCTTGACCTTCTATCCTCTTATTTCTGTTAATGTTTCTCCTAAATCTAATTTGCCAAGTTTTTCAGCAGAAACAAAAGCAGCTCAAGAGTTCAGAAAGAGAAATACTGGTTTTAGAGCACAGACAATAAAAAATATCTTCTTAAGACCAGATGTCATTTGAAAAAAGAATTACTTTCTGCTATTTCATGAGACTTCAGAGTTGGGTAACTACTTTTAAGGGAAATACAGGCAGAAGGGCAATATGGTTTTGAAGAAACCCAAAAGGTTGGGTATTTTTGTTATTTTAAATAATATCTGTGTGAAAATGAAGCCATCATTAGAAATACCGTCAATGTCTTGGGAGAATACACCCAGGGCAACCTAAAATTTACATACTTCCAACCTTAACATTCTTAAAAAAGATTAGTATAACACAGTTCAAAATATTTAACCCTCTTCTACAAAAGGGGAAAGGAGGTAACTACAAAGGAAAAATGAGGAGGTTGAGTATCCAGAAGATGCTACCTGCATATACTCTGAAAAGAAAGAGTATTTTCCTCTCTTCAAGCTTCCCAGCAGTAACTTTTAACAAAAAAGTCCAGAAGGTTCAAACAGAAGTAGATTTTTATAGAGTATTAACTTCTAGATAAACATACTGCACAAAGGAAGACCCCCTGAAAGTAGCTAAGATTGACAGCTTTGATGTGCTCCCTTAGGCTGTACAGGCTGTAGAACTTTTTCTTGCTGCCTCTATTTCAGACTTCACTTAATATGGCATTTTAGCTTCCATGTCTATTTACTCTTCAAATGTGACAGGCCAGTAACAATAATTATTTGCATTGCAGCCATTCCTACATGACCTGGCAATGAGCTGGAACCCTCTCACAGTAAGCACTGAACTACCACTTCAAGGAGCCTGTAAGCGTTGACCGGGCTCCCGGCTGTCCTGTGTGCAAACTGACCCCTTGTCATCCCATGCAAAAAGCATTCCTCCAAGAATCAGCACCACCCTGCTTTAACTGCACCAGACTATCTCAGAGGGGAGCAGCTCTACATGAGGTTCTCTAGAGACAAGCCACTGCCGGGACAGCACAAATACTAAAAATACATTTGTTTTTTGCGTAATGCAGACAGGTTGTTGGAAGGAGCTTCTCTATCTTTTCCATACTAAAGAAATAGAGAATGGACAGAATAGCAGCAAAGCTTGGGGAATATGCTTTTGTTTTCCTTTTTAAGAAAAGAATTATTTTATGGGTCCCCATGGAATACATACTTCTTTCAGCCTCTTCTCTACTCAGTTGCAGTACTCATCTGGATCCAAAATCTCTCCTGCAACTGCAGAAACCACCCATCTTTAGCCGCAATATTGACAAAACAAAAACAGCTCCATCTCTCTCTTTTTTTTTTTTTTTAATTCCTAGAGAGGCATTATTTCAACAGCAGTATTTCAATGCGGAGGGAGAAGGTGACACTGGTAAAGACTTTCCATCAGCAACTGATACTGAGGCTTATTAATCTGAACTCAGAAGTTAAAGCAAAGAAATTTTGGCTTTCAACCCCACCTGAAATGTTGGATCTGCCTGCCTGCATCACACATCTACTGGGAGGAAATACAGGACAGAGCTCACCGAGAGGAGTGCCACCTTTGTGTTGTGTGTGTTTAAGCAATTCTCAGCGTATTTTGACCATGTATACAGAGGCCATAGAAGGTTTCATAAAGTATGTTTTCCCCCACCCTTTCACTTCACTGTTCCTTCCTTCTTTTGCTAGTATTTAGACAGTCTGGTGTTCATCAGCATGCCCTCCTGGTCAGGCAAGCATCTGTTTCAGCTTCAAGTGGTCTGTGGGGAAAAAAAGCTCTTATGTTCAAAGAAGCCAAATTATTACCTGAAGAGGGTCCCCAGATCAGAAGATCTGTATGCAGTAAGTAGGTGTGTTTCTAAATATCAGAGGTTTTGAAGAAGAGATTAAATAATCTACAAATACAAAGGTGAAAGATTTATTCATACCACATACTTCAAATACTAACCTTAGCAATCGAAGTTAAAAAGTTTCTTTTCAGATATAACTCTTTCCGAAGGAGTGCCTGGTAACTGTATGCTGTTCACTGTACACTGAATGCAATGATAGAGTCAAATGACACTATATCAACATATTTTTATATCTGTACAGAGTCAATATAATGGTAAACAATCAACCTTCTCTTTCTCAGTTGCTGGAGGTGCCACACTCCCAGCGATGCACTGTCTCTGGCAGTTTTTTAGGGCCTCCAGTGTTAGATTTTTTTGCTGGTTTTGATTGATCTTTGATGAATCTGAATTATGACAGTGGACTATTGTATTGCATTGTGTGTCAAAATCCAGTTGACACTAAGTTTACTTTACACCTTTAGTGACATATGAAGGATATACAAATTTCTCCTAAGCAGCAGAAGACTGTTTGATGCTGTTGCAAACTGTCCTGGACACTTACTGCTCACACTTCTGAAATGTAAGAGTACTGTGGCAGCAACAAGGAGCTCTGGTGTTGCCTGCAGACTAAGGCAGATATTAGGAGGACATTACATTCAGCAGTACTCTGTCCAAAATTGGAACGTTAGGTTAACTTTGCAGTCAGGCAAAGGAAGTTTATATTGATCATACAGATCAAAAATTCACAATAGTATTCTTCCCCTCCCCTTCAGTTAAAGTTTTTTTTTTTTGGCTGATGCAAGTGAAACTTTTCAGGCTTTATTTCGGAGGCTGGATTACTTAGTATAAGTGTGTGGAGTAAAAGCACTCCAAAAACTGCTTTAATTTGGCAAGTCTCTCCTCTTTCTTCTTTTACCCACTGTTTCTATTTCTCATTTCAGATCTTAGCCTTTTCACTGGATTAGCTTTTCCTTTTTTGGAGAGTTGGTGGCTTGTATTTATGTACAGAAGTCAACATCCATCAAAACCTTCCAACCTGCCAAATCTCACAGACTTAAAACATATGCCTAAACTGAGGAATGCAAGAAATACATTTGCAGAAGTAAACTTTAGTTTAAGTAACTCACCAGTCCGGCTCCTTTAACTTCACCTTCATCATCCCTTTTGGATGATGCCAATAATTTACAATAATACAAATGAGACAAAACATAGGTCTGTGTAGAATGGTAGTAAACATAAAACTAAAATGAAGGACAGCTGAAACATGGAGTCAAGGTGCACTGTGCAATCAGGATCATTTAATTTTCTCGTTATCTCACTAAGTGAAGGTTGCATGCAGGGCTGATCTGTGCAAGTACGTGTGAAGTTTTCAGTTTTCAAAAAAGCAGTTTTCAAGTATTTCTGCTCTGTCCAAGTAATAACTGAGTAAAAGCTATACAAAATATCCTCCTTGTTCACTCACAACTTAACATCTGACAGAACAAGTTACTCTAGACAGCTATATTGAAAAAATAAAAATCAAAAGCAGTTTTCCTCTAAGAGCCCATGCCACCAGACAGCACAGCTGGGAGATCTTCTGGATCTGCTGCACCCTACCTGCCCAAATGGAATTTCTTCCCTTTATTAATCTCTCTGGCAAGTGATGTGGCTGCTGCTATATTTAGCCAGCTCATGCAGGACTGGCTCCCACTGTCTTCAAAAGGCATATCAGGTGCTGATGCCTATTTTTAAACGGGACATCTAAACTTCCCAAGTGTGGTGACCTGTGAGTTTGGACATTCTGCTTTCAATCAAGTGAGTTAATTAACTACAGGGCTTTAAAGGAAAAAAAGGCATCAAAGAGGAAGACCAGGATACAATAAAGCAGCTCAAGATCTGAGCGATAGGTGTGCCTCCTACTTCAAGCACAAGTATTCAGGGAAGGAATTTTTTTTGTTTCACCTCCCTTTATCTGTGCCACTAAAATACAGGCAAGGCTTCTTCCTTCCTGCAAGAGGCTGACATCATCTTTTGTTCAAGAAAGTCTCAAGCACTGGTATTACTCACTCTCAAGTGAAAAGCTATTCAACAGACAAAATCTTGTCCCTAAATACCATGCCATCGGGAAGATAAAATATTGAAATCCTGACTGAAAGTAAGTACAAACTGCTTTACAGACATTAACATAACCTCATAAAGTAAGCATGACAACTAGCTGTAGTAGTGAGCAGTGATGGCAGGTGATAGGATGGTACGGGATGCAATGAGGGTTGAAAAAGTTTAAAGGTATTTTCAAGACAGATAAAGCATGGCATGCAGAAGTTAAAGAGCTTGAGAGGATCGTTCAAAGAACCCACGACTTCTTATAACCTCACCTGCTATGTAACTATCAGCTAATAATCCTTCCAAAGCAGTGACAGGGTTATTACTTGTTCCTTACGCTAGTTATACATATGGTGAAAAAGACATTCAATATTTTGAACCATTCTGGAAAAAAATGTACAGCTTAAAGTTGTTCAAGTTATTTACACAAACACACTTCTTCCTACAGGTCTGCATCTTACCTCTAACATAATGGAACTGTTACTTTGACCTGTGCTGCTGGGGAAAAAAGCAAGGATTTTCTGTCTATTCAATGTAAAAAGCAGATACAAAGAGATATGGGCTAAGTCATAGTCCTAGCACAAGGCTGAGAAGTACTGTAAGTGCTTATCCAATTCTGTGACACACAGGCAAACACTGAAAACACAGAGAACAAGATGATCAATGGACAAAACCTCTCTATCTGTAGAGGAGATGCACCCACTGTTGATAGTGGGTGTAATGTTCTGGTTCTGCAAAGATAAGTCCTTGGGCCTCTGTTTTCTCTCCTTCTGACACATGCACACACAAACACACTCTCCCTTAAACACCCACACTTGACAAAGTGCAACAGAGGCCAAGCTTCACAGTCAAACGTTCCTAAATCTACCCCTTTTCAGATACGTGAGATTAATGCTTGCGTGTCACTGCTGACATTCCAATTTGCTCTCCAGCTTAATGGCCTTCCTTAAAGCAGCAATAAATAAAGGACAGTCGGCAGCTTTCCTCTCTCCTTTTTCTGTCATCTGCTCTTCTCCTTTTATATGTATACATATCCTCTCCCAGATTTTTATTGCACTGTCTCTTTTGGTAAGCTTCTTCCTTCTCAGCCACTGAACGTGGTTGGGTTTTTCATTTTCCCTGCAAGAGGGTGACCGTTTTGGACACAGCAGTGACTTCCAGGACACACAGTGGACATGGGTCTATCCATAGAAACCTGATATCTCTCCTCTGGTTAAAATAGCACAACTAACTGTAAAATTTCAAAGCAGCTAGACACCGAGCAGCTAATCCTGCCTTACTTACCTCCTGCTATATATTCAAAAATAACAATGGTCTCAATGCTGTAAGAAAATTCTCACCCATGGCCTATATATAACAGTACCACCCAGAGAAGCCAGCCAGAGATGAGGTCAAATTCTGCTCTGTGTAACACAAATAGCAAAATAGACATTCCTTCTCACATGCTTACCAGAAACAGTCACAAATGTTAAAACTGACCTCACTTAATTTTCCGTTTCTTTCCACTGTTGAAAGGAGACAGCATGACTAGCTCAAGATATGACAAGAAGTACAGAGTACTCACAGGGTGCCTCAGAAGTTGTGACAAGGGGTGCTAGCAAGACAAAGCTGGAAGTCTTAGAATACAGATAACCACAGCAATTTATCTGAGTAGGTACTGCAGGTTTTGACCGCAACTTTACTGAGTTGAGCAATTGAAACTTTTCCATCTTAGCTGTAATTTACAAATTCTTGATAGCTCAAGTCATTAATGAATCCAGAATCACTTTCTGTATTGCCATATGCAGTGCATTTGTCTTTATTATTCATTGTTACAGACAACACTCATGCCCCCAGTAGCCTCTTTTTTGGTGCTTTGCTGTTCTTCCCACTTATTTTCATTCCTGACCTCTAATGGTAGTTTTGCAGGCAAATGGCAGCATTATTTTCATTAGTGCTTGACTCAGCATGCTTATTTGCTTAAAAAATACTCATAACATCCCCATTGCAATGATGTCTGATTCTCCCAGACAGCTTTTACTGATATTATTGTATATTTAGTTTTGTTTAATAGCCTAGTCCTAAGGTACAAGTCATCAACTCATTTTGGTCAGGCTCATTTCTGAGCAATCAAGTCAGCTATTTAAACAATATGTTTCCACTTCCCATCTTCAACGTAAATTACTTCATTGGGAAGCAGAGTATAGTCAGCAGCATCTACTGTGGTTAAATTAAAGGCAGGAGTCAAATTACCTGTTTTACAAACATTGAGCAATTTTTTTGAACTAACAAGATGCCTGAAAAATTGTTATATAATTTAGGAAGAAAAATCTTTAATTAAAGCAAAAAAAGGAAAAACAACTCTCACCCCTATTTGGTTAGAGGTACACTCAGACACTACATTTTTTCTGGCACACCCTGGACTTGCAGTAAGATAGCAGAGTTCAGGGGCTAGCCCACCACATTCAAATTGATTCGAGTAGTCATGCATACCTGTCACAGAGAAAGGATTATCAAACCTCAAACTTTAAAACAAGGGTGAACCCACATACATCTGGTAACCTGTAGAACTTTTCGTTTTACAAGCCAATTTTCTTCTGACCGACAGCTCTTCTCAACACTCATGATACTCATTCCTGGATGTGATTTAAAAGAGAACAGTTGCCTCTAGCTACTTTAGTCATAGGAGAAGGCTGTAACAGACAAATCTACATCCCCGTTCAGAAAAGTATCTTCCTAAATGAAAATTCATAAAAAATGCAATTCTTAATTCATTTTATAATCTACATTTTGATCAACTTGTGTGTGCTTTTGCTTTTCTGGTTTGAGTTTTCCTTTCATTGTGTCAATCATGCAAGCAATCAGATGTCCTCATTAAAAATGAATAAGCAGAGCAACATATTCAATAAAGGCAAATTCTGGAAAACACACAGGAGATGTTTTTTAAATGTATTTGTAAAGTGTTGGGCACATTCATATACAAATACCAAATTTAAGGGAAACTGAAGTTGCAAAGGAACGTCTCCAAGTGGGTATACTCCTGAGCTCTCAGCTCGGGTGTCACATAGGATATGGACTCTTGGAAGACATTGTTCCCAGGATAAATCCATGGCCTTTTCCACCGGTAGTTATGATTCTTCCGTGTGATATCAAATGGTATGTGAGCAGATTTGGACAGACAGTCCTAATTAAACCTTAGGAAAGTGAGAATGGGTTTTTAAGCAAGGGCCAGATTGTATTTGGTTAGCAGGTTTTTAAAAGCATGTATGTAAAAGGATACTGCTGCAAAGGAAGTAGCCCGGCTTCAACTCCCATTAACCCTTGACAGGTATGACTTAAAGCTGAAATCTCACACCTTCCCTGGTTTAGCTTTATGTGCTCAGATATGTACATAGATAATTCTCAAAATCCCAGGGTTTACAGTTCTCAGCTCCATCTAATGAAGAAACTTCCTCACAGTGTTTATTTTTTGAAGACACTAGCAAGCCTTCCTGTCTCTTAAGCCTCTGAATGCCCATTTCAGCAGGCTACCAGTTCATGTCACACTGTAACGAGCGTGAAATCTAACTATAAACCACACTTGGCCAAATTCGTATTAACAGAGACAGGGGAAGTAAGACAGGCATAAGGGAAACCCAATTCACAGCTGTGAAGATCATAACTAAAGTGCTACATACAAGAACAAGATTACATTTCCTATCAAATTCCATAGGGATTAAATCATCAAAATAATTCTGGTAAGGAGGACGGTTAATTCCATTAAACAAATCTGATATATACAAAAGGGAGTCTATTTCCTCTAAAATGAACAGAACGTATGAGAGATTCAAGAATATCTTTCATTTCTAAAACAATAGAGAAATGTATAATCACAGAAATGCTGTTGATGACACACTTAAGCAAATTTTGAAAATATCAGTTGTATTTTGGAAGTGTCTAAAAATGCAAATAACATTCAGACTCTAAATACAAGCCGAAGATATATCCTGCCCTACACAGCCTTAATAGGTGAGAGACATAAGTAAACATATTAGTGGAAAAAAAGATCCGGAAGTGAAACTACTTATTCCCAGTCACATAAGGGTTCATTAAAAGACTGAAAATAGTGTGGAAATCCCTCCACCCCATCTCCTGAATGATGACCCTGAGGCTGTATATAATTACCGAAACATGATAAAATGTTCCATATAATACTCGCTTTGTCACCCTTTTTGAATAGACACAGACACAATGCCAGGCAACGTCAGGCAGTTTGAGCATTATTCAAAGAAAAGTTACATTTTTATTCTTTCCCACATGTCTATATTGGATATTTTATGCCTGTGAGGAAGAGAGAAAAAAGGCACACTCACATCTAGCTTTGGAGGTGCTGGAGCAGAAATCTCTTATGGTATAATTTTGCTTTAGGACACAGAAAAAATTCTGCTGGTTTTCAGAGAGCAGAGATGTGGACATAGATGAACGTGGAGAGAAAGAGCAGACATGGAAGAGGAAGTGAAAAAGGAATGTTCAAGACAGGCTGAGGTTAGAGGCTGAGTTGGAAAGAAGAATTAGAAAAAGTGGGGAGAGATAGGAAAGGGAAATATCAATTCAAACACCTAACACAGCTAAACAAAGTATTAGCCCATGGCTTTAGGAGAACTTCTCTTCTTAATACTAGGCTCCCAAGACAACTTCAGCAAGGTGTTTTCTGTGGCACATTTTGAATGATATGCCAATAACACCAGGTTGCTGTAAGAAACAGTTCTGCACTAAGCATGGTCAGGAATGAGCAGTCTCACAGTAATTGAGCTGCTGGAGAGACCTGTTGCTGTACTGTTATATATAGTGTTTTACTGTAGTGAGGAAAAGGAATAAGAGGTTGAAAAGCCTGGGGAAACAGGCCTGGGTCCAATTCATTCTCTCTCCGTGGAAAGTGGTGGTTTACCTTAGAAAAGTCAGGATGGCATACAAGTGCATGCTGGCCCATTCTGATCACAGTTATAGCCATTCAAAGAATACTTTCTTTGCCAGACACAGCAGCATTCTAATCATCTACACCACTCACAGTTTCAGGCTATCATGCCAAATACTGTTTAGACACAATTAATATTATTAGTAATAATCTCACCACCAAATTAACATGAGCTTCTGCCTCAACATGGACATCACGCTCCTTAGGAAAAATGATTAGAGTAAGTTAAGAATACAATAATAGGATTTTACATAAAACAGATCTGCTGATGCATTTTACTTTTTCAATCAATCACATGGTGCTAGTTCTTGACAGGAAATGAGAGCTGAATTGTTTATTGCCTCCAAAAGCTATAGTCTCATCCCAAGGCAACATGTAAGAAATACACTAATATATCCATTACACAAAGATTTCCTTTGTAGGAGGACAAGCACTATCCTTGTGTTTGGTCACATATTCACCAAGTTCTGTTGGTCATTAAAACTTGCTCCCCCCCGCCAAAAAAAGGAATCAAAGATTATTAATAGCTAAGATGTAAGTCAAGACGTATTAGAGGACAAACTAAACCAACAACCCATTATCTTCTTTTTGATGTTTAACTTGGGGTATGTGAAAAGAAAAATTAAGACAAGGTGAAATAGATAAGCCTTTTCTGCAAAACTCTTTCTCAACACTGTCAGTTTAGAGGAAGCAAAGACATGAAAACCAGCCCATCAGCCTAGCAGGATGAGAATTGAACTATCTTGCTACAGTCTTAAATGCAGCAACTCTTCCCTGACACATAATAAAAGGGTTAAAAATTTGAGCAGCAACAGGAGCCTCACAGACCAACTCACTGTGGTAGTCTGCCAAGCCAGCTGAGGGAATGGTGTGGTTTCTCCTTGGTAAAAAAGAAAACCAGAATTTGAGTAAAACATGCCACAGTCTCGACAAGTACTGCCAGAGAAACAACATGAAGAAAGAGTGGAAATCTGAAATGCTCAGTGCTCGGACTGAGTTGCCCCAGGCAGAAGAACCAGGAGGACTATGGCTGATATGGAAGAGAAGTTCAGAGGAGAGGTCCACGAGTCAGGGGTAAGGGCAAACACTGCCCTCAAACATGATCAAAAGGTTCTCTGAGAGCTGAGTACTCTGAGTTCCCACTGTCTAGATAAACCAAGACCATGGCTATGGTTTCCTGAGGGTGCAGCTTCTGAAGTTCCTTTGGAGTTTCAGATTGGCCCAATCCAGGAACTCCAAGCCAAACTCAACACTGAAGGAAAAACTCATTTTCATCATACACACAGAAACATGGCTAAACACCCTAGTAAGGCTATACCCAGGAAAAGGTAATGATCTGTCAGCATCTCTACAGGGTAGGATCTCCATGCAGAGGTACTGGGCACTGTTTGCTGCAAAGTGTTCTTGTGTGGCAAACCAAGTACGCACTCTTGGCTTCCCTCTCCACTTCCTGGCTGGTAGTCTGCCTCCAGCTCCCACCAAGTGGTGAAGCACCGCAGTGACCAGCAGCTGCAGCCCTAGCATAACAGTCCAGACTCTATGCTGTCATGCCAGCAGCTTCTTGCTCCATAAGCAAAAAGAAAAGATGACAGAAAGGAAAAATGACAAATAGAGAGGAAATAAGAAAGATCTGGGAAAGGCAGGTACAGAGTTAAAAAAAAAGTAAAAGTCAGGAAGACGACATATTACACAACCACAAGGAAAGAAAACAGCTAGTTCAGAAGGTACGGGGAGGGAGGGAAAGGCGTTAAGAGTGAGTACACCAGAACTGAAGACAAACAGTAACAACAGGTATCTTGCGACTAGGGATCTCCATAGAGATACAAAGGGAAAAATTCTGCATCTAATTAGAACAAACTACTTCGTTCACCTGCACAGAACATCAGCTCCCAAGTTTCTGTCTTAGTTTTATCTTTCCACTTATCTTTGCATATCTGTGTTCTACGTAGCAACACTAGCGTGAAAGTTCAGCCAACTTACAAGTTCAGCAGCCTGCAGCCTCCCCTCTGCATGCAGCAGTGCTGTAGGGAGAGGGCTACGTCCACCAGCTAGAGAATGATGCATTACAGGCCAATGGGAACAGTTGGGTTTTGGCCCTTTTGAAAGGGATTTTTCACCTGGTATCACAGCAGGAGTTGTCACAGTCTATTACACAGATCTCAGATACAACAAAACAGTGTATTCATTTCTATTCTAAAGAAATTGCCATGTTCATTTGGACATGCCTATTAAGTCTTAAGAAAAAATAAATTTGAGCAACTGCCAATTTTAAAGCTCCGTGTTTGATAATTTTTTTTCCCCCAAGTAACATAATGGGCCTAATCCATATTGTGGGCAAGTATCCTGTAAAATTTAATTAAGAGCCCAAAGCTGGTAAACAAAGTGATATTATGACACCAGAAACATAACAGAGATTTGCAAGGTTTTAATGTATCTCAAGTCACAGGTGTTTCATAGTATGTCATCCCATACCCATTTGCAGTAACTACCTACGGTACTTTTTCTGTACATGTTACCCAGCGGGGCTTAGGCGCCTAAATGATTCATGGAGGAGGAGATGAAATCATTATCTTGGTGTACTCTAGCCTTCACTAAACAAAAAGTATTTCCACCCTTTTGGGATTTCATACGCCCTGAAGTTCGATGGTTAAGGGTACTGTACTGAAGTACTAAGCCAGATCATAAAAAAGGTTCAGGCTTTTCTCCGGGGAAATGTTATGCTGTGATCTCACTGTTTTCCCAGATAAATTTCATTGCATTGTTTCTTTTGCAGCAGTTTTAGATCCATGTGAATGCCATAGCCAAGACCAGATGTGCCTCTATGCACTTGCAAGAGAGTTCTGAACAAAGAAAATCCAGGAGAGCTGGAGTTCTGCTTAATGAGAACAGCCTTGGGACAAAGCTTTAATAGTTTAACTAAAATTACATTCAAAACTTAATTAGCAGAAGCTCTGAACTCACAAGCCGTGGCCCATGAGCTCTAATACACTAATTAGCTAAGACATCCTTTAAAGCCAAATATAGCTAAACCTTCTTGAAGAGCTGTCACGTGAGTCCTTGGATCTGAGGCAACATTTGTGTTGCACATGGGAAGTTCAGCATTATTTCACTACAGTGCTGTTGCATATACAATTATTGCAGGTCCAAATTATTTTGGGCAACAAACAAGCTATAAAATGTTCATAGCATATAGTTCTATACACAAGGAAAGATCAAAGCAGACTTTAAACATGGACTTACATACAGTAATGTAAGCCAAAAACCTTGGAGAGCTGGACAATAATTTTCTAAACTTCAGAAAAAACACATCTTAAGGAAGGATAAAATGAAGTCACAAGTGACATATTAATTTTTTTCTAAAAATCTTCCTGGGTCAATCAAAGTATCCAGAGATTTATTCAGATAATTTTCAAACACTTCTGCTTTCATTTCAATCTCCTCTGCTTGTTTACTTGCTATAAATTAAATACCTGAACAAAAAATTGCTAAAACATTAGAAATAAAGACCCATTTCAAACATGTAACAATCAGATGTTTGAATAAATTTTGAATAAAGAAATTTTGAATAAAATGTGACTTTTTTTAAATTAAGCTTTATTACACAGTGTGTCTACTTTGACAAATCATCCTGTTCTCTGGGAAATAAATTCACACCAGGATTACAAGTCAGCTTTGGGTCATCTCACTATCTTTACCAATATTATTTAAGCAAGATTACTGGCTTCAGTAGGAATTTTGGTTAAGCCAAGATTTCAGGCTATGAAGGAGTACTGCAGGTACTGCAGAACCTCACAAGAAATACATACAGATTATTTACTGTAGATTTTTCCCTTCCACAAAATCCCTGGGAAAGGTTCAAAATATCTTTTTGTTATGTCGACACAAATGCACATATTTCAACTGTTAACAATAAAGATTTTTTTAATTATTTTTTGCACTTGAATTTCCAGAGCATACTAGCATTATATCATGGAAGGTTTCAACATGCCTGTATCTGACATACAGCATTTAGTGAACTGATGAAATCAGTTTAGTGCATTATACAGCTGAGAATGGGAAAGAGAAAATTTAAATCAAGGACATCAGGACAATTTGTATTTATTAAGGAGACTAGCCTGTGGTCTAAAAGAAGATGAACAAAAGGAAGTTTTACCCTCCCATGGCAGATTTTTAGCCAGTGAAATCCATAGCACTTAACTTATTTACCTTTGAAGGACAAACACAGACATTGCCAGGATTTGGTTCTGTCATGCCAGGGCATTTCAGTGGTTGAAACCCAATGCTTCTATGAACCAGCCATTAGTTTTCCTTCTCTAATGCTTTGGTTTTGCTACTAAAAAAGTGTGTTTCTATATTTCAGGATAATTAATTTAGGCTGAATTAGACATAAGTTGCTACCCAAAGGTTAGGCAACAGAACACCTTTTCAACAGGAAAAAATGGGGCCATCTTCTCTTCCCCTGCCCCACAAAACAAAGTCCCTGGAGTGTTATTGGGTTATTTTATTTTAGTGGATCTTGGTCAGTCTATAAATGTGCTTATATGGCATAACTGTCTGTACCCACAGAGGGTAACTTTGACAACCCAGAGGATTACTCTAGCCCTTTGCCTCATTTTTTCTAATGCAGAGAGAGATACAAGGTTTTTAAACTAGATAGTGTCACGCCCTGGCTGCTGCTGACCTCGCATAGCCAAGCCTCTGGTAAAGCTGAAGCACCTTGTCTTCACTGTGCTCCTACCTCAAGTTAGCTCATACAACTTAGTACCGTGAATTTTAAAAATACACTTTTGCAGGAGTGAAGTCCACTGTATCCCACTTGCCAACTCCCAGATTTATACCCAGATAATACAATGACTAGCAACAGAGTACAGTGTGCTGTAGTAACTACCTGCCACATACACACAGTCTGAAAACTGGAGACCTGGTACCACATGTGATCAGAGACCCGCTGAGTCTAATTCAACAATGGAACAACAGCTCAGCCCACCCCTGCAAAATGGACACTGGGCATCCATTCTGCTTTCACCAAACACAGCAAAGAGTACCAGGCAAGCATGAAATTTTAAACGTTGTGATGATCCTGTCACATGATGACTGCTGTTTTACATGTGGAACTGTATAAAACTCACACTGACATAAATGCATAGCTTATAGCTATTAGGATGGTTACCATCTACAGGAAGTGTCCTTCTTTCCAGTTTTATATAATGTACACAAGATCCACAAAACATCAAGGGAAATCTTAACCAGGAGTGCAGAAAAACTTACTCCCAACAGGTTGAAACTAATAACAACAACAACAAAAAAAGGAGTACATCAAAGTACAGTATTTAGTTCTGCTTGTATGTGTAAAGCACTAAGTCTTCCCTTGAGGATACAGAGTGGTGATGTTTGCTCCTGCACTGTGCTGCTTCCATTAAACCCATAGAAAGAGTTCAGGCCTCATGATAACTTTGCAACTGCTGATCCAGTAAGCCGCTTAAAAGACTCTTGATCTCTCAAAGCAAATTTTTTGCTTCCAGTTTCAAGTTACATTCCCTATTTCAAATGACTGAAAAAAGGAAGAATCAAGGGAAAAGAAAAATCAAAAAATGAAGAAAAATTAAAATGAGACATGCAGGCTCTCCACAGAAATCAACCAGTAAGAATTCAGCAGCACACTATTCAGATTTCAGTCCATCCTGTTCAAGGTAATATGTGGGCACCAAAATGAGGTTAACCTCCCCTCTTTCTCCTGTAAGTAAATGTAGAAGGGATACTAGCTGGATCTGCAACACAAAAATGAGTTTCAATTGCATCCACAGGACTGACTGGTGCTCTGCAGTCCTAGACAAATGCTTTCTATCACACTGGCAGGAAGAGATCAAAGAAAACCCATAAGGTTCATCACTCTGGCTCACTTCAAATCTTCTTTAGCCCCAATGAAGAGATAATGCAATCTAAAGTTGGTTTAGATTTTCCATCAACTCTCTATAGGAGGACTGACCCAACAGAGAGGGTACTCTACAGAGGAGCTGGTGAGCTATCAGGAGCCAAAGCTGCGGCAGCATCCTAGCATCTCTATGGCTACAAATATCCTGGCTCTGTTCTGTTTCAGAAAATAATTCACTTAAACCAAGAAGCTCACATGAAAGATATCTAAGATTTTTTCCTCTTTCCATGTGAAGTTTCCAATTAATTTCCCACAGATGGAGAAAATCTGATCTTGCACCCTGAATCTCCAGTTTGTTTGTAGAACTGTTTGTTCTGTAGGCTATGGCATGAACAACACACTCTCCAAGCTAAATGCAAAGTAAATTAGTGGCTTTTATTTCTAGTTAGTATCTGGTAAAAAAAAAAAAAAAAAGAAGAAGAAAAAAAAAAGATTAAAAAAATCTTAAGAGGATCATTCAGAAACTGGAAATGCATATCTAAACAAGAAGAACAGTCCTCAGTTGTCTATGCTGTATTTCTACCCATGAAGCAGGAGAGCTTGAATTACAGAGTGCATGCTTCCTCTCAAATTCAAGTATTTCTTTCCATCCCAAGTGAACAATGAATGAATGCTCTACAACACTGATGTCCTCAAAGCCTCTCTAGTAATTTTATTTATGTACTTTACATTTCACTTTAGTAATTTTAAATGAGACAGAGTTGAAACAATACCAGTTATTATAGCCAACTATTTAATTCCTGCCTATTATGTGACTAACAGCACTGCTTCCTAATAATCAAATTTGCTTTGCCATGAATGTAGTTAGACCTTGCAAAAATTGCACAAGTTGGATGAACAGGGATTAAATATAAAAGCCTCTAGGCATGTTTAAACAAATCTCTCTTTTTCGTAGATTCATTCCCAAAGTGAGGTACTGTGTTTGTGTAAACGTGGAAAGAATCTGGCTCGTCTTCACTTTATTTAGGCCATAGGAGACCAGGAGGTTGCAACATTCGGATACTACTGTCATGTGAAAGGACAAGTATCTGGGGGGAAAAAGACTATAAATGAAATATATATATGATTGAAGTCAATGGGAATGGCATATAGGCATCCGAGGACTTTATTTGGCCCATAAAATGGAAAACCAGCATCAGCTATAACCACAGCAGAAATGGATATACACTGTCAGGTCCAAATGCAAGAATTCATATGGAGCCAGAACACTAAAACCATAAAGAGGATCTGCAATAGGCTTCAAAACATTTACAAAAATTACAGAGAAACATTCTTGAAGATAAATAATTGAGTATAAGTCTGTTAAGACAATTAAGTCCTCCAGAGCAGGAAAGGTAAAATAGAGTACAAAAGTTGGGACATGAAAAAAAAGAGATTTATCACAAGTAGTATGTTTCTGCTTTAAAAAACAAAACAAAACAAAAAACAAACCCACCTATATTCTAATTAACGGCAACCTCCTACTGCCCACTTGCCCACACCAGGAACAATTTCATACTTCTCCAGGCACCAATAACAATCATATTTATGCTGTGCACAAATCCAGCAGGTTACCATACCAGATAGATTAACTAGTGATGTCCCCGTGATTGTAACAGCCATGTGCTTTTTATGCAAAATATGACTTAAAAGCATCTTTCTCCTTCACATTGGGGCTTTAATGCAAGACTTGCTCCCGGATTACATTTTTTAAAGCAGTGGCTGGTAGAAACAAACTTATAGATGTCTTGCTGTCAGATCTTGATGAGGTCCTCTTGGAGATAGGGGTGCTCTTGAAAAAAACAGGCAGAACCAGTCTCTTCTGGGAAATGGAGGTGTAGGGAGTGACTACTTCCAGAGCTTGTGTTACCAAGTGCCTTTCCAACACTAATGTGTCAGGACAAATACTATTTCATTTTAGTAATGTCTAGTAGTTATCCTCCTACCTTCAGATCTCAAAATACCTCTGGATACTGGACAACTGTCTCTGTCCACCAAGAACTCTGTCAGTCTATCAAATAGCAAACACTTTCTATTATATGACTCTCAGCTCTGATGCACGCAATATTATGGCTTCAACCCCTCTTTCAAGAAGGCATGCTTACAGGTATCAGGGCTCTCATCTTTCTTGTGCAAGGGACTCAGATCTGGAAAGAAAGAAATTTGCTGGGATTTATATTCCTTTCCTGTTTTTCAGAAGCTTTTAGTATTTTGTCTTTATCCTTCATGTCTGATGATTTGAATATCACTGTTTTGACAGACACATCATTTCCCTTCTTGCAAGGGTTTCTGTTACTCTTTCTGCTTCGAATTGATCATCATTCTTATTTAAATGCAACATTTCAACTAACAAGTTGTCTAAAAAGACAATCAAGACTCCTTTTCCCCCATTTTCTTGTCACTTGGTAGCTTGTAATACTCAAGGGCTTCTCTTCCAAAATCTTTTTGAGTTACAGCTTCTCATTCACTTCTGGAAGGCTCAAGGTTGGATCAAACTTCTTATATTGTTTCCTGTTACAATCTTAAAAGGACCCTTTTTTGTCTTACATTACTTGTTTTCCATTCTTCATATTCTTATTTGTCATTTGCATTTCAGTAGCACTCGGAGGTCCCAATGAAACTATAGACAACAGTTTGCACATTACAGCACTAGATAGAATAGAGGGACTCAGCCCAAGGAGTTAAAAATCGAAAGAAACAAATAAAGGATAATTATCTTTGTGGGAAGGATGAACAACATGTAAAACACAGAAACATGACTTGTCCAGGCTTACAAGGAAGTCTCTGAAAGATATGGAAAGTGAAGCCAGATCTCCCAAAACTGAAAGGCTACATATCTCCTTTCTAATAGTCTATTTTCCAGGTCATTTGTGCCCATCTGGCCTATTCAATTATGCAATGACAACATATAAATGGCTGTCATTTGCCTTTGCAGTCTCCAAAACCTGTTTTTCCAACTGCTAAACATGGAGTTGCAGCAGACCAAAAGCATTCAATTTAGAAAAATGAGTGAAGGGAGTTAACTGGAATTTATGATCCTCATTTCCATTAAGCAGCATCTCAAGCTACTGAGTGGACTAAAATGACAATCCAAGAAATTTGATATTAAATATTAAACCAAGAAAACACATGCTCTACAGCACAGAACATCACTTCTAAGTAAAGATGAGATATTATTTTTCACAAAAAATACATTTTATTGCTGCATGTCTTATATTAAAAAAAAAAAATCTCCAAGAACCCCAGCCTGAAGCATATAATGGTTTATGCAACAAATACTTGTGAAATGCCTACTTAAAAAGTTAAACCCCCTGGAGGGCTTGTGAATCTTTTAGTTGTAATGTACCCCTGGAGGATTTTATTTTGTATCCGCCTAGCCTGAAGTTAAAGAGTACTTTTTGAACATGTTTGCTTTACTTGAAGCTAAAATCTGGGTTACTTGGGAGAGGGCAATGGAGAGTCTAATAAATCTTACAATATACTTCTTGGCAAGAAAACTACTTACTGGTGTCACGAAGAAACAACTTTACTGGTCTCTAAAGAAATATTGGTTTCAGAAGTTACTATTGTATTCAAGACACATGGAAGCTGCATTAAATCAAGTTGTGAAACGTACTGTAGTTATACATGTTTAAAAAAAGTTAAATCTTGAAACGGATCCTGACATTAAAAAAAAAAAAAAAAAGGAAAGTTTCTGAGGCTTCCATAAATTTTGAAGGAGGAAGTTTAAAACTTGGGTGTTCCTCTCCATAAGTCACATTCCACGAGGAAACAGCTTGATTTTATGTATATACTTTTACCATTCAAACTTCAGTGGTTTTTTTTAAACTTCTGTTTTCACTGTTTAAAATTGCATATATGTATGCACAGTAAGCATGAAGAGGGTACACGCTTGGTCTAAGAATATCAGATAGTTTATGTTTTCTTATTCGTATTTGGGCAAGAGCCCTAACTGTTGGCTCACAACACTCCCAGTTACTTTCTTCCCCAAACACTGCATCCACAAATGGATCAGCTAATTAATCTAGACATGATTAATTAAGGCCACCAGCAGCAGAACAAAATTGCTTTGCCAGTTGCCTATGCATCTGGATCTCCTCCCACAAGCTGCCCAGAGGAAAAAACTGGGAGGCCCAATCTCTACAGAAAATCAACTGTAAAGAGAATAAAGTGAATTTAGACCCTTTGAAAGAAAGCAGATTGAGTAGCCAATTTATCCTCAGAACAGACTCAGCTCAGATGAGAGCAACGTTATGCTCTTCCATGCTGCCATGCTCAACTCTGTACTTGAGGGACCATCAGTATAAAGGAAACACGGTGAATTCAGATTCCCTGAATTAGTATGCTTTATGTTTGAAGATGCCTATGAGAACGTGAAGCAAGAGCAGGTGCCACAACTATCCTTCTGTGGCATATTTGGTAGACTTAACAAAAAATGTTTTGTTGGAAGTGGCATTTGTAGTTATATAGCTGGCTATGAACCAGAGACTTCTAGTTCTCCTTCCTAACATGATTTACTCTGGACTAAAGAAGTTAACTCAGTAAAATCAAGACAATCATAATAAAATAAAAGAAATCTGCATACGAGTTAGACTTTTACTATATATTGCCAAATTATGGTCAGTTAGGCCAAGGTTGGTTTGGGTTTTGAGGGGTTTGGGTTTTTTGGGTTTCTTTTTAGAATTTAATTCTAATGATACAGAAAATTACTTCTTCAGTTGTTAAAATGCATCCACTTCTAGACCAGAACTGGAACCAATATCTCCTAAGAGGTGCAAAGCAATAATGTAAATGAAGATCCTTTTCCTCAATGTGACTGGATTCAAAATAATATAAAGAATATTTTCAACATATACATTTCATGCAGCAAAGATTCCTTAAGTGGAAAGAATGTTTCTCAATTTAGCCTGCTGTTTTGCTGTACTTCCTCCCTCACCACTCCCATGGCACCATGTCCAGCAAAAAGAGGGGAAGAAAAAAAAAAGTTAAAAAAAAAAAAAGAGAAAACCCTCAAAACCCCAATGCCTGCCTTTTAGTTTGTCACACTGTTTCATGTGCTGTGAAGGGCACAGATTTTCCACAAGCCTTCCAAAACATCTCATTTCTGATGCATCTGAGCAGTAAACACCCTTACTGGCTACTGAAGAATGAAATTAAGCAAGCGGCATATTTTTAAAGCTTCAAAATCTAAAGTAAAGTTTATTGGGAACTTCAATATAATTGTCTCAACTCTGCAAATTAGAATGAATATTTAATGTTACAATGCTACCACCACAAAAGGCCTACTTCTTTTGATAAAGACACTGATTTATCTCAAAGTGTCCTGGGAGTGTGAATATTGCCAGAGAAGCTGGCTTGGATCTAGGTTTCAAAAATGACCAAAAAATTATCAACCCTCAGTTCTTAACTGCCTTACATTAGTCTTCAAAGTTAAAAGGGGGATTAAAAACATCACTAAATAAAGCAAGAAAATACCAGACATGCTGGATTTCAAGCACAGTCCAATTTTATCTCCTAATTACTTAAAATGCAAACTGCCAAGTGCACCAACCATTATGACAACAAAAATCTGATCTGACTTTGCAACAACAACAAAAAAATGTTTATCAGAGAGGGCTAAACCACAGACTCATTTTGTAAACTTGGAAACAATTCCAGAGCTACTGCCATACATCTCAAAGGAAAAGATAAACCCTCACTCACATTTTTATATAACAACAACAAATATAAACAGATCAGCAGTCTTCATGCAAAAATATTAAAAGCCTTTACAGTCGAAGCCACAAGACTTCAACAACACCTACTTCTTATCAGGGACATTTCCGCTAACATAAGTGCAAGTAAAACTCTCAGCAGAAGTGTCCCAACTCATGTGTGCCAAGAGCGAGGAAACAAGATGGCTCTCGAGGGCTCAGAGCACTTGCTTGCTCCTTACAAGAATGGAAACCATTTGCCTGATTCAGGAAGGGTCTTGTAGGACAAGGGTGTCATGCCCTTCCAAATCTTCTCTGGTTTCCATGAATTTTGCATGGAAATTTAAGCCAAATGGCACCTAAGAAGTAATGACTGAACAGCAAACTGAACGTTTAAACAGCACATGTGAGAACAAGACACAGGCAAACACATTTGAAGCGGCAGGGAAATTTCATGTTCTTACCCTCCACTCACATTTTTTTCAAATGCTTCTGGAGGATGAGCAGATCAGAATGGGAAACAGTGTCTTTTAACAAAAGGTTGCTGTTTCAAATCCAGCCTACTCTTATGGTGGCTGCAAGTTATTATCCAATAGGTGGCCAACATTAAATGTAATAATGATTTCACTTCCAGTTTCTGTTAAGTAGGTGTCTGCAACACAACTGGCAGTTTCACCAGGCAGGCCAAGCTCTGGCTTTCCAAGACATGACCGAGGCATGCTGGCAGGGTGGTGGCTTACACCTGTTTTGTGGCAAAGGATTACATTTACCAGTGTATGAACCAGGAGCGAGTATGTATTTTTAAAAGAAAGATAAAGAAGAAAATTCTACATACATGACTTTTTCCTGATTAAACCCAGCAACAGAATATATATCTAGTGTGTTTACAGTATATAAATTATTACTACATCAAATTACACTTGATACATAACTCTTAAGTTTTGTTCCAAGCTATAAGAGAGGAGCTGTAGGACTTTGCCAACTGATACAGCTCTGCTATCATGGTTTATGGATCAAATGACTAAGAGCTAGGAAATTTTACTGGATGAACCTCGAAGTGCTTTGGGCTAGTTTCTCAACATTAGGACATCTGAGAGTATGGCTACATGGCAGGCATTCCATGGTAACAGCTCATGTCAACACTTCCACTGGTGTAAATAAAGGCATAAAGTGCCTCAAATTACCTTACATTTACCATGGCATGTAAGGGAATGAAGACAGGACTCCCTGGAGCAGCCAGTTACTGGTGTGTCCACAGCCTCACTTACCCAGAGATGATCTGCCCCAAAACTGCAACCAAACTCACGTATCAGCCTTCAAGGTACTTGGTCCTAAGATATCTCCACTCTAGCCAGGCACAGCTTGCTACACAGATCAGGTGGGATGAGGTGGGGTTTAACTCTTCCAGCACTTTGCCATTCCATTCTTTGCCTGGTTGCCAATATATCCTCAGTGTAGACAACCTGTTTTAAGCTTCTGCTGATTTGGCTGTCCCTATATGCTTAATGGGAAATGCAAACCACCATCCAAAAGGGCAGCCCCAGGGGAAACCAAATAATTAGCAACATGTGTTTTGGTACAGAAAGGTGAGACAACATGGCTTCCCCTTTCAGTGTATATGAAGGAAAAATCATGGAAAACTAGGGAACTAGACACTGTTTTTCAACAATATTTAAGTCTAACTCAGCCGCCACATAAGTTAACTTTTGCACTGAAAGAACTGCACTGTAAACTTTTGAAGAGGTTTTTTTTCTTTACATCCTATCCAGTGTCTTCTCTTGAGAGTATTCAGAAAAGCTGAAAAAAGGCAGTATGTCCTCAGGTCACTCTACAGTAGCAAGTCTGCTGAGCCACAAGAGTTAGAATCACCATTTCCAAAGCTGTGTTCCCACCTGTGTGTTATTGATGACAATGTTATTGATGACCCAATAACAAAGAGAATAAACCCTACATCATCAAACTGTGACACAATATATATATACACACATACAAACATTCAGGAAAAAGAAGGTAAAGTTAAAACAAGTATTTCAATAATAAGTGAGTGTTACAAAATAATATTTTTCATCCTAAATGCATGGATAAAGAACCTTTTGCTAGTCTCTGAGTTTGGCATTCACAGCTACATCATCAACCAATGTCTTACCCAATAAAAATATTTCTGCAGAATTTAATAACTACATCTATAGCACCTTGTCTGGGATTCAAAAGCCTTGGAAATTAAAATATGGCAAGAACAGAATTTATGACAACTCTGTGAAGTAATGTCTATACATACGTTCCCTCTTAATGTCATGATTAATTTATTGCTAGGTCTACACTGTAACAGACTTAAAAATAAGTTACTGGTTCTCCCCTAAAACAATGCCCACCCACAGCAGGCACAGGGGCCAAAAGCTTGTTTTCTGCCTACTGAATGATGGCAACCAGAATAAAAGTCAACAATGCTCAGATGCATTAAAAGCTTCAAGCTCTTTGCAGCACTCCCCATAAGCCATAAGCAAACGTGATATTGCAAAATGGCTTGTCATCACCCTCTTCCTGTCCTTCCCAACACATATATTCCTCATGAAGGGATCTTTTCTCTCCAATAGCACCTTTGAGATACTGAAACCTTACTGCTCTAGTATTTTACTTCTGCTCTATTATAGGAAATAGCAGGGGAAGATGTCTGCGGTTACACAAACAATTCTATTTATGAATTGAAGATAACTTCCAGAGTTGGCATTTCCAATATATGTATTATTTCAAGTATCATTAATAGTCATAAAGGACAGAACTCTGAGTTACAACTAACTGCTGTCAGCATAATCTGCTAAAGCCATGCCTAAAGTAACAGCACGTCTATGTTGAATGGTATCATGTACAAGATATTCACTGGAAGGGAGAAAAAACCCATAAATCTCAGTTTTGCTGATGTAGATGCACACGGTTATTCTGTTTTCAGTAGAAGAAACTGAAATGGATTGAGTTCAAAGGACTCAACTTTGAAGAACCATTTCCATTACATACCTGAGAAAGTTACAGACACAAACTGTGCAGTTTTAACAATTCCAAGAGAAAATAAAACCTGTACCATTTTCCAAGAATTATTCCACATTCAAACAGACCTCCATTACCATGTCTTTACATGCAATCTTTCCTAAATTTTCCTGTTGCTCTTCCTAATCATACTCCTTCACAGTTCTAAATAACGTTTTTTAAGCTTCAAGCTTCAAAGAATACAGGCTAATTTCCCATTCAGTCATTGCTTCAGTAGTATTTACTGGCATGTTTACATATGGAAACTGATTGCAATAGGTATTCCAGAATAGCTGCTGCACAAACACGCTGTATCACAATAAAAGTCTGTATAAGTAAGGACATAAATTACTGATAAATAAAAGTACTTTTTGTTCTTTCACTCTATGTCTATAATAAGAAGTCTTCTTATCAGTTTCCTTACGTACACAAGAAGCAAATAATTTGCTCTTTCAGTAATCTTAGTTCAACCACCCTTAGCTCATCTACGAATTTCTTCAAGCTCACCCAATACCTTTGGGGGGGTTCTCTGTGAACAAAAGGATATTGTAATGGTGTCAGAGAACTGTACATTGCATACTGCTTGTGTGCCAAGATCTCTGCATGCATGCAAAACACTACCAGAGCTGCATTGGCCTCAGCACCTATGCTGAAACACATATAAATTCACCACACATGCTTTTACCCACAGATCTAATAAGGCTAACAGGGGAGTACTCGCAAATTCAATGAGGAATGAGAAACAGGGAAGAGTAACAATACTGTAGGTCTATGCTAGTTTCTGAAGAAGTGCTGTCCCCTGCAATTCTCTGAAAGGAACAAGTGACAATTCAGCTGGAGTTGTAGCCTGAACTCATTGAAATTTCTTATGATTTTCAGTAACTCCCTAATGAGGGGTTCAAAATTCAGCAAAAGGAAAGAGGATTTCTCTAAAGGTCACATTCAGATGCTTCTAAACAAGTAATTATTTTCAGTCTCGACCTCTTTGGTATCAACTGGAACTTTGCCTGAGAAAATCATTTCAGGACTCTGCCACTGGTTTGTTTGTACAGTGGTACAGGAAATATGTAAGTAGATTAAATTTATGACAAAGCGCCAAGCATTTGAGAATGCCTGTATACCCATTTCTGTAATCTCTGCTACACAATTATGACTGCCAGAGCCTAACTTTACAGAAGTCAGCACTAAAATCCCCTCTGAAAACAGACACCATGCAGTGTCTGATGGGCTTTCTTGCCATCATCTCCAAACCATCACAAATGTTCACACATTATCAGCCTTTGCTCAGAATGAAGCCACTCTGAAATTATATTAAGTGCCACACACCAGGCTACAGATACAATGGGTGACAAGCCCAAGAGAAAGCATGTTCAATGCCTAGCTTATTTGTTCTGTTCACATTTGGGTAATCATTTCTCACTGCTATTCATAAATTAGGTCTTCTGACAAGAATTCAAATTTAGAGCCCTAACCTCCCACTCTGTAAACATACTGCTCAGGCAGACCTGGCCTAACAGATCCAAGCAGACAGCTCTTTTACCCAAACTGAGAGTTGCTCTTCCAATTGCATTAAGGCTCAAAGTAAAAATACACAAACAAACAAACAAACAAACAAACCAAGAAAAACAACAAAAAACCCACCCCCAGACC
>JANZLQ010000092.1:27219666-27233776 GCA_026212715.1 Elanus axillaris
TCTAACCAGCCCCCCCCCCCCCCATCTTCTTTCTTAAAAGCACATTTTCACCCAGTCTGAGAGGATTGCATTTTGTTCATTCCTGTTTGATATATTTATTGTGAGACAGGATCACATGAGACTGAAGGCCCAGAAAACCCCATGCTGTGTACCTTGCATAAAAAGTACTTTCTCTTACACTAGAAAAAGGCTTACATGACATATATTTTTTATAAATATATATCTACGAAATTTTGAATGTAGGCAAAAAACATTATAATATCATAAGATAGGAAGGAATACAAAAGAAGAAAAAAACCACAGTGAATAGAATCCTTTTTTATAAAAAAAGAAAACTATGCTTAACACAAACTCCTTCATGAATTCTCTTTATACTTCCAGTGACACAAATTCACCATTCTGCTGACACTGTTGCTGACGCTACTGAAAGTCACCCAAGAAGGCTCATTTTAAAATAAAATTTTACAAGAACAGGAAATGTGGATTTGTAATGGAACATTTCCTTCTACTTAATCACAGCATCATTACTGTGATGGCATAAAGTCAACTTGGTCTTTTAAATCATTTAATAATTAAGATATAACATTTTGGGGGTAACTGCCACAAAGACATCCAATTAAAAGAGAAAAATCTTAATTTATAGTTACCCAAAAAATCCCCCCTTCCCAATTATTTAATACCAACAAACAAGAGATTCCTGCAGTAACTGTGTGTTTCCAATATTGCTATTAATTTTTAATACTACCTTCAGATTCCATTCACTCAAGTCACTGAGGAATTCTTAAGTATTTACAATCATCAGTCAAACAAGGAACCTTTTCAGCTCTTTACCCTTAGAATCATGAGGTATAAACTTTCAACTTCCATACAGAAGATATTTTTAAAATGAAGAGTGCATTTCCCAGAATAATGATGCTCTAATACCAAACAGCAGCTCAGTTATTTTGTGTTAAGAAACCAAAGCCCTTCTTACACAATTTCAAAGCAGCAGCTGTGACTTTGAAACTAGGAATTCATCCTGGCCACCTGCTTTAAAACTAGCCAAAATAAACGTGGTGGGATGGTTCCTGTCGATAACCATGGGATGGCAGGGTAGCACAGGTTGTTTGCTGTTAGGGTTTAAGTCCTAGACATCACTAACTTCTCCAGGATCTTGTCCGGATGAGGACCTCGGGATCAAGCTGCATCTGAAAGCTGGATTAATTATTAAGTGCTAGATTGCAGTACTGTTACTCATGAGGAGAAAAACTTCATTGCACAGCTGAGAGATATTGTTCACGGCATGCCATTCACAGTACAATGTTTTATTCCAACAGCAGATGATCATTTTCAATCACTTGGCAAACAGAAAGTATTATGGTCTGGTGTGTAAGGTATTGTTTTCTTTGAAGAAAGGGTTTGTTTTGCTGTTGGTTTGGGTTTTTTAATATACTCAGAAACATCCATAATAGTAATCACAGTAAACTAAAAATGATGACTTTAAAACCTCAAACTAGCCTACATTTTCTAGCCTTAATGAATGCACAAACATTGGAAAACCAGTGCCCACCAATGCAACTTACTTAGTGGAACACGAGATCTTCTCAGATTCACAACCATAGCTAATGTAGCACAGTGTACCTCAAAAGATATTTCAGGGCCTAATCCTGCTCTCAGCAGTTAATGGAGAGTTAATAGACTTCTACTGTAAAAGAATTTGGCCTACAAATCCTCAGTCATTTCTAATTCTCAGCATTAAAAAAAATGTGTATTTTGCATTAACCTGAAAATAATCCCCTTCAGAAAACTATATTACAAAGTACTACAGAAAAAAAAAACCCCAAACTTTAATATTTAAAAACATGCAAACACGTTCCTAAAAGTTTATTTTAATATAAGATTACTAAAGAGGGAGGGAAGAAAAAAAATACCAGGTCACTGATAAGTGTCCTAGCTTCTTTCCACTTTCTACTCCTTTCTGCCTTGCTTTCCCCCTTTGCACACCCTTTGTGCAGAGGCACATTTTAGACAAAGTAACCTACTGTAAGGCTAGCAGTGCCGAGGTGGAAATATGCTGTTCTCCTTATGGCCAGCAAAGGACCCACACTTTGATCTTCAAGCAAAAGCCTCTGGATGGTGCAACTCAAAAGGCTGCTGCAAGTTTATTTCTTTCTTCTTTTCCTATAAATTACTCCTCCTTTTGATGTCTATTCTTGCTCTTAAAACAAATATACACATCAGGTTAAGATGAAAACTGCCCACACGACAAGTTTGTGTTTACAAGCTTAAGAGCAAGTTTCACTTGAACACAGGTCAATGCCGCTTTAAGAAAACATCGCATACCAAAAAAAATCACACATGGTTAGAACACATCACGAGCAGAGAGGAATTGTGGACTTGGTCTGTGAGGCACCAAGCCAGCCTAAGAAGCCCTTTGAAGTTAGAAAAACATCCTCTGGTCAGAGCACATTTGTGAAACCGTGGGACAGGCGCTTTAAACAACATTCACTCCGAGATCACCTGCGGTGTGCCAGTGGATTGGCGCCTGTGTAACTTCAACAACACAACCCTTTATATTCCACAAAGATCACTCACTCCAAAATCTATCCTATCAATAGCATACAGTCAAAAAACTGTGTGGCAAAACCCGTACAGTTTCACCTTCTGTACAACACAGGCATGCGGTTCCAACAAGCATGTGAAGTTTGTGTAAACCCTGCTGTAAGCAGAACTTGGTCAGCAGAAGAAAGGGTGCTTTACCAGGACAAAGCAGCACTGAAACAGAAGGCAGGCATCACCCTGCAAGAAGGGCCACCGCAAACCAGTGTCGCACAAAACTTAGAATATAGTTTGGCATGCAGCCGGGTATGACACAAAATACTCAGTGGTAATCACCATTATCGTGAGAAGAAAAATTCTTGGCAATGGATGGCTAAGTCCAGGTAACGCACACTTCCTCCCGCCCCCCATTTACAGACAGATGAGACTGGACGTCAAAAGACTGCTTTTTCAGCTGAGTTACTTCCCTTCGCCCAGTTCTGCTGTCAGCTATTAGCACCCAGCCCACCAGCATCAGTAAGCTGTGCCAACACAATTTGAAGCCAAATCCTACCCCTGATCTGGCACGTCTCTCTAACTGGCACGCCTCTCAAAAGAGTCTCTGTACATATTTCTAACTGAGGGCAGAACTCACTATCCATTCCTGATCCTACTGGAAAATGGAATTGATACACAATAACAGCAGATGTTGACTAGACGCGGTGTCTATTGAGAGCATGGAAGGAGGAAGCCTCACCCTGTCTTTGGATAGGGCTCCTGCTGATACTAGGAGACACTCTGACTCTACAGTAGGCCAGGACTCTTTCCTTGCTTAAAACATACCCCTAAAGGCATGACATTGGCATTTCTCTTGTCTAACTCTTCTGTTCTTCGGTATTTGACAAGCTTTCCTGTTTTCCCCAGTGGTGATAAAATTCTCCTCATTTTTCGAGGAGACCAGGACTGTCAGTGTTGCCATCAGAAACACACATGGGGAGGGTCAGATTACTATTGCAGAGCTAATAAGGGACCTCACAGTCTCTTTGCTACTCCCACAGGACATTACCCATTGTCCGTTATTCATTTACTGGCAAATCTATGGGGCTTCCCACTGCAGTGTCTTCGGGTTCTGTCTTTCCAAAATGGGGAAAATCAGAGGTGGCCATAGATTAAGAAGAAATTGTTTCAGCAGAGGTGTATTCTGTGTTTAAATAGCACATGTATGTTCACTGACTAAGCACGGGCAACACCAGCATGCTGCAGTCTAGCTAGTCCCTCCTGGATAACAGCAAATGTCCAAGGACACAGAGCTACTTCAGTGTGCCTTACTTTTGACTTTCATCACACAGTCCTCTCAAAAATTTATTTCATTCATTTTTTGTCTAAATTGCACTTTAAAAAAGAAATCCAACAGCACATATGGAAAAGAATGCCACGGTAAGGTTGATGACCAAATTCCAATTAATTCTATGTAGCGTCAACTAATGCAATACTTCCTTTCCAAATGCTGGTGTTTTCTTCTTTCTTTTCTGTTACACGTCATCATGTTTTAATCCAAGAGCAACTGCCTTTCAAAGGAAAGCCCTGTACAATAGCTTAGGCAGGAAGAGAACTCATTTACTTCTTTATGTTGTGCATTAGTCCAGAGCTAAAGATTTTGTGTGCTTCCCATTGGTCACAAACAAATGATTAAAAACAGCCTTACAGTAGAAGAAAAAACAAAACAAAACAAAACAACCAAACAAACAACGAGACTGTGGTGCAATACTTGAACAAACCAACCTAATTAGATAAAGAACACCTTCATACAATAACAATGTTGTATTTTAATGGGTATTAAGCAGGGCTGTGGGAATAGCCTCTCTCCAAACATGCTTTTTAAACCTGTCTGCAAAATCACATTGCTAATTACAAATGGGAATTTAAGTGGCAGTACCACTGGGAAAAACTTTTGTGAACCTGTCATAAAATGATCAGATAAACTGCATCTGTAGGGGGAAAATACATTGCCATTTCACCAGCAATGTTGCTGCTAGATAAAAAAAAACTATCAGTCTCACCACTTGAACCTTCCCTTGTCTTCCACTGATGTGGCAGAGAACCTGATACAAAACCACTGAAAGCCATGAGAAGTTTCCCCTCTATTACAGCAGGGCTTTCACATCAAAACATAACAGAGAAATATTGCAGAATTTTTCAAGCTGTTAAAACCAGACTTACCTAACTACACTGAGTTAGTTAAAAATATACTTTTAAAAGTAATTTATTTATGGTATTCTGAAAAACTCCTTATACATATATATCCACATCAAGAACAAGACCTTTCACATAAGCTTTGCATGAATAAAAATGGCTTTAACTGAGATAACCTATGAAGTTTATCCTCAAAATAAAATTAAATATTCGAGATGGCTAAATGAGGCACAGTTTTTCCATGGGAAAAATATCAAAGTATTATTTATTTTCCTGTAAGTACTTGTTTTGAAAAGCCTTTTCTCCCCACCTGGCCTTCAGCTAAAAGCCACAATCTACATTTAAACAGTGTGTACGCTTTAGAAAACTATCAACCATCTTTTTTTAAAGCAGGAGCATATGAAATTATTTGATCCACTTTTCATATAGAAAGTCTAGGGCTGACCATAAAGAAATAGGCAGGCTCCCAGTATAAACTTACCAAGATTACATCAAAGACCTTCCTCTAGGATCAGACGATTGATTTCTTCAATGCTTTTTAGAATTTCTTCCAGGATATTTTGGGTTATTGCCTTAGACCTTTGCTCAGCTGGAATGACAGATATTCTGTTTGTAGACTATGATGTTCTCTCTTTATAGGGGAATGAGTGTCTGTAGTTTATACACACATACACTATGTGAACAGAGAGAGACTTGGAAAGTTCACAAAATTATTATTTATTGTTCCAAAAAGAGTAGTTTATTACAGAAACACTGATACAGGCTTAACCACAGCATCTTATGCAATACAGAGACTGTTTGTTATTCTGTGAGCTCAGGACTAGGGCACTGTATGCTCAGAGAAAATTCCTGTTCCCTCAAACAGGCATTTGCTCTTTATATGCATTTAATACATAAGGCTCAGCTTTAGAGCTACTACCTTCTTTACCTAACTCTCTTGAAAACTAACCATCCTGGAATTATAAAAGATTTTAAAGATAGGACAAGAAGTGGCTTAGTCCTTACCTAGCACTATCAAGTCTTTGGGGAATCAGACAGCAAACTATCTCCAAGGGCAATGCAACACACGACCCACCACTCTCCTTCCTCCCCCCAAGACAAATCTGTCACCTCCGTACCACTCATCATTCGCGTCAGAGTATGGATCAAAAGATGCGAGGCTGCTCCCAAATCCCATTTCTCCTGCAAGACAGTACTTTGTTCTGTCACTTCCCTACTGAGTCTATCCCCTTATTTTGTGCCTCACAGCATGTGTGGCTGCACCCCAAGATCAAACACCCATGCATGATTTTCTTTCACAGATCTTGAATCACAATGTTATACTTTAATAGGAACCTCAATATACTTAATCCCTTTAAAACTGCCACAGTAATGCCCCCAAATGCATTAAATTCCAACCTAATCACAAAACACAAAGTATCTCTCTGGATGGACAGTGCACAGACTGTTCTAACCACATGCCAATCCATCTCTGAGCTAAAGCAACATCCACTGCCCGCATTTGTTAGTGTGGAAGTCCAAGGATACATGGCTGAAAATTCCAGCCACTTTAAAAGTTCTCAGCTGCAATGTTTGCTCAAAACATAACTGATCTCCTCCCACATTTTAAAGGAGGATCTCACATTCTCAAAGGACTCTCATTGCAAGTGATACAAGGGACGTGTGCCACTGAGCCTGCATTTAAATCCAAACCCATTAAAACCAAAAGCAAGACTGGCAGATAGCATTTTTCAAGGTATAAGACACCCTTTCACAGTCAGCTTGATGAGTTTCAGAGTTCCACTGAATTTTCAGATCAAGTAGGGTTATCAGACAAAATTATCAAACTATCAGAGCTTTGACAAAAAGCAGAAAAACTGCTTGCCCGGTAAGTCTTGTTCACAGGTATTAAATTTTATTAACAACAGCTTCAGATTTAAGGAGCAACTTCTGTATGTTTGGCAGGGGCCTTGGTTTGAACCAGGGAACCACAGGGTCTTCCATTATCCCTGCCAAGGGGTTAGTGTGGTGGGAACTTTTAGCTGTATTTTTACAGGGCTTTTCTTGGCCATTGAGGTGCTTCTCAGGCACTGATGACATTTCGGTCTCCTGTGGCCACAGTCTGGTCTTCTGAGGAGCAAAAGTATTTACTCCACCAGAAGTTTTATAGACTAAAACAATAGGACCATTTATTGTCCTATAATATACAATAGGCCACACCACACAAACAAAACCAGTGGTACTCAATTTCACAGTTGTTATAGGACCTCCCAACAAGAGACTGCATCGTTTCCTTCCTCAAACAATGTCCCGGTATCGACAAACAATTAGATTCTGTATGACTAAACCAGAAATATTTCTCGCATACGATGGGCACATATTACGTCATGCGAGATGCACACGTATAGGCATTAAGGAATCTGGCTGAACACTTACTTGCAGATACAAGCCTGTTGGAATGCCAACTCCCATGGCAAGCCAATGGACTGGTCCTTATTTAACAGTGGACATGTGGTTACATGACAGCAGCGTATTTGCAAGACACTAACTACACAGGGCTTTCCAACTCAGACAAGGATCTCTCCCACATGTTCAGAAGTGTCATTGCTATTCTGCAAATTATAAGACAAAATATATGCCATATAGCCCTGATGACAATAAATCCAGAAGTTTACAAAAAGCAAATGCACTGTGTGGATGTATCCCTTGCAGAGAGACCAGGATAGTAATAGCTGGACCTGCACAAGTCATTTCCCCTCTCTCTTGGATTACGCAGAAGTAAAAATATCTGCACCAGCACAGCCTTTTCACCACAGCTAACACCACTGGTGTTCCACCATTGCAAGACAAATGTCATGAGATATTCCAACACAAACAGGCTTTGCTGGCTCAGAAATCAGACACAATGAAGATGTTGCATTTGGAACTTTGTTAATAATTCTTGAATGGAATACAGTCCAACTCAGTCTCCCATAGCTGTAGTTACTCTGTAGGAGTAAATACAAGCTTAGTTTTGCTGCCAATGTTGGCAGATATGACTAAATAAATTCACAGAGAAAGTCTATTTGACCATTTCTTCACATTAATTTTTTGAACTAAAACTATACTTCATTTTCCATTACAAGATATCTATAAATATCACATAGTCTGAAAACTCCCGAGTATTCAGAGCAACTAGTATATTAACTAGAAAAGTGGTTTAGTTACAAAAAAATACTTCAACTATTTTGTACATTTCATCATCTAGCATTTACTTTCCAACCAGGTTTTGATGCTGACATTCACGAAGCAAAATCTATCCACAAGGATTCCTATAAAGGCCAACATCTGCAGCACAGGGAGCAATGTTCCTTTTTGATTTAAATATCACCAAACAATTATTTCCCCAACTTTGGAAAAACTAACTCTTACGAAGTTTCAATACTCAAAAGACTTTTCTCTCCTCTGTTCATAACCCAATACAAAAGAAACCATAAAAGTCAACCAAGATCTTCTTCTGAAGGCTGCCTACAAACAGCCACTTACCAAGCTCCTCCTGGGTCTTATTATAGATCTCACATAACCTACAGAAAACCCTTCTGTTAATGAATGCTGCTGTAAAGAACACTTCCATATGTCGACAGCCATGTGCTACAAATTTCCCATTTTTGTCATAACCAAAGTTTTAGTGTAAAGTCTGGACTACATTATTTAACATTTAAGTCATTAAAGAATATAACATACTGTTGTTACTTTTCATCCCAATTTACAGAAGAAAATGTACTCCACAACCAAGACCTTTTCATTCAGAAGAATTAAGATTTCACTAAGCCAAGAGGGACTATCAGTAGCCCAAGAGACATAGACTGTATCACTTAGATGAGGACTTCACCTAGCTACTACACAGAATATGCTTCCTTCTTACATACATCAACCTAAGTAACGCCACTTTAGAGGGGGTGGGAGAAAGAGGGTTGTTAGGGATCAAAAAAAGTTACTTTAACGAGATTGCAGAAACTTCACGGGCCATTCAGCTTTCCAATCAACATGCCAAATTAAAAGTGCACCACATTAAATCTGAAACACCTATAAAACAAGCCCTGATGAAATACAGACTGTCTTCCATCCACCTCCTCCATATGGCTCAAGCAAAGTCAACTTTTAATTTCATAACACAAAATATTTAATTTATGCTTTTCTTCATATGTCAATTTAACCTCCGGCACATAGCTTTGAAACCATGTAAGGATGCCTAACACTTTCCATATGGCAACAGAATTGTGGCTTTTAATTGAACCAACTGGTATCATTCAAGGATAATTCCCCTGGAATCCAGCTTTCTGCTACAGTATTGGCCAATTCACTAATCTCATCACCATGGCACTAATACTTTCAGAGACTCTTTGATTGTTAATATTCATATTATAATTTTCCCAAACCAGAGCTGTCAAGATATACTGTGTGCACCACTAATTAAATTATCTTGGTTTGTTGGCACCAAATTTCAACACTAAATAAGATTCTGCTACTCTCTTTCAATACAAAGTTTGGCAATTTTATTTTAAATGTCATACACAGTATCTTGTGTATCAAAATATTTTTTTAGTCATTCCAGTATCTAGCACTGCTGAGTCTGTTGTTTCTTTTAATCCTCAGAGTCAATACAAATATCTATACAATACTGTACTTGAAAAATATTTCATTTTGAAAGATCACTTCAAGCAGTCACACAAGATAGCACCTGGGGCAATTTTAATTGCTTTTGCCACTGTATCAGTAAGAAGGCAGTCTTTCAGATGTCATTCTACCCATGCGATGACCCCAAAGTAGTGCTACAATTAAATCTTCCAATTCAACAGCCTTTAAGCCATAGTACATATATACCACTAAAAAAAGTATCTTTTCTGTTTATTATTTTCATTTTGGATGAATGACCTACCCAGTGTCTTCCATAAGGCTACGTATTTTTATATGCATACATGCACATGCTATTTAACAGTGGAGGACTGGAGGAAGGGCTTTTTTTTTTTTTTTTTTAAATTTAAGAAAGATCATGCTAGAGGAGCAGTGAGTTGACACTGGCATAGTCTCCTCTCAGCCATGCAAGGAATGCCCATTAATGTCACTGGCAGTTACAGGCACAGAACAAATGGAGAACAAGCTCCACCTCTGAAGCTGTGATGTGCCTCAGCATTTCATACTGTATTATTCCCAGACCAGATACTCAACTCTAATTAATATCAATTAGGGTTGAACATGAGGATCACTAGCACCAAAGAGCCCAGCAGAAGTCGTAAGCTAAAGCCTTTTCTATTCTACCTAAAATGATTACTTACAACTTGGCTCACTGTGAGCTGGTTTGAAATATAATTAAAAATATGAGGTTTTTTTCCAATCCCAAGCACAGATCTCAATGAGACATGCAAGAAACTAGTAAAATTTCTTATGGCTTTGAAGATAAAAGTAAATTGAGCTAAGCAAATGTCATATTTAATATTTTACCCTCTAGCATAGAACTACTTCTCAGTTAAATAAATACATGAATATTTGCAAACAATGTTGATCTCCAAAAATAGTTTTTAAAAGTAAACACACTGAATAAATTTAAACTTAAGAATTATACAGGATAATCCACAGTGTCAAAAAACCTTTCTGGGCACAAGTTAACTCATTAATAAAGCAGCAAAAGAAGTGTATTCAGTTGCTCTAACAGATTTACAGCCCCAGTGGTTTCAATTAGCTTTGAAAGTAGAAGATGACTCTGGACCTCATATTTTCATGGGTGCAACAGAATTCCTTTTTGCTTTAATTCTACGTGATGTGGAGGACTGCAACCCAGCCCTCAGCCTCCACAGTAATTAAAACATTTAGAGCAGAGCAGCCCCTGCTGGGCGGGTGGCAACAGTTTCATGAGATCAGAGCTCAGCCCAGAACAGAAAGTTGTACACACACCAGAAGTGCCTATTTCAGATACATTCCCCTTACCCTGGCTCATGCCCTCACCCAACGATTTACTAGGAGATCCTTCTCAGATGACTGATGCATTTAGCAATAGCTGGACACTAATTACTGTTCTTCCAGTGAATTAGAGGGGGGAGACACAGATGGATGGGACACCGCATGGACAACATGTCAGCTGAGGGAAGTCTGCTCTAACCAAGAAACTCTCAGAAATTCAGTTCAGGAAGAGAAAAGGTGTTGTATTCTTTAACCCTCCTCATGTCAAGCACCCCTTGAGTGAACTGATGTAAAGACCTCCTCCTCCACAACTATTGTAAATTCAATCATTCTAGAGAGGAGCACAAATTAAATTTTATTGCTTTCCTGTATTAGTCACTCATTCCTCTTGTAAAATGCTACATGAATCCCCCTGAACTTCAGTCTCATCTCCCTGGATGACTATCTTTAGCAAAACAATTCAGTGCCTCTGTTCTTGAGGAAAATAGCCTTCCAAATACAACCAAGATAGAATTTTTGGCTTATATAGAGCAGTGTAAGTCAAATTTCACTATCGCATTCAAGTTCTAATCAAAACAATTCAAATCTTTGACATTTCAGACTTGGAAGCAATTGAGTGCTCTCCTCTCCCATCAACAGGTCTTTGGAGATACACTGGATTTCACCAAATAGGGCCCTACATACTAATAAAACCACCATCAACAAAACTCTGATTAAGGATTTCTAGGAGGAAAACTATTTCTAGGACCATTATTTGTTTTAAAACCCAACTGGATGTTTCTCTGAATGCAGATATTTTTCATCAGTGATTGATCTAACTCTCTGGCATAAGTCATAAACACAGCAATTGGGAGCTATTTCAGGGGAAAAAACATGGTTTAATGTGAAGCCAAAGTTTCAGCTGTGACACAATAAAATTGTACCATTCCACAGAGCCTTGTAAGCTAATAGAACATTTTAGGAGGAATTCTGAAGTAGTAAGGAGAAGAGCCTTTGGTCAATTCAAGTGCAACAGTACTACATTATTGTGGAATACACAACTGTCACACACAATTCCACGTGACTGTTAGTGGAAGTGACTAGTATTTCTGCATCTTGAGCTGAATGAAGAGCCAAGAGGTTAGGCTACAATTCACTTTGTACTTGGTATAATTATACAAGAGATCAAAGAGATCTCAGAAGAGAAACAGTCATGCAATCTCGGTTACAGAGTCAATAGCTGTGACTCCATAATCCTTGTCAAAAAGACTGTACATATGGCACATCTGGTTCTAATGTAGGATTAGAAATGCATCCTTCCATATTACCAAAAGTTCATATTTTAAAGGAACTTTAATGTAGCTGTCACAATGTGTCTGTGAGAGTATGACAATTAAACTAAATCAATTATCAGGCTATAGATTCATACAGATACTACCAAATATATTAGGCAATAAACTGCAAATATTTTCAAACATTCAGAAACAGCTCTATCAGGTTGACAGTAAAAAGCCTCATGGGAGCAGTCCTTTTAAACATGCTTAAACCTATTTACAGTTTGATAACGTACTAGAAGTGTAGACTAATTTTTAGTTATGGCTTGCTAATTGCTGAGCTATCATGAGGACACCTTGAGTAAGACTAAAAATACTGTTCTAGTGTCATTCCAGCTGAGCAGACCTCATGGAATTGAAAACTGAAGAAGAGTTTTGTGAATAACAAAGTATCTTTGACAAAAAGGGGGTTTTTCTTCTTTTCAGAAAGCAAACTGTCTTTGTGGAAGAAAATACATTTCACAAGGCTAAAGTCAAGAGTTTTTGACCTTTAACTCTTGTATTTTAAACCTGTTTAGTTTGGTGAGTTGAGCATCTTTCCTAGAAAATATATATGGGAAAGGTAGAACACACCTAAAAAGGTCCACTCACAAATGAAATGAAAAATAATTAAAAGCACATGTTTTTACTCTTTGCATCTGTATCATACATGTATGTACCATTATTAATGAGAACTTCTTTCTTCGGACACACTGCCTCCAAGTAAACCACAATAAAAATCACTTCAACCAACTATACCTGCAAGTTGAATGTGAAGTGACTATGCTCGTCAATTACAAACACTTACATCAGTATCTTACCCTCTGTGCCTTACTTCTACTGACTCCCAAACAATTTATCCTCCTCTAAATACAATACTGGTGGAATCTAAAAAGTCATCGTTAGCTTTTCCTGTACTACACATCTTCTACACACTTCAACACCCCACCTAAAATGAACTATTCTCCACTCGTGAGTTAATTTTTCCTGAGACATGAGAAGTCCAGGCTTCTGACAATAAAACTGGTGGCTAACAAAGCGAAGAGCCTGCAGGAGGTTTGGTGGCCCTGCTCTGCTTGTGCTTTCAGAGCAACATTCCTTGCTGGGAAGCATAGATTCTGATCTCCCTGTCTCTCAGGTTACTTTTCCACAGATGAAGAAGCTTCCAGGGCTTGATCCAAAGCTCACAGAAGTCAATGGGTGTCTTTCAGTAAACATCAACAAACTCTGGATCATACCCTGAAACTCTATGAGGACTATATCTAAGAATGGTTAACTTTGTTTACATCCCATCACATCTTTTTGCTTAAAGGGACAACATTTAAAAGAAAAAAAGAAAAAAGGCAATTTAAACATTTCCTCATTTGCTTCCTCCAGCCCAGTTTTACACAGGAGAACTGGAGGAAAGAGAAAGGGTGGGAAGTGACTAGTGTGGTAACAGCCAGGACAAGTGACATGTGCAGTTACTCTTATGGAGAAAGTCAGCCACGCATTATTAGCAAAGAGCAAATAAATAACAATACACTCTTCAGGGATTTCTCCTTTCCTCAATTCCTCTGCCAAAATGTCACAGACAAACTTGTGCACTAGTCAAGGTTCACAAGCTCGTGCACACTAGCAGGGTGCTGGGCTTTTCCCAGAGATTCTCTGTTCGTTCCCATTCGTGAAGAGTTTTGTTCTAATCGTACTGGCCAGACACTATGCGGACAGGTCCCCTTACTCCTCTGGCTTTTGTACGAGCACCAAGTTTGCTCTACAGCTCCTAACTTCATCAAAGGACTGAAGGAAACCACCCACGGTGCAGCCCCCTGGAGCAGCACTAGGGCAAAGAAAACCCTTCCTTTGCATAACCAACCCTTGGGAAGGACAGAAGGATGTAGAATGAGCATTTGATTTTCCCTATTTAAAAAAGAAGGGGGGACGGGGGGGCAGCGAGGAAGCTGACATACCCTGGCGCTGGAGAGCCTGCAAACAGCCCGGTGCTGGCAGCCTTGCTGGAGTCCCGAGCTGCTGCCTCCGCTGCTGCTGCCCCCGGAGTATTTCTGCTTCACCATCCAGTCCTCCAGCCCTTTGCGAGCCAGGGAGGCGTT
Source organism: Elanus axillaris (assembly GCA_026212715.1). Taxonomy (NCBI): domain Eukaryota; kingdom Metazoa; phylum Chordata; class Aves; order Accipitriformes; family Accipitridae; genus Elanus; species Elanus axillaris. Next base: position 27,233,675 of record JANZLQ010000092.1, read on the forward strand.
CACCGCAAAACTATCACCTAGGAAAGAGGAGACAATGCCGCTGCTGAGTCGCCGCAGAGCCCGCCCGGTCCCCGCGGCCGGCCGGGGCCGGGGCCGGGGCCG
>JANZLQ010000092.1:27234903-27324784 GCA_026212715.1 Elanus axillaris
GAGCGGCCGCCGCCGCCCTCCCCAGGCTGCGCGGACCCCCGCGGAAAAGCAGCTTTCCCGCACGGGCCGAAGGGTCTCCCTCCCAGCCGCGACTCTGCGCCTGCCGCAGGGATGCCGAAGGGATCCGGACACCGGACACCCCGCACGCCCTTTGTGATGTTCGCAAACTGCCTTCCATCGCCCCTGGCACGCGGTTGCGGTGATGACGCGCTCCTGAGCCCCTCGTGTCCCTACTTTGCAGTATCTTGATTGCGAAGCGTGCCTGGAAAAGCAGTTGCTCTGTTGACTTAGTCCTGCGAACTGTTTGTCATGGGCATCCGTGCGCACACAAGTGATCCTACTGAAGTCACCGTTAATGCCAAAACGCAGTTTTCGGGGTCAGATCCGGAACCCTTTCGCAGTGATTTAAAATGCTGGCAGCAGGAGGACAAAGCCCCGATCGGCTTTTTTTTTAATTATTATTATTACTATTAATTGAGTAGATGAGATTTAAAAATAATCTTCCCTTCTTTCCCAGTTTATGAATGGTATCTCTTTTATATAGAGAACGAACTAAAAGGAAACTTGCTGTTTCATAAAGACAATTCTCACAGACATTAAAAATTTGTTTCCTTCCTCTGGCTGGTCATTATTTTTCTGTTTATGAAAATCACATCTCCCTCGAGATCCTTGTAGTTCAACTAGGAGAGATAAAAGGGAGCGTGTAGTAGATTCAGAACAAGAAAAAATGAAGTCTTCCAATAATTTTACCCAAGAAACTACTAGTCAAACTATGTAGGGATTGACCCAGATGGGCCTGGTCCAAAAACTTCAAGGTCACATCTGTGCTTTCAAATCCATACATTTTAAGCACAGGGAAGAAGGACTTAGACTTGGGAGCTCATCTGAAAAAAAGATTCAAAGCATATGTAGTAACACTTCTGCAGGGAATTGGGATGTGGAGAGGAGGGTCAGCCTTGGAGCTCATTTTTAGAAAGAATTCCAAAGCACATGGATGTGGTGAAGGTCTGGTATGAAATGGCTGTGCTGCACAGCCAGTGGAAAGCCATTAAATGAACCATTTAAAGCCAAATTGTTCTTTGGATGACTGCAAAGTCATTTCTCACATTATTTCAACTATTTATCTGTCTAGCAAGGAAAACACTTGCGTTGTGAAATGCAGCCATTGCAACAGCATCAATTCCTTGTCAAATAGCTAATAACATGCATCTTTTGTGAATCTCTTTTTTTATGTATTTTAATAATTTATTTGGCCCATTTTTTATGTTGTGTATTTAAAGTGACATATTTGTTCCTTTGAAGATTGCCTCTTGTTTGGGGGAGAAGAAAGAGGGGAATAAAGTGGTTTAGATGAAGCAGACTCCTTGGGGCATGAGCCTCACCTAGACTGTGAAAACTTGTAAAAAACTCTCTGGTGCATATTAAGAAATTCAAAATTGTAATACCAATTTTATTTTCTCATCAGCTTGGCATATACTCGAGTACCCTTTTTTAACTTCATCAGTAAATGTTTTATTTGGGATACCACTCATCTTTGCTGTTTAGGAGAAATAGAGAACACCTTAGTGGAAGCGTCCCCCAAATGGTATGGATTTATTTTATGAAACGGTGCCCCCATCATTCAGCTCTTGGGAAGGAGGCCTTAGAAATGCCATGAGTTCTGCAGGTCTGAACAAGCAACTGGGGGAAGAAGGCTTTGCTTTCACAGCAGATTACAGAGGTCCACTTGTGTCCCAGTTACAGTGATGAAGGAAGGGACTTGCATTTGTAACACAGTCACTGTTGTGCAGTACTGCTTTCGCACATGCAACATTTGTTAAGGGTTTAAAGCAAGCCCTTTGTAATTACAGTCAATAACGTACCATGCAAAACCAAGGTTTTCACAGGAGAGCAAATCTGACACAAGAATCCCAAATGTCAGCAACTGACTGATACAATGGGATTCATGATTGCCATGCTTGGGCACAGGAGTAACAATGTAACACAGTTACATTACACTGAGTAGGAATCACAACTGTAGCTATTTCTTCCTCCACCTGGGAAAGAGAAAGTTTTAGCTACTCTTAAAGGGCCAAATCTTGAGATTCTTAGCATGGTTTTGCTCAGACAAATTCCAGTTGATTTCAGCAGGATTTAGCAGGGTATAACAACTAAACAGGGACCTCAGAATTTGACTCAGTAGAATTATAACAATCCTCAAAACTACAGGGACCTTGAGGCACACAAAGCCTTTTGTTTTTCCTTCCATGGAGCCAGAAGTGTGTTAAGTAGTGACGTCTAGTAAAATATCAGAGTAAAGTACACCATTCATAAAACTGTACTAATGATTAAAGGGTCTCTAATTCAACCCAGTGACCCCAGAGGAATTCCTGAAGTTTGAAAGCCATGACGTAGAGTAAGTATTATTCACAGCCCTTTCATTAGTGCTGACTACACTCCTTCAGAGGACAGAAAATTCTTTTGAACCTTGATATAATATAAACTAGTTGATGATAGGAAATGAATGTATCTTAGCCAAGGAACAAGTGAATAAGACCACTCCAGGAATTAATTTTCAATATTCAATAGCATAGTAAAATTAATGACAATACTTGCAGTAGCAAGAGTTATATCATCGGTTAGATTGAGAAGAACCACTGAAGGTTGTTCTGATGTCCAGACAAAGAGTGGAGTACTTCTATGCAATGATATCAGGCAAAATAACACATCTCTAGTTTGATTCTGTATTTGCACATTAGCTACAGAACAGCAGGCAAAATATATGCTAGCCTAGTGTATGGTAAAATAAACCAGCTTTAAAAAGGTTCAGAGTTGACATGTACCTAAAGATAACTAAACATGATATAAGGCCGCATAAAAGCAAGTGTCCTGAAAACGGTTGTTTAGAGGCTAGGGCAGAAATACTACACTACACACTAATGGCATACCTGGCTTTACACTGGTAAATTTAGTCAGAGATCACATAATACGTGCACCTACAGATGTAGCCTATCATAGCAAACATAAATAGCTGATGGGATTCATCTCCCCATTATGCAGGCTTTGCTGACACACTCAGAAAGTCCATACGGCCAGTGGAGAAGGCCCAGCCTGCTTAGCACACAAGCCACACACCAGAACCACTGACACCCACTGAAGAGCGGGGCTATGCTTGCTGCCCAAGGTGGGATGGTGGTGATGCACCCCCTCCGCCATGCTGCTGTTTCCTACATGTAGGAGCAGAGGGAGGAGGGCAAATACACGTGATAGGTGAGAGTTACACTGATTCTCCCGTCTGAGTAATGGGGTAAGTGGTAGGATACTGCTTTCCAGTTTTTCAGCTTTATCTCCTTCCTTTTCTTCCCCTCTTCTGCCATGTTCCCATCCAACTGAAAATGAAAGAAATCTGGCATTGACCTCCCAAGGTATTAGATAGGTGCTGTTCTCTTCCACCTGGAAGTAGCATGCAGGTCATGCTAGACCACCTCCAACAGAAGTGAGGGTTGAACTGTACTTTTTAAAGTGAAAACCCCATGTAATTCTCAAAAAATTGCGCACACAGAGGCAGCAAAGTGCAAACTGTGCTGCTCCTCCTTTACATTAAATAATCTATGTCTATATTTTACAGAAGTGTCTCGAGAAAAGGCTGCTCAGTTGTGAAAGGAAAAACATATATAATTGCATGTTTCTAAAGATGCTTCTGGTGCTCTCAGCACCATTGTCAGGGACAACTTGAGACATATCTAAGCTCTTAAGATTTCCAGGATCCACATGATACAGAATTTTGAATCTCATCACTCTCAAAAATCACAAAGAGGGTCACAAACCTTACTCAACCTCCATTTCAACCACCTTCCAATTGATCCCCTTTTACTCCATCAACAAAGAATTGCCCATGGCAACAATACCTCTTCAACAATTGCTTCAATTACTATCCTGCTAATGTATTTAGGGTCTCAACCCTGCTCTTGCAGGTATGACTGATCCTTTTGATAATATTTAAATTTTGTTTCAGTGACCATATGAGTGCTTTGATCGCTCATTCCCAACACACACAAATGGGATGCCTATCACAAGACACTGTTTCAGCTTTTGGGTCTTTGTCTTTGGTACCTATGGTCTTGGCAGCTTTTTCAGCACTTTTGCCTCAGGCATTTTTTGCAATCTGGCATGTCAGCACCTACTAGCTTTAGCAACTTTGCAGCCTTGGCTTATTGCCTCAAAGCTTTGGCATGAGTCTGCACTGTGGCATCCTTTCAACTCCAAACCTACTTGCTTCACAGGTTTTCTTTGGTTTTTTTAGGATGTCAGCAACTGCCCTGACCCTAAGGGGGAAGAAAGACTGATCAGCAAGTTCAAACAGTGTCTGTGCAGCAGAAAGATGTCTATCACAGATGAGCACATTCACTACATCACTTGCGGTTCTCTGTAAGCATGCCAGATATTGCACATTCTCAGGTACCATGAGAAATTTTTCCAGGCTTTCTTCAAGATTATCCCTATACTTCTTCTAAGAGCCTGTGATGATCAACTGGAGAAAACCCTGGCAAACTTCATAGTCGCAAACTGTTAAAACACCATGTCTCCATACTCCAGTGGATATAGTTCCCATCATCAAAGTATTTTCTCTTTCACCTCTCTTTAAAGCCAAGAAAGCCCATCACGTAGAGATAGCTGTTGGGTTTAAGGGTTGGTAGATCAGGGTAACAAGTGCTGATTCAGCAGATGAGCTGCTTCCCACAACAACCAGGAGACAGCTAGGTATGCTTTGTACTGCCTCTGTTAAAATACTCCTTTTCAGGTAGTATCACATCTTCTTATGCGCTGTATTCAGGGAAATTAGTCTAAGAAGTCTTAAAATGGAAGAATCCACAATGATGAAGATACAGGCTTGTGCCAGGTTAATCTTTGTTCTCACCATCTATTACTCTGAAAGTCCACGTCAGGAACTGCCTTCTGTGAAGACTTGAGTTCTGGTGCAGCTGGAAGACTTCTCTGTTAGAAATGCTTTCTTGTTGTGAACTGCTAATTGTCCCCTGTTTTGTCCTGCAACTTTTCTCTCAAAGGACTTTGCATCGCCAGCTCAATAATCCAGACCTCAGCTCATCAGAAAAGTGGAAAGGTGAACAAAACAGATGACGCCTAAAAGCAAGTGAGAGACTTTTGCTACCATGTGTCTCTCTATAGCCAAGGAAGCTGGACCAGGGCTCTCACAGCACTTTAGAAGCAACTGGCTTTTCCAGTAGATTTTAATGGGTGTTGGATCTGTTTGCTTGGAATCTGACTGGAGATCCACCAGAAAGAATTCAAAGATCATAACGAATTATCAGGAATTTTTCTTTCAAAGTTTCCCCAGGGAAAACACAGTCCCTATCCAAATAAAATGAACTTGCAGTTTATTTACAAATCTGAAATACTGTGGATGTCCTTCATAAAAAAGGCAATCCTTGAGATATTTTAAAGTGTGATTTTTCTGAGGGTTTTTTCCAATGGATATTTTGCTGAGATGAAATTTGCTAACAACCATAACAATATGCAGAGAAACAGGAAAAATAACTTTTGCCGACATCACATAGTGTGCTACACATAAAAAGAAAAGAAGCAAAGTAAAAAGTAGTGCCATGACTTCAATAATCAGAACCTTTCCTTTAGCATCTAAGAAATGACAAGTAAGAAAGTTTTAATATAGGAGAAGATTTTTATTTGCATTTCTTAACAATAAGGGTGGTTCATACTCCACCTGGTGTCTTTTCTCACATCATCTTTTATGGGCTTCTCTCAGTGACAAGTACCTTTGTACAAAGGTTTCCTCCCCCCTTCTCCCCCTTCTCTGGTTCTAACTCTCTAGCAGGCTTCAGCATACAAACACAATGGGAGCATTGAAAGGAAGACAGTGGGACACCTCCTTTGATCTTGTGTTCTAATAACTTGTGTATGTTTGTGTCCAAAAACAATGTTCCAAGGCTGTGAGGACTGCTGCTGCTGAAAAGAATATTCATCACAGAGGTGTGGAATAGTTAAACTGTATTCAGGAGAGTAAAGTACTGGCCAGTAATGTAAACAGCACACTGTAAACTCTGCTAAATGCTTTGATGACTGAAGAGACCCCCACTCCTGACAGCTGACAACATAGACAACATAGGTCTGTTCAAAGCATGGCACTGAGGGTCACCATTAAATCATACAATTCCCTATTACTTTTTGTATCCATTCTAGAGGATACTCACTGCATGTGGACAAAAGAAACGTGTCTTGCATTAAAGCATATGTCTACTGTCAGATAAGCCAGCTGAGCTCCTCCACTTTATTGCTGCTTGCTCAATGTTGTTTGAGTTTTTTTAAACTACAAGAAGCTGGATTTTTGTTTCCATTTTTCATCTTGTAACTTGCTGTTGCTTCTCTTTTTAAGAAAAGGGTCTGGAAAAATAACTGGCATAGGGAAAGAAAAAGAAAGTCTGACCTTACACACAGAGCATACTGCTTGTGTAAAGTCACTTCTGACAAAGTGGCAACCCAGAGTGAGGAGTGGAGGAAGGAGAAAGAAAGCTGCTTGGTCACCGTCCTATTATTTACAGCTATGGCCTAGTAAAGCCTTACACACTAGTTACACTGTTACATGTTGACATAACTGTGAACTTTGGAAAGAGAATGTAAGAATCAGGATCTGCACCTGTATTTTGCATTTAGATTCCATCTCTGGAACCAACAGATTTGAAACTACAGACTTTGACAGACACCCAGGCCTGATTTTCAGTGTGATAGCCTTTGCAAAACTCTCATGAAACGTGAAAGGCTTGAATTCAATGCGTGTTAGTTCAGCACAGCACTTCTATGTTAGCTTTGCTTGGTTTTTCAAAATAAGCATAAAGTTTGTTGAAGTTCTGTTGCTATAGTAAACAGGGTTGATGCTGTGCTTACAAATAAGTAAGTCTAAGAAGTGTTTAACTTAATAGATATCTGAAAAGGATAAAAAATGTTGGTAAAACTGTTTTTTAAGCTCTGTATGAATTATAAGAATTCCAAAGTGTTTTGACAAACTCACTCATAAACATATCATAATGGGCAAGAAAATACTCTAAAAAATCTGCCTGGGCCACCATGTCACTGTACAAATCTGGCACCAGTAATCTGCCACAAGTATTGTGTCACTCTAAAATAAACTTGGCTATAAAAGAATGCTTTCTTCTGAACATTAAGATACAGCAGAATAAACCTTCAGGTCTATTTTTAAGTTGCTTACATGTGGAATCTTTGGTTATTACTGATTTTCCCCACAGATACACTGTGTACCCTAAGGAATGGTGTTGATGCAAAGCTTGTGATGCAGGAGGCATACAGCGACTGGTAGAGGTGAGGAGTGGTGGCAAAGACAACAGCCGTTCTCCATTTCAGTATGCGTGCTACCGCTCCACTAGACACAGAGCAGACCCTGGCTGCCTGTAGCCTACAGACAGTCTTGGTGATGAATTACCCAAGACTTAAACAGAAAAGATCCAAACTGTTAACTACAGGTTCTCTGTAACTTCACCCAAGGGGCACAGAAAGCATGGTCCTGGCTCAATGCTCAGCATTTGTGCACCTTACCAAAGTTATTCAATCAGCAATAGACTCGTTTCAGACATGGACCTAGGGAGGTAGAGGCATGCAGCAGAAGTAAAGAGTGGATTAGCACTGCCCAGCACCACACACACACTCTCCAGGTGATGAGACACAGACCAAGCCCTGTATGCACTGAATTCCTTTCAAGAAAAACACAAATCACCAACGCAGTTCAACTGCAGTGGTGTGACAGGCACAGCACAAACAGCTTGATCTAAATGGCCCTTGTTGTTTACCTATTTTCTCTGAACTTTGCATGAAAAGCAGCTGTTTTCAAAATTCACTTTGTTTTTTTCTTACAAGATGCATCCAATGGAGCCACAAGACTCATACAGATAAGACACTATCTTAAATGAGCCGAAAACCAAAGTCGTCTTCACTTCTACAAGGAAACATCTGAAGTCCTGGCAAGATGGACAGATAGGAGGTGCCCAAGTAAACTCTGCACATTTAATTTATACTTCTCTGATTTTCTTTTACCATTAACTGAAAGTGTTGTAAGACTTTGCATCTACCCAGCACGTTACACATTGAATTTGTGGGCTGTATATGTGGCCTCTTCACTGTACCTCTGCAACATTTTCTCATGGCATTAATGACATAATTATTGCATTCGGATAGGCTGCGCTAGTTGGAATGAAGTGAAGATAACCCATGGAGTTCCACTTTGCTGCTCTGTTCCACACTCTGTGTCCTTTTACATTGTGTATTTTCAAATACATGATAGAAGCTACAGGAATTCTGGGATTTGCATAAAACTAACAAGCCCCCAATTCTTCTCCTGGCATTCAGTAATTTTGCCATGGTGGTTTTGAACTTGTGCCAGACCACATCTAACCAAGGCAGCATTTCTGCCAGCATCTTGCAAAGGCTGAGTGCACCATAGCAGGCTTTCCCTTTAGCCTCTGTTCTGTCAGCAGAAGGTCAGACAAGTGAAAGACCTCTGGCACATTAGCCACTTGCCCTATACTTCATCACAGCATTACCTGCTGCCCTGACTTGTGGGCATTTCTTGCAATGTCTTAAGGGAATCTTTCCCTATAGGACTCCTTCAGTATTTTGAGGCAGTTATAGGACTGTGGGCTGGATCACTGAGACTAATGCTGCCTTCATGCAATAATAGCCCAGTCTCTTATTTATTCAACCAAATTTAGATTTTAAAAAATACAAATTCTTGAAAACATACTAGGTAGAATTCATCTCCCTCTACAATCAATGGAGAGAAGTAGGTGGTTCATGTGACCTATTTTATATGTCTATATTAAGTTCAGATGAATCATTTTCTAAAAGTACCTATTAGGACATGATTTGTCTCATCTTAACACAGACGTTTAAAATAGGTCAGATGAAGTGGCTATTCCCTTCCCTTGGCTATAAGGGGAGACTGGTTGACTAGATCAAGTGAAGATATTGTAGGCAGCTAAAGTTGGGTGAGATGCATTCCACTCCCTGTACATGGTGTAAGACTTGAGGTTCCTTTTCCTTCTGGTCTCAAAAGGAGAGATTTTTTTTTTTTTAAACACAAAAAATATACTCCTGCATGCTACATGCTGCAAAACATTTAGGAGATCAGAGGGAATAAATTGCTACTAAGCTGAACAAGGCTCAAGTGAGCATATCACACCTTTGCCTTCATACAGAAGACAGTCAACGTGTAAATTCCATATGTGTTAAGCCAACTCCTGTATGTGTACTTGTGGCTGTTGTGGAAGGTTTTAAGGTGCATTTTCTGTTTCTACAAGGAGTAAGAATGTCACCACAGAAAGTTTCAATAGCATAAAAACCACTGTATCAATAAAAGCTTTTCCAAGTGCTCTGATCTCAGGGTCTGCTCTAGTCAGCCCTCTTGCGCAGACAGGAACGGCACTGTCCAGCAACCAGACCAACCATTCCTATCAACCTCCAGCAGACAAAATACATGAAAGAGCTGCTATGTCATCTCTAGTCTTCTGATATTCCTAACCAACTGAACAGTGGGAGTACCCTAGCTTACATAGGCTCAAGGAAAGATTGGACAAACCAACATAAGGGAAATCCACTGACAGTTTCTAAATACATAGAAGCCATCTCAAACTTAAGAATTCCCTGAATAACAACTTGTTAGAGACCAAGAAATGATTGAGTAGAAGTATGATGATATGTTAACCCAATTATTATATTCTTCCCCAGGCATCTGCTTTTGGTCACCGTTAGAGATCAGCATCCTGTACAGCAATTCTTTACCTACCTACCACAAAAAAGAGAGTGGATCATAAGTGTTTGAGACCAATTGAAGAAGTTCAATTAGTGTTGTCCCCATGGAGTAGAGAAAGAAAATTCCTGCACTGAGTTCAACTAAGCCACTGAGCTGGTCTGGAGACTCCATACAGATTTCAAGAGACCCATGAGGTATAATTCATTCTCTTTATGTCTGAGTAGCTGTACAATATCCACAGTATTAAAATAAAATCTTGTTTCATAAGACAGTTTCCTCATATGTTCTGAGTATTTCCTACTGAGAGTGGGAAGGCATTAATAAAACTGGATTTAAAATTTTACAAATCAGCATAAATCTCTACGGAAAAAGAATATACTTCAGGTCTTCTCTGCTGTTGGATTATTGTTGAATACCTTATGGTTCTCCACAAACTTTTTCTGTAGCCCAAACCAATGAGATGGATAATGTACCTTTTGTTTCAAAATTCTATATTCTCTTTACTATAAAGTCTCATATTTGAATAGCTAATCTTTCATACAATTGAAATATGTACTCAGAATTATGGCACCCTGGCAAATAGTTAAGGAGTTTAAATTTATCAGTCTTAAATCAGGTCAAAGAGGATTAACAACCTGATAACATAGCCTCACCCTGGTCATTAATGAAGATGTTATTTGTATTTGGCTCCTGTATTTGTTCCTTGGGTACACCACTGGTGACTGGCCTCCAGCTGGACTTCATACTGCTGATCACAAGACTCTGAGCCCAGCAGTTCAGCCAGTTTTCAGTCCCTGTCCACTCGTCTAGACTGTACTTCATCAGTTTGTCAGTAAGGATGTTATTTGAGATGGTGTCAAAAGTCTTACTAAAGTTAAGATAAGCAATACCCACAACATCCACCTTTCATAATAGGCAGCTACCAGGTTTGTCAGGGATTATTTCCCCCCTTCATAAATCAGTGACCACTCCCAGTCACCTTCTGTCCTTAGCATGCTTGGAAATGGTTTCCAGGATTATTTGCTCCATCACCTTCCGTGGGATCAAGGTGAAGCTGACTGGCCTGTAATTTCTCAGATCCTCCTTTTTGCCTTCCTTGAAGATATGAGTCACATTTGCTTTATTCCAGTCCTCAGGAACCTCCCCCAATAGCCATGACCTTTCAAAGATAATTGAGAGTGGCCTTGCAGTGATACCAGCTAGCTCCCTTGTGAGTGCATCCCATCAGCTCCCATGGACTTGTGTACATCCAGTTCCTTTAAACATTAGCTAGCCTGACACTCTTCCATGGAGGGTGAGTCTTCATTGCTTCAGACTTTCTCACCAGACTCAGGAACCTGAGTTTGGTCTTTCCAGTAGAGACCAAGCCAAAGAGGATAGCGAGTACTTTGGTCTTCTCTGTGTCCTCTGTCACCAGGCCCACTGCCTCATTCAGCAGCAGACCCACATTTTCCCCGCTAATACACTTGCAGAAACCCTTCCTGTTGCCCTTCACATCCCTTGCCAGATTCAACTCCAGGCAGGCTTTGGCTTTGCCAGCCTGAGCCCCACATTGACGGGTTGCTAGAGGCCACATTGTGGAACATGCCTGGAGTTTGTGTCTAGAGTCAATTACAAATGTGCCAATCTCAGAATTAAACATGGAATGGTCTTTTGTGTACAACCAGGCAGGAGACACTGATTCTGCAAGGACTACAAAATATCCCAGCCATTCTAATTTTCACTTTAGCAATTAAAAGAATACAGATGTGATTCCCTGCATTCATTTTAAGTAAATATTACAAGCAAATAAAAGAGTTTAAAACTGCTACAATGGTCTAAGACTTTGTCAAGCTTATAGCTGGAATCAGAGCTGTGCAGAAAGTAGATTTTCTGCTTTGTAGGAAATTCCACAAATATTGTTTTAATCATTCTGAAACAGGAAAAAAATCTTGAAATTTTCATAAATTTTTTAATGTTCTTTTTGGGTTGAAACTGATCATTCTGATTTTTAGGCTTCTATTACAAAGCACAATTTGTCTTCTTAATTTTAAACAATGGGCTAAAAAGCTACTTTACAAGGTCAACATGTTCTATTCCAAAAATATAAAGAAATTCTGTTTCAAGTCTATTCAAATATCCTCTTCCAATATTTTTGATACATAGAAAATTGTCACAAGTGAAATATTTATATGGATTTCCATTTTGCAACGAAAAGCTGTCCCGCAGTAAATTTTCTGACCAGTTCCAGTTTGAAACATGAGAGAATACAGGGATTATATTTACAAGTGGTTTTATATCTTCAATGGTATTACTCATCCCTCTTATCTCCTAAGGGCAAATATGACTCAGAAAATCATGATTGAAAGTCCAGGCCCTAGGTATAACAAATATAACAACTGTATTTATTGTTTTATCATATTTTAAAGATTTTTGATATCATATGAAAAATATACTTCCCAATTCTAATTAATCTGACTGTCTGTTTACCTAAGTTCATCTTCCCAGTGATTTTAGTGAGGAAGGCACTTTCATTTCAGAACCATTTCAGTCTCTCTATTCCAGTTTTACTATAAAGGAAGAACATCTTATTTTTGCCAGTTTCCTTTCCACCCATACTGCAGGGTGCCTCCAATTATGCTAAACATTTTGGCTAGCTAAAACCAGTTGGCTTTATTTTATGCATTTTTATAGTGAAGATGTTTACAGTTGCTTTGTTAGAACACCAGGACTTCTTCCCCATGAGATGCGAAAGTTAATAATACTTTGTTTGCTAATACTAAGTTAACAGTCACAATGTACAAAATCCAGACTAACCCTGAACAAGAATTCTGTCCCCATCAGATACTACAAATAATACAGACATAATCCTATTAAAAAAGATAAAATAATATAAAAGAAAACAAACCAAAAGGAATCTTAAGTATGTGTATTTCTCCTTTGGCTTTACAACTGACAGTCCCTCTGAAGCCACCACATTTCATTACAGTGGAGCTTTCTGGTCCAACTTCACTTATACAAAAGGCGCCTGCATATCCTTGAGTTCTTTCCTGTCTGTATTCAGCATAAATTTTGAGCATAGGATGATCATCTGACCTTCAAAAAAATCTTAAATTCAGAATATATAAAACAGGCTGCTTAGCCATTCTTCTTATTTCTAAAGGAGATTAAATGCAGTTGAAGAAACTACACTGCATTCAGAAAGTGGACCCTTTGGAAGAAAGGGTGACATTTTCTCAAAAAGAAAAAGTCCACAGACTAGGACTTTTCAACTGTTTCAGTATAAAAGAGCCAAATATAAAGAGCAGGAAACCATTCTGTACTTTCAGAATAATGTGAAAAAGACAACCCAAGAGAGCTTTAATATCTGAAATGCTCTTAAATCCTAAAGAAAGACTTTTTGTTATACTATATCAAAAGGGGAAAGGGAAATAGCCCAACACAGTGCTTTCCTTTTTTCAGCATGATATGGATGTGGAAAGTATGTTAATTCCTGTATTCTCAAAGGAAAACAAATAGCATAAACAGACAGACAGGAGAGGAAGAGATCAGTACGTTTAAAATAATAGAGAAACCCACCACTCATTTAAGCTGCTAGCTCTGGGAAGGCTCAGGCTGTGTGTCCAATCACAGGACCTACAGTTTATGCCAAGACTTGTTTCAGATGCATTCTGCACCAACTCCATCGAATGCAAACACAATTAGAGCATTCAGAATCAGACAGTAGGAGATCCCCTTTGATGTTGGGATAAAATGAGGATATGCATGGTTTTGTCCAAAATGACAACCATCCCAGGTTTACTAATGGGTATCTAATAGAAAAAGAGAACTTTATGATGCTCATTAATTACCAAACTGTCATGTGCTTCTGGCAGAAAGAAAGTAATCCTCTTCTCCAGATTAGACAGCCACCACAAAGGACTTCAAAGAACTTTCAGTCCCCTCCCCTGAGAGCTGCCTTGCATAAACCTCACAGCACTAACCGTGCAAATTAAAAGAATGGAGCAGTTGACAAACCCTTCCTGATACATGCGCAGTCTATTGCTGTTGGCAGTTCAGACACGAGCCCTTATTCTGCTGGCAGATGTGCACATTCTCTATACATAAAATGTGCTCTAAAATTCACACAAAACTTTACAAATTATCGGTAAACAATGCTTTCCATTCTTGCTTTCAAGCCTGGAGATATTTGTGCTAAGATTCTTTGGTGGCAATAAAAATTCTTTTTTAAGAACATGAAAATGTAGAAGAAATACAGCTGAAAGTCTAGTTCTCAGAAATTTTCCTCAGATGTTTTTCTTAATGAGGAGCAGCTAAAGTATGCCTTTTTCTGGCAACTTGCCACAATGGGTACAAAGGGCTACAGAGATCATCTAATATGAGAATGGATGTGTTAGGGACTATGAAGCACTTACAGTGATTCCCCCAGTTTTAAATGGTCAGACATTGATGGAGTTGGGGATTTTGTTTTTAGCACAAATTTTTTCCCTTGCTCCTACATTTCTATAAACTCTTTATATGTTACTTTTTTTTTTTCCCAGGGACTGAACTCTACAGACTTCAAAGTATGCAATACATTTCACATATTTATGATTGTCACCCAAATGCATGTATTTATGGTTGTTTTCACAAAGGTCTGAAATAGTGATAAAGTCTGAATTGTCTCTCAGGAGGAGGAGAGGGCCAGGTACTTCTGATGTTTGGATGTCATGCAAATTCTAGATGACAGAAATGTGTTCTTGAACATATTTGCCTTGTGGTTTTTTATTTACTCATGTAGATTCAAATAACTTTACTGACAAGGTGAAAGACAATAAGCCTCATTATGATTTGGAATCTGAATATTCTCATTCAAAGGCCTTCCCAAATAGCATTTGGTTAAAGTTGTGTGCCTTGGTCTTACTGGGCAGACCAAGTTTTTAATAGGTGCCCCTAAAATTTTAAATTTAAATAAGGGCTTTCTTCAACCAGTTTGACACATGTTTAAGTACACAATGATTGCCAGAAGTATACTGCTATCCAAAACAGAACTGTCTTTACCAAGAACATCAGAATCCAGGGGAAGTACCACTGAGTGACAAATGGTACTAAGAGCTCAGGGGAAAGAAATCATAGCGATCATCAAAAACTGTTCGTTTGCTCATAGCGCTTTTCAGATAGCACCTCTTTGGTACGTCACGGTGAACCTATTTCAAAATCCTGAACTGTTTGGAAGATTCCCTCCTTCCCAAGTAACATGTATGCTGCTTCTCAGATTGATTTTTCAGTAGCAACAAAATACCTAGGAGAAAAAAGATATTTTTTTATTATGAGCAATTTATCATCCTTGAAAACTCTAGGGCTGAATGAAAGATGTCATATATTCTGAACATGTGACCATCCTAGGTCACAGCTATGTATGTAAAATATTAAATGAGGCTGGCTGAAATTTGTTATTCAACCTTTTTAGTGAAAAAAATTCCTCTTTTGGGGGTAAAAAAATGCAAATATTTTAATGGAAATTTTTTTTTTCCATAGTATAAAAGGATCAAGAACATAGAAAATAATGTCAGTACAACACTGGAAAAGATAGAATTTTGCCTGAGAATTCTTTTTCTTTTCAGGTTCCATTGATTTTATTTGAGGATCAAAAACGTATTTCCTGATCGTCTCTACAGTTAAGCTCTTCATTGCCTCTTTTGCTCACTAAATACGTTCCTTTTTAGAATATTCTTTTTTTCAAATTAAAAGTTACTAAGAGCCTCAACACTTCCAAATTGCCATGAGTAGGGCTCTGGCCTTCCTGTCAGCTCTTCAGGAAGAGCATTTATAATGGACCCAGTTATAACTGATAAAATAAAAACTTAATATTTGAACGTGAGACAGTCTACGTTTGGTCAGTCACAAGGAAGTTACCTGATAGATACCAGCTCCAGCTGTAGACCATGGAAATAAGCAAGTTCCCTATGCTAAGGGAGAGAGAAGCACTGCTCACACTGAGAAGTCAAATTAAATATGATCATAAGCACTAAAATATTAGAATTGTGCTATAGAGGCTTCCCTGATTGTATCTCTACAGATTCTTTCCTTCCCAGCAGAGCCTTTAAAAATACTTCTTAATATACTACCATGTGTTTTTGATGCCACTACTTCTGTGTGGTTTGCTATTTTCTCTGGGATGAAACCATCACAAATTATTTTGAATTACTATTAAAGACTGATAGAGTATAGACCAAGTATCTTTATTAGTTTGTAGGTTTGCTAGAGACGACCAGGATTTGCAGGCTGAACAGTCACAGAACTTTCTTTTCCACCTCTTTTTAGAGATTATCCACTACAGCTGAAAATCCAGTGCCCATCCTCACTTTGTACTTGCAGTTCAGCTGATGCAAAAAAGTAGGACATAATCTTTGACCCAACATCCTCTGTTAAGAACATCTACCTCCACCTTCTTCCCCAAACACTAAAAGATAGCCAAGAAACATACAGTCAAGAGTAAGTCACTCCCAACTCAGGTGTGCATTTCTGAGATAAGTCCTTGGGTAGATGGACAAAAGTGATGCACTATTCTACTAAACTGAGGTGATTCATTCATTCTACTTTCACGTCCATAAATTCACCTATAACTTTAATCACAATAAGACCAAAATCATAGTTAATTCCTAAATGGGTATGTTTCTGCAGACATGCACCTACTTCCAGGATATGCCCACAGAAATGTGACTCCATTTGTTGGCTCTTTGCTCCAGTGAACACCAATGGTGGATTCTTGCTTCAAAATACTGTGGCTGGCACCAGACAAACAAGTCATTCTACTGAGTATGAGATAATTTCCATTAGTTTTCATTTGGTTAAATGACAACTGAAAGAAAAGAAGCTCTGGAAAAACTTGGTAATTAAACTGAATTGGGATTAAATTAAAAAATCCAATGACAAAGGGGTTTGTACTGAATTTTTGTGCTGCGTCTTTGAGCATATGAAAGAAGCGGTGAAAGAACAGATGAAGGCAGCAAAAAGAAATCCAAAGCAAACAGAGGCCACATGATCTGAGGAGAGTTAAGAAAAAGTTTTAGAGTAGAGGGCTGGCTGGATGAAGGCCTGGATCTCCAAGTCCTGTTGTTAATCCCAGCTGTGCTCAGGCAAACAGGCCCCAGTGCATATTCTTTGTAACTGAACAGATTTGTCCCAGAGAAATACTTCACTCCACAGTAAACTTCTCCTCCCAACAGAAACAAGCTAAAATTGGCGAGCCCCTTAGGTCAAAAAGGGATTAGTAGTGTTAGCAATGAGATCTGAAGTACAAGCGCAGAAATTTCAAGTTGCTATTCCTGCTAAACCAAAGTGCAAGCTCTGGCATTTTTTCAGCTCAGTATCAAACTCAAATGAATGGCTCACAAGACGGTCAGAAAGGGCAGGAGATATTTTAGCAGTCAGCTAGTCTGATCTAGCACCAATGATGTTGCAAAAATTTTTCCTATCCAAAAACCGGAATCATTCCAATCCAGGACCAGCCTGTAATATACTTGAACCAGCCAGCACAGGGCATAGCTGGCCACAGCACAGCTAAGAGTTAGAAGTCAGGAGGGAAGGAAGACACCCCACTTGAACTGGCAAAGGACTTGAGGAAACTTGTGGTTTTGGCATACTCAAGTAAGGTCTTCCAAGGTAAACAGGCAATGAACCAGTTTATACACACTCAGATGCACCTAGACTTGCAGATCAAGATCAGGGGAGAATAAAAGAGGCAACAGTCATTCCAAAAGGCTGTGGATTTGCCCATAGAACTTGAAACTTTCCCTTTCCCTTTCAGCAGCCCACTGAACAGGAAGGCAACTGGAGCTGAAAAAGATGCCACCTGATTGCTGTGAGCTGAGGCAGCACAACTCAGAGCCTGATCTGTATTTTGGGAAAGAGGAAGTCTGAGGTATTTTGAGATTTTTTTTGTGCAATTAGCAAAAGCAGTCAATTCAGTTGGTAGAAAAAAGAGTAAATGGGAACAACTGAAACATTAAATGAAGTAATTAAACCTGCTAGCATGAAAAAATTGCTGCTAAAGAGAACTGGCCAAGTCCCCAGGTGATCATAGATACATGGAGCTTTCAAGGGTATAGGAAGCCTACTTGTGAGTTTGCTAGTATTTGAAAACTTCAGCATAGGCTGGATGAGAAAGAGAAGCCCTCTTAGTGGTCAGCAAATTGTGATTTGGCAGTTTTAAGAGTTCATTTATCCCTTCCATACACATATACATACAAATGCACACACAAAGACTGCTCCTTTTCTAGCCTACCCATGAGTCAAAGTTTTTACAGATTGAACCCAGAGTCTAGTGATGGAGGGTGAGCATGCAACAGAACTAAGAATGGTGCTTTAGTAGAGGTAATGTTTATGTTCCATAATACTGTACCTCCTGGAAACAGATTTTAGGTCAGTAGGGCATTTCTACTTGAATTTTCAGGAGAGAAAATTTATGATCTGGACAAACCATGCATTGCTGCCAAAGCTTTATAGATTTAAAATGACAAACAGGCTTACATATAAGGATGGTAATAATGCTTTGTCCATTGTCACTAGGTTGAAAAATTAACAGCAAATGCTATCCCAACCAGAGCAATTACCAGGTAAAGTCATCCAAACAAAACTACATAAGACAAAAACCAGATGGCTCCTTGTGCCTCTGTTAACTCCTGTTGATATCTAGGGTAAATACACCTGAAAGAACTGGCTCATCAAAAAGCATGAGTACCCCCAGAATTTACACAACTAAAAATGTTCCCACTTCATTGACTGGAACAATGGATTTGTTCTTTCAAGAATAGCTTATAGAGTGCTAAAATACTTACCTAAGAGGGATGACATATCAGAACAGTAAGCCACAGTGAAATCATCTGGTAAATAAAGCACTCCAATATGCAGTTCATCTTCAGATAATCATGGTTAATGATTTTTCCCATCACAGAAGGAAATCCTGATATTTCAAAATGAAATAAAGGTGCAGGATATAGAAGTATGTATGAGTTACTACTGGGCCTTTGAAGAGACTGAAATACTTTGGTTAAAGCTGTGGCTGTTAAGAGTCCGCTGAAGCTGGCAAGCTGACAAACATCTATATTGTGTGTTAGTTTAGATGATGAAGTCTTTAGTTTTACTAAAGACCCTGATCAAGAGTTTTTCTAAATGACTAACAATATTTCATTATGTCTCTTTTCAAGCTGTTTGCTCATCCTATTATGTGATTACTAAACAAAGGTAGACCTGCAGCAAAAATAAGGTATGGTCTCCTTTCACAAAGGAGAAGGAAAAACAGATTTCAGTTCTGAACTTCCAACTTCCAAAACAGAGTAGAGTGGAAGTACCCCTGATTTGCTAGTCCCAGAATAAACACTTCTGGGACACTTGAACATTTTTGTGTCTTTGAGACATGCATTCACACAGGTCAGACATCAGAAAGTTGCTACAAAATAGGGCCTTTAGGGGCCTATGAGCTAACACCTCCCAATATCTGCTTTCCAGTCAAGTCACCTCCATTTCCTTCTTATCTTCAAAGCCTTCCCAAAAGTTGTAGCCATATGAAATGGCAACAGTAATTCAGAGAGATCCAATTCCATACATACTGTTCTCATCACAGGAAAAAACCCCACATGATAAGAATAATTAGGGCCTGACACACCCTTTTAACACAGCTCACAGTATCCATGCAAAATCCATTTTCCTGCCACAATACCATCTTGCCCTGCCTACATGTACTACATTCATGAAATGCATTAACATCTGTGAATCATAACAAAGCCTAGATGTTATTCCAAATAGCCTCAGCTAACAAAATATAGAGCATGAGCTCATTTTGCCACAGAGCATGATTGAAAGAAAAGGAAGGCCAGTTGGAGGTAAATGGTAAGGAACAATTGCCTGTACTGAAGAACTGTGTTGTAAGATAATCTCGATTGACTGTGTTACAGTCTTATTCAGGCAGAAGGTCTAAACAAATCCTGAAGTTATGTGGAAGACATTGTTAAAGTTGCCTAAGCCAGTTAAGAGTCTAGAATGCATTATGGTGAAGATATATATACTAGGTTCAGGTATAATATGGATGGGATGAAACATATTAGCAGTGTCACAGCAGTAATGCTGATTGGAATCCAGGTATTTATCAGTAGAGTCACATGTAAAAGTAGGGCTATTGAACAAATGGAAAATATTAGCTCCTGATCAGACAGCAGATGCTTCCTGTAACAGAAATAGATCTATAGTTTATAAGAGGATTGATTCCTCAAATGGGTCACTAAATGAGTGCTTGGAAATAAGTTAGTCATGCTTAACTGAAGTAGTAACCATATAGATGTTTTCATAAAACCACAAATTATTCAGTTATTATTGACAGACACCAAGCTTGAAAACAATCCAGCAAGTATGCAAAACATTGATACCCACAAAGCATTAACAGTCTAGTCTCTAGTGTACTCAGCCAACGACAGACCATGACTATGGCAGGATAATAACTGATGCTGAAAGGATGGTCAGAGCAGATAAACTCATTGGCAGATTATATTCAATGATAAAGATAACAAAATGGGAAAATAGCTCTATTGACTCTGAAGGTTCTTCTGAGGGTATTTGTATCTTGAAAATAATCCCAACGTTAATGCAGAATTGTGAGTGCACTTTCTATTTAAAAAATAATAATCAGTATAATAGCTGTTAAGAAGATCTATCTCATGATCCTGTTGAGGGTAAGAACAGCTTATCTGTTCTTAGAACTGTAAAGATAATATTAAGCATGCTAGAAGCATGGATCTAGACAAAGCTGGTCAATAAATCAAAAGGCTCCCCTGCTATGTTACACAGCACACAAACAGCTTTAGCTCCTGGTCTGCATACACTGACAGCTACTTACATGAATTTTAACACCAGGACACAACATTAAGATGATATTTTCAGAGCCGTATTTTTTTCATTCTGATGTCCCCTACTCTCTGGCAGCCTACTCTGGGTTACCAACTTCTACACTTCAAAGAGGCAAAGAAGGCAGAAATGCTAGTACACTCTGACAAGGAGGTCAGAACAGTGAAAACTGGAATTTGCACCTTCGGCTGTGGAAGAGCACAGAACTTCACTGGTACAGGAAAGGCCTATCATGTGGTAAGTGAGTAGAGCAAGCATAAAGCCTAACATCATCCATAAAATAAGTCTCCAATTTAACCTTCCTCTTGAAATCTCAGGATGAATATCACAAAGAAATAGCTAGATGTAGAGAACATACACTTCAAATCAAAAGCTCTGCTTGTGCCTCTAATGCAGGAATATCAGGTTTCAGCTCTCTGAATGTGAACTGATAACGCAGTTAAAGAATGATACAAGCAGCAGTTCAGCAACTGCTCAACTCTGTGTCATTTTCTGACCAGCTTCTCTTTTCCTACTCTAGAGTAAACATAGTTGATAAGGCCAAATATGTAGAACACTCACATAAAAAAAACCCCAAGCAACAAATCAAAACAAAAATAGTAGCTCCATACCCACAGGGGACAGCCACAGTCTGTTCTCTTGCAGCCAAACTTGGTTATGAAAGAAATTCCTGTGAAGGCAAATTGCTGTGAGAGAGAAGTGCTGTATGTAACGGGCAGGGAACTCTGTCACGGCTGGGCTGCAGGGAGGGTGGATGTTATTAGGGTCACTTCTTTTCACCCAGGAAATGACAGACTAGACAAAGGGATCAATTGCTCATCTGGAAGTGTATTAAATCAACCAGAAATCAAGCAAGAGGATCGGGCAGCTGTAAAAAGTTAAGACTGATGGTATTGTTCTCATGAATTGAAGTACAGATCACAAGATGTAAGACTAGTTCATAAAGTTTTTATTTTGAAAAAGTACTACAACTAGATTTCTGTATTTTGTGAACTACTATAGGTGATGAGCCAGGTAAAAGAAAAACATTTCTAACATTTAGACTGTATTTAAATTAAACATTCCTTTTAAGTGAACACCTCTATAATACACCTACATTGCACATGCCGGAATAATGACGATTTAAAATATTTTTTTTCTAGTGTAAAGTATTTCAGGGGTGAACAATACTAAGGGAGCTAATGAGCATAAATTATTCTTGAAAAGTATGGGGAAATACTGAAAAAGCATGAAATACATATGACACTCGCCTAACATTTTGGATTCTGCAAACCATAGTGCAGGTTTAAGACTAAGAATGAAAAAAAAATTACTGTTTCCTTGATTATTTGTTTCCCTCGGGGAGAAACACATGTTTTGAATGCTTGCACTTTTGCAGATCCTTGAGTAGCTTAGGGCTTCTCGATCAGCAAAGCAGAGCAGAGTTCATCCAGCTGTCTAATGAGGTAAGAGTGAGTGCTGTGACAGGGGATTTGCAGGCAGGACAGGATCTTCAGTTTGGTAGTCTGGGAACAGAAGGCATAATGAATGGAAAAGGAATTTAGTTTCAGTATTTATGAAGAGACAAAGCAAGGAAACTATCAAAAGGTCCTAATCTCTTTCTGGTAAGCCTACTGAAGTTTAATTTTGGCAAATACATGCAGTTAGAAATCTCTCAGTTGACACACTTTCATAAACTGATATTTACTGGAGTAAAGAAAGAGGTCTCCTCAGTCAGGGAATCCCCAGCTGTGTGGGTCAAAGGACACTAGCTCTAGATTGATGGTATCTGAGGAGATAATGATTCCTATGTCAAGAGGAAAATAAGGAGATGTTACTGTCATTTAAATCCCAAAGACTGGACCTAACCTGGAAGAAGAAGAGAACAGCATGCTGAAGCGGGAAAGCTCCCTAGATATTTTTTTTTCCCACTGACCCTACCAACTATTTTGAAGAGGGAATTTGATCAACTTGTGAAAGAGACTGAAGAAAGCGGATATTTCCTGCAATAGCAGTGATTGACACACTGCTAAGTTCCCTCCAATTTGATCATCACAGAATTATTTAATAATCTAGATTGGAAGGGACTCTGGAGGTCATCTAGTCCAAATCCCTGTAAATTTTTTTAGTCTTATACCTGTTCAGAATTTCCCTTGGTGCAACCTGTGACCACTGCTTCTCAACGTTTCACTATGCAGCTCCAGGAAGAGTCTCATGAGTATTAAAAGTGTAGGATCTGCAACACTTTGTCAAGCTAATGATTCAGTATCATGTTTCTAAGCACTACAAGCTGTTAAGGGAAGAACAAGGCATGCACAGATCTATCTCCATCATGCTTCCTGATTCCAACAAGTGGAAATTTAGGAACTCCTTGAGTTAGAGTCTGCAAACCAGCAGTGGTGCTTGATTAGACATAGGTTTAATCCTTTCTTGAATCTATTTTGCTTCCACAAAATTCTGTGGTGGTAAGTGCCACAGCTGAATTGTAAATGATGAAAAAGTGCTTCCTTCACAAACCAAGCTCTCCCAGTTTTAGCATTATGGTACTGGAAGCAAGCAAGGCTAAGATGCGTGACTTTGCTAGCTGATTTATGCAACTTCAGTGGCAACAGATCTCAAGGATGTTTTCAAACTTTCCAGTGCAGGGAAACTGTTGAGATAGATAGAAAATATTAGCATCCTTTGAGAATTTCTCTGCATAATAAAGTTTACATTCAGAACTAACCCTGTGAAGTTTCTGCACTAGACTTCTAGTGGTATTTCTTATGTGGAGACACTCCAAAATAGGGCAGTTCACCCAGGATTACAGCAATATAGCTATCATAATATATTATAGATTGGCTGGTAAATCTATACATGTACCTAAGCATTGACTGCAAAAATGCAAAGAGAAAAATCTGGAAATAGAGGTGGGTTTTCCTCCCCACAAGACAACTCCTTGCCGACGTCTAAGATCAAAGGCACATTGCAAAGCTGTGTCAGTCCAAAACTAAAAATTAAATACTGTGGTGTTACCACTAGTCACTTTAAAATGCTGTATGTTTTCTCCTATATTCCTGCCCAAATCACTGCTGGCCAGAACACTGAACCTTAAAATTGAAAATCATTCTTTTTAAAATTATGCTTTTACTTATGCTGACTTTAACTACCACGGCTGCTCTCCATTCAGTCTGATGCCATCATCCCTCCATCCCTTTCTGAGACCTTAAGCGTAGTCATAATAGCCAGTGAAAGAATAATTATCGGATTTGAGTAAAAATACCAGGTGTCTTACCAGCTTAGTATGTTCCAGAAAAATGAGTCTATACTGGCTGTTCATGCCTGTGCTGAACTGGCTCTTATCCTCTTTTTCACTTTCTCCTCCTTCCATAGACTTTCCAATAAATACCTTTAAAACTCACTACTGTGATCCCTACCTCTACTTTTGTTTCAGTGTTGAGTCATTCTATTTATTTTACTCCCTTTGTAGGAGCAAACTGCCCTTTGCATTAACTGAACCTGGTTAAGAATTCCCTTTTGCTGTGAATTGAACAAAATTCTTGGCAGTACATAAAGCCATACACCGTGCCAGGGTGTTTGCTCCCATATCTCACTCAAAGGCATGGGGCTTTGTTCTGATTTACACACTTCAGAGACAATCAGAATCAGGCCAACAGTTCCTGCCAAAAGAGCATACAAACTGAAAGGCAGAGAAGATAAAACAGACTCACTCCAAGAGATTCAGAGAATGGAAGTAGCATAAAGCTTTTTAACTTCTCCTGTTGTAGCAGGGAGCGATGCTAGCCTGCAAAGAGAACCCATAGGCCCTGTGGAAGCCAGGGGATTTCCAGAGAAATTAGATAGGAAAGTAGAAAGATGAATGAACTGGTGAAAAAAATTAGTATTAAAACTTTAAAATACATCACCCTGCTTCAAAGAAGGCAGCTTTGCTTGTATTTCATGGTGCCGTCATGCTCGTGTTTTTAGAGACCTCAGGACTACTCTCTTTGTACATAGAAGTTAAGACTCTGGAGAACAGTTGACCAGATAATGACTCCCTAGATTTAGTTGTCATTACTGTTGCATCTGTCGTCCTGACATATATCTTCCCCTTGCTAATTGAACATACAGGAACTAACGCAAGAAGCATTCAAAACTTGCAGTTCAATCTGGTTCCAAACACAGCTGTGAGCTGACTGGAGGCAGTTTCCCTCCCAACTTGCTCTTGTAGGGACAGGGAACAATGTTTTGCAGACAGCAAGTTGGGCTCCTGCCTAGCCCTGTTGCATCTCGAACTCAGCAGCTCCCATCCCATAGAATTCCCCCACAATAGCTTTTTTGCCCTTACCCTTCATATGCTCTGTCACAGTGCATGGCCACAAAGTCACCTTTGCTGACTTTTTTTTATATGCATTTTCAGGGCTTGGCCTGCCCCCAGCTCATAGTGAAAACCTTATGCCCATGTTGAGTCTGTCTCAGCCTAAACTCTGTACTTTTGGGAGGCACAAAAAAAAGTAACGTCTGTGCAGGTTACACAGCAACAGTAAAGCAATGCTAAGATCATAAGCTTTGTTTGATAGTAAAAGAAAGGAAAATAAAAGGCTGGTATCAGAGCAGGAAACGGTGCCTATAGTTGCTAAAGCATGCCTGGTATTTTAGCATGGGCCCAAGCTATTGTTCGTAAGTCTGGATGGACTAGAGTCAAGCAAACCATACATGCTACAAAACTGTCTGCCAAGAGATAACACAAGCCAGTTCTTCCTGAATATGTGAATGCTCCAAGTCAAAACTGCAGCTGGGCTAATAGTCATTGGGAAAGAAAGCATGAGTCATAGGGTTCAGTAGGCTTTAACAACTCTTCATGTCACAGTGTAGACATAATCCCACAATCTCACTGTGCAGTTCCTGGACAGCTGGAGAAAGACTTTGGAGAGAAATATGATATACTTGCTTTCCAAAAGCCAAGGCCCTACTCCTTTGACACATCTCTCCAGGCAATGGAAAGAAGCATGACCTGATCTTCATTCGCATAATCAGAGCTATCGTAAATAAGCTGTGTCTACACTGCAGGACAAGTGTACTCTACCGCAGGACCAATACACACACCTCACAAGGATGTACTCTGGCTCCAAATGAACACACAACAAAGATGCACTCCATCCCACAGAACTGCAGGGCCTGACTGGGATGCTTGTACCACTGGAGCTGAGGGGTACAGAACAGAATTCTCATGCTACACAGTGTGGCACAGATTTAGTAGAGTAACTAAAAAATTACATCTAATTTTGGTTCATGTGATGTTACTTTTTACTCTGTCTGAAAACTGTGTTTCACTTCCTTTGCTTTCACCAAGAAATGAAAGTTGCATGTGTCTCAAAATAACAAGATTTACTCCATGGCAGAATGATGGAGAATATGTATAGACATTACTTTTTCCTATACCCCTCAAATGGCTTCTTTTTCCAGATACAAAGCACATATTGTTTTTGAAGCAACATGTACTCTATGACATAAAGCATACCAAGTTTCATGAAAACCTAAGCATGTTTATAAAATAAGAGTTGGTTGATACTCGTACATTAAAAGCTGATCATTAAAGTTAATTTTTGTTTATTTCTGGTGATTGTGTTAATCCTGAAGTGTTTCTCTGGTATTCATTGAAAGTGATTGCAAAGAAATGTTTACTAAACTACAGTACATCTTTCTGTAGGAATCTGTTGCACAGTTAGTTTTTCTAATTTTCACAAAAAGGAGTAAAATTTTATATATAATGTCTCAGAGCCTATCGTTTAATTTCAAAGCAACTCTGAATAACACAAGTCATTGATCAATCACCTTACAGTGGAAGAAGACACTGTCATCTCTTGTTGTCCGTATGTGGATACTGCCAGAAAAGTTTAACAGTTTGGGGTTTGTTTTGGTTTGGTTTTCAAACATAGGCAGTCTTCCACTGCCAGCAAGCAGGCCCCTGGGTATTTTGCCTTCAGAATGTCCTTCATCAGTTAAGATTTTGATAATCCTGCTTTACAGGGGCTAGAATGTTGGATTTTTCCAAATGTGCCTGATATAAATAAGCCAAGTGTTTTGGAGAGGAATCCAGAAGTATTTAATCAGGCAAAACTTCCATTGATTTCCATGGGAGTCTTGACAGAGTAAGAACTGAGTCAAGACTTCAACACTTGGCACATTATCAATCCCAGCAAATGACAGGCGAGAGCTGATGCCTAACGCATGTTCTAGGGAGGAAACAACTTGGCTCAGGGACCATATTTAAAACATCACATACTGTACTTTAAGCTCTGTAAGAAGTGAGAAGAACAAAGCTTAAGTTAGTCTCTAAACACCCAAGTCAGAGTTCAAATACAGTGCAAATATTCTTTACATATCTCAGCATGTCTAGTGGCATGCTTTCTGTAAAAGGCAAGAACAATGGATAAAAAGTAGGCAGGTCTTATTGTGAAATGAATACCTAGAAGAAGCATCACAATGCACTTTTTTTTTCCACAAGCTACTGATGACTAGATAGTACATGACTGTAGTACAACAACATTCATTAAGAAACACTTAAAATAAGGAAAACAGTATTTCATCCAGCTATTTTAGCTCTTATTTTTTGATGAATTTCTCCAAAAGACAGTCTCTTCTTGTCATGGTTTAACCCCAGCTAGTAACTAAGCACCACACAGCCACCTGCTCACTCACCCCCCCGCCACCCCCATCCAGTGGGATGGGGGAAAGAATCAGGGGAAAAAAAGGTAAAACCCATGGGATGAAATAAGAACAGTTTAACAGAACAGAAAGGAGGAAAATAATAATAATAACTAATAAAATGACATTAATAATAGTAAAAGAGTTGGAATATACAAAACAAGTGACACACAATGCAGTTGCTCACCACTTGCCAACTAATGCCCAGTTAGTTCCCAAGCAGTGATCCCCCCCCTCCCAGACCACCTCCCCCCAGCTTATATACTAGGCATGACGTCCCATGGTATGGACTACCCCTTTGGCCTGTTTCAGTCAGCTTTCCTGATTGTGTCTTCTCCCAGGTTCTTGTGCCCCTCCAGCCTTCTCGCTGGCTAGGCATGAGAAGCTGAAAAATCCTTGGCTTAGTCTAAACACTGCTTAGCAACAACTGAAAACATCAGAGTGTTATCAACATTATTCTCATACTGAACCCAAAACATAAAACTATACCAGCTACCAGAAAGAAAATTAACTCCATCACAGCCAAAACCAGGACACTTCTCTATCCTGTCTGGCTTTGTGGGGGAGCCTGAAATTTCACATCCTCACAAACAAAGATAAAAGCCAAAGAAAACAGATGAATGGGTTTACTATACAGCCTTTTCTAAATGCTAACAAACATAACTGAATGTGAATTTGTCCAGCAGATTGTGTTTACGCTGTACCAGCTTGCCTTATAAAGGCAAATTTTTCAACGTATTTCAATTAAAGAAGATAAGTCTAACAAATGGAGTAAACTGTCCATGAATGGGATTTCTAGCTCATTCACCTTGTCTGCTCCATTGTCGGTGGCACTTTTTTAACATGCCTGATATTGCCGATTAGATCAATGGTTGGTAGTTAACCGGGTGTCTGTCTGAGAGAGAGAGTTAGAAACAGCTTTCAAAGTCTTGCTAACCTGGTGTTGGCAAATGAAAACCAGGTGTTGTGTAAAGCTATTTCTAGGCAAACATCAAAATCTGAGTTGCACTCAAAACAGGAAAGATTTTTCTACTTTATTTCTGGTTGATTTGACTGACCATTTTATTAAGCATACTGCTCTTTGAGAAAAACACCTTTCTGCCCGCACAAGCATTTGCTTTTTAATTGAAACACCTCCCCCCACTCCTGAGACTTAAATGGTGACCTTAGCAAGAGACTAAAATTATATACAAAACCTTTATAAAATTCTTTTTGAGAAGAAAGTTGACACTGTAATGAATTTCACAGTGTGTGGACTGGACAAACATCTCCAACACATAAGATGCATCTTGACCACCGAATCATAGTCTAAGTGAGGGGCTGACTCAGTGACAAGCCAAGTGCACACACCAGTTTATCTTATTCAGAATTCCTAATGGCACACAGACTCCTCACCTGTTGTCTGGATGTAACATGGAGTCCTATAATTCATACATTTTTAAACAGTTTATTTTCTTTATCTTTCAGTAACTAGGTAACAGTCTATGGAAGAGGACAGTTCCATGGATAATAAGAGAAGAAAATACTTTCTGAGCATGACCAGTGTATATCCACTGAGGTCTAAAGAAATTGGAAAAGCTTAAACAGCTTTCACCATTTCAATTCCATTTTTCTAAAGTGATGCTTAAAAACTTCTTCATATATACAGATATAAATTTGAATATATTATTACTTTTTTTCCACTTACAAAGGATGTGATCACCTCTCATTTTTTTCCTCTATAGATTTGGGACAAAAATTCATCAGTTATAGATAGTCTTCAGTTGCACATGAAAATTATTCCACCTCTAATTAAGACACAGTTCTCACCATATCTTTCACAGCTTGAAGCTCAGCTGCTTTCATTCCATATGGCTCCATGCTTCCACCTTGTAAGCTACAACACTGTTTGCCCTCCCTCCTGTCACACACTCAAACTTTTTAGGAAACAGAAAGAGGGGAAAAGAATTAGCTAGAAGAACATAGGTGTGAAAGAGGAGTAGGCAAACAATGAGGAAAGATGTCTAGGGTAGTGAAAAACCACATAAGACGGAAGAGTTAGAGACAATAACATCTACATTGCATTGGAGACTCAAATTCTGTGAGTACATAGCAACCATGGTGAACTTTCTAGCTGAAATCATCCCACCTAGAGGCATCCTCGTTGGCAGTATTTAGTCAATTTAGTGATTTCCTTTATAGTTAAAAAACTCAGAAGGCAGAGGAAAAGTAATAGTCAAACCTGATGATTTGTACAATCAGCCCATGCTCTTCTTGGAGCTTGTGATTTTAGAGGTCCTGCTATCAGGCAGCTGGGAAGCATACACAATAGCCTCCAGGCATTCATAGGCACTCACCGCTGTGGCTGGCAGCTAGCATGAAGTAGTCATGGATGTGCTCTAATGTACACCATAGCATGTCAGCACTAATCTTGGAAAAAAATGAAGGTGTGATTTCTGTACCATTAGGATTAGTACCTTGTTGCTACATCTAGTCAGTATTCATTTATATACAGAAAATGTTGACCTTGAGCTCAAAATTATTAATTTGTAAGGAATGAAATGTTTAATGTTCCTTGATTTTAAGTTGGACTTTCCAGGCTTGGCTACATTGGGGTCTAGCTATTTGTCTTTCTGAGCCACACATTATAGCCATTGCAATTCAGATAGTAGAGATTTAAGCAGCACTGCAGAAAAATGTCTTCATTCAAAGAGAGCCTTGCCTAAGTGGTAGCTGTCCATTCTCTCAATCCCTCCAGACTCATTATGCTTGCAAGAATGTAGCCTCATCCTGCAGAAGTTTATTCACATACATAGTCCTCATGTTCCAGGGAATAAAAGATCTCAAGACCATGCTCCTAGCTGGGAGCGTTATATATATTGACAACATTCTCATAAAGCACACTAGTAATTCTCCTGTAACTAGACAATTGAATCGCTCTGCCTCTTGAAATGAAGCGAATTGCAAAGAATGAAACAAGAAAAAATAAATATAAGTACAAACATTAAAGTTTCTATAGGCATTACTAACTCAGCTGCCCTGTATATCATGCAATAAGTAACTTTGGAACATGGAAACAGGCATACAAAGATAAATGCTGCTGCTTCTAATTTTCTTATTAAAAATATGGCTGCTGGTAAGGGCAATGGTACTAAATGTGCTACTGGAATTTTTTTTTGTAGGGGAAGGAACTACTCTGAAGTTTAAATACATCTTTAAGATATGTGCACTTTCATAGTAACTATCTTATGGGGTGTTACCAACCTCCTGCTACTGTCACCATCTTTTAGTTCCAACAGCTTGTTACTAACACGTCTTACTCAAACTTTGCTATTAATGGTAGAAGTGGAACATGACAGGAGCTGCACATCAGTTTCCCTTTGTTGAATTTATTTCGCAAAAGAAATCCTACCAAACCTGGACAATACTAAAATTCCTAATATCTGGTTTCTACCAGTTACATTAATTTGAGCACATAGGATACTGGTAGGAAATGCAAACATAAGAAAAAGCCACATGCATTCAGCATACAACTGCATTCCTGAAGACAAATATGTCCTTAAGAGCATATACATGTGTAATACTTAAGTAATTATCATTAATTTTATCATTCTTCAGTTAGTTTTACAGCACTACAAAACAGAGAGTCTCAGCCCATGTGTTTCCCCAAGGACACTAGCCATTTTGTAGAATGGGAATGTAACCCATTCTGTGTAATAATCATTTTATTAACTTTTTTATGTGGGAAGCTACAGCCACACTGAAGATTCAGTTTCTCAGAGTGAGGCAGCCATGCTTGCAGATATTAGCACACCTGCTGAAATAATGGATGTCACTTGCTGATTATGAGAAGCCAGGGGAGCCGCACAGAATGCTGTGCTCTCTCCATATGCCAGCTATTAGATGTTGAGCACTAAAACCAGATGACTGCATCTCCACAGCAAGAAAAGGCATCAGATCCCATGCCTGCAGGCTGACTCTTTTTTATTTATTTATTTATACGAGACCGGAAAAAAAGTCTTTCTCTGGCAGTATCACAATTAACAGGAAACAAGGACCAACAGTAACACGGCACACGATGCCAGGAGTGCTGATCCTCCTCCAACTTCTGAATCCATTTAGCACGTCCCAGAAGGCCCTGCACAGATGAAACTCTTTGATATGTTTTTAACTGCTATGAGAGCTGCACAGGTGCAGCCCATTTGGAAAGCAGGCAGCTCCCATTTTTCCACCAGGGGCAATGTTATTTTGAAATCAGTCCATGAAGTCATTAGACATGAGTTTGTTGTTATTGTTTTTAAAAGACATGATTTATTAATTTTCTGCTTAAGAACGGCAATGAATTAAAAAATCATTTCTGAAACCTATTAAGGTGATTCACCAAGTCCCAGTCTGCTCTGTTAAACAAATTGAATTAAGTCATTGTGCTTATTACTAAAACCAAAATAAAATAATACAAAACAAAAAGCCCATACACTCAGTATACATGCTCTTTACAAATTGTATGTCTGGAGATTAATCAAACCTCTCTGTTAAGCTGTCCTGGTGAAATGGGAAATGCAATACCTCACTATGTGTATGAACACATTTTAAGGCAGTTTTTAGAAGCTGGAAAATCTTAACAATGTAATAAAATTATTACAACTGTGAGCTCATTTTTTGTTTGAAAAAAAACCTTCACATGGTAACATAATCATGAAATCTTTCTATTTACTGAAATAAAGTAGGTAAAGCAGTATGTTAGTTAAATTGTCTGTCAATCTTATTTTGTTAAATCTAGACACTGCTTTTCCTCACAGAAAATATTGAAGATATGCTTATCTCACATAAATAGCAAATAAATGAAAGCCAAGTATCTCAGCATTTATTTGTCTATAGCTATCTTGGTGAATACATAATTCACTCACTGAATCACTAAATGTTGCAACCAAAATAGGCTATTATGACCATTACATTTGATCTCCTGGGTAACAGACAAAATAACCTCAACCATTAATTTCTGCATCAAACCCATTATTTTTGTTTGATCTACAGCACCTCTTTTGAAAAGATACCCAGTAAGGAGAAACCAATGTGTCCCTAGGTAAATTGTTCTGGTGGTTAATTTACTTTTCCTGTTAAAAATGGGCACATCAGTTCTGAATTTGTCTAGCTCCTGCTTCTAAACACTAGACTGTTACAGCTTTTTCTGCTTAAAAAGCTAGATTAAAGATGTCAGTAGTAATTGTGCGAGTTGATCTACAATAACATATAGCCTTTGGTGTCGACACTAATCAAGGTTAGGGAACCCCAGCAACATCTAGATACACAGCAGGAGACAAAGGTTCAGTTAATGCAGAATTCTCTTGCCTTTGTGCTTTTGATGAAATTTTAATTCAGTCTGGGTGCAGGTCTATTTCTTTTATTGTTTGGTGTTTGAGAATATTAAAATTAACATTAGGGGAAAAAAAAGACTTGTTGCTAGGTTTTGGTTTATATGCTGTTATTTACTTGCATATATTGATAAAAGAAAACTCAAAGCTACAGATGGTGTCTTAAATGTTTGTAAAGTAGAGTAATTACTATTGTCAGAATTTATCACCAATAATGCTTAGATGGTCTATAGCTTTTACAGTTTAATAGAAAGGCATGAAGACTACCCTGTACAGCTGTAGACCAAACTGATGGGTACTGTAAGCTGGCAAAAATTACCTCTTTATATCAGCAGCAAATTACATCTAAATATAACTGGTTTAGTGGAAAATGTAAATTCCATTTATTTTTTAAAGGACTTTGCTTTAAATGCTCTGAACTCCCTCAAACACCTTTGGCCTACTTACTTTCCAATGACCAATGTCTATTTAATAACTAGAAATAGGAAAACTGTTTTGGACAAAGTGTTTCCCCTCAAAAAATGCAAACAGAAAAATTAAAATACCATCACTGTATGACATATTCTGTTTTGTTGGCTTTTATTGAGAAGAAATCAGCAATGACTATATAATTAATGTTGAGACATGCATTTAAATAAATAGATTTCAGTCTTGATGAAATATATGAATGATTTGATTTAGTCCCCAAACATGACACGGTAATTCTTCACTGGACAATCTGGAGTGCAGCTGTGGGGACTGTGGAGCAAGAGGAAGTTAGGAAGCATTTGGGCGGGCAATTTGGAGGACATCAGGGACTATGTAAGGTTGAGATTCCCATCAAAAAGCAAGAGTTATTCTTAAGTTTGCCAAAACACTTACTTGTGGTCTTCCTAAAATTGTAAAACAAACCCCAACAACAACAACAAAAAACACGAAAAAACAAATCCAACAAAACAAACAGCAAACTGACATCACGCCAGAAAAAAAAATACAAAAAAAACCAAAACCACAATCCAGTGGAGGTCACCCATGTATTTGTATTGTACACAAAGACAAACTAACCAAGAAATTAGGTACTGAGTTCTTATCCTAGCAAGGTATAGAAATAAATTTCTTTCTGTACATCACTTCTACCTGCTAATCAGAAGCCATGAAGAACTCTGTCCTCCATACAATGTTGTAACTTTAGCCACATACATCAGACATTTAAAGGGAAGGAGGTACTAAATTTAATCAGGACTGGTATTAAACACTTACACTGTGAAACACTGTATAACTCCCTTCTTTATCCATCCTTCAATACTGCTCACTTGAACATAACCTGAACTGAAAGGCTGTCCACACATTAATCATATACTTCAAAGCTTCAATCAACTTTCCCAACAAAGCAAAACCGTAATTTTTTAAACACTCTGTCTCAGTGGGAGTCAAGGTTTGGGTGGAGGGAAGAGACGTGGGAAATAAAAATGGGCAAGGTTGAAAGGCAAAGGTAAAACTTGTAACTGGGACTTCAAGGGGTGGATGAACTTAACTGGTGATTTCCTGGGTTTTCTAACACTTGTGTTGATAGTATGTGCACTTCAGAAACCTGGTCCGGGCCCTTAGCTTTGCAGAGCAGGGGAGAGAATGTGGAACAACAGCTGCACTTCAAAAGCCACATGGCTTTCAGAGTGTTTTGTTCCCCTTCACACATTTTTATGCCAGAAGGGAACATATGGTCCACTGTTTGGAAATTTCCCAACCTAAATTTTTGTTTGATTAATTTCATCCAACTACTCCCAGTTACAAGCCCTCATAACACCCCAGATAGTTATCCTCCTTCCTTTACATTTATAGCCTTCAATTTACCGTAGAGGCTTATGCCCCTTCTTAATTATCATATAGCTATGCACGTCTAGTTCTTTTCATCTTTTCTTGCCATCATCTTTCCATGCTCTTTAACCATGTTTGTGGCTCTTTTCTGAATTCACTCCAACTACCCATACCAGTACTTTCTCTTACAGGTATAGTGTTATTTCTGTATTGAGAATCACATTCTCTTCAGACTCTTAAGTATCACCTATCACAGCAGTTTCCCACATGTTAAAGACCGTGACCAGTGTCCTTGTTCCCAGACTGGCCTACGACACTGCATGTCCCTGATTTTGGAACCCTCTGTGGCATCCTATTACAAGTTCATGTTCAATTTCTCATCCATTTTTATTCTCCAAATGAAAGACAGCAGTGCAGGGAGCCTGCAGGAACCTGGATGCCTTAACAAAATGCTGGTGCTAGGTACAGATCCTTCTTCTGCAAGCAAGGAATTTCTGCACTGTGGAGAACTTGATGGTCTATGAGCTGGACAAATGCTCACACATGGTACACATGTCAGATACGCATTGGCCTTTAACTCATACATGCTGTTCAAGCAGGGATCTAAATCGTGGTTTAGTTAAGCAGAAAGCCAGCTTGACCCATTCAAAACTCCAAGGAACTAATGGTATGCATTCTCCTCACGTAGTGTTTGAGTGTGATCTAAAGTCTCATAATTTATACATTTTAAACGGTTAGTTTTTCTTCCCCCTCAGTAAATGGGTAACAGGAAACAGACAAAGCTCCTTAACTTTTCTTTAATCTTCCTCACTAGTGAAGTGAAAATCAAACGATAATTGTCTGGATGATCTCATTATTGTCAGCAAAACTGAAACCTTGAAGTCCACATACACTGAAATGCTGATACATTAAACAAAAAAGGGAACTGTGCTTACATGTTGTTCGATAAATAAATAAGAGCTATAGAGAGATCCATGATGAATGAGCACCCTGGGAGGGCTTCAGCTTGTCAGAATTATACAGTGACACTAATCACAGCATAACAGGATTGCTGCAGGCTTCCAGTGCAAAGTCCTCATTATATCTTCAAAACAAGACAAAACAAAAAAACAAAAATCCCCACAACTTCCAAGCCCCTCGAAGTGGAATCTTAACTAATAGACTTTTTCAGTAGAATACAAAATTCAAAATAAACTGACCTTCATCACATAAAGAATCACATAAGCAGTGGAAACCTGTCAATGTAGTTGAACCATCCAACCAGGCTGTGTTTCCACAGTGTTTGTGATCATTGTGCTTGTGTATCAACATGGCAAAGTATTCATCATGGGCTCTCAGCTACATTAGCAAAGCTAAACTGTATAATTACAGTATTATTACATCTCCCGCTCAGGTGAAACAAGCAGTACTTGTAAAGCAGTCTCACCAGCAGATCTAGGTGTCACGTCAGCAATGCTTTCAGAGGAGTGCTACCTCTTCAGTGCTCAGAGAGAGGCTACTGGAGGGCAAAGTTCTACAGCATTGACTTGGCTCTAGAATAATTCAAAAACATGGGAACTAGAAATGACTGTAGTATTGTCAACTGGTTCAAATTTGTCTGAATAATCATTTTTTAATCTAAGAATTAGATTAATGGTACCTCAGAGTGCTGACTGTCTTATGAGTTATGACCCATTAAATTAATCTCCTTCAAATAGTATATACATAGATACTTGCCAAACGCAAGCACTTCAACAGATCTTTCCTAAGACAATCATAGACAGTTTTTACTTCTGGCCAAAGCAAAAAAAAAAACCCCAGTTTTTCTTTAGCAAGTTACTTTGCTGCTTTTAGAATAAAAAACTAGGGGATAAAATCTTCATGTTTAAAATCATCTATTCAGATCTGTCTGAATCCCAGAAATCAGAAATATAAATTACTAATAAAAGAATGTTCTAAACTTCAAAGAGTTTGTGGTTTACATTTCCATAGCATCTTGAGAAACAGCACGAATAATTTCCAATTCTCTCCTAAACAGTTTGCTTACCTCTAGGTTGGGTCTACTTTGGATTTTTGCTAATGGAATTTCCACAACAATGACCAGACACTGTTAACTGCAACTAGCTTAGGTTCACAGAAGTATCACCCACACTACACATTTTATGTGCTCTTTTGGGGCATTAGGAATGTCAAAAAAAAAAATAGAGTTAAATTTCTGGAAAGAGAACTTAGATATACAAATAAGTGGATAGATTTTCAAGAGTTCACTACATTTGGTGTTGAGCTGGTTTTAATGTCAAGTATATACTTCAGCATGTAGTGGGAGTTGAGTTAGTACTGAAAAATCTGGTCCCAGTTATGGGTGCTGAGAACATAAAAATCCTACCCTGGTATAGACAAAGCTTTAAATGTCATTGATCTTTTTCTTTCCCATTGAGCTTTAATCCTGCATCAGCAGAACAAAGAATTAGTACTGCATGGTTGGGAAGTTAAATTTTCCTCCACACCTGCAGGTCATTCCTCCTGGGCTCCCTCCATTGATAGCCAAAAAGTTATTTGCTTAAAAACCTAATCATGTGGTGCAGCTGAGCTCCTTCATTTCCAGAAGAAAGGCAGCTGAAGTTAGGCCCCTGTTTCACAAAGAATTCATGAGAGAGCTGGGTTCAATCAGTGGGATCAGCCTGCAGAATCAGGGCCATGATTTCATTACTGTTTGTTTAGTCTAATTAAAAACATGTATCTTAGGTAAAATTTTCTTACTTTCAACAAAATTATAACACACTACAGTTTAAAAGCCTTGGATGAAAAATGTCATATAAATGCAAAGTGCTAAGAACACAGTAGGAGATTTACATTTAAGAGAGAAAAAAAAAAAGACCGGTTCAAGAAGCATTTCTTACTAGGTAAGAATTTTGAGGTAGAATGAACTGAAGAAAGCTCCTTTATAGTTCTTCATGGCAAGTGATTCAGCTGAGGACATAATGTCCTCTTATCAAAGTCTCCTTTGCAAGGAAGGAAGAATTTATTAAATGAGACAGACAGACAGGAAGAGCAGTAGATAGTGCTCACATCTCTGAGTTAAAGGCATTTGAAACACTAAATCCCTTTCTAATCCATCTACCCACAGGTGTGTTCCAGCAGTGTTTTTCCCACAATAAAATGGAGGCTGGGGGAGGGAACAAGAAAAGGTCAGAAACTCTTGTCAGCCCCTTGGAAGACACAATGAATCCCTCCTCCTTACTCAAGCAAGTGGTACAGAAGAACACCCTGTGAATTTCAGCATAATTCCTCACTTTGATTAATAAAACATGGGGAGAAGCAGGAATTGCAGAGAATTCCATGAAGCAATAAACAGCAATTTAGCTGCGATAGTGTACCAGCTACTCCCCCACCCTCAGCATAGACTCAGATTTCAGCAAAACCAGCACTGTTTGAAGTCCTCTGTTCCCTCTAGTCCCATTAAATTTTTTGTGTGCTGGGTGAGTCCCAGTTGTTTGGATTTTCACATTAGATTATATACTGCAATAACTGTGTCCTGTGCTGTTTCACATTCAGTCAGTCACGTTTCTTGGTGCTAAACACATACCATAGACAGTACAGCAGTGCACCCCCAGTTCCTGTTGAAGCCATGGCCCTGCCCATGTCTTTGAAACATCGTTTGCTAAACATTTATTTGGTTTTATGTAATGCTGCTAGAAAAGCATTTACTGTTAAGGACTACTATCTCAGAATAAAGAGAGAGCTATTTATCCTCATATTTATGGCTCAGAATGGAAAAATAATCAGACCATGGACCTGATGACTACCAGAATCATTTCTGGACCTACGTCCATAGCTAGAAAGGGCAAAAACAATCTCTAAAAGGTGAGAAAAGACCTCTCCTTCCTTGGAGGTTTTGAGAATGTTGCTTACAACACAAAAATAAAAAAGCTCCAAAGAGCAAGACCCAGTTCTTAAGATTTAGCTCCATCCCACCTCTCTCAGGACCTCATTGCAGAAAAGCCATTCTTTCTCCTCAGAGATCCCAAGCAACCCAAATATGTGGAGGGAGAAATGGCAGCAGTGCCCCACCACCTCTCCCTCCAGAAATGGGCTGATGCCCAGCCTCCTACATATACACATTTTGGAAAGTCCTTTGCCTCTGCAGCCACTGCAACTGTTTTCATGCCCAGATTTAACTTCATTTCTCCTGTAGCAGGGAGAAGGCCTCATAAAAAATTCATCTTTTTTAGAAACCACAAACCTAATCCTAGCTGTTACTAAAATAATCTCTCTCCCACCCCATTTTAGTCATATCAGCAGAGCTACTGCTAATCTATTTATTCTAAGGATGTTTCTTTCAGCTCTTTTGCTGTGTGAGGAATTCATCCTTCATGTTTGTAATACCAGCAGTGTTATGGAACACATACTTTTTGCTTTCTTTTTCTTTTCAACTAATGGAACATATTAGCTTTAGGAAGTCTCCATAGAGCAAGAGAGAGCTTATTTTGTCCTCCTTCTTTCTGTACTGAAAGGGTAACCGATTGACAATATGGCTGCACTAGACAATAAATTAGCAGATGGAATTACTATCTCCCAAATAAAAAATAATTTCAGTTTATCTTTTCTCCAACAGCTTACAAAAATAAATTTCTTTACTTAAAATGTCAGAAGAAACAAACCTGCAAACTAACCAAAAATGGCTATCTAAGCTTTACTGCACTCATTGTTTATTATTAAAACTAACTTTGATCAACTGAGGCTCATTTGAAATGACAGCAGTCACCAAGGATTAGACCAGGTGTGGCTCACAATTCACTGAAGAACGATGTTATATATTTTCTGCTACAAGGAACCTCAACAGCAACACAACATTGACTTCCTACAGTAATTGCAAATAGAATGTCTTAAAAATACACTGGAATAAGGTATTTATTCATGAAAAATGGAAACTTCTCCATTAAGTTGTTGACCTAGTCCCTCTGAGCCCAAATGTGCATTGAGCTACAGCTCCATCTTTAAACCAGCCCTCATGCCAGATCTCCAGGCTGCACATACCTTCGCAGGAAATCCAGCTCTGACAGCCTCCAGTCCCCCACCCCATCCCCTACCCCCAGCAGACAGGAATGGTGGTTGAGGTCTCTGGTTGAGCAGACTTCAGTGGATTTCCAGCTCTGAAAGCCTTCAGTTCCCAAACCCTAATCCTAACCTCTTATCCCAGAGTGAGTAATCTTAAAGGGTTGATTTGATATAAAGCTGAACCACTCTCAGTATTCAGTTAATCATAAAATATTCCCCAGAATCAACTACTGAAAAAAAAACAAAAAGAGAAAATAACAATCCTTCCTTGTAGACATCATTACAGAAACCCCAGCTAAGTCTGATGGTAGCTTAATTGAGTAAAGACTGTAAGCATGGATTTTTAAAATCATATCATTTAAGAAATGTTACTTCTAATCTGTTTTTGCCAAAACACCCCTGTGTTTCCACATTTGTCTTGGATCAATAGGTATTTGCCAGGCTTCTCTAAAAGGGCTATTTCCAGTAATAACAACCAGTCTGAAAGACGTTTTCCTGAAAGGAATAAAACAGACAATATCCAGAGACTAAACTGTGCCACAACCTATTGGTAATATGTGAATCAAGAGATTAATCTGTTGCATGCGTACCACTTCCAGCATTGCATGCCAATAAGTAACTTGATCACATAGAACAAAATTTTCTTTGGACAGCACTGGATGGATAGATGTTGTCATATACTTGACAAAACAAGTTTTTTTCAAGAATCTGAACGTCTGCGTCATCTCCCAAATGCCCGAACTTTTTCTGTAAAATAAAACCACAGTTTGCCATACTGCTCATGATCTCATTTCGTTTTTTATATGAGCAGTTATTAGTGTTTAGTAAAAATAATAACAAGCTAGATTATATCTAGATGCAATGGAAAGATGTGTGCAGGCTCTTTACCTTTTTTCTCCTCCCATCCACATGTTTAAGTTTCTTGCTTCAATTATCCTAACAGTTCTGATCATTCAAACATTCAAGTAATAAAGGTCTTGTGTATAGGTGAAACTCTCTCTGTTAATACGAGTGTGGTTTGTATTTAAAAGTATGACAAACCCATCAATCAGAAAGTGGAGATAATAAACATCTTTGAAGAGTGTTTTAGAAGTTAGTGGAATATTTACAACTATAAATTTGAACTCCTGATCTTCAGGCTCTTGTATTATTCTAATTACACCGTAATTGGAGCTCCCTGTGTATATGAATATGTTTGGGTTGCGTATAAATAAAATTACTTACATTAAAATTACTTCTGCATTCTTCCTGCCAAAAAAAAAAATATCTTAAAATATAAGGCATATTATATGGATTGGTAGCTGACAAATACTCAGATACAATAGTTAAATGTTGTCCAAAAATAAATTTTGCATTTGTTCCTTAGAGTGACTCAACCAAACCTCTAGCAACTATTGAACATCGCTTCATATATTTCCATGTCTTCATTTTTCCTTTAATGCAGCCAAACCAGTGTTCAAACATACACATCTTCAAAGGGTGTCCCCCTCTTATAACTGAATATGCAGATCAGCACTCAGGAAGGTTTGGCAGTGTACTTACGGCACAGTGGATCCAAAAGTGGAATTTAGATGTCTTCAGTGGAAGAAAAGTTGCTGAAAACTAAATTCAAATTATGTAGATGTAAAAGGAAGATGGGGTTTACCAAAACAAATTCGCTGTGCATAATGGTACAGGAGAACTGAGGTATCCTGAGCCCAGACTGGGTATCCTGGCCTTCCACAGATACGCAGAAAGATACACAGAAGAGAAGCAGGAATAAGCAAGCTATGTACTAAGCCTGAAGCACTCAGAAGTAAAGAATCAAGGTAAATAAGCCAGAAAGGGCTTCAAAAAATATTTAGTACAGCCTTACTCCCAGAGCAGGGTCAATTATACTCTTGTTATTTCTGGCAGATGTTTATCTAAAGACATCCAAAATGAAGCTTCAGCATCTTCCCGTGCATTAGGATTTTTTTTTAATCTTAACTATTAGAGATATTTTTTTAAAAAACATTAAGCCAGAAGTCATTTGACACAAGCTAAGCTCATTATTTCCCTTCCTGTGCCTCACAGATGTGGAGGATAGATTATTCCTTTCTTCTTTTCACAGCTTTTGCACACGTGCATATGACATCTTCTATTAGTCCTCTTTAAATAGAGAACCCTAGTTCTTTCAATCATTCCTCCTAAGTGATGTTTGCAACACCTCTGATCATTCTCCTTGCTCTCCTCTGGATTCTTTCCAATTTGTTCACACCTATACAACTCTCCAGCCAAGGTTATATTCATGATGACTAGGGCAGAAAGAACAAGTAATTTCTTATGCAATATACTCTTGCACAAGATAAACAGATTCCTGACTCACTTTCAGTTTGTGAACTACTACTCAGATATGTCTGCAATAAAAATTAGCTAGTTGCTTGTCCCCATCCATTATTTGCACTGTATTTTGCATGAGTCTGCTGGAAGTACATTTTTTCTGAGAGAGGTAAACATGGACATTTTTCCAGCCTGCAAACTCATTTTGAATTCTAACACTCTTTTCCCACCTCCTTGCAGCCTCTCACCACTATATATCCAAAACACATGCTTACTTTTTCATCTGTATCATTGATAACATCATTGAACCATACTGGATCCATAACAAACATTCGCAGAATCCCAACAGGCACTTTGAGAGGGGACTATTGGTGATTACTCTTTAAGTACCATTTTCCAGATGATTTTGCAGTCACCCTAGAGCTCCCTCATGACTTCTGTAGCAAAGACGACTTGTAGATAAGGAGGACATCTTTGATGCAGCTGTATGACAGTTCTCCCACAACTGTTAGAAAGTATATGGAAAGAGTAACAAAGGTCTCTTTCTACTCAATTTGTTTGTCTTCTGCTTCCTGTTTCCTACAGTAACCTATCTGCCTCCATGAAGAACTTGCTCCCCTTATTAGTTACTAGAATCAAGGGCACTTTTTCCTACTATAAACAAGACATGATTTATTGTCTCTTTTTAAATTGTGAAACGTATTCACTCTGCTTGTTGGCGGAGGCTTTAGCATAAAAATAATAATGGATAAACAACAAATGAGAACAACAGTGAGACATTTTTAAAAATGTGTCTTCCTTTAGCTAATTGGTTTGTATGCTCCTCTCACTCAAGGCTGTGGAATGTGGAAGTGTACTTATGGGCCAGACTTCCCAGACTCTGTTGCACTCAGACTTGTGGGGTTTTATCCAGCCTGTGAGATTTGAGGGCCAACTTAAAACTTAAGTTCCTAACTGAACACGTTGTTTTTCATAATACAAAGAGGCCCTAGGAGAATTCAAATTAAAATACTGAAAGTATTCTTTTGAGCAATTACAGTGCTTATATGACAAATGACACTCCCCTCTCCTTCTGTCTCCTCTATTTCTTTCTAGTATGGGAATTCTTAAAACAATGAGCACAATAGAAATCCAGGTCTGCCTACTCTGCTTTTCCTTGGAAATCAGAAGACAAGTGGCAAACCAGTTGATTTGAGACATCTGAGAGAACGCATATATGAAGGGCCTATTAACTGAGTTGGGAATTCTTTCCTGCCAAAATTGAGTCTGTCTCTGTATTTGTACTTGCTTAGCAAAACATCACCACAGTTGCCAAGTTCTGGCCTACTCCACGTGTGAGGTTTTATGTAAATTCTGTAATAAAGCTGATTTTGGTTGCAGGCTCATGACTATTAAAACATGATGCACAGGAGGGAGGTCATGGAGCCACTCAAGGCTTGCTGGGTATGTCAAGGTTTTGGGGAGGCAAATCTCGGTGGCAAAATCAAGATGGCTAAGGCTTGTGCATTCAGGTAGGTGCCCACTCAGTGAAGGGTGCAGCTCCAGATCGCTCAGGGCAGCTGTCTCAGTCCAGCACTTGGAATGGATGGACCTCTCTCCTTGTGCCTCTCCCTGCTTCTTCAGCGCCAGGGTACAGCAGCAGCTATCTGCAGAGCAGGGGCTCCCAGGGGGCAGGAGGAGGAACATCTGCTCCCACCAAATAAATATGAGCAGCCTGAACTGCAATAACAGATCACTACAATATATGACAAACACATATGTTAAATAAGGTGCATGACACCAAACAGCCTTCCAGGGTCCTACTGCACGAGGTGGCAGAGTGCTCTAATGGTAACAGAAATATAAATGCATTTCACTGAGAGACCCTGGAGAAATGCTCTTTGTTAAGAATCCACAGCTACTCCCCCTTCCATTTAAAGCTGACAAAAACTCCCAGAGCCTCAGTGATCCAAAAACGCCTGCAACAAAACCATGAAAGATAATGCTTCAAAGTCCTGATATTTCTAAGGCAAAAGGCAAGCCAAAGCAATTCT
This sequence comes from Elanus axillaris, assembly GCA_026212715.1. Taxonomy (NCBI): domain Eukaryota; kingdom Metazoa; phylum Chordata; class Aves; order Accipitriformes; family Accipitridae; genus Elanus; species Elanus axillaris. The sequence continues at coordinate 27,278,715 of JANZLQ010000092.1, forward strand.
TCCTTAAACATAAGGGAACAAAAGAAGAAAACAGACGTAAACTCTTCCCCTCCCTCTCTTTGCAGGTCCCCTTTAAACAGATTGCACCCCTCCCCCTACAAAAAGAAAAAAAGAAAAAAAAAAGCTGGTTAAACAAACAACAGATGCTGTCTAAACTAACTGCATGGTAAGTGCATGCTAAAGACATATGTTGTCTTCTACCTAGCCATATGTCCTTCCCACACACATACTTTAGTTCCAACTTTGGAGTAGTTTTAGAAAAACAGAACAAGGATGTATGGAGAGGTTGTACTCTAGCAAGTTTTCAGAAAAGCCCCTAAGATTTATTTAATCGATGACAGACCCTTAAAAGTAAGCAGTACAAATAAAAAGCTCCAGGAAACAGAAATTACCCATAACAATTAAAGAACTTTGTAAGTATAGACCACATCTCTGATGAGATGATGTTGCCTCATAATTGTTGCTTGTATATTTGTTAGAGTATAACATTAGATTAAAATGATCTTCACAACCGTTGAAGGAATTTATTACAAAAGTGTCTCCTTTTAATTTATAGTAACTTGGTGTACTTGCCCCAAACAACAAACTCTCAAATTCCCTTTAGAAAGTACTGAATTCTACTTTGTTCCCCCTGGATTCCAAATGTAATGTTCCTTCCCAGATGATAAAGTCGTATGTTGTCACACATATAGCGTAACCGTACCAGAACTATTAGAGCTGGAAAATAGGGCTTGGAAAATATCAGCAGTTACATTTTGGCATAGAAAGCTGTTGCTTCTAAGTGTACACTTGGAGGATTAAGAAAAGATCAAGAGGTAAGAGATCACAGATCTGGCCAGCTGTTAGCATCTAACTCCAAAACGTGGACACTCCCATCCTTTATGCTGACTTCAGGGGAGTAGCTACAGCAAGCCTATAAGCCAAAACAGACTGTGGCCCAGTGTATTTAAATATTTCCCTCTTTGCATAGCTGAATTAATCCAGTTAACCTGAAAATTATTTTTAAAAATCATCCAAGCCTAAATGCATTTTCCCTACTATTAATTAACACATTGGGTTTTGAATAATTGTTTCCTCCCCCATCCCCTAACATCCCCTTAGTCAAACCTGCAGTTCACACACTGAAACTGTTTTGAGGTGCTAGGTTCAGAGCATCCCTAAAATTTTGTGACAGCATCCTGGTATTGCTGCTTCTGTGCTGTAACATGGTTCTGTCAGCAGGCTGGGACACTGCTCTGGGAAGCTCCTGTCCAGCAAACAGTATTTTGTATAGAAAGGATGTGAGAATATAGTCAGTCAGCAAGGTCAATGGCAAGCTGTTACCTCATATCTACACCTCACTGATGAAAATCTGTCAGGTGATTCCTTGATCCTCTCTTTCCCTCATCATCTCCTTCCCCCAGCACCAATTACCACTGGGACATACATAGCCTTCAAAATGCGAAAGCACATATAGAATCTTTATATGGCTACTTTGGTTAAGTAGAAAAAAAAATTTACTTCTGTAAATACACAAATAATTCAAACTATTTTGATTCAAAGTAATTCTTTCTATACAATGCCTTTAATCTAAGTTTGTTTAATTCTATAGAATGTCTGCACTTTTCTGTTAATTGTATTGACTGTCTCAGACTTTGTCTTTGCTTCTCTGTGAAAAGTGATAGAAAACCAGAAACCCCTGCTTGTAACAGACATGCAACCAGGCAGTTGGCCAGCCAGTCATACGGGTCTGTCCCTTCCAGAAATAAGCACTGCACTTGTTCTAACCTGTAAAACTCTAAACACTTCGATTAAAAGAAATCACATTGTTATGCTACAAAGCCTAATTACTAAAGCATGTGAGCCAGGTAGCTACTGTGGACAGATGGGAAGGCTGATAAAGTGATTTTAGTGTAACTTCAAGCAATACTGTTTTCTGTTTCCTAGGCCCAGAGGGTTAGACTCTTGCCCCTAAGGAAACTGTTAGGGGAGAACACAAAATCTATTACAAAACTGCAATATATTTTCTCCTACAAAATATAACTGAAGTCATGCATGAAGGTAATTTCTTAAAAGTTTTAAGGATGGTGTTTTAAGGGAATTTGCATGAAAATTCATTAAAATTTTACAGTCACACAACTTATACAGTCTCTGGCTAATAAAACATGCATTCCCACCACAGTCAGGCTCGCTCTCAGCATGCCTGAGTAACCAAACTAGTTTTCTGTTTCACCTTGGGTTTGTAAGTACTTGAGTTCTTTGAAATTCAGTATCTTATCTCTAGTAAAACAATGTCTCCTAAAAGAACAAAGGTTGCATTTTACATTTTTGTTTATGAAACACTTCTCATAAACCACCTGCTTTGCCTATCAGATCCCCTCTATGCATTCAGCTGCAGCCTGTCAACATCCAGGTTTCTGAAAGTTCTCCTGTTTGTCAGCATGAATTTAGTAGGTTCCTCTGCCTGCACCACTGCTGACACACTTCAGAAGGAAAATTCCCTGATGTTACACAGTAATAGTTGGTGACCAGTATAGTCACCTTGTTTACCTCAGAGCAACCAGTGATTTCTTAGCCAAAAGCATGTTTTAAATCAGTTCAAAAGCCATTTAAAAGTCACCCACAAAACCGTATGCCCAGAGAATCATCATTCTTTAGCAGTTAGATCAGGAATGCATGTCAATAAATTAGCCATGTACTATTCTTTCAAGTGGGTATATTTTATGGTGCCTCTGATGTCAGAAGCATGCAGTTTGCAAGTGGATGAGTATAAAGTTTACATTGGTGGTAATTTGGCGTTTACTTCCAGATAGCAAGTTAGCCTAAGGAAACAAAGGTTGCCATAATACATAAGTGGAACGTGAGAGAAAGATAAAAAATTAGTTTGGTTAGGTGAATTTTCACAAACCCAAATCTTCATTAAAGATTTAGTGTCCCACTTGATAGTTCCACTGCCCCTCTCCCTCTGTTTTCCAGTCATTCATTTAGTGTTACAGTGCTTTATGGTAATTCGAAGTCATCACTACCTTTGGGTATAACAAGAACAAAAGGTAACTCCTGGGTTAACAAAAAGGCTTGATGTCTTACATCCTTCCTCTCTATACTTCTACACTGGCTGCACAACTATGCAAGAGACGATATTGTTCAGCTGAAGTGTGTATGTAATGATTATCTGTCACTACTTCGTGAAAACTAGGAGTCCCTTCTTTAAAACACTTAAACACAGGAGTCTTGACTTGCAGACTTCAGAATGAAGCACTCAAATCTGAGCTGACAAGGTTAAGTATCCATAAGCATCAAATGAAAAGTTGTAATTAGTGCTGAGATTTCAGATTTTCACTTACCAAGCAGGATCTGAGTTAAATCTCGTATTCAGTAATTAGTGGGTAAATAAAGAAGAGATCACCTGTGACCCTTAAAACTTTTGCATAAATGCTCACATGGAGAAGACAATGGAAAAGGAAAGTGGGATGATTCAAAAGAAAAAGAATAGCAGTAAGTTGTTCAGGAGCTTTGATTCTTCCATTAGTAATTTCATACTCTCTATTGACTGTCTTGAGTAAAAAAAACAATACATATGGATTCAAGAAATCAGATGGCTGTGAAGATAAAAGTAGAACTAACAACTCCATGTAATTTTTACTATCTCCATTAGAGAGATCTTCTAAAGGAGAAAAGGAGAAGGAAAGCAAGCTGGTCAAAATGTAGGATATCATATTAAAGTCATCCCAAATAGCGATATTACTGTAAGGAAGCATAATTCTGAACATGCTAACGCTTCTATTTGTTATTTATTTGTTACTTTTTAAACTCTCACACATACACCAACTACCCCTAACAGATGCCAAGGTCCTGAAAGCAGGTCTGACATTTTTGTCACTTGCTGTCATTCTAGAATACTAATATGTCTTTCTAGGAATTTGGTGAAGAGATGGGAAGTGACTGGAGCCTCAAGAAAGACCTGTGGCCTCCAGCAGTGTCACAGATACTGCATTCTATCCTTATTTACAATAACGTTTAGCATACTGACCTTTTTTTTAAAAAAAAACTCTTCAAGTAGGCCTCATCGTCTCACTTTTGGGGATTCAAACCCCAGAGGAACCATAGAGAGGACATAAAATTCCGCTTCATTTCTAAATTTGGGCCAGATCCCATGCAACTGAAAGGAAGATCAGAGCACCATAGGAAAAATCTCTTTGGTGCTCATGCTTTGGTCGACTTGAATCTGGCCCCTGTAAACTAGAAGACAGTAATTAGCTGTGACCTTGCATGAGTACCAAAGATTTTTACCTGAGTATCTTCTTCAAAAGCACTTTAGAAATAGTTAGCTTTGTATACCATTTCTATGAGGAAGTTTCTACAAGGAAGGTTTCCACTCATTAGCATGCCCGAGCAATACCAACTCGCCCAATGCCACTAATGGCTAGAGCACATGCTGGTAGCTTAGGTGTGGATGGAGGCAAGTCACACTGGAATGGAGCTTCCTTTGAGACATTTAACTATTCACCAGTGATAGGAAAACAGATGCTCGTGGTTTTATACTTATGTTAAAAAGTGCTTTCAAGTTTTGCCTTCAGTGATAAACTTAAAAACGGAGAAAAACTGTTTCTTCCTGTTTTAAAAATAACACAAAAAGCTGAAATTTCTTTTGAAGAGAGTAGTCCTGGAATCAGAGAACTAGGGAACAAAGAGTCAAAGTTTCCATCTGAATAAACCAAAGGAAATTTCTGCTTCCGAGAGTACATCAAACATTTTGTAGGGTCACTCTAGCCATCCTGGAAGCCCTTCACCCTCAACAACATTTCTGAAATTAATATTATGAATACTAATACAAATATATCAGTCCTTCCTGTTGAATGGCAAACAATAGACTTTATCAGTTAGGCCTATGCAACTTTTCTGCAAAAGAATAATATATTCTTGTATTTGTTCTGTATAACAAATTATACAGACAATGACATAGCAGAACAGCAACTGATGGAGATTACAGCTTCTTTAAGAATGAGGACATAATGCAGGAATCCGGCCAGATCATTTAGAAACATCTTCTTTTTAGAGCATTTTATTTGTTCTTTACTACCAGCCAGCAGTTACCAATAGAATAAGAATTTTTTTCCTTTCTCCCTGTCATATATATATAATATATATTTATATATATATATATACACACACTTAAACACATGCACAGAGTATGAATATGCATATATGATCTAGGTGGCATTTAGCTACCAGACCATCCCTTACATTTGTCAGAAAACATTCACCAGGTGCAAAGGACAGACTCTCAAACATCAGCACTTCATTTTAATACTGCTAACAATCAATATCAAATCTCAAAAGAAGAAATATTTTTCAGATGAACTGCAAAAATGGAAGCTTCTTCCACAGAACCTATTCTGGGCAATATTTGGAGAATTGATCAGAAAGTGACAGAGAAATGTGATAAGAAAACTGGCTGCAGTTTCTCCAGATATTTCTAGTACACTTAAGCAGAAGAAGAAATATCTGGAGAATACCAAAGCCAACAGATCTGATCATTTTTCCTTATTTTAAAAAACAAACCGATTTAAATTTTTTTAGTACTTTTCAAGAAATGAAAAAAACAAAATCTACATAGCTATTTTACCTCAAATACTAGGATTTTTTTGAAAAATGAGAGATTTCTCTGTCTTCAGGTGTTACCTTTATTGCAGGAATGTCTCTCCCTGCAAATTTTTCTCAGGTTAAATTTTAATCTAGTTACTGTAATTGACAGATTTAATCACAACTTTGCACACATGTGATAGAATCATGTATATAGTAGAATAAATATGCAGGATGCATTCCAAATGTGTTGGCTCTGGTCCAGAAGCCAATGACTGAAGCAAATTTGGATTATCCACATGCTTTAAATTAAGCACTTGCTTAAGTGTTTTGTGAATTGAAGCCATAACTTTTCACATTTCTCTCCACAAGGATTTTGTAATATTGTCGTGGGATATTTAAAAATAAAGAAAAGATGAAGAGCAGTGATGTTAATACAGTTACACAAGAATGAGATAGTGAGAACAAGAAAAAAATGTGAACTCTATCACTTGAGTTTTTGAACTCTTTCTATTGCAGAAATTTACAGACTGTGAAAATCCTGACCTATAAGTTTGTATTCAACCATGGATTAAGGAAATTCATTTTTCAGTATCTTATTACTGAGTCAAGAGAATGAAAGAAGCCTATATTGTAGCTCTCTAACAGAATCTTACAATGCTATGTTTCAAACCAAGCTGAATAAAATATTCATTATTATTTGCCAAAGAATACTATATTCTTTTATAGTTCTGCTTTCTTTTCCTCCTCTTACTTTCTGCTTGTGCTTGAGGAGTTACAATTCTATTTGGTATATTCTCAGATGTACAGTGTAGCACTGCATGACAGTATAGTTCTAGTTAAATAAAAACAAAGAGTAAGCAAATATTACTGTAAAAAGACCGAACCAAATCTAAAGCTTCAATGATATTAGAGCTGGAAAGAAACCTACTAGATCACATACAGTTCCCTAGCAAGGATACAATGATTCCCCAGCAGCAATACAGCAGACAAACATTTGCTAATAAAAGTGGGCAATGTCTGCAAAGATGCAGTGATTAGAAAAATTTATTTCTTTACATATGGAAATATATGTTAAAAGACCCCTGATATGTTCCACTGTTTGCAATAGTCAATGTTGTTTTTTCTCGCGATAACTGTGTGCTTTTTTCGGGAGGTAAAAATAAGAAAAAGTTACAATTCTAATTTAGTCATTTGGCAGAATTTGAGTTGATCTAATTTACTTTATCTTCAGGAGTTTAGGAGTTTGATGTGCTGATCTGACTTCAAATGTAGTAGAGGCAAAAGTCTTAAACAGTTTACCCACACAGTCACTTTTTAAAGAAATGAATCGTTGTTCCCATTCTAAAACAATTATTTAGATAGTTCTTGTTCATCTACATGTGGAATTTAACCTCTTTTGCACACAATGCAGAACAGCATGACTAACTGATATAATGTATAGGAAATGACTTGTGGAGCTAAAGCAAACAGTTGATGTGCTTACAAGATAAGTGTCAGCTTGCGGAAATAGCAAATAACAATGACACAATTCCCTCCTCTCAAAGTATGTGCACTGTGCAAAGACCTGCTGCTAATTTTCACTCAGCAAGGGGGGATGCCATTGGCCTTTTGTTACACAGAGAAGCCAGTGATGTCATTTGGCTTTGTACTGGATATTCTGTTGCCTACCAGTCTATGAGAAGATTTTTCCCAGCTAAAAGTAGCACTCTGCTGAGCAGAATTAAATAATTCCAAATGAATCATTCCTCCAGGCTGTTATTTTGTTCACATGTGTTGGAATCTATGGTTGACTGAAGTACTCTATGGAGTAAAATATCATTGGCATCAACATGTTTTTTGCACTCTTTGGACTAATTCTCTGATTCCTTTACTAGTAAATGCCCTTATTTGGAATGGAAAAAGAAGCCTTAGGTTTTATTTTTTTAAAGCAGTCCCAGGGATCTTGATAGTCCAATTTGGTTTATACAAGAAGTTTAGATCAAAATATGCTTTGCGTCACAACGTAAAAGTGTCACTTCCAAAAGAACAACAAAATTAAGCACAGACAAAAAATGTTTTTCTAACTTTTATTTCTCTTCTCATTTGAAAGCCATTTATTTTAACACTTCCTGCCAGGCAGCAAAGTGCAGACTTTGTAGCAAAGTCAGGGACAGAAAATAAAGGCAAGGCTTTTTCAGTGTGCGAGTGCTTTTTGGTTTTTTGTTTGTTTGCAGTTTTGGTTTTTTTTTTTTTTAAAGGAGATCAGCATGAGCTTTACTCATATTCATTCCTTCTATTCCCAGGATTTCCAGTTCAGCTTTCATGGAGGTTGTCAGAGGGTCCCCATCTCCAGGGAACAACAATGAAATACAGTAATTGGATGTGGCACTGCAACTCTGTGAGTTTATCCCAACTTGTCAGTGCTGGCTACAGTTTCCCCTCATTAATTCCATCACACTGGCTGGTAGCCACTGATTTGACATGCCCTGTCTGAGAAGAAATTACTATTCTTCACTTAGTGGCCAGTTCCTCATTCCTTACTCAGTTGAGCAGTTCTGCTGCAATCAGCAGGATTTCTCATATGCTTTGGAGCTGGAAGGATCCACCTGAGGATCCTTTAGGAAGCCAACATGAAGAAAGACAATGTGATGTAACTGAGCTCATGTCATTAGTTGCATTAATCAGCTCTGTACAGGGTAAGAGCATGTGTGGAACTCCTTGTAGCCAGTAAATAGCATATAGCATATAAACATGATCATAAAAAGAAGACCTGTATGGAAAGGCAACAAGTACACAGCCAAGAGAATGAAGAGATTGACCAAAAAGTACAGCACAATCCATGTTAGTTTCTACTGTGTTGTTGATTACTGCATAACAAAATACTTTAAAAATTATCATTGGAAGTTTTATTGGAAGAGATGGAATTAGATGGCAGATCTGAAGGAATGCTGATCAGCAGGAAACAGCCTATTGCACATATTAATTCAGGACTATCAGATTGTAGAGACTGTTAACGTCCGCTTGCCCAAACACTCCTAGAACAGTACTAGTTCAGTCTCACACAAAAAAACAGAAGTAGGATTGCCTTAACATGTCGCCTTACAGATCATCCATAGAGAAAAATACCTCTCCAGGGCAGTACAATTTAGACCATCACTAAAGAGTAACAACCTACAGGTTGCAGTGCATTTGAACTAAAGTTTCACCTTCAGATCCTTATCAGTTATAACTGAGAACACTGATATCAAGCATCTTAATATTAATAATTTATATATATACATAAATATGGATTTGTTAAATAATAAGGATAATGAGTAACTTCAGGATACCATTATATGCATATGGATATTCTTTGGTAAAAGAAAATTTTAAATTCACTTTGAAAAAAATTCTGAAAATTCAATTTACCTTCAAAAGCAGGCACAGACTTTGCCTGGACATTCAAATTATGATGGCTGTTCTATATGATTAAGCTATCATTATCAATTCAAATAATATTTGACCATGTATCATTAATTCACGGATTCTCCTGGTTCTTTAACTGAACAATACATTCATCTTCACTTTGCAACCTAATCAATAGCACTGGTCACATTTTTATAATGGCTTTTGTATTCAACTCCAGAGGAAACTGGATTTCAGCAATGGGTGAAACAGTGATCCCTGTGTGTGCTATAAAGCACCTAAAAAGCAATGAGCTGCAAAAGGGCTACAGTTACTTGGAAACAGAAACTTAAGGAAGGAGCTTTTCTCATCCCATAATCTTCTTGGCTCTGTTGTTAGTACCTTTCTCTGGTTTTGAACCTGTAGGAAATATTGTATTTATAAAACAGATTATGTTCCCTTTCTCCTCTGTATTTTATCTTTCTTTAAAACTGTCACCTTAAAAGTATATATAATACCTAAATATTAGCAGATTCCTGCCCAGCTGAGATTGTCAGTGATCTCAGAATAAGCCCTTCAATGGGAACCACAAGTCTGAGGTTATTCAGAGAAGTTTGCATCTGCTGATATCCTCCTACCTGCCTTTGGAGGGAATCCACTCTCTTTGACAGCCCAGGTTCTAGGAATCTGCTAACCATTGAGGCTGCAATGGTTCTTCAGAGCTGAAGAAAAATCTGCAAGCCATTTTCCTAACCTGGTAAGCCAGGTCAGTAAGACAATAAAAGAAAAAATGAAAGAAGCTAATATAAATAGCTTTTGACATCCAGTGCTATAAAAGTAAAATACTTTAAAACTTGGCATCATATAGAAGTTAGCTAATTATGGTGGCGCCATTCATGACGATATAATTAACTGTACGTCTGCATTTCTATTACAAACTCCTATTTTCAGAGGTTTATGATACAGCTTTAAAAATTTGCTCTGGCCAGAGACTTGGCATGTCAAATCTCACCCTGGAAGCAACTTTTTTCCCTCCAAAACTGAAGAATAAAAACCCACTGGATTTTTTTAAAGCTTATAATAAGGTAACAAAAATAACCACACAGAAATAATGCCTTTCATGCACTCAAAGACTTCAGGGTTTTAAAAAACAAATTTTGTCTTATGTTGTGCAATTTAATGATAACACACACACACCCCCCCTCATTTCTGGAAATGCTACTGTGCTGCACATAGTCTAGGCTAGGGACATGTCCAAAAATTACACACTTTAACAAGGACCTGCTGTTTGAACAGCTCCTGCACTTAAAACAGCCTGACATCTTCTTACTCCTAATGGGCTCTTCCTTTTTTTACTCCTATTTTTGTCCTGAAAGCTGTATGGGTGCCAAAAAGCTGATCTTCTACAAATGGAATTGAGGTCCCTTTCCTGCATTTAACAAAACTTAGATGTGATTCCGTATGGAAAATGAACAAACACCCTGCAATACGCAAAAGAGATGAGTTACCTGAAGTGGGCAGGCAAAACTAACACAGGCACAGAGTGCTTAGGTCTGTTTGCAGAACAGGCAAGTTTTCAGGTCCACTGGTTACCGTGACAGTCTATCACTAGGCAGACTGATTAACTGCTCTGCAATGGGTTGGTTCCCTGGGTGACTTTAGGTTGGTCTCTTGGTCTCTTCCTATCTACATATTATCTCCCTGAGATAAACACACTGAAGCTGAGCTGTTAGGGTAACAAATCTCTATAGAGATATACAGAAATTTTGTTTTTACTCAGAGATGAATAATCAGAGCTTTCACCATACTTAGAGAAAATATGAGTGGTCAAATATTTCGCAGTGAGATTTGCAAAATAGAGTTACAGACAAGGAATAAAATACTCTAAACGTCTGCTCTTTTCTGCTTCACAGCACTTATTAAAAACTGCCTTTTTTTTTTTACACCTACTTGAAATTTAAATTAGTTTTGTTTATTTATATACACTTCTAACAGAATCCCTTATATATACACTTCTAACAGAATCCCTTAGGCCAAAAATTTCTCTCATCCCTAAAATCCTAATTACCAACATTGTACTGGAAATTTCCATGTAATCCAGAGAAAGCAGGTTCTTTCCCCTGTTGCCACTATGTGATGTTCTGCTCTTACTACTCTGATGCTCTCCTTTGGCCTGGAGAAGATACTGTTTATCCCTTCAACCCTCTCAGAACCCTTTATGCCAATTTGGGTTGAGCCAATGTCTGTGCAAATCAAAAGAAAAGTTTTCATTGATTTATCAGTCAGACTCATAGGCACTTTGTGATCCTTCCAATGGTACACAAAGTATGGTAAGTTTCTTCCTTTCTTACAGAGACTTTTTTTTTCTCTCAGAGTTCTGTTTTTTAAGACATTGTTATTGATCCAAAACAATATGAAGAGACATTGTGTTCCCTTTGCAACAAAACAGTTAATCACTATTTTTTTCTCATCCTGCTTTCCCCCATATACTGCAAGCCCACTTTCTTTGGATAGCATCTCTGCAACCTTTGTCTGCATAATTATATTACACAGCTACAACCTTCCTTCCCAGCAAATATCCTTTGAATACTTTCCAGATGAAAAATTACACTGGTTCTCTCCAGGAGGCCAAACAATGTTTTCAAAATGCCAGATGCACATTCTGAACTAACTCCAGTGGTGGTGGTCTCTCTACTGTGTCTCTCTGCTCTGTATCTCAGGATATAAGGTCTTAGGAGAAAAAAAAAAAGGGAAAGCCATCTCTATAGCATCGAATTACAGAAAACACAAGAAGTCTGGAAGTAATGCCATGTGTATTTCATCCTTGACTAGAAAGATAAGGGAGTAAATAAATAATTTTTTTTTAAAATCACTTATCTTAGTGTTTATAGCAACTATATAATACAGTTGAAAGCACGTTCCTAAGAGCAAACCATGCTTAAACATTTGGAAATGTAGTTATTGTGGCTAGAGCCCAGGTATCTGGTGACAACATTTGTGATGGAGTTGTTAGAATTCATAAACACACAAATGCAGCCAACAGCTCTGAGTACACTGGGGACTCTTGCCAAGGGATAGAAGTTTTCCTTCCCTTGCTGGCAAGGTTACGGAGGGAATATAAACTGTGTGTTTGCACATGAATCATTATGATTCCTAAGAGTATCAAGGGAGCCCACATCACAGCTTTTCTCACTAAGGCTACCAAGATCGCATATCCTTCCCAAGTTAATCTCCATAGAAGTTAATGTGCTGGGTACAGACTGAAACACTACCCTGCCATGTTGGTGCAGCGCAGCTTCCTAGGCAGTATATCATAGGGGTCTAAGGTGTCCCAGATATCTAAAGGAAGTTAAGGAATATTCTGTACTATAAGGTTGTTTGTCAAGTCCACAATGTTGCTTTAATCTGTGGGTGCTCTCTTGGCCCAACTTCCAAGAGCTCCAGGTATGAAAACCCTGTGGTAACCAGTGGTATTTCCTGCGAGTAATCTGTGTTTGAAGCAGACCCACTGCAATGCTGCCAGCACCCAACAGAACCCCCACACCTGGTTAAGTAGGAGAGGGATTTCTGAAACGCAAAGGACTAAAAAAGTTCAATGCAAATCTACCTCAGAGTTATCTTGGACATAACCACTACCCCACTGACAGCTTTCCTGTCAGTGTATACCAAGACACATGCAAATGAAGACGATAAAGGATTAGATTCTGTTCTTAATTAAGCAATATATATCTGGAGTAGCTCCTCTGATGCAAGTGTAGTTACACTCTATTTATTTTGGCATAAATGAGATCAGAATCTGACTTCAGAAAGTTATCTGACAATTTGCAGTGCTGCAAAGTAAGACTAAATTCAGTCTTCAGTAAGCATCAAGCCTCCTAGAAGGACAATTATTTCAGTCAGTGACTGTCTAATCTGTGAATTACCTGGTCATACACTATTTTTCAGGCATTAATGCAAACACATAGCAAGGCAACAAGAAGCAGCCAACAGTAAAAATCTGTAGGAGAGAGAACTATCTCCCTCTTTGTCTCAATTATTTTTCCTCCACTGTGATTTTATCTTTGCTGTTTGTTACTTTTATAAAAAAACATTTTGTAAACTATCTATTATAAAATGGGACAGATGAAAGGGTGTTTACATAAACAAGAGTTTGAGATCTAATTCCAAGTACACCCAAACTACTGATAATTATATTTTAAATACACATAGAATTTAAACAGAGGTGGCCAGGAATATGTTCACAATGCATTTTCATCTGAAAATGCCAATTCATTAAGAATTCAAAAGCTCACACACACACACACAAACCCCTGTTCAAACAAGGAAGGAAAATGGAAGAGAGGTAATGAAATTAAAAGAACATATCTTCAAATGAGAAAGTTCCCCTTTTCATTCAGATTTTCAAAATAGTAGATTAAATTGAATTTATAACATTGAAAGTCTTCAAATAAAACTGGAATGTCTCAATAGACACAGTCCAAATTTCTAGGAGATTTTATATTTGAATAATAGCTAGATTGGCTTTTCATCCTAGCTCCAGGAAAAATATTAAATTTTGAAAATTCTCATGAGTTAGGGTAATCATAGTGTGCCCAGAAATACTGCTAATCTAACTTCAGAATATTAGTCACCTTGCATTACAGCACCATCAGTGGTCTTTGTCTGAAGTGTTTTCTCAATACTTTAACAATAGTTGGAACATTCTGGTAGCATGGTAGAATTTCCTTTTAAAGGAAAACAGTATGATTATTTTTTTTTTAAGTGAGAAGATATTTTGATTTTTTGAAAATTTTTACAAACTTAAACTTGCATTTTAATTTAAAATATTTTAATTTAAAATATCACTAAAATGTAGTCCTAATCTGGAGCTTTAATCCTTTTTCTATGCTTCAAAAACTTAATTAATTGCAATAGTTAACAGTACGTAATGAGTAGATTAACCTTAGAAAAGCGTTTTAATTTTTTGGAGTGAGATTCTTCTTACATAACATTCAAACCTAATATAGACACTAAATAAATAAGAATAAATATTTTTAACTTTACATGCTTCATTCCATATGAGATTTTCCTGTGACATATCAGAACTGGTATTTGATTGAATATCCAAGATACTTCATATGGAGATTTCCGAAGGCAGAACTTTAAAAAAAATTTCCATTCTGAGAAATTCTTCATTATTGCAAGCCCTGTTGAAAAAGTCGCTTATTTCCCACGGGATGTAAAAATTTGTCTAGTCTTCCCTTGGAAAGAATCTGTGCGATAAACTGCTCAGCTTTGTAGCCACACTGGCTTGCCCCAACACTGTTAAATTCTATAGGGAGCTGCCAGTGTGTCTCCATGGGGAAGTCAATAAGCAGGTTTTTTTCTAAGCCTTTACTTCCAGCTCTCATGGAAAGAAATAAGGAAATAACAAATTCCATATTCTTTTAAAATCCAGTGCCTTGGCTGCAGTGGGCATTACCTGAAGGCATTACCTTCTTATGCTTTAATTTAACAGCTACTCTATTTGATTTACATAATACTCAGTTAAAATGACAACCAGAGCTTAGTATCATTGCCTGCAGCCTTACAGCTGATGCTGTCCCAAGTTCTGCCCTCCAAGACCAGCTACGCCCAAGTGCTTTTGCAGTCACACCCACGGCCACAGACAACAGCAGCTGCTGCTCCAAACATAAGTTACCTCCTGCCTGCCAAAGTGACACCCACGCAGGGCAGGACAGATCCACAGCAGGCAGCACCGCTCTGGCGATGGGGCAAACATGCGCGTGAAGTGCCTGGGTGAGGCAGACATATATGCGTCTCCAACATTTTTTTTTTTCTTTTTTAGCTTTGGTCTCTCTGTAGGAACATCTCCCTGATTTGCTTTGCTTAGGTGTCATCAGGGGCAGCAGCAGCCTTGGTAAGCCTTTTGTGGGGGCGTTCACAGAGCACAGAGAAAGTGCAGAACTGTTTCAATCCCGTTTGCAGACTGCCTTGGAGCTGCTTGTGCACTGTGTGTATGCACGGCGTGGTGGGGGACCTGTTCTGCAAGGACCTGCTACCCCCTCCAGTCATGCCCCCTGACATGAGTGGTGCAGGGACCATTGTGGCTGCTCCCATGTACAGCTTTTGCTGCTTCCTCACTGGTGGGTATCTGCCATGGGAAGACATCATTTCACACTAAAAAGATGTCATCTTTCCATCACGTCATCTACTTAAGGCTGGTTTAGACATACATTCTAGGTGCAGGGCACAGAGGCAAACATTAGGACCATAAATTTGCTACTTACTCTGGGAAGATATACACAGAGAGGCAATTCAGAGCACTTCAACTTGAGGCCCAAAGCAACATAACATAACAAAGGAGCACTATGACTCCCTATCCTCTGTTCTTTTAAATCCCTGCAGTGTCTATACTAGTGTGCTAGATACTCCAAATGCCATGGTTCCTAGATAAGTTTTAATTTCTAAACTGCTTAAATGTTGATTTGGGAGCTCATAATTTGCTTCTCAGAGTGGAGTATGGTTTTTGTGAAGTATGGGTATAATAATTGTGATTAAAAATAAAATTAAATGGCATGGCAAAAATATACTTAAAAGATTTAAAGTGTTTATAATGGTGTGAAGAAAACTAATTTATCTACTCTTGGCCCAGACTTATGCAACTATCTAACACTGATTATAAGCTTAAATGCCCATAATGTAATGTCAGCTTTTCAATCCAGCATTTGTTTTTGAGAGTATTATTGAGGTGCTGTTCTCATTTTTCATACTACTTCAGCATTATGGCTTGGCTAAAGGATCTCATCAGTTCAGTAGAAATCAGTGTAATGATTCCAATATTAAGAAAAAGCAAAATGAACAACAGGGAATATGATTTAGAGATAGTACATGTCAATTTTAAAATACTATCTTTTGACTTATGTGCATTCCTGCTGTGCATGTATGAGAAAAAGCTTCTTTAATGTATTTTCAGATCAGTTAGAAGTATCTACCAGTACAGCTACAAGATAATGAGCCCAAGTCTGCTCTGGCTGCTGTGTCACAGACAGGACAGAGCATTGCTCTGCTCACCATGGACTTGCTGAAGAATTGTCAGCTCTCTGGGGACAAACAGAAAAGCAGTCACAACAAATAGCTTTACCTATAGGCCTAGAGCTAAGGCTGTAGTATATTAATGGTTGCCACAGAAAACATGAAACTGATTATTTGCCATGAAATGAAAGGGCTGATTCTCCTCAGCCCTCTACACACTTCTGGCAGTGTAAAGAATCTGTCTCTTGCCTTTGCCTTCTGATCATACAAGGCAAATCTGCCCCACCTGTTTATTCATCCTCTTCTTCGCAACCATGTTTGAGATAGGCTATATGATCAAGGAAAAAAGGTATGAACAGATTTATCCCTGGCTCATCTTGGCTATACTATCAGACTCAGATAGTACGACTGCATGAACAAGAGAGTACTGTGCTTGCTTCTTCAATTAACAAGTCAGTTCTAGCACTTACAGTTCCACCAGTACTGCTGGCAGGTAAATTTTTATCCAGAGAAACTTTATAAAATATACTCACAATGACATACAACTGACTAAGCCAATAACATTTTATAAGAATTACTTAGATGATCTGCTAATTTTAGTGGCTGTAATGGGAAGTGTTCACTTCTTGGAATTATCCTTTAGCATTCTACAAAAGGAATACCAGTTTTTTTAAATTCCCCTCAGATTTTCCATAGGGTTTGGAATATTTTAAATGAGTCAAAATTGTTGCCACCCATGTCAGACTTAACAGTGCACCACACCACTCCTCACTTAGTAGTACTTTTAATGAATATGTTTGTCAGTATCTGACATTTGGTCCAGTGTATACAGTACCACTGAGATTCTGACACATTGCAAATTAAAGATGCCACACAAATGCACAAGTAGCTAGAGATGACAAAATAGACACAAGGAGAAAAAATACGTGCTATATGCAGCTTTTAAAAATAGTCTTTCTTGCGTACTTTTAAAAGCATCACCCAAACAACCTTCTTTCAACCCTCCCCTCCAAACTGCATGCTAACAAAGAGGTTCAGATCATCTGCAGTTTTTAATCAGAAGTTTAGAAATGCAGAGATCATAGCAAGAAACAGCTATGTCCTGCCTTGTTATGAGGCATGAGTGTTCCCTACTTAAAGATAACTTTCATTAGGCATACACTTAGAGTTTATTGGACACAAGTAATATTAAATAGTTAAACATTGGACTCTGGTTTGTTTGTAAGTATTCATAAAGGGCAGAGGAGGAAAGAATAGCGGTTGAATGTAATTCTACCATTAGTTATATGGATGCAAAACTGAAGTAGCTCAAGCGAAGTCAGCAGAGATCTCTAGATACACTACCACGGCTGACAACAGCATTTGGCTCAGTTGCTTACAAAGCTCAGCAGCGGCTATCATCCTTATTCAGTCACACCAGCACAGCAAGCAATACTTTGGAAAGAGGAGGATAACTCCTTAGTGGCACATCTGTTAGGTATAGATGGCATTTATTTGAATAGCTTTGCCAATGGATGACATGCCAAGTCCTTTATACTAAAAGGCTTGTGCTTGATGTTAATCATTCACTCTCTGCCAGTTAACATGTTTATCCTTCTAGGAAATACTTTGATCTACACTGGCACTTGAAATATAGCAACCAATGTTACTAGACTGAAAATGAACAAACAAGATCTTATGTGAATTGCCAAATGGCACAGCAAAATGCAGGATGCACGTTACAAAGTGTTGCTTAGCAACCAGAAAAGGCCATGCACTCCATTTTACTATTTTGGTTTGAAATAGAAAATAAATGGTCTTATAGTTATTTGAAATACATGGAGAGCTAGAACATAATGCTGCTCTGGAGAAATCTATTTGTGAGGAGTGTGCGTCACGGGAGACAGAGAGACTCTGAACTCAACATCCAATAGGTAAATGAAGGAGAAACTGTCTTTCAGATATTTTGCCTTAAAATGTAAATGTAACAGTAGTTTAAGTTCAGTGCATGTATTCTGCTATTCAACCAGGATTTAAAACAATTGTTTATTTTTACTTTTCATCTTCAAACGTTAAGAGGGTTAGGTTTAGGGTTTTTTGCAAAAAAGACTATTAGCACATTCTCTGTTTGCATGCAAGGAAATGGAAGTTTAGAGCAGTTGGTAACTTACCTATGCAAGTTGCCAAACTGTGAATAGATCACAGGCATCCTGAATCTAAGCAATCTAAAAAAACCTTCTGCACAACATGGCCTCCTTCCTCCCTCTTACACAGCTCCCCCCATGCCTGGCAGCTGGTCTTTAATACACAGATATAAATAATTGCCTAGTAATACTTCATATTCATACAGGAAAAATAAAGGTCTCTCAAAACTCTAATTAAGTCTCCCATACCTCAAAGCAGTTACTGTCTTTATTTTCCAACATGAGAAACTGAGGCAGGGATTAAAATGATTCTTGAAAATCACATGGGAAGCCTACTGAGGTCTGAAAGTAGAACGAGGACATCTGACATTGATCTTGGTGGCACGGTCTTCTCTTCCATCAGTATTCTTATTACACAAGCATCTAAAGCAGGTATGAGTAATTCCCAGATATTGCTTAGCCCCTAAAATTCACTTGCAAACACCATCTCTGTTTTAGCTCTCGCCCCAGGCGATCGTGGCACCGAAGCCTATACATGAGTCTTCAGTACACATACAGGAACCCTGCCTAACTCGGTGGGAGTTGAGGGAGAAGAGCTCAGGCCTAGAGAGGGCTCAGACCTTTGCAGCAGCTTGGTACAGCAGAGTGAGCTTAGCACAAAGGGGCAACTGCTGTCAGGAGGTGTCAGGCCCTTAATCTATGTAATGTTGTGTAAGCTTCAGCCAACAGCCTTCTACACAATACCGCATGTGTCTGCTGAAAACAGTGTTTCCAAAATTGCATTGTTTGCTTAGAAGGGACCTGAGATCCGGATCAAGTTCAACAAGATCTGTGTCATTCTAGTTAGTGCTGTTTTTCAAGCACACCCCTTCAGTGAACAGAAAGCCCTCTGAATCCATGACCAGACTTTCAGGGCCAGATAACTGACTGTTTCGGTTTCTTTCAAGTTGTATCACAGTAGACACACACAGTATCCTGGATACTGGACAGATTTAAAAGTGGGAAGAAAAGGTTCCAGCACACTGGCTTTAAAAGGGAGAACAAAGTAAGTGAGGATCAGAGGGAGGAAGGCGATCACTATGACACTAAGACAATTAATCACTGCCAGATGTTAAGGGTCACACAGCACTGCATGCTGGGAAGATCAGCAGGAGTTCTTGGACAGGGAATAGAGGGAAAAAATAACCTGTCATGTCAGTGAACTAGTCAGGGGTTTAGGGTTCCTGTCGTTTAACTATTAGTGTGCTCTTAATAAAATGACAATGCATTGCAGAAGAAGGGGAGGAAGATAGGGGAGTTGGCAGAAAAGAGGGAGTGACAGCTTAATAATCCCTGTCTGTCAAAAGCACTAAAAATGCCATCCCAAATTCAATGTTCTTACTTTTGTAATGAACACTCCAGGGTTCCTGTTTGATTAATAGAACACTTGTTGACTGACAAGGACAAATGTCCACATGGTTTGAACACAGCACTGTGCATAAATAATTTAAATTGTACTATGACCAGAGCTCAGCTTGCACTGGGGGTTCTATGATAAACCTCTACATTTCAGCAGTTCATAACTTGGCCTTAAAAGAAAAGCTCAGAAGTCTTGAGCCTAAAGTTGGGCGGAAAAGGCTCGTTGGTTTCTTTGAAGTATTAAAAAGAAATCAGTACCCTTTGGAAACCACAGACCTTTGTTAGGGGAGGGATGGTGGTGTCTCTATTTGCTCTAGTTGTATGTCTGTCACATTACAGCAAAAAGCAGATGGCTTTACATTGAATAATGCAAACAAATTAGTATTCATGGTTCTTCCCACTCTTCCCCATTAACAGTAACGCTAATGACAGCAACATACACTCACCCCCAAAACTGGGACTTCTTCCTCTGAACTTTAGAAATCATTTTCAAATGGAAGAGTTCACAACATTTTGTAAATGGACACTTAGTTGCAAATATTTCCTGCATTCCTTTGGAAGATTATTTCAGTTTCATTAAGCTGTTATCTCTTCAAAATGAACCTTTCCCACAGAAAAACAGGCTTTTACCTCAGAAAGGAACGTTTTCCACTGAAACTTTTTGTTCTTAAAGCAATGTGTAAGTGCTCAAATATTAATCACTTAAATATTTCACACCCCTGGGGCCCACCCACTAGCCTAATGGAAGGAACAAACAATTAGGACATTTGCAGACATACCGAGTATCTCAGATAAGACCAACCTTCAAAATTTCTATCAATCCTGTACAGGTATGATATGTGTGAATTCAGTCATATCAGTCAGAATTTACTTCTCCGAATGTTTTACCTACCTGATGTGAGCATGCAAACACTTGAAACAATTTGTAAAGTGTTGGCTGTTTCACCATTTTTTTTCTGCCAAATCAGAATACTTCTTCAAATCATTATCCAGAGAGTAAAGTAGTTATGCTAGTTTAAACATTTTATCACAATATAGTCAGAACGGAATGATAGCCAAACTGAATATATCACCAGATTAAAAGCTATAATAGAATTTCCCCAGACAGTCCACATACTATCTCTAAGATCTGATCTTTTCTTTCAATTTTTTTGATCTTGTAATCTATCAGATGACTTTTAGTGGTCTAAATTCCAGTCCAGCGAAGTGCTGCCAAGCACATTCAGCTTCCTTAGCAGCCGCAAAAGCTGAGATTCCCTGGTACCTTTGAGGAGGCCTTGGCTTTGCAGAATCAGGCTCACAAGACTTAAGCAAATAAGCATTAGTTTGTTGAATTATTCTGAGTACTTTTTTTCCAGGGTTGTTTTTTTTTTTTGCAATTGATAACAGGTGAACTACATGAAGAGCAAATTTACATACATTACATTCTATAAATATATAGAAGATCTGCTTCTTTGCCCTCTTCTATATTAGGTAACATTAAGAACCAGATGGGTAGTTCTCAAAATGTAACTATTTTCAACTGTATTAGGTCTCCTTCAATCATCGTAAGAAGACATTTTTTATTCATTTCCTTGACTCACTAATTGGAGTCTCAAATTGTTCTTGCAAATCTCCATAGATTAGGCAAGTCTTTATGGCAACCTCTAGGCTGCAGTCGAGTTGTATAAAGAAAAGGGATGCACAGTAGCAACTTTTGCAATCTGTTGAAATGGACACAATCAAGACTCATCATTCCTTTTCCTAGCATTGCCACTAAATGAGTTCAGGCAAGATTTGGCCTGTGCTTCAGTTGCCTCCTTTGTAAAATAGAAGTAAGTGTTCCGCAGTGCTGTTGATCATAGATTTTCCAGTACTGATGGACATCACAGTATTGCACAGAACTCTTATGGAATGTTTCTGAAATAAGGGGAGTCAAGGGAGAACTTGTGTAACCAGCAACTCATATCACATGACACCAGCAAACAAATCACTCCTTAAAAAAGCTACTAATGTAGCACTCTGCATAAGGGAGACATTGGTTTACATGTTAATTTATCCAACAATAATATCAAGTCATCTACCATCCACTGAACTTAAAGTAATACTTTGAGTGATAAAACACATTGTTAATTTACCTACGTTACTTCATA
Organism: Elanus axillaris; assembly: GCA_026212715.1. Taxonomy (NCBI): domain Eukaryota; kingdom Metazoa; phylum Chordata; class Aves; order Accipitriformes; family Accipitridae; genus Elanus; species Elanus axillaris. Next base: position 27,300,310 of record JANZLQ010000092.1, read on the forward strand.
GCATTAATGTCCCATTTATATTTATGCTAATATATCATAGCAGACATGGAATGCATCTGCTGCACTTCTCTCTATTTACATAGCACAGAAACAAGTCCAGGAACTTGCTTCTTAAGCTCTCTATTCCACAGTCTAGTTTCCTCTTACCTTTTCTTGTTGTAGTTCACTGATGTCAGAAGCAGTTGCTGCTGCTTTGTAATGCTTCTTTTTCCAGGTAGTCCAGGATGCTGTGTGTCACCATGCTCTAAGGGTGCTTTACGGTGCACTGAGGTTTGAGGTACTCTGAGGCATGAATAAGCTGCCTGCAGCACTGATGCACCATCTGAAAAAAAAAACAAAGAAACAGACAGACCTGGTTATACAAGTACAAGACACATTCTTGTAGTATCTTAAACAAGTAGCTTTACCTTGTAGAATTGTTTGATGAAGTTACATTCAAAACATATAAAAATAAAAAGTAAAAATAAAATAAAGGCTGTATGTATGCCAAACACCTTGCGGGTATTGTCATGGTTTAGACCCAGCTGGCAACTAAGGACCACAGGGCTGCTCACTCACTCCTCCCCCCTGCCCCAGTAGATGGGAGAGGATAATTGGAAGAAAAATGTAGAAACTCGTGGGTTAAGATAAGGACAGTTTAATACAATAATGCAAAGAGAGAAGAAATAATAATAATAGAATATACGAAGTGAGTGATGCACAATGCAATTGCTCACCACCAGGAACCCAATGCCCAGCCTGTTCCAGAGCCGTAATCCCTCCTGCTCCCCTCCCTGCCCCAGCCAGCTCGCCCAGGTTATATACCGGGCATGACATCATATGGTATAGAATATCCCCTTGGCTAGTTCCACATCACCTATCCTGGCTGCAACACTTCCCAGCTTATTTTGAAATATAAGTCTATCTCAGCCAAACCCAGGACAGGTATTTAACTTATCCCAAGAATTTCCAGTTTATAATGAAAGTGAGAATAATTGAAGGCCACTAGACACACAATACATCACATTGCTACAGCCCTATGCAACCCAGTTGCGATGTTCCATCTACTTGGACTGTATTAGCCACTTCATCATCTTAAGTCATCTGGCAATTGACCAATATGTTTTTCATCTGTATGTTCTCATGGATATATCAGATTGGACTAGACTAAAAGTAAAATGTGTGCATTATAGAGATGCATGTAATAGCCCACATAATTACACACGGGGTATGTTAGTAGGGCATTTTCATACATAAAGTTTCTTTTGCTCCACAGAACTTTCACACATACTTGAGTTTGTTTCATACTTCAGATTGTTCCCCTAAATGGCATACCACAATATACAGCTAAACAATCTGCTGGATCAGTCATACAATTACACGTTTGTTCCACATGTGCGTACCAAAAATATCAGAGCTTCCATGTAGCTTTCTTCTCTGAAGGAAATAGCAAGGAAAAGACTGGTTTTTTCCTCTCCAAAACTTCAGTCCCAGTAGGCAAAACACAGCTTTAGTGCATGTGAAAAGTATGAGCAATAAAAAAAGGACAAAATATGTCACTTAAGCTATCAAACAAACCAACCCAGATTGGCTAGCATTGAATTTGATATGTAGTTAAATAAATTTCTATTACATTTATTCCCTTCAGACAATGCAAAATAATTGATCAAAAGCAAAAAGCTTCCAGAATTTATTTTTAAGTTAAAGCTTACCTTTAGAAATACTTTATCAGATACTAATGTAGGTGGAGCAAGTCATGATTTTAATTTGTGACAATCAATAAGGTGAACCTCTATTCATTATAAGAACTTCCCTCTTGCTGCTAAAGGAAAACTGGCTTGTAATATGACACAATGCATGTTAAAAAAACCCCACCTTTTTCTAATGGTGGGAAAGGTTTAAAAACTGCTGTTAACAAAACACACTTTTTCTCTTTCAAATGCACTAAAGAGCATTTTAATTTTTTTTTAATTATGCAAGTAGGCAGATATCAATTTACCTACAGAAGTATTGTCAATTCTGCCCACTTATTTACAGGCTATGTTCTCATAACAATATTACGTTGATTACTCAGCTAGCAAATACATCAGTGAGCTGTTTATTTTAAGAACATTTCATTAACTCAATGGGGTCTCAGACTGAATGAAATGGCTTAGTTCTTCTTTGTCCATTGTAGTAAAATATGCACCTAAAATATCAGTGGAATGTAACCTCCAGCTTAAACTAGGGTAACATCATTGACAGGATTAGAGCTAACTTTTAAACCCAGCCAGACCAACTGTTTTCTTGACAGAGTTTCAACTGAACAACACACATGTAGACAATTAGCCTCATTTTAGAAGGTGGCCAAACCCAGAGAAGACCTGGAAACATATTCCTTAGTGTTTCTCATTAGATATTGACTGACTGAAAGGATTTGATAAGAGAATGGCTAGTTCATGGCTGGCCTTTCATCTCAGAGACCTGTGTATAATGTGCCCCATATTCTGTGAGTATTAGTTGGGTGGTATATGCGCAGTCCTAACTGGAAGTTGATTTTCATAGTGTATAAACAGTGCATAATTCACGGGGCAGTGCAGCTGGCAACCTGTGTCTCGAGCAGGGGCAGGCGCAGCAGGGGCTGGCGGTGAGGGTGCAGGTACTGGTGCGGCTGTTCCACACAGCGGTTTGCCCCATGTTTCCCACAAAGCTCCTGCAGTGCCACCTCACCCCTTCTGCACAATTTGCATATGCAGAAGGTTATAGGACTTGGGAATCTGAGCCAGACTTCTTGGGGCAATGTCTAAACTGCCTGAAAATGAATGTAGATTTGCTCTCCTCACAAATAAAATAAAAAAGATTGAAATGACAGCCCCATCTGACAACACTGCTTTAATTCACTACAGTTGTGTTGTTTCTTGTATCATAATCTCAAGTACAGCTACACCTGCATGTTAGTGAATGCAACTGTCGTCCTCAGCAATGGGAAGGATTTGCATCTGAAGTACAGCTTACTTCAGCAGTTTGCATGGAATTAATTGATATCCTGCTATTTTTCAAAATGCTTTAACAAGAGTTCAGTGTGTGCTAGTCTGACCATTTTCTTGAGCATCGGTGTGGTAATCAGATAAAACCAAGCCATATTAATAAGACAGTCCAAAAGGAAGCATTAAGTGCATAAATACATTGTGCCTACCCTGACCTGATATGTTGATTTCCTCATACATTTCACATACTGTCTTGAATTTTGCTATTAAGCCAGGATTTCTCACAGCCAAGGAAGGAAACCCAATTCTAATATCCGATTTCCCTGCAGTTTTTCTAAACCACAAACTAGTACGATTTATAGAGGAGACTATATACTATGACACATTTTCTCAAAGGGAATGTTTTCTGAAGAATCCATCATTCTAATGACATCTTTTTTTAACCTCTGTGCTTTAAACATTTCACTACAAGTATGTCTATTCACATGCATTAGTAGAGCCTGTATTAGCAGTGCAAGACAAGCAATATACTGTTTCATACAGATAAAACACCTCAGATCTCGTGTAAAGAGTATGCAAAGTTTGAATCTGTATTTTATGTATGTGCAAATTATTCTAGAGACAATTTTCCCCTTTTTACAGTAAACTTTGGCCTCTCAAAGATGCATTCTGTAAATGCTGCCTTAAAGCACCTCTGTACCTGGTGTTGAAGCAGAAAGTAAGTGGGATACCTACTTTCCTTTTATTCTAGTTTAATCTGATGACCTTTCTGTAGTTAGTGGTCTCAGAGAAACCCCAAACTATCTTTCATTATCCTCCATGGCCACATTTTACTTCTCAAATATTTATTTACTCAGCTACACCTAATTGCCTTTAATGTTGCCTCTTAGAGAAGGAAGGACAATCAGCCTCTTCAGATTGCTCTTCACAATGTTGCTACATGAATGATATAGTTAAAACTCTCACAGTACTTATTTTCTTACAGTTACAACATCTGGAGCCAGTTAATAACATAAGAATCATAAAAGAAGCAAAGTTTCTAGCCTTTGCGGTTTCTGAGAAAAGTCATTCAAATATACCCTACAATCCCACAAACCAGAAAACAAAGTTCTAATTTTATTTATTTGAAATATCATTAATTTTCAGTACTTGGAGATGACGATACTGTATGGCTGATCCTCTCATCATAGTGTGACCCTGATGTATTGACTCATATAATGGGCAGTGGGGTGGTTGGTTGTGGGAGGAGCATTTTCCTGTGCTAGGGAGGATGCTCAGAGGAAAGACATTGCTGACAAAGCATGTAGCCCGTAAAAGCACAGCTTTGCTGCTCCTCTCCTGGTCTGCACTGTTGTGTGTCAACCTGCTCTGCCTGAAAAGTGCCATGCTGAAGCAGGAAAGAGCAGTGCCATGCTGCACATGAGCAAGTATGACTTGAGAAGTCCATATTTCTCTGTTTCCCACTGTGGTATACCTACTGTTCCTAATCTCTAAGGTACTTACCCAAAAGATTACATATGTAATAATAACAAATAAATATCCATCCAAGATACCTGATGTAGTAGTATACAAGCAACGTTCATTCTGCTGTCCAAGATTCAAATGGTTTGGGAATTTGCTCAAAGATACATTAATTACCTTTCTATAACACATGAAAAGTTCCAAGTAGTACACAGCTGTTTGAGAATCAATTTTACTGTAAAGATACTTACAGATTTACACTTTGGAGTTAAGAATTTCTAGAAAGATGTGTTAGAGAAAACTTTCAGGAGACTACAAGCCATTTTAGTTTATGTACAGAAATGTTACAGTCAGAAGAGGAGCTCTTGGAAAGCTTCAGAAACCTTTAACGTGCAGCCCTTCGTTATTTTCCCCATTTTTGAAATCTTACTCACTTGAGTAAAATAACTGCCAACTGCGTCTATCAATCTGACAGGCTGTAACTTTCTGAGCCTGCCTTGGTCACGGAGGATTAGGAAAAACTGCCTTACTTTGTCCTTCCCTTCTTGTTCCTCCATTTCTCTCCTTTTTCATCTTCCTCGTGAATTTAGAGAGCTTCCCACTTCTAAACTCTTAAGCTTTCAAAGCATGACATGAGTTTAACACATCTTTCTTGTTAGCTTAATATCTCACTGAAAAGACTTTCTTTTGGAAATATTCTAGGTCAGCTTTACCACTACTACGAGAAGTAATTTTTCTAAGGTCTCGATTCTTTTAAGTACCAAGTATCCTCAAATCCTGGTATCAGATTTAGGCCCTTTATGGTTTCCCACTGGAAGCTGATGAAAACAACAAAAAAAAAAAAAAAAAAAAAAGAGGAAAAAAATTTGGTCCACTGCCATCAATAGGAATAGTATAGAGACATGAAAGAGAATGGAAACAGAGAATAAAAGGTGCGAAGGGGTTTCCAGTCATGCAATGGATGCTGCTCCCTTGTGAACACACTCTGACATTTTTTGTTGACAATGAACAAAAGCTATTTTCTCTAAGGGAGAGAACAGAATAAAATTCAGGATAAAGCTGGGTCAGGGCTGTTTAGCGCAGAGCTTCTGTGTCATTGGTTAGAGGAGTTCAAGTCCAATTATAAGTCTCTCTTGCCTATGCTCTCCCTTTGAACTCCATCTCCTCCCTCCAAAATGCTGCTCTCAGGGTCTCAGTCTTCTATGAAGATCCCTGTCCCAGTCAGCTTCCTGCTTTTATCCACACAATCCTACAGCGGTGCTGCCTTTCCTTTCCAAACCTCCAAATCCGGTTTCAAAACCCTGTCCCCTAGAACTGGGCCATTTAGGAAGAAACAGATGAGAATTTAATCTATAAACATTTTTTCAGCGGTTAATAACTTGTAAGTTTTTCATGGGAACAGAAAAAAGCTTAGCTGAAGGCATCATTGTTCCTGCCAAATTTGATGTCTCTGCTCCAAAGTAACAGGGCACTAGCACTTCTCCCATCATGCAGCTTTTCATATCTTTTGAGGCTTTTTTTTTTTAGCCTATTTTTCATGAAATTCTTCCTTTCAGACCTAGAGATTGAAAGAGGATTAGGGAAATGCATTGCTTTTTCAGGATGAAGTAAGATACAAAGATTTCAAACACCTGAGCTACCATCACTGTTTCCTAGTGGTTTAGACAAAAGAAAGGCCATGCCATTATGCCACCTAATATAGCCTGGAGTAGGGGTGGGAGTAGTACTTCAAGGGTGGCAGCATATTGTGCAGTACATTCATGCATGCACAGACAAAGCAGACAGGCATCAGGCATTCACACTTCATGAAGTGGGGACTGAACGGAACTGGTCTTGCAGCAGTGACAGTAGGCACTTTATACAGCCTTTTAAGGGCGTTCTGATGGCATCCGGTGAAATAAAGGCATTTTACAAAATGAACTTACTTTTTAAAAACAAAACACAAAACTCTGAAAAGAATTAGCAAAATATTGAAGCTGAACAAATATTTAGGATTAAATTTTTATCAAATGCTCATATTTAAAAAAAATAATTATTTCTTTGAGTCTCGAAGCTGAGATTTTTTTTCCTACAGTGAGCTCTAAAAAAATACATAGGATAATGGAACATTAAAGCTGCAAGGTAATGCAGTCACAATTTACAAAGGTGAAAGTTAAGTATAGATTTGTACTAAGATGCAGACTTTGCTAGATTGATCTCTGAACAGTATTATTCCACGAACAGTGTATGAAATGAGCTCTCATTTTTTGTATTATTTTTAGACTTACGAGTTATGAGGACAGAACAACTTACTAATATCAATGGGAGAGAAAGTCAGAAATTTCAGAACTAGAGCAATCTGAAGACATTCAGAATAAGATTTTAAAATAAACAAAAGAGAAAAAACAGTTTTTCCAGAAGAATGCTTCCTCCCCCCTTCCCGGTCCCCCCACTCCTCTGTCTCCAACAGAGCCAGCACCAGATGTTTCGGAAACCGCACACTGGGCAGATACACAGGATCATCTGTCCCTCCTTCCATAAAGGTCTCATCCAAAGGGAAAAATCCAGACAACCTAGTTCAAAGAGCACTCTAGTAGCAGCAAGTAGCAAGCCTTCTATTTTAAATAGCTCTTACCTTTGAAAATAAAAATTTTAATGAAATAGTTTGGAACTTTCAAATCCAGAAAATTGCATCACAACAGTAGAAGAGTCTGAAGAGTATTTTTGTTATAAACACATTAATCTCAAACAGTTCACAAGTATGTAATCTACAAACGTGATTAATGAAGAAAGAATCTTTTCTCAGAATTAAGATCACAACAAAAAAAACCCTAGTGGGGAAGTAACATTTTATAGATTTAAGAAACAAGTGAAACATTTTCACTCCAAAATAAGTGTTTCACCCTAATCCAGGAAACATATGTTTTTCCAATATGCAAATGCTTTCCAAAAATGCAAATGTCATTTCCTCAAATACCTGTAATGATAAACACTTAAATCAACTTTTTAAAAATAAATTATTTATTCAATATTAATACTTACCCTTAATAGAATGGAAGACATTGAAATCAAGATGAATAATTAAAAATGGTTTTTTTTCCAAAATAAGATTAATGCATTGGTGAAAGAGGTATTTCCTTCTGTGTGTAAATGTAACAGGCAATGTTTTTGTCTCTGGCTGCTTTTTTTACTTCTAAAAGCAGTAACTTTAAAGATGCAGTTAGGATTCCTGGTGACAAGTGATAGGTCAAAAACTAGGCTGGGGAGTAGAAGAGAGCAATGCTCAGGATACCACTGAAGCGGGGCTGGGGTAGCAATCTGGGTTAGCAGCCCCTATCTCATTATTATAACTGCACAGTTTAAAACACCTCTTAGGTTGCTTTAAAGTACGCAGACAGCCAGTTCTGCCCCGGCTGGCCCAGGATCAAAGGACTGGAAAGGTGGCTCAGTGCCACTGCTCTCTCTGGCTCTGCTCAGCTTCACAAAGGCCAAACTCAGCACAGCTGAGAATCCATCCCAGCACGTTAATCATACAGCTTGGGTGGATTTGCTGTCATATTGGAGTTTTCATTTCCTCCACCTTTTAGAGACTGACTTTTTCAAAAGGACACAAGGGATGTTTTACAATTAGTAGACAACTTAATTTTTAAATGAAGCATTTTTCATTGGAAATGTCCTGTAGCTTGTAATTTTAGAAAGCAACTGAAGTTTGTAGAAGGTGAAGCACATATTGCATACAGAATATTCACAAGAGGAAGAAGAGATCATGAACTTATGTCAGATGTCACTTGACAGCAATGTGAACACAGCCCTGTGAAAGACAAAGTCCTAACCAAGCTACTAAGACCATTTTCATATCAAGAAAAATATACTGCAGTTAATACCAATCTGATTTGCCAAAATTGCAAGAAACTGAGTCAGGTGCCAGAGGGGCTTCTAGTAGTACAACCTGCCACCAGAGCACGGTGGGGTTGTCTTTTTTTTTTTTTAATTCACATGAAGAGAGACAAAGGAAAAAAGAAATTACAGCAGTTTCAGTGTGATGAAATATAGTCACAAAAAGACTTATACATTCACAATGAACAGGTGTAGACATGATATTGGCAAAATTTCTTAAGCAGAACAAAACACATTTCACCACCATAGAGATATAATTCAAATCTTTACTGTAGTCCAGCTGCAGTGCTGAGTTCAAGATAATTAGGAGTTCTTTATTATAATTATTTTTAAATGGAATACAGAAAAGAGACATACCACAGCTCTGTTGTTATCAGATCTGCAGCTCCATTTATTCTGGAAGCCCCAAGATTCAATATTTAGCTGGTAAACCAATGTATATTTATAACATTTATGATTGATATCAACATAATGTTATTTAATTCCAGAAGTTGTTCATAAGAGTTATCACAGTCAGGGGCTAATATCTCCCATAGATGGGATGGATTAAGATTACTGTGCACACCATGATGTGAGGAACCAAAGCCACATATAAGGTCACAGAGACCAAGGAGACAAAAGAAAACTCCCTGTACAATGATAAAATATTTCAAGCTAGAAAAAGTTTGCTGGATTATGGAAATACATTCTTTCTGAATACTTTTTTCCCCCTTCAAATCCTAGCCATCTTTAAAAGCAAGGTGACAGCTCTCGTAAGAGAAATTTTTCTTCTTCTCTGCTGTGATTTGATTTAGATCTCCTTTCCAGTGACAGAGAGACTGCCAGATTGTGTAAAGCCCAGATATCTCTACAGCAGGCAACCCACTAATGACTCAAAGTTTGTGTAAGATACAGAGAGAGAGAGAGAATAGAAGAGGAGAGAATTAAGCATCCATTTCAGTCACCCATCAGACAGGGCTCCCGAGCCCATAGGCTTGAATCCCGCTGACACAGCAGGGAGCAGCATTACTCCAGCTGGGCTCCAGGCATCCTCAGCTGGTCATTCCAGATGCTCCATTGCCAGTCCATTGATAAGCCACTACAAACCATATCTATTCGAAAAGTAAAACATATGGAAACTGTAGGAGTATTTTCAGTGATTTGTTTGAATGGCTTATATTTTTGGTCTGCAAAGTTTGAAAACTTTTTTCTTTTAATAGGATGTTCCTTTTTTTTTTTCAGTATCAGTTCCAAAACTGCCTAATGTCACAGTCACATGTTAAAATCCTGACACCTATTTTTAATGATTTCCATTTCCATTCCAACAGCCTCATCCACTTAATTTCCTCATTGCTTGGCTACTGCTCTACCATTCCCATGTCTACATTTTATCAGTGTTCTGTGGCTTTCATGGGAATAACTCCCTGGTCACACACATACTGTAATGCAGCTACCATGTTCATTATACTAAATAGACTTTACTCCTTCAGCAGCAATAGAAGCAAAGAAGCAGTTAAGTAATTTCTGGCTTGTTTGTTGTTTTGTTTTGTTTTTCTTTCTGATTATAGTTTTCCACTTGAAAATACTCTACATGGGGTCATATCACACATAGCCATGAACTTAAAAATAAAATAACCAAGTTAGCAGACCTTTTCTTTAGCAATAAGTCTGGAACTCTCACAATATGAGCATTTTGAGAAAAATACTATCATGAGATTCATCTGAGTAGAGCAGTCGTAATTAAAGTAGGTCAACTGTGCCAAAGCAACACATTATTGCTTCATAGGAGATGTCTGTAATGGAGGATGATATATTGACTCAACAAGCCTAACAGTCCTAACAGAGCTTAACATGCATATAGCCTGTACTGCACACAATCAAAAAAATGAAGTCTCATTCTGCAGTTCCCACACTAACTACTTCCTAAAGAAGAGCGTTCTATTCAACAGTTTTGGTAAAATGCAGACTACTAATTAATATCTTCTATTCATTATCATCATTAGTAATGGTATGTCAGCATCTAGGAGACTTAACTAAGACTAGGATCCTATTGCAGTACGTGCTTTAGAGGCATCTTGGAACAGATGTTCCTGTCTTGCCTTCCTCAGTTTACAGAATAGGCAGGCATAGGCAAACAAAATTAGAACCTCTTGCCCAGGTTCACACAGTTGAAATACACAGCGCAGGCAGGCAAAGGGGACCACCACAATGGAACAGGACCAAAAAATATTCTGAAAATACTTATACCCACTCTTGGGAACAAACATAACTTCAGGCCTCAAGCCCAAGAAGTCACTTCAGGATTTTAATGACAGCATGAATTGCTTGCTCACAGATTTTAAAGCACTTAAACACAAAAGTTACTTCCTTTGCTACAAGCAAAGACAGCTTTCAGCACTCCCTGCAGTAGGAAGGGGAAAAGTGGATTAAAATTGTGTTTGTTTTGTTAAAGGATGCATGAACTCTTCTTTTGGGCCAAAGTATCTTTCTGGCCACTAGGACCATCTGTATCTGGAAGAAAGTCTGCTTTCAGATCACTCCTTACATTTCATACAAAGTATAGCTTTGATCAATAAGATTCAGAACAAGAAAAGACACTGCATTTCTTTAAAGGAATAATGTACAAAATAAAACAGTTGAGTTATTGTTGTTACATTTATATTTGTAGCCAAGAAAAAAAGGACATGCAAAATGAGAATCGAGAGCAATTGTTTCTTAGACACTCTTAGGAATTTTAAAGTATAGACTATGGAGATAGCAAACAAGATAATGCCTTAGTCATAAGAACAGAGCATTGTCTGGAGAGCAGAAAGAAATTACTTCATTTTCTCCTGAAATTATACCTAAATCAACCTTACTCTATGGAAACAGAGTGCTGTAACCATACTCCACTAGGAAAATGAATCCCCATACCATTCAGATAAAGGGGTTTACATACCATACTTTGAGATACTTGGAAATATGGCCCCAGGAGATCAGAAATGTAGAACAGGTGAGATGGGTACAGAGCAGAGCCAGGGGATGTACAGAAAAATTGAATTAAGTTTGCACATTAATTTCCTGGTTTCACAGTTTCAGAAATATTTTTAACACAAAAAGTGTGTGTGTATGTATGCATGGAAGATTATGGAAATCTTAATTAGCTTGGGCTAGTCTCATAGGTCACCCAAAAGAAACAAAACTAATGTACAAAAAACCAGCTAGAGCAAGGAGCCCAAAGCCTTTGTCTCCACTTGAAAGTTCCCATCCAAAGTGCACAAAGAAACATTTCTTATCCCAGAAAGTAACTCAAAGGGGCCACAGGCAGGCAAACATGGAGGAGCCTAAAGAGCAAGGAGGAGACACAAGTGACAGCAACTTAAGAGAGAAGAAAGAAGATATATTAAATCCTCAATATACTTTTGTGGGCCTGCCTGCCTTATCACAAAAAAAGGTATTTCTTCACAGAAAGAGATTTAAAGAATGCTTTCAGAAATTCCACATGGTCAAAGGAAACTACTCCCTTTAAAACTCTCAAAGGCTGGCTATTTTTCATTTTCCTTCTGCTATTTCCATTTTTGTCATTCATCTTTCTGGCTAGAAACATGTACTTGGCAGGACTTGCCAGTTCTTACAAACACTGAACCTGGGGACCACTTTGTCTCCTACTATGGACAGATTTACCAAGGGCCACTGAATATCCACCAGCAGAGGATGGTACGAGATCTAAAGTGAAACCTCACATAATTCAAGCTAACTACAAAGATATACCATGTATACCACCACTTCAGCAAGTACTGTTGTCATATGTTCCCCGATGTCCAGTGATAACAAAGAATGTGTAAGAGAACTTATTTATAAATGTTATGATACCTTCATATCTTTCCCTTTTTGGCCTTAGGGAGACATGGTCCTGAACGCTAAAGAAAGACAGCAAACAAAACAGTGAGGTGGAGACTCCTAACTGGAAGCTCTCTGCTGGATCCCATCAGGTTGTGTTGCCCTCTGTTTGTTACACAGATAGGAACTAGGGCATCATTCTGTCCACGGAATTCATCCAAGCAAATCAAAAAAAAAGGAAAGAAAATAGAAAGAAAGAATAAAGGATTACCTAATTTTTTATCTCTCCATTCAAATATTCCACATCCCACACAAAGTGGCTGTTACTTCTATAGATGTTTTAAAAGGCTGACTTTTCTATTTTTTTAAATCTGACTCCTTTTCACTGATTCAGCCTTCACATTAGCTTTTAACCCTACAATGTTTGCCAGATCCTACAGCCATCAGACCCATGTGAAAGAGGGAAAAAAAGTCCTTCTAGTATCTGATCTACCCATTGAGAAAAAGATAGGAAAGATTATAGCAGGGGTATTGTGGAGAAGAAGGAAAAAGAGCAAATTCATTATTTTGGTTTAGCACATTTTTATACTATCTCCTTATCTGAGGAAAAATGTCTTCAATGCATTTGGAGTGTTCCTGATGCTCTCAGGATGATATCTATCATGCTACAGAGCAATTATGCACCATCGTATCTCCTTAACAGAACTGAAGAAAGATTTCAGTACCAACAGGATCTTCTGTAGACCTTGTCTGAAGCACCTGTCCATGGCATTGAGGAACTGTGCTGCAAACTTCATAAGTATCTACAGTATCGTCTTGGTTTTGGCTGGGATAGGGTTGATTTTCTTACTAGTAGTGGTATAGTGCTGTATTTTGGATTTAGTATGAGAATAATGTTGATAACACACTGATGTTTTCAGTTGTTGCTAAGCAGCGTTTAGATGAAGTCAAGGAATTTTCAGCTTCTGATGCCCAGCCAGCAAGAAGGCTGGAGGGGCACAAGAAGCTGGGATGGGACACAGCCAGGGCAGCTTGACTCCAACTGGCCAATACCTTGGGACATCATGTCCCAGTATATAAGCTGGTAGGAGGTGGCCGGGGCGGTGGAATTGCTACTTGGGACCTAACTGGGCATTGGTTGGCGAGTAGTGAGTAATTGCATTGTACATCACTTGTTTTGTATATTCTGATTCTTTTATTATTATTATTGCCATTATTAGTTTCTTCCTTTCTGTCCTATTAAACTGTACTTATCTCAACCCACAAGTTTTACTCCCCCCTCCCCAACTCCATTCTCTGCCCCATGCCACTGGGGAAGTGAGCAAGCAGCTCCACGGTGTTTAGTTGCTGGCTGGGGTTAAACCACAACAAATATAAATGACAGTAAGAAGTTCATGTTTAAGAAGGAAATAACATAATTCTCATATTTAAAAGTGTTCAAATTAAAAATGCCTTTTGCTTCTTTCCGTTACTTTTCTTGGGAAAAGTTACTTTTCTTCAGCTTTGAAGTACTATCCGGCAGTACCTAATGAGAAGGGTGATACCTGGTTTGAAAAATGGACTTCCATCCAGAATTATGAGGAGGATAAGAGCTAATGAACTGGCTGACAAGCAAATGTAGGTAAAAATTTGAGTTCATATAGCATTCTGAAAAGTCCTACTACAGTTTAAGTTTAAACTTGGTAACTGTTCATTTTTTCTAGAAGTATAGTAAGGGTCAGATGCAGAAGAATATAATACATGATCCATTTTAGAGAAATTATCATATCAGTTTCAGGTACAGAATAAAAAAATTATCACATCTTTACCTCTCAGATACAGTAAATAATCTTCACATACTCCTTTTTTTCTGAGGCTGACAAAGTCACCAGATGGGTCATAACAGAAACAGTATCTTCCACCTCTTTGTATCTGAGCAAATGGCCTGCTTTCAAGATGAATTCTCCAGAAAAAAAGATAATTGAATTACCTGAGTGCTGATCCACTTCAAAGGACATTCTTTATAGGAAGCATAATCAGATTCTGATGCTTTGATCAAGGGCATCTATGAACCTGCTTACTTGATCACAAACTCTACTATTTGCCATGAAGAGATAACTAATCAATTACAGAACACACATCTGCTCTGAGTAACATTATTGATGACTTGAGAGAAGGAATGCACAATTCAAAGAGTAAACCCCTTGGTAAAGCTGGCCGTGACTGTGGACCAAGGAATTCAAAGGAGACAGAGGGTGGTCAGCCTAGAAGTAAGTTGTTAATGATTAAATGAGAGTATCTACTGTGCCCTCATTTGAAATGGAACTTAACAGTGAAAGGAAGGGACTCTTGCTCAAGTCTAGTTAGTAATATGGTCTGTCAGCACAAGTCCTGCTACTCTTCCCCTTCCCTGAGCAAGCCTCATCAGCTTCACAGCAGAACCGGATTGTTTCTGCTGTACCAGACTAAGGAACTACGGGTCCAGAGAAACTTATACAAGGGCAGAGTTCATTTGTCCATCTTATATGCCATGCACAAACCTGTGTTTCCCAAGCTTGTGTCATCTTTTCTCAAAGGGCCAAGATCTTCTAGACTTTTCTCAAGCACCTACCTGAAGTAGATGCATTGCTCCTTCATGACTCCAGGGCTTCCATAATTAGTATTTTAACTTTTCAGTGAGAAACAAACAAATGGATTTAAGAATATTAAAGAATGAACAGAAAATATTCTAGAAACTCTATTTTCAGACTATTCTTTTGATCTCTCCTAAATTTTTGCAAGCCAACACAAGTATTATCTCAGGTAAACTTACTTAGGACTCAGGAAAATCCTCCTGTTTTATGAAGGAAATGAGAGAGGTGACCTAAAAAGGTATTTGGTAGTAATGAAGGATATGGATAACATTGAATTTTCTTGTTTGCTCTCTTTTAAAATATATACAAAGGTAAAGTGAATTAAAAAGTAGAGGCATAAATATAAACCCAATGAAAGGTAACATTCAACAAAACAGTCATTAAACCTATGGAATTCACGGCAAAATGACAAATTTGAGTCTGAGACATGAGTGAGATTGAAAAAGGAATTAGATATTTACAAGAACATCATTATAAAAAAGTAGGTTAAGTTGTTATTAGAAGGGATCCAAGTCCTCATCAGTCTGTTTATAAGCCAAACACTCTTAAAGAAAGCGTTACAGAGGCATTTTTCTCTGTAGGAACAGGTTATTCTGCAAGGACTCAGCCCTGCTTCATTAACATCAATAAGCTTTCCTATTGAGTTCAAAGAGTAGGATCATGTCACAAGATTATTTCTTGCAAAATCCTGTGCTGTCTCTGACACTAAATTTGATTGATGGCACATTTGATTTTGTATGCCAGTTTTTGTATTGTATTGTCCACACTGGTGTTGAAATCAGCCTCAGTTTCTGTCTATATAATACCAACTGTTTGTATCATCTGCAAGAGATACATGCATGTCTTGTATTCTCTTTATCACCACAAGGCTTCACACAAATACCATAAAGTGTCCGATAGATCTAATTTCTATATAACCTGCCTTAACTCCTTCCAAAAGCATGCTACATTTCTTATGTTGAGGACACTGCAAGTAAGAAATTAAAACCAGCCTGAATATTTAAAAATCCAATATAATAGTTCATATGACTAATAGTACTAGACTGTAGTCACAGCAAAATTCAACTGTAATAATTACATTCATGTGCTAAAAACTGTCACTATTGTACTATGTGAGCATCTCAGAGCACCTTTACAATTCAGGCAGCTGGGAAATCTGAGTATTAAAAAACATCCTTGTTGAGTAGAGTGCCTTACAACTCTTGATTGAGTTATGCCCAGACCCACAGGTGCCCTTCTTCCATTCATAAGTAGTGTGATTTACAAGAAAAAGCAGACATATTTTTAAACACAAAAAAATCACCCAACTTACAAGTGCTTTTCTTCAAATTCTAAAATAAACTTGAGGCTAAAGTAGGAAAGAATCTAAGGAGAAAGGTTTGAGAGCCTAGGAGTACCAGAAAAAAGGATTGTAAAGGAAGTCGTCTTTGCAACTTTATTTACTCTAGATAATTCAAAGATCCAATGTTTGTATATTCAAAACTTCATATTTTCCTATAAGCATTTAAAATGAAAGCAGCTTTTTTTTCAATAACTCAGTTGAATTTGGTCAGACTTTAAGATTATATTTCATTACTTTGTCTTTGCTTGATGCTTCAATGGCCAGACATGAGCTGACTTTATCCATTGCAAGCAGACAGAACAAGAGCTGACTGGGAAGAGATGAAGGTAGCCCTTAGGATACAGTCTCCTCCCATTTTGGCCTTGAATTGTATGCATTCACAGAAGACAGAAAAATAAAGTGTCTGAGGTCTAGCCAAAATTTTGCTGCGTCACTCAGGTGAGTACCTCAGCCAAATCTGAGAACCTCCGGCTGTGAAAGGCTGCAAATCTCTTTTGGAGGGTAGCCCTCAAAAAGCTTGGTTACAGCAGCTAAAATTCAGTGGCAATAATAACTGTCCACAGGTTTCTAAATAATCCAGTGATGTATGTGCACCTCTTATTCCTTCTCACATTTTGAATCTATGTGAAGTTGTTTATTTTATTACCTTTTATTTCCAAGATGAAGGAAATCTATAGTCCATGACCAGAATTACAACATTTAAAGAAAGGGAAAAAAAGCACAAGTCATTTCAATTCAGTTTTTATGCAGCATGCCAAAATAGGCTGAAGTTAAAAGTGATAGCAGTGCACTGAATGAATTGTAAGATTTGTTTTTATCTTTCTTATTGAACAGATTCCTGCAGTTTACTTTTTTGAGCATCTTACAGCATCTTTGGATCAGCCAACAAAGAAACTCCTTTTGGACACAGCATGTGGTCAAATGAAGATTCTGTTCAAAGTGACATGAAATCAGAAATATTGGCTATATAACAGGTATTGTCTTTTTCTATACCTCTGTTCTTCACTGTCAGTAGTCTCCATAACTGAAGAGACACACTCACAAAGAAGTAAGAAATGTTCAAAGTGGGCAACAGATGCTTTATTAGAAGGCAAACCTTTCTCTTTTCTCTGTTCATTTTTTCCCCAACACCAGCAGGTTTCCAAGGGGGAGAAAAAGCAGCTTTGAAGCTTTTTTTTTTTTTCTTCCAACTGCTGTATTTTTTTAAAGAGGTCCTAATTTCAAATGCTTTAGTGAAGTCTGACTTAGTGCTCTTATGCTACAAAATATTTAATGCTTTAATAGTAGGATCACTACCAGTTCCCCTTTATATTTGCATTTTTTTTCTGGTTATTAATTGGACAGACAAGTCCCAGTTATTGGTACTTGCAGAATTCTCCTCCTCCTGGACCCAAACAATGCTCATCTTGGGTGGTAGGGAGCTATGGGGGACCTTTGACCTGAGTAGCCTGGGAACAGTTCATGGGTTTGTTCCAGTGTCCTATATAAAAACAGTTTTCACCTCCACATGCATATGAAACTTGTGATGTTAAGACCTTAAAAAGACTTACTACAGTAGTGTGTACTCGGGCCAACTTCTTAACTGAAGTCAGTTCAGTTTTGCTCAATCACTGAATACTGAATTGGACCCAAAGAAAAACAACAGCCAGATACTAAGCTGGAGTAAACTAGCCTTGTTCCACAGAAACCTGTCTCTATCCCACCTCAGCGCTCCAAATGCCAATGTCACATGGTCAACAAAACAGCAGCCCTGTAGCCCTATTTCACATATAAGTTTCATCACACTGTGTTGAAACTTGGAGTTGCTCACTGTAATTATAACATGAAAAAATAGCACGACCAGCACATTCTTATATTCCATGTCAATGAACAGGGATGAATAGGCATAAATAGGGCTTAATGCCTATTTATGAGACTATGTAGGAGCCAGGGGGATTGGATATACATCAGCATTGTGTATATTCTCTCCATGGAAGCACACAAACCACCATTCAACATGAAAGCTTTGTTTATACCACCAAAAGTATCAAAGTAATTGTTGACTAACCAGGACCCAGAGACATGAAAAAAGATGAGATGTTGGTAAAAGACTGCAGTCAGCAGGAAGAATTGCTAGAATATAATTTTGTGTAGCCCATCCCATTTGATATCACTCAAACTGCATTGTGAATGAACATTTTAACTAATTAACACCCAGTCAATGTATGTATTCTGTTCAATTGCTGATCAACAACTCAACCTCAGATATTGCTCTCCCCTCGAATAGCTTAACATGTTCAAGAACATCAAAACAGGAACACAGAAGTAGATCAGCTTTGGTTCTAAGGTTACTGGGCTCCTAACAGGGGGCCAGAAGCAATGAGAAACCAGTCTGATAAACCAGTGAACTGTTTAACTTTCAAGGGCATTCACTGATACTGAAGTCTGACTTCTGCCTTTTCCATGAGCTCCTAACCTGTACCTCAAAAGGTAATCATGTGTTCAAAATTTCTTGGACACCTCTCTTTTTCATTCCGTCTTTTCCACTTTCAGGGAAGTGGACAAGGCAACCCTTGGTGATTTTTTTTAATGTGTTTTAGGTAAGAGCACAGTTAGCAGGGGTCAGCTTTTGCTATGTTATACTTAACTTTCCCTCACCTTCCAAAAACACAACTAGGCAGAATTTTTAACTAGAAACTTCTGCCTGCAGAATAATTAACTAGCAGTGGTAACTTTCAGAAATTTGCACAACAGTAAGGGTCAGCAAATCTGTGATTCCTTGTAAAATAATCACCTGATAAACTTTCAGACTATATGCAGTGTTCCAAGTCTTCTAAATTTAAGTAGAAAGGGGCACTATAATACAATATCTGTACTACAGAGTTGTTTTATTATTGAAAAGCTGAATTTCTTTTTAGCAAGGAAGCTGTAAGAGTGAAAATTTAAAAGTTACAACATATAAAATGTAGAATTAATACTTTCACCTGACCATGGTCATTATTACATTTTTCCAAGGATATATTCATAACACCGAAGTATCCATCTCAGAGGAGCAAAATTTCTGGTTTTTTATATTTTTCTTATGCTCATGAGAAAGAAATTAAAGTGTCAGTTTTAATTGCTGTTTATTCATATTTTGTGTATTAAGCTTTGCATGAATATATCAGAAGTAATACAACACCAACACCACCACTAAAAGGAAGCATGAAAGAAAGTTATTTATAGAATGGGACAATACATTTGATTATTGAAAATACATATATATTGAAAGGTATCTTTCTGAAAAAGTGAATGAACTTACAAAATTAAAATTGGGAAAGCAGGATTACATAAGGATAACAGAAATGGGGAGAAGGTCAAGAAAGATCAAGAGAATACCTTACCAAAGACTAAAGCTATTGGGTAGATGAACTGGATTAAATTAACCTGCAACACCAAGGCTCCTTCAGAATACAAAAGTAAAAAGTGATAATTTAAGAAGGGTAGAAGTGACCCAAATGTGCAGAAATTGCAGACATTTTCTTATAAAATAGCATAGTGTGGCTCATATCTAACTATGTAAACACAGCCCAAGGTTCTGCTAAACACTGAGCTTTGACCCTGTTTGTATGGCTAGGATTTGTTCAAGAGGGAAGACAAGGCAGTTGTCAGAGGAGGTGGCTGCTGCACTCTCCAGTTCCTGTCCTTCTGAGAATTAAGTTTTCTGTGCTTTCTATTCCCTATGTCTCCACATTTCTAGTGAAGCAAGATTTATTTAGAAAAGTCTTTTATTAGAGCAGAACTGGGGGCGGGGGGGGGAGAGGAAGAAAAAAAAAAAGTCCTTTTTTACTCACCTGTCACAGGTGAGCTCAGAAACTACTTGTTCTTATCAAAGTATTCAAAGCAAGCTTGACAAAATACAGGAGTAGCTGTTGTCAGATCAGCAGTCACTGTTGCTACTACCCAGATAGCAGCACAAACAAATACTTTGGCAGTCACTGATATAGTAGGTGAGAGTTGAGGGAGGGAAGAGGAGGATCTAATGTAAGGCAGTCATTATGCAATGCATGGTGAAACATGGTGAAATTGTGGAACTGCTCCTTCTAATAGCTCCGTAATTCCTCCTGTTTAAGAGGAAATAACATGGAATATATTTTGGAAAGCAAGTCTTGAATGACAACAAAGAAAGAAACAGTCAAGCTGCAAGATAAGTATGCAGCAAGCAGAAAAACTAATTTAGCTGGACTTTGAAAAAAAAAATCCTTTAGGGCCAATAAACTAAATCCTAGACCTAGAAATGGAACAGGATTTTTAAATTTCTCTTTTTTTAATCAAATTCAGGAAGGCCAGCATTTGCCTAGTCTATTATTATTTATTCCCATAAAAGAAGCCACAAAATCTCTAATATATGGAAGTGATTGGGACTTTATGTTAAACTCCAACTACAAGCATTCTGCTTCTTGAATTGCTATGCTTTAGTATTGAGTGAGTTTCCAAAAGGCATGCACAGGGCAAGAATTTACTCAGACAATAGGACTGTTCACTTCAGAATTTGTCTTTCCCTAGAAGTCTCCTATTTAAAGAATGTTTCTGTTCTCATCTCTTAAATGCACAGGCAAAACCCACTTGCATATATAGAAAGACAGAAGGGACACAGACTACTACAGATATCATGACTGATGAAGTCCAGCCCCCAGGCAACTACTTCATACTAGTAGATGTCCTCTTAGGATTGCCCAGGGTACCATACAACCTCTTGCAGTTTTATCTGAAGGCTAGGGTTTGGAGGCACCCAAGTAGTAAAGCATTAGCCCTGAAATGCTAAAACTTCCAAGGAAATAACATTTGAAGGAGGACAGAGGTATTTTCATCTGCTATCCACTGCTGAGAGCAAGCTTGTAGCTCAGTGCTGAGGTCTAAGATCCTGAGAAAGATAGGCCCTTGCACTTACATGATCATCACCTATATCAAACAACTTCAACAAAAAAGAACATCTCTCATGTAAATCTCTTCAGAAAATGAATAGAAAGACCTGAAAAGGTTAAAGGCTACAGCTTTTAGAGCTTGTATTTGTACCAAGGAAAAAAAGGAGACAGTGTTCAAAAGTTTTATTCTTAGGCCATTTTCAACAATTCCCTTTTAAAAATCCTACTTTTATGAGAACACTCTTACCTCATTCAGAAAGCTCAAAATAAAGAGTTTCTTTTTCTTTCCCTGTATATATGTGTGTGTGTGTCTGGGAATAACAGTAAGAGTGTAAATCTTCCACTTTTCCTTATGTATTCCCTTACAGCAAATACCGCCTGAAGAGCCAGGGGTGTCCATTAAAGGTCTGTTATGTTTCAGATTTAAACCCTTCCCTGACATCCCCTCTCAATTAGATAGTCACTTCAAGTATTAGAATAATTGTTATAAGATGGATACTCAGCATTGGCACTATATATATATGTTTAAACATGTAACACAAACACTTTTGTGTGTATATATCACACTTGTGTGTGTATATATATATCTCTCTCTCCATGTAAATACATGCAAACATCAAATAGTCCAGGTATAGAAAAGATGTCTGAAGATGTATACACACCTACACTAGGCCATATTTTATTTAGTTGTATCCTGAATCTTCTTCAGTGAGTCGCTGCTCTGAGAATATATATTTCAACAGAGCTTTTTTAAAAAAGTAATCCAGGTATCTCAAGAGGAATGAAACATATACCTTCCAAGAACACCCATGGAGAAGTTACTCATTTTTGTGGATTCATCTTTTTCTGATATTATTGGCACTTTAGAATCCTTGCTACTACCAGGGCCCTTTGATCTCTACAACTTGGCGCCACAAGATTTGCCCTCTGTATGTTGTAAGAGCTTAAAAAGGGTTGTTTAAGGAGGGCAGCTTCTGTGTAATTGCACATTAGCCATACTTAGAATGATTATAGTTTTCTTTACATGAGAATGATGGGTTATTAGCCATATTTTAAGGTTTCTAGGCTGGAAAAATTGCGAGTCCTCTCTGGATGGCAGCAACAGTGGAATCTCTAAGTGAAAATGAGGAAAAGGGGGTTCACTACTGCATTACTTAAATCAAAGACTATTCCTTATGGGATTTATTCAATGGTTAAATGCTCGCTCCCTCCCTTCTCTATGCTACACCTTCTTTTGTTATTTTACTGATACAGAATGAATCTTTCCTATACTGAGGACTCGGTGACAGGAACATGTCAGAAATTACAACACAAATGCCACCCAGGAAATAATAATAATCCCATCGTTATGATAAAACCTGTTGCATTAAAAAAACACCTTCCAAATCATTAATTCTCAAAAATAATATTAACTAATGTTAATAAGTATGAATATGCAGAACAATTTTTAAAAGACAGTATCTGTGACAACTAAGGTGACTACTGGACCTCTATAGAGTAGAGGGAATTTCTCTTCTGGAGTTAAAAGATCAATAGCTCTCCAAGTTCCTATGATATCACAGACTTGGGGGGCTATGATATGAGTCCTGCCTATGATGTAGGGTGGCTAGCTGAAGGTATAGCTCATCTAGCTTTCTTTTACTGCCTGCTGGGTGCTCACACCATCCCTGCTTTTATCTTTTATCTTTTTCCCAACCATTACAGATATCAATCTTGCTTATTCTTTTCCTCTTTGTTAATATTTTGATCCTTCTGCTAAAGCTAAGATTTCACTGGAAATGTAAAAATGGAAGGAAGATCCTCCTTTTTTCTTTCTTTCCTTTAAATTTTGGTAATTAGCAAGCTGTTGGCAAAGTAGAATTTCCAGAAGCCCCACAACAGCATGGGCTTTAAAAATGACATACGTAGAAAATTGTGATGCCTGAAAAAATGAAATTCTTTTAGGTGCTTTATCCAGAATATCTTGCATAACTTACCCACATGGATGATACATGATGTGTTAGCCTAGTAGCATACTACTGCTATCAATGTTCCAAATGCTATCTGGCCAGTCTCTGTGCACAAAGATAAACAAAATCATTCAAATTATGCACAACTTCAGTCTGTTAGCTACTACATACACAGACAATTTCAGTCTTCCACGTTTTCAAAATAAAAAAAAAATTGTTTAAATTCTTTGTAGTACTGTAATAAATAAATATTATTCTTCTCATTCCAGACCTGGGTATTCTTTGGTAATTAATTTCCATAATAGTTGAACTGGAAGGAATCAGAGCTCAAAAAAGATCAGTATCAATTGACTGATGAGTTTTTCCCTATTCTCTTGAATGGAACTTAAAGAGGAACATTTGATCGCTACCAAATTTCTAAAGGGAATACCATTTCAATGTTAAGACTAATGAGACTAGTCTAATCTCATCCCTGTAAACAAATCAGCTTAAGCCTAATGAAATCTTATTTTTGTAAATTAATGCACAAAGGAAACAGTTCAGTGTAAACAGACTTGTAGTATACATTGTTTAGAGACTATTGACTTTCGAATTAGCCTGCTTTTCAAACATTTCACGTCAAAAATATAGTCAAAATGCAAATGTAGCATAAACGGCTCTATAATAAATGCTCATTCAACATTTATTCTTTCTCAAATCATCTTTTAAAGCTCTTTCATGCTAATGTCTAGAAGATGTGACATTAGAAAAATTGCTTTGACATGCTAAGGGGCTCCAAGATTAACAAAAAGAGAAAGAACAAGATAAAGCTTTCAAAAGACCTATTTCAGAGGAATTATTACTTCCTTTGAAAGTCTTCCAAGGTTGCAGTGCATTTAAGCTTGTTGGCATACATGTAAATGAAGGACTACAAAAGTATTCCACTAAATACAACTTGAATTAAACCTTCAGGCTAATGTTAAGGAATGAGGATAAAGGCCAGACCCTAGGCTAGCAACAACTCATTTAAAATGAGTTCTTTATTCAAGGACATCAGTAAGAGAGAATTACTCCAAAAAAAAAAAAAAATCAATACAAGAAGTTATAAATGTAATTCCCATATAAAATGGCTTGGACTGATGGACCTTTCTGATTGAGCAACTAGCATACTAAAGAGGTATATTAATGTACTATGAGCCATGCTTTAGAACAGAAGCAGTCTCAACCGGTAGCTTACTCTCCTCCACCACAAGGTCTTGATTTTATAACAACTAAAAGACAATGGGAATGTGGTTATCATGAAAAAAATTATTTTGACTTGTAAGCCTTAAGCTGTGATTTAGCCCACTAGTCCTTTGACATCCAAGGGAATGTTACAAGCAGTTACAACTTTCTCTTCAAGGTTCATTTGGGAAACACCACAGAGCAGAAAGTCCATTAAACTACAGAGGTTTTTATTTGCCCAACTGTTAAAGTTGACCATCAACTTAATTCTACCATCTCTTTCCAGACAGAACTATTCAAGAATTTTAGATTAAGAACAGATTGTAGGATTAATGACACAAGGCTAGATTTAAAAAAACAACAACAACAAACAAACAAAATCAACCAAACACAAACAACCTACCCC
>JANZLQ010000092.1:27333613-27381113 GCA_026212715.1 Elanus axillaris
AGCTACCAATGCAGAACACAGCACTATGAGGGCTGCTATGGGGAGAATTAATTCCATCTCAGCCAGACCCAATACAATGCATCTCTGCAGAGACAAAGCTACCAAGCTAAACAAGTTCCACTGTTTCACTCCAGCTCTGTAGCTGCACCATCTTGTTCATGCTCTACAGCAGGTTCGATGTGCTAACTGCTCCAAAACACAGAGAATTATGGGATGTTAGAGGAAATCATAAGGGTTTGTTAAGATGGACCATAGTTTTCTTCAGGTGACAGTGACATCCCACAACATAGAGCAGTAAAAATTCCAGTATCTATAGTGGAGGACAAGAACACCATGCTAGAGCACATTTATCTGGAACATTTCACAGGTAATTTAAACAACTGCAGTGCTAGCTGAAAACCCTAATTTAAAAAGCACCTGAGCAAACTTAGCAAAGCGGTATCAGTATGCTTTCTATCACATGCTACTGTACAAAACATAAGCGAACTAATCTGATGGAACATCCCCTTCTAGACAAATGCTTGCATGTACAGAGCAGAGGCATTCAGCGTTCTTAAATATCATACCAACATAGCAAATAATAATAATAATAATAATAATAATAATAATAATAATAATAATAATAATAATAATAATAATTCTTCACTGGCTCTCAATAGTGATGATCCTTTGTCAAAAAAGCAAGACTCTCAGAAATTAAGTTTTAACCATGATTTTTTTTCTTTCAAAGTAGAAAAGGAAAAAGAAAAAAAGAAAAGAAAAAAACTAGCAAAGTTGCTGTATGAACCTCTAAGAATTCTTGAAGACACTCAATCTCATGATGTGTCTGATACTTAAAACATTCTTCTTAAATGGAATATAGTGAAATAATCTGTGTAATATTTCTAGATTTGGTCAACAAAGATTCCAGGTAGAACACAGACCATTTGAGGACCTCTTGTTTAGACCAAGATGAAACTTTGCTTGGATCCTTTACTCAATCACTTTTATCTTAGAAAGTGTAAATATCACTCAAACATGGTCACCGATCACTGGAACACTAGAATTCTTTGACTAGCCAATAGTTCACATGACAAAGGAAGGATGTGGTCTCCAAGCCAATCATTGTTAGATAAAGATTTATTGGGCTTTTTTCTGGCACAAAAGAAATTAAGGTCTTAATTTGCAAAACCCTGACACAAGCAAAATATCATTAGAAATTCAAAGTATTCATCTGAAATACATTATCCAAACAACAGCTACTACAGTAATAGGTCATGCCGAAATCTTACCAAGACAGAACTTTTGTGATGGCAGAGAAATCGTGGATATTTCTACATCATCCCTGAGCAAAAGTAATTTGCTATAATTTCCTCAATTTGTAAATGCACTTAACCAGTATGATTTCAAATCTGTTTCTTATAAAATCATGTGGCCTGGGGGCATCTTGTCTTCCTTGTTATTTCTATGCTGTTCTATTTTTACAGGATTCCAAAGCAAAAACATACTGTAAACTTGTATTATGCATCAAGAAACCCCACTTTCTTTTTTAGGAGAGCAGTCATTGTGGTCATTCATTTTTCATTTTAACATCAGTTGCAGGCATTCCATAAAATACTTCAACCATAACAAATTTGTGGTCCACTTATTCATTTTGATCCTTCATCAATGTTGATAAGGATTTAATCATGTGAGTAATCTCCCTGGTTTATTTGAATGACCTTGGTTAACTGGACTCTAAATTTGTAAATATCTGCATCTAGATCTCTTAAGTTCTCAGTAAGGTGCCATAACTTGACTTAATCTCTGAATTTACTTTTGAATGGTGATTTCATTTCCAATATGGTACTACTTTTTCCTCATTTTTTGTTGTGCCAGACTAAAGAAAGCCTTAAAACAGCAAAAAAGATGGCAAGCAAAAGAAAACAAAAAATTGCTCACATCAGGGGACACACTGGAAAGTTCCAAAACGTGTGAACAAAACAAAGGAGGAAAAGAAACAATATATAGTACTTTAAAACTGAAAAATTTCACAAAATACAATAAATTTAAATAGCGAAAAACAACCAAAAAAAAAGGCATTTTACTGCAAAGCTTACCAAAACCAGAAGATTATTGTATAACTCGAGAAGGATTTGTAAACATGTAAGGGTTGTGAGGGGTTGCTTTTGGTTGTGCATGTTTTGCTGGCAGTTATCAATTTTGAAAAAAATAAATCACCAAGAAGAGAATTAAAAAATTCAAACAATGCATGGTCAAATGCACTGCACCCATGGGGGCAATTTGACGTACAGGGTTACTCATGATTTAAATATCACCAGTAGTGGTCTTTTAGTAGGTACTTCATATGACACGTTAAATCATACTGGCGTTCAAATGACCCTTCATTTTTGTAAACAGGATTGAATGAAAGCCAAACTACACAGAATGACAACTAGAATCAAATTAATTAATGGAGTACGTAAGCTAAAGGTGTTGATGTAATTTTGTTATATACGTGTTAATATATGAAAAGCATTAGCTAATGATAACTATGGCAGAGCGGTATTTCTATTCATACTACAAGACTATTCACAATACTGCAAATAGCAGCTGAAAAAGCTCATTTAGTACAAGCTATTCAAGAGCTGCACTTTTGTATCCTAAACCTCCAGCCATATGCCACTGCAAAGAGACAAAGTACTTTTCCTTAGAACATTATAGTAATGAACAGCTATTCATATGTCAGTATGGAATTATGTTTATCTTGTATGTGGGCACTGTACAGAAAAATAACTCATTTCCATGAGAACAAAATAGTACTAAACATATCATATCTATATCAGCAGCTGTTGATCTGAATCTCCTTAATTGTCATGCTAATTTAAGCCCCAAAACACAGTCCTCTAACTACAGTAATTCTGTGAAGCAAATAGAGAATCTTAGTCATGAAAAATGATGAAGAGATTATTATCTTTTTCACTCAAGAGAATAAGTTTAATAACTTCCCAGTCCTTGCCTTTTGTGAATAAAAATAACAATCATCACTAGCTATAAGTAAAATATCCTAATTTCCTACCATGCCTATAAGCAAAGGGATAAAATAATGAGAAAGCAAAGCAGACACTTCTGTGGTAGGAAGATATAAGACAATCTGCAATCCCATACAGTAGTGCTGCTGATAAATGACTATCATACTGTAGTCCTTTGAGTAATTTTCTTTAGGATGACAAAATACTGCTGCTGAATTCACAAAAAGGTAGTTTGTCCACTGAATGCAGATATACCATTTTAAATGACAGAATAAGCTAAGCATAAAGGTCTGCGTATACTGTTTGCAGTAGAGCTTTGTAGAGATTTGAATTTCTAGTTATAGCAAATTAAGTGATTGCAAATAATAGCAGCTTTTCTAGTGTATAGCATGTGCTTGGGTCTTTGAATTAATTGCCTTGCCTTTGTGAATGCTGGGGCACAGTAAGTGGTATAACTAAGAAAGCCAAATAATTGTTCAGAAAAGGAGGAGGGAGGCAGTCAGAAACTACTAGCTAGAAATCACTCTTATACCATGCAGGAACAAACAGTGGAATGTACAGTTAAGTTAAAAGGTGATGAGAAAAGCAGATAAGGTAAGGAATGTACTGCAACATTAAGGAAAGGACTGTGGGGTGGCTACACTGCATCCAGAGTACATACACAGGCATCTCCTTTGTCAGCTGAAGGCTGAGCTTACATAATTATATAGCCTTTCCTTGTTCACACTCCATATTCATTTCCAACCTAATATTGCTGAAAGGGAGAGGTATACAAGAAGCTCAAGATTTCTAATAATACAGAGCGCTCAGCTGTTTGTTTAATTTCACTTGAGTTTTGTGGCAGTCACCATATGCACTTACCCTAAATCAAATGTCCCTGCTGTGCACAGTGCCAGTACTTACAAGATCAAAGCCTTACAATAGATGATGCAAGTAAGTAAACTTTTAAAATATTAAAATTGAAATGGGACACATTTTTAGCAACCTCAGTCGCAAAAGTAAGCTTTCCAAGTACCAACTGCATCCACACACACCCCCCATCCATGCATAGAGATGCTTCAGGTCTTCCATTACATTGTTATGTCACTATTACTATGGCTAGAACCTTATGGTAAAAAATTGACACAATGTTCCAGGGATTATTGTTATCCATCCCTTTATAAATTAACAAGTTCTAACACACATTGCCAAATGTATTTCAGGATATATTTGCAGGAGGTAGTGCAAGAGCCATGACACTGGGGGCTTCCATTACCAATGTGAGTGAGTAAGCTCAGCCATTACACTGTTCCTGTTTAACTTGAATTATTTTATGCTTTGTTATTAGTTTTGCTTTGCTGTGTCATACTACAGAATAGGCTTATTTAAATATTTAATTAATTATGAGTTGTACTCAATGATCATCACGGGACCTTTCCAACTCAGGATGTTCTGTGAATCTATCTCCAAATGTGCCATAACAGCAAAGTGTCAAGATAGGCAGCAGCAGGTACGCAAAGAAGGGATATGTCACTTCTGGCAGTGTTCTCTCAAAACACCAGTTCTCTCAAATCACCAGTGGGGAAAAAGGCTTTTCTGATATAGAGACACATGTATTAAAGTAATCGTGTTAGATGTGTTCCATGACTATAACGTAAAAGGTTTTAATTTTATTCCATTTTTTTAAAAGTTTGAAAGACACCTGAGTCTTCTACTGAAAGATTTGCATAGTCTTTGCTTGAAGTATGAAAATCAATTGTAGGCATGAAGAAACACCCTTTACAGGAAGGGGGAATGAGACATTTGGTCAGTAGCTTGATTTAATAAAACAGCAGTAAAACAGTGGAGCCAAAAGGAACTGACATAACTAATCTTTTAATCCTGTCATCATCTTCTATCCATTTGTGTCTAGAATAAAGGAGGTCGACAATAAGCCATAAAAATGCATATGTTGCCCAGCAGGGTTTTCATTTTGGCCAGTCTTACATACTATGGAATTGAGATTTTCTCATCTTTCATTCTGAAAGTGGTCGAACTGTTCCATTTATTTCATACAAGCTGTAGTTCTCTCTAGCATAGCTCACTGTTAGTATATGAACAAAAGGCACAGAAATTGAGAATCCAAAATAAAGAAACAGGTGGAAAGAATGCAGAAGCATGTCAAACACCAACCCACAAATACAAAACCCTGTGTATTGGCACCTATACAACAGATTGGCAAAGCTACCTGGATAAATCTGAACTATTTTTAAAAACAGTGAAAAATCTTTATAGAACTCCTAATAGTAAAAATTTAGGTCAGTTAATCTTTGAATATTATGCAGAATACTTTATAAATACCTATCTACAAAGACTTTATCAAAATAGCCTTGCGTACTTCATTAAATACTATATAAGACAGTCTTCATAAAACTCAAGAGCCTGCTCCTCTTGCTGATTTTTATCTCTAAATTATTAGTATTATCTCCATCACAACATCACTGTACTAACTGAGGTTTATTTTTCATTAACTACCAAGTTTATCTTCTTTTTTTTTTTACTAAATAGACTGCTTCATGGAATAATTTTTCTCAGCTGATCATCCTTCATGTGACATATATTTGCTGTTGCTTGAATTCTAAAAACATTTGTTCATTTAAGCCAGTACAAACACAAAAACAAAGTAGTTATAGCATTGACCTTATCTTCAGTTCTGCAAACAGTTTGGCAGAACTGTGCAGGTTCACAGAACTAATATATACTTAGTCAACCTTTTCCAGAAGCATCTCCCACCATCTTCTAAAAATGCTAATTCAATTTTTCAGTGGCAGTTTGTTATTTTTTAATATAGTTGTAGAAGAGGTAAGCATCTTCTTTCAGACTGAAACCAAATTACCCACTTTTCCTCCATTTAAATTCTTATGTTTCTTGCATCAATATTTGCAGACTGAACTCTGCTAGTCTGCTAGGGATTCTGCTCTAAACATGTAGATACAGTTCCCAAGAAAGTTCTTTCCCTCAAAATCCACATTTTTTCCCCTCTCCATTTTCTACCATAAGTGTTGCAGAAATAGCAGGTTTTTGTGACAATTTGATATCTATGAAATTACTCATGAAACTACTAGCAGCTTTCCCCAGCAAAACAGGAATCTGTTTTTAATACAGAAATATTTGCTGTTATAAACTCTGGGGTTTGTTGTTGTCAACAAAGCAGAAATAGTTTCAGTATAATTAAATGTGATTTCAGTTTGCTAAGAGGAGTTAGTTCTGGTCTGAAAATAATGATATAGACGTATAAAAATGACACCTTCTTTCTCAAAAAAAAAAAAAAAAATCCTACCAAGAGATTGCAAGGAGCTCTAGCTATTTTATTTAATTCCAAGAACTCATTTTTGCTGCATTTTATCCTGCAGAGGCATATTGCTAACACTATGCAAACAGTTCTCTATTTCTTTTATGCATCAAGCAAACAGAATTGCTGCTAATTTTTCTCCTTGCAATAGTACCAAATACAGTGACTTTGCACAACTGCTTCCGGAAAGTGGAAAATTTTGTCCACCAGAGAACATTGGTATTTAGTTCACAAGCAAGATAAATATTTTTATATAGGTGTTTCCAGATACTTCTAGCTATGTTACAGATAGGAGCAATTGCCAGTATTTTATAAAGACAGCTTATCAGAACTTACCATTACATTAGACCTGCACTTCTGTTTTATTATTGTGCTGTAGAAATATAATAAAGTAGTAATAATGGTTATTGAATTATTATATATAATTTCCTAGTTTGCTTTCCACAAATATCCCTCAGTGTCTTTTCCAAATGCACACAGAACATCACCACAAGCATGACACTGACAAAAAATAAACTAGAAATAAAAAAAGACTGGTTCAGATCCTCAGTTAATACAAGACAGCATAGCTCCATTCAGTTAAAAAGACTAAAAGCAAGTTAAAATAATTTATATCAGCTATAGATCTGCCTCAGAAAGATACACAGCTCATGGGACGTTTTATTGCTCTGCCAACATCTGTTTCATTTCCATTTCAACTCCCCTTAGAAAATTGTTCTTGTGTTCATGAATTTATTCTCCACTCAAGATCTGTGAAAGTCACCAATGATTTGGGTCATTCCATCATCAGACACCTTAAAAGACACTCGTTCAGTGGGAGTTGGGTATGTAATGCCTATTGGCACTTATAAGAATCCCATCCTGATGCTATAGAGCACTTTTGAGCAGCTCTAGAAGATCTAGCACTGTCTGATTTAACTGCTCTTTGCAGTAATGTCGTAAGTAAAAAATTATATTTGTACCACAGTTCAAAGCAAGCATATATATTCTGAAATCCCAGAGATTATCCAGAAAACATGCACTAAACAATTAAAGTTTTAAAACCACACATATTAGTAATCAAACCAATCTCATTTTGATCTTATCATTGTTACCTGGCATGAGGAAACAGATTACATCTACCCATATGTAGAACCAAAGTTCAAAAGGAGTAGTCTGTGGATAGGCCTTTAATTATGCATACAGAGTTCTTACTTCCTCTTTAAATATCTTCAAATATATAAACAATCAGCAAAAAAAAAAAGAATTCTTTGATTCAGCAGCACAGAGGAAATGTGTTGAGAAGAAGGAAGAGGAAGGCAAGTTACTATGAGAACAGAAGAAAATTTCAAAAGGATTGTAAAAAAATGCTTGGGTTTATGCTTTGAAATATGTTACAATTTTGTGAGACGTAGAAGACTACGATAACATGGAGACTAAAATCATTCATAATTAAAAACTCTTCCCCAAATAAAACATTTTAAAGTTGTTTAAAAAGTAACAATACATAGTTTCAAAATCTATATATGTCTTGAAATATAAACTGAAATGCTTCATGATTATAATGTTTAAGACAGCTTCTCACTGACAAAAATTTATTAGGACAAGAAAAAAGTTTATTAAAGCATATTACCTAGTTCTAACACTGTATATAACACTCCCATCCTCTTATTAAATCACATTCATTATGTTTGAATGCTTATGTATATTTCTGTGTGTTTGTGTGTATATCCTTACACACACACACACACATTTATAAATATATATAAAGAGAGTAAGCATTATAAAGCCTTACATTAGAGAGCTGAAAAGTCTAGCATTCTTAAAAAGGGGACTATCAAACACAGGTTTGTGTGTACAACCATAATTCAAACCGCTTCTGAATACGTATGTATTTTTTCTGTCCTTTTCTAACTGCCCCATCTGCGTCCCAGTCTATCACTCTTGCACCGTGCTGCTTCCTCCCCCTGCCTGGCCTGGGCCAAACAGATGTATTATTTAGAGCATAAGAAAAATATTCTCCCTTCCTCCTGTTGTCTGGGTTCAGGCGTTCAGACACAGACAGTGCTTGGCCCTCAGCAGTCCAGAACTGCAATTACAAAGGAAGTGCAGATCCAGATAATATTAAATGGGAGCCTCTGCCTGGCTTTGCAAAATGAACAGGTTTCACAAATGCATCTACATGCGTCAAATCTTAGTGACTGTCAACAGAGATAATAAAAAGCATGTCACTGACACAAAACACCAGCACTATTTGCCCCACCAAATTTTGCATCCTGGATTGGCATCTTGGAGTCAGTCAATTTTTCAATGTCAGGATCATGATTTTCTCATTATGTGCAAAGATCTCCCTCTCTACCCTTATTCTCAAAAAAGCACACCCACTTTGGCTGAAGTTTAAGGTGGGAAAAGTCAGCTAAAAGTAGATATCTTGAAGGGAAGTTTTCAAACCAAGCTATTGAATTTTGGGAAAGTTGTCAGCAAGAGTTAAGAAGTATTTTCTAAGGGGAAATTTCAAGCAAGCTTCACTGCAAGTAGTGCTACTAGCACTGCCTAAAGGATGCATGCATTTGCAAAATCCTATTGCAAATGCCACATCTTATTGCCTGTAGTGTTAAAATACAAACTGGGCTGAAGGCTTTGGAAGGGGGAGCTCTATGACAAATTTCATCCAAATTGAAAGAGTACTTAAGATACACCACCACACTTCCCAATCTTTATAACATGTTGGAAATTGTCCTCTATCAATAGAAAGACAAAAGGTCGCAGTCAGAGAGGTCAGTAGACAGCTGGCAAACAGAAAAAGCAGAGAACCCACAGGTTCACTATAGGGTACTGCGGTGTCCTAGGCACATGGCTGGGGACCAGCCAAACTACCTCCACTTCTGACACTTTTCTCCTACCTCCTCCTATCTGAAGGCACTTAAAGATTGCAGCTTAGGTTCTTTAGTATAAAATTAAATGGAAATTAAGACAAATATAACAACCTTTTTGCTACATGCTCACACACAGCCTCTTGACACTATGTTTCACAGAACACTTTCCTGAAAAAAATAAAAATATACCTTCAAATTTAAACCAAGATAGACTTAATAGCCCCAAATCTTATTCAGGAGGACACTACCACTCATACTTACAATACAGCACAACTCTTGTGGCTGGTGGTTAGCTGCCTGGGATAGAAAATTCCACAATTCCCAATTAAATAATGACTGCTTTTGAGTGTCGCTATTTAAAGCCAATAAACTTTGTAAAAAGACACGTGTTTCACAGGCTGCCAGGACTGGAATTTTAGTTTCCACGTTGCTACTCCAATCCATATTTTATGGTGCATATCTTATTTTTTTTCTGTGTAGTGTCATTAATCTGCTCCCTGGCTGTGCCAAATAATATCCCACAAGTGCAGGGTGCTTTTTGAATATTTTATTATCTCTCATTGTATTTCCAAACTAATATGTATTTACAAATTCAACCTCCTACAGGCACAACTATATTGTTTTCCCTCTGTGTTTGAGAACCAAGGCACACATATCGAATATAAGTAGAAAAATCTATCTACACTCATTTTTGTTGAAAGAGCGAACCAATCACATATCAAGCTGTGCAAGAAAAGAGAAAAAAAAATTTGCATACTGCAAGAGAAGACAGAGGGGTAGGGAGGCACACAAAGGGGTTATGTTCCTGTTGGAAGACATCTTTCAATTCTGCTGAAGGACAACTCTCTTTTCAGCATGCCTCTCGTATCTGAACAGATCATATACAAGGGGAAGTACACTGAAAGGGCTTGCCTGAGTATTTATACTTTACAGTCCTGACTCATTTCATCAAGTATTTTCCTCTGGTTGCCTTTTTTGACACAGAGATCATTTCTTCCCTTACTTTTACCTGTAGCATTTTGGCAGCAAGAAGAACGAGAACACCCTCCCCTGCTTCCCTCTTCATCTCAAGACTAGTAACCTGTATTGGCCCTAACACACTGAACTCCCAATGGCTCCTCCACTGCAGGGAACTCCTGTAAGTTCTGTGGAACAGATGGATCTTTTCTAGTTTCTGTATAAGTCAAAGCTGAGCTTGAAGTTGACTCCATATAGGAGAATACATTGGGATGTCCACTTGGTCCCTACCACTTGATATAGAAGAGTGAAAATCCTCTTACAGAGGGAAAGGGAGACATTCTTGTAGGCAAGGCTTGAGGTTTTGGAAGTGCTTTCACCATTCTGTCACAGATGCCCTGTGTGCCTTTGGTGCTGAGTTCTCACTATATCTTCACTCCTAAGAAAGACAACTCGCTGTATCTCATATAGCTATAAAGATGATGTAAAAGTGATAGACTGGGAGGAATCTAGGAAGATAAGGGGAAGGTAGATTCACTGGAGCCAAGGTCCATGCACATTTATCAGTCAAGTTATGCAGAAGCTGAAAAAGGTAGAGAGAAAACGCAAGTGTTTTTTTGCCCATTGAAAAAAACCAATCTTGTGTTGAAGGCCCAAAATTCAGTTTTTCTAGGCACGAATTAAGCCTTAATATTAAAAACACTATAAATACAAAATACGAAAATACTATAAAGAAGAAAATACTATATACACTATGCATAGCACTTGCAAATCCTTTTCCTTTGTAAAGGGCTTTGTTGCCATTCTTAAGTTGAAGCACAACAACCCAACTACATAAGAGTATCCCAAGACTGTTATCTAAAGACTATGGAAGTAAAGCATGCGAAAAATAGTTCATCTGATATTTAGAGAGACATGTATGTCTCTATATGTGGGACATATTGCAGATATCAGATTTTCTGCTTTTTTTGATCCATACAAGATTTGAAGGTAGTTTTAACCAGCTATTGTTTTCTACTACATTACAAGGATCAAATATTTGAATGCTGCTTTAAATGTTACTCATTATTCTTCAATATGAAATTGTGGGGACACATGATTAAACACACTTAGTCAAAACTAGCAGGCTCAAAACTTGATGCATCCTACAGTATTTCACAGCAACTACATGCATTTTATTCTCTACTTCAAAAAACAAATATTTTGGATGTTATCTTTTTCCCTATTCAAATTAAATAATGGGACAGCTACTCAGCACCCATGTTCTAGAATTACATGCAGTTGCTATGGGTGAGCAATTTTTCACAGTACTAGGGGAAGGGTTGTACACCATCATACAAATGGCTAATATTCAGTGAAGAGTTTCCTTTCTTCTTGCAAGATAGTTCACGATATCCTTTTACGTATTTCAGCCCTCTGTCAGATAGTTGTTGCCTAAGTTTGAAATGAAAGAAAATAAACATTACTTATTTTTAGGGTTGTTTTACCTAATCTGATTTTTCTACCTGTCTACAACAATATTAAAAATGAACAAGTATGATGGTTGTCCCTTTGCTTACTTTTTTTTTTTTTAATCTATGAATTCTATGCAGAGACAGATTCTTTGAGTATTTCACTTGTACTTTATGGTCAATGATCTTGATCCAGGAGACTTTGAGACCTCTGGAAAATTCTTTGTTGACTTAAATAGATTTTGGATCACCTTAATACCATCATTATCTCAGGAATACTATTATAAGAAACACAGGTTTACTGTAACTGGCTCACTGTTCTAAAAAGAATTGTCTCATCTGAGTATTTGTGAGTCGATATCACACTTTTTGTAGCTCCACAACTGGAGGCTAATACAGCAAATTATTTCTAATTAGCTAATAATTTTTCCCCACAAGTACAATCACTTTTAGTACTGAGCATTTTATTCATAGGAAAACATTTCCTCAAAAAACATGCTGCCCTTCTCACTCTCCAAAGCTTACACAAAAATAGTATTTTATAACAGATAAGAAGCCACAAAGTGGAAATCGTAAAAAGAGTTCACACACTAGTTTCTGGTAAGCTGGAGAGTTCTTCAAAGTTATTTACCAATCTGAGCCAACACTGTCCACCCACCAATGCTTTAAAAAAAACAAAACCAAAAAAACCCAACCAACCAACAACAACCAACCAAGCAAACATTAAACTCAAAGAATCAATTCAGCACCATCTTAAAAAAGCCATTTTAAGTGCATCGCTATTTCAAAGTCAATACCAAGAGTTTGTCATTTTTTTAAAATGTAGAATGGAGAAAGAAATCAACCCCCTGAACAAAAATCAACCAGTAACTTCATTCCCATAAGGGCAAACCTGTGATCTTAACTGTTCGAAATAATCTGTTCATTTGAACTTAAGTTATTTATTTCTTTGGGGAAAAACCTCTTTATTTAGGAGGGTTTTTCCTCCAGCTGTACTTTTCCAATAATGTTTTATCTGTAGCACTGAGTTAGTAACTATGCCTAGTTGAAAGGAACAATAGTCTTCTCATGACTTTTCTATTGCTGTTTTTAAACAAGCTATCTACTCTGACTTTTCCCCCTATTCCATTTGCTGGATTGTATCTTCAGAGGGATAACTTTTTTGCAAAAGGGCTATAAGTTACTACAGGTAACCTGCACAATCCTACATCAGCCAGGTTACATACAACTAAAATTTATATATTAAAATAGTGACAGATATTTGTCTAACACGCTTTTCTTGGAAAACTACTTATAAGATGTTTTCCAACATAATCTTCACCATAGTTTATGCTACTTTGTTAAGGTCAAATAAAAATAACAGTAGGAAATATTTAGTAAATTCTGCAGAATATAATAATTAAAGCCTTTACTGACTTTATTTATAATATGCACCAGTAGTATATTGAGGGAAACTCAAGTAATCTGTCCTTGTGCAGAATTTAAAAAAAAATATTTTTTAAAAAACTAGCTTAGCACAGGGAGAAAGAAGTATTTGTTCATTTTGAATAATGTTAGAGACAGAAAAATATAATTGTGTGCTGAACAAGATGAAGTAAAAAAAGAACAATTAAAGAACAATAATCCTAAGTTTGAAATGAAAGAAAATTAAAATAAATAGCACGCAATATTTAAAGAAAACTAGTGTTAGTGTGCTACATTATGGCAGGTAAAATTCACTATACTACAAGGACTTTAGCAGGCAAATTCAATGTACATTTTAAGAATTTCCTTCCTCCCCAATATACTGGGAATAGGCCATCTAAAAAAGAAGATACCCACGCATGCAGAATGGGCCATTGCACAAGAGAGAACTGAACAACAGATGTTTCTGTTCCATCAGGAAACATTCAAACCTACACATAAAGTTGTACATTTTTAAAAAAAAAGTCAATAATACAGGCCCAATACCCTCAACAAAAAATAAGATTAGTGTATTATGATCTATTAGATGTTCAAATTCACATCAACTAAACAAAATCCTGTGCCACTGAAGCAGCAACATTCATCAAGCACGCTCTAAATTCTGTAATTGTCAAGGATCAGAAAACTGACATACAGATGACCCACAAAGTTATTTTAAGGTCTTATTTTTATCTTTCACAAGACAGAAAGAAACTATTAAAAAAAATCCATTTGTATTAGCCATAGCCATACATTTGCAAAAGAGGTTATGTACATGATACAGTATGCTACAATTACTTAACTGAACGTCAGTTCTGCCAAAATGGCATTTTCCCATTTTCTGACATTGTACATAATCTGTTGATTTGCGATTTCTAGCAGTAGCATTGCCAGTAGCACTAACATGTCTAAAATGGCAAGGTCATCCAAGAGCAAGTTCCTCTTGTTATAAAAAGACACAGGTACTTACAAACCAGAGACACGCAACTGCAAAATAGCCAAGAAGGAAGACACTTGTCATGTCCTTGTCCTGTCACAAGGACATGCTCAAGCCAGTTTCAGTTCAGATTTAGTTTGGCAGTCAGCACTGCCACAGGAAGTGCAGCCATACATGTGAATACAAAATGCATGCAATATTGTGCCAAACCTCAGGGGACACACGCTGAATTTTATTCATTCAGGGCAACGGAGATAATGTTGAATTACTAACACTACATAAAAATGAACTAGTATTCACTTTTAAATGGCTCACAGGACTGAAACACTAAAAGGAGACAACTCACCTCTCATTCTGCTTTCTTGGACAAGAAATCTGAACACAAATAATAAAAATAATGCCAAATGTGTCTTTGAGAGTTTCATGACTGTATATATTTTCCTTAAAATCTTAGTTTATGATGGACCAGACTTCTGCTTTCTTTTCTACCAAATTTCTAGCCTCTGTGTTTGGAGAGTGTAGTTTATGAATATGAAAATTTGCAGGAGGAAAACAAGGCTGCTCCCTTAAGTTCACTTAAATTTCTCCTTAAATCTACTTCTTTCATGATATATCCAGAAAACAACATTCCATAGAGTTTAAGAAGTCATTAACCTTTTTTTAAGTTAGGGAACCAATACATTAATGCAAGTGACTTGCCAAAGATCACCCAAGAGCACTGTAGGAGAGCAAGGAACTAATTCTCTGAATCTCAAAAATCTTAACCATATGACTGTTGATTCTATCATAATTAAGACAGTTACTGCATGCCCCTCATGGATTAGCAAAGGTCAAGGAACAATGTCATGAGTAATTGAAAATATTGTGATATCTTGCTTTCCTCACGAGGAAAATGCATACAAAAAAGTCATGCGGGGGCATCTTTCCCAATACAAGTTCAAACATGAGGAGGCTGCATTCTTGTCAGTAAACAAAGGCCAGAGAGGCTCTGGACACTTTCTGGAAAGCAGAAGCATGCAGATCGATAGGATGTAGGACATGTAAGCACTGACACTTTTTGTTTCTTACAAGCATTTCTTTCAACTCTATGGGGTGAAGCATAGGAAAGGTCATAAATCAAGTCCAAAAAGTAAAAGGCAGTTGCTGCAGCTCAGAAAGCAAAGGATATTGCTTGGACTGAAGTACCTGGATCAGTATTCAAATGAAGCTGTTTTGCTAGATGAAATAACAGATGCTTTATTTCTTTTTCTTTTCAGATAAAGGAACTACTCCACTTCGATGTCAAGTTCATCCTGTTCATTTTTTAGTATATGACTAAAAAAAAGCAGAATAACTAACTTACTTTCCTCATTTACTATAAAAATACCAGTTTCAAATGGAAGTATGAGATCTGCTAGTCCAAGGAACTTGAAGGAGCTGGGAACTAGAAATAATCAGGTCAATTCACAGCCTCCTGATAGTATTTTCCTTTTTTAATAAATTGGTCTTGAATGCAAAAGGTCTTCACAAACTTACTTTTTCTAACACATCCCCAGCACACATGCTAATGCTGTTATTTTAATGAATAAGAAATAGTATTTGACAGAACAATGAATACATATACACACACACTTTCATTTAGTTTCATTCCCTATATACTAATGCAATTAAATACAAAGTCTAACTATATATTTATCTAGATAAACATTTCATTATATATGCAACAAGATAGTAATTTAATTAATCATTATTTTCTGAAACAGATATAAACATAAATATAAAACATTATAATCAATTATTTCAATCGAGTTTTTCTGTTTGCAGAATACTGCAGTTCTTACATTTTTATTTAAAGTAATCCACCCACTTTTAAAAGAAATGAAAAATGGGTACTTTGTAGGCCATATAAATCCTCAATTTAATTCTTTGTGCAGTAAAACTTATGAGAAGAGTTTAATAAGAAGTAGCATGCAGAACACCAGCTCAGTGACACTGAATTAAGAATTAAACAAGAAATGTTTATCCAAAATGCAAGAATAAAATACTACACATTCGTGCTTTGTCCACACAGGCTATTCTTGCTCGTGCACTGAATACATGCAGTATTTCAAATGGTCTGTCCATCCAAAGCAAAATTTGTATGATTAATGGCTAATTGCTCTTTCTTGTTTGCTATCCTTTGCATGCTATGATATCAGAGTTTCACAAGGGCAACTGTAGTGGGCTGGCCAAAAAGCCTGGAGGGGAAAATTAAATCCCCTTCTTAAGTAGCAGACTAGCAGTCTCCTCCAACAAAGGCTTTCCTTCCCTTGGTGGTAATGTGATTCATTTTCCTATAAAGAAGAAGGCTGGTATTTCAATGCGTAAAGACAGCCATTACTGTGACATTTAACAAGCCTGAAACCTCTGGCTTTCTTGCTAACCTAGATCTGCCTTAAGGCTATCAGAGACAAAAGAGGCCTTCTCCTCCAGCAAGCATCAAAGACCTAATAAAAAGCCAAGAACGAGTAGGCAGTCAGCTTCTGTGTCAGAAATGCAAAATAAAAATATAATATATGCAAATTTGAGGCATGCAAAAAAATCATGGAACATTGCTTGTGTGTACAGTTGTACTCATAAAACCTGTAATGCACTTTTTGAATTATTCAGCAAGAAGAGGCTGAAAAGCAGCAAAGAAGCTTATTATGTTTGCTTTGCTTCATAGACTATTAGGTGGACAAAAAGAAAAAGGAATTTAGTTACGCTTGCTTATCTCCTAACCTTATAAACTTGGGATTAACAGATCAAAGGAGGATTTGGTTCAGTTGATAGAAAATGGAGCTCTTTTATAGCTGTTTGGTCTCCCTGTCCCTTATGATCAAATGAGCTTAAGCAATTGATAAAATAAATGGGGTTTTGAATTCATGTGTTTTAGTATATACATTTAATATTTGTTGTATTGCATTGTACATTTGTATGGGACATTAAATAACAAGTAAAAGAAGATTAAACATTGCATATCAGATTTTTTTGTATTTTCACATGCCCTAATAGTGTAATGCAAAGTGCAGACACAAGTGATACAATTTCATTTGCTTCATGATTTTATGAGTTATGTGGGACATCCCATATACTACATGTATAACATATTTCTGATGCTTCATTCTCTGATCTTGCCATCAGCCTGAAAATTAACCCACAGCTTATCTCCACCTTGTGGCGCTGTACAACACTGGGACGTGGAGATGGAAACATCTCTGTGTCTCAGCGGTTCAGGCACACTTCGCTCCACGCAGAACTGACATAAGGCATCTGTCTACTGGGTCACTAGATTAAAGGGCATGATGCTGCCTGTTTTCCTTCCAGCATTTCAAATTACAATTGCAATACACCAAAAAGTGATCTTATGATGGCAAACATGATGCTCTTCTTTTATTTGTTCACCAACAGCTCTGTTATTTTACACTGGACTGGAGATGCCTGTATTTCTGTGTCAATATCTGGATGACTTTGAAACAGTTTTACGTTTTAAAGAACCATACATATTCATTGTGAATCCAAATTAAATTACACATGCCTTTGAAAGCTAAAGTGAACCCATTTAGCTATGAATTACCAGAAGACATGTATCACTTCAGTAAAGAGAATATCATCCCATCCACATGTAAAATTGTTTTTCCCTGTCAATTAGGCCACACAATTTCCAGTTCCAAAGCACCACCTATAAAGATGAATTAAGTAACTTGCCTTACTACTTTTTCTGTAATGGTTACTTACATTGGAAATGCATGTTTTGACTGCAACTTTAGCACAAAGTTATAGCTGTTACTACAAGCTGCCGCCTATAGGATTTTGAATGCGAATTGCACAAACTATCCCCCTGGCATGTTTAGTTAATGTAATAACTTGTGGGACTTTCCAATTACAAATTGAGGAATGTTAATAATATTAAAACAGCTATAAAATATGAAATACCAATGTCTTATCTATCCCTCAAGACTTCAGCATCAGTTATCATTTTGGGGTGTTTCTACTGTATAATACTTTTGTTCAGAGACATTGTAACCAAGCAAGAACCATTTAAAAATGAGCACAGGAAAAACCTCTAAGAGATTTTATAAGATTAAATTTATTCTGGCATAAAGTTTCTTTAAGGAGAGATTTACCGAAGTCATTTAATAACATATAAGGGGAAGGAAGCAGATGAAGCTCTTTTCATGGTGAGAAATGAGTAAAGTATCAAGAACAGGTAAAGCAGAAATTCTGTGACTGACCCTTCTTTGGTTAGCTCTTCATAACTAATGGAGAGGCTCTCATCACAGCTGAGTTAGTGGCTGACTTAGATTGAGGTTTATCCCAAGTAACGTCTAAATCAGTGACTGAGGAGAGAATGGCCAGTGTTCTAACTGGGCCAGAGATGGACAAGTAAAATCAGAATGGTGTAACATTACTGAGTTAACAGATACAACTGGTAAGATCTCAGACACTGAGATTGGAATGAAAATCTTTGCAAATTAGGCATCCCCTGTTTTTTTCCTGCAGCTTAGTTCAACAGTTGCAAAATCAAGGGAAAAATTAAAAACTTCTGCAATACAAATCTGCCAGAGCTAGCAGATCCAAAATCTGTGGATCTGATGACATCAGATATTCTTTTCCTGTGGTGGATTTTCATCAGCACATATTAGACTT
The DNA here is from genome assembly GCA_026212715.1 of Elanus axillaris. NCBI lineage: Eukaryota > Metazoa > Chordata > Aves > Accipitriformes > Accipitridae > Elanus > Elanus axillaris. Next base: position 27,352,204 of record JANZLQ010000092.1, read on the forward strand.
ATTGTTTATGCAACATAACTTTGCAGTGCATGTTTCCTAGCACCATTTGCCTATGATCTCAGTAGAAAAGGAGAGAAAAAGGAAAAGGAGAAGAAAAAGAAAAGGAGAAAAGGAGAGGGAAAAGAAAAGGAGAAAGCTTAGCAGTGCATAGAAAAAGGCAATATCTAATATGTAAGTTTGAGTACCAGAAAGCCAAGAAAGTTTTTCCCAGCTACAGAAGTATCTTAAGTAAGACAATAAAAGGTTACATTCTAAACCATACACTTTTTCAGAAATTGTATATTCTTTATCCATTTAGGTCTAACATTACAAAGAACAAATAAACAATATGAGTTGGCTACAGATTGTGTCATTTGATTCAAATGACAGAATATATTTTGTTTTTGTTGGAAATATAACAAACGACAGGCAAGCAATACAATATTTTCTGGCTACAGCACAGATCTATGTACAATTTCACAAAACAAATTAAATAGACACTGGGGGGATAAAACACTATTTTAGTGTATTATGTTACAAAGGTAAATGTTAACACTTCCAAATTTGGCTCAAGAAGACATGCCAAATGTATTGCAAAAATATCTTCAGGATAACTGGTCTCAAAAATTACTCTCTAAAACCTCAGTATTTGCAATCTAAGACAGAAAACAGAAATAATTTTGTTTTAACAATGCTATTTGGTAACACCTAAACATATCAAAGACCAATAGAGGACTAGATTTCACTTTCTGAATGGCTTAAAAGAAATACAGATAGTACAGGTATAGTTAGTTTCTGTAGCGTCTCACAGTGTCTCTAAATTCAAGAAGTTACCACCACAGGAACTTTTTCAAGTTCTGTAATTCAACTTGTTATTATTTAATTCATGTTAAAAAAACAAGTACTCTATAAAGAAACAAATGCTGAAGAAGTTGAAGAAATGTAGACCCATGACTGCACAATACGTTACCCGTTTCACGCTGTAGTTGCAAGGTTGCTGGAGCTGTGCTATTCAAAAATACTATTGAGGCAAAGTTAATGAGGTGAGCTAATACACGTTACTAAAGTGATACAAGGTGAGGGGGAAGTCCTAGGGACAGAAACGTTTCTCCTCAGAAGTTTTTTTGTTGAACTATTAACAAAAGAAAATTATAATCTGCCACCTGACAGAAAGGTCACCTAACTCAAACTAATCCAAATCATATATTTGTTTTATGTAAAGCATGCCTAAATGGGCAAGAAAGGTAAGCACCTGACAGCTTGTACTGTGAGCTCTCAAAAGTTTGTATTGATCTAAATACAAAAGCAACAAAACCAAAAACCAGTCACAGTTTTAGTAATCTCCTTCAAAAATATCAATGCTTTTGAATAATTTAAACTTTAATCAGGACTCCTTTAGGTACATAAAACCCCATAACATACAGAAAGGTAGATCTGACACTGTATGAAAACTTTTGGATGATCCATCTCTATATTCTGCACACTCTCTGGTGTGTGGCACCACTGTTGCTTGGTGTTGGTTTGGTTTAGAGAAAAAAAATCCCATCAGTAAAATTGCTTTTTATCTTTTCTTGGTGAATTTTCATATAGCATTAGACAATAACTCATTATGTGACCCTTGTACTACTGTCTTGCAACTGGTGTTGCCTCTAGTTCATTTAGCACATGACATTGTTATCTCCTAGCCTTCCCACGAGGAGGTCAGGAGCACCTAATACAGAACATCCCTGCCATTACCAGGGAGTATCAGTGCTCGGCTCTGTCTCCATCACAGCGCCTGCTGCTTCACCTTGTCTTTAAATACAGTGTAATACTGTTAGTTACCTAGAAGTCTCTGGCAGAAAGCTTTGAGAGTTTTTATTGTTATAAGCAAACACTGGGGATCCATATGGTGTATAGTCCTATTATTACTTGTGGTGTAGGGTCTTAAATCGAAAATATGTGCACTTAGAAAGTGGCAAGCTTTGCTGGTTTATAATTACAATGTAATTCTGCAGGTGTCTTAAGAACTACTGGTACTAGTCTTCCTTAGAATCTGAAAGGTCTAATTATGGTTTCTGCAAAGTGATCTCAATTTCCCTCTGCTGATGGACTCTGCATTTTATATTGACTTGGGTTCTTTGCTAAGTGCATTTCCCTTTACCACTTAAATCTCAACCTGCCATAAACCTAAGACCTCAACTGTGGGATAAATGCATCCCCATGTTGTAGGTACTATCACTGGCTTTTTACAGACCAGTAAAGGTCAAAGGAGCTACATGATGAATCCATGGACAACTAAAAGGTGTGACTGAGGTAGAAACACCTCCCTATTCACAAAGGCACCCTTTTGATCATGTGTAAACAACACTGATTTTAAATACTAAATCAAGCCATTTTGTTCTTTTTAGTGTTCATCCAGTACACAGACTTTTATACAGTTTCACTATAGAAATATTTTCTGAAGTAGTGCTTACTTATTTGGTTGTTACTCCAAACATGACAATTCTGTACACTGAAGCATGCAGTATCAGTATGTAACAATCTAAAACATTATAAGAAGTTTCAACTATACTTTGGTACTGTGAATGATTACACAACGGCTAATTGCTTCATAACAGAGAATTTTACTGCAATGAAAGAGCTGCAAACCTGTGGTGAAGAAAACCAACAGGCTCATTTATAGAACAAATGATATCTATTTTCTTAATATCTGGTCTTAACTCTAAAGTTATTGCTGAGAACAGACACACACCACACATTTTATACCCTACAGTTAAAGTTCTTAGTAGTATCGTTAGTTGCTTTCTTTGGCAAGACAACAAAATATACCTCCATCGTTCAGGTAACTGGATATGGTATTAATTGAAGCAATTTGCTGAACACAGGCTTTTGTGCTCAAAATATATTACAGAACTCCACTGTATCACTAATAAATACTATAGCTAAAAGTCATCAGAGAAAGGGAGTCTACATATATTAGTGTAAGTAAAAGAGAAAGTCTGGGTTTATTTTTAAATCTTCACATGCAGAAAAATCTTGAAGTTCAAGAATCTCAACCTGAAAAATTTTCTTTTAATTACAAAAAAACCTGTTACTTGACTAAAGATTCTTATAAACACTCCTCAGTGAATGCCTTCAGGAAAGACTGTGAATATCATCCCCTTGTGAATAGTTTCACTCAGGTACAAAGTAAGGCAGGAAACAATAACAAGGAGGAAGGAAAATTGAGCAAGACCACTTTACTGCTTGTTACTGGAATGGAGTGTAAAGGGATTGCAAGACTATGTCTTGGGAATCTTAAGAATTAAGTTATTTGAATGGGTTCCTATAAAATTCCATGGCAAAAAGGACACTTGTGCAGGTGGAGCCTGCTTGTTCCCATCCTCTGTGGAATTCAGTCTTTGCCAGGTCCCCAACAGGGCTCCTCTTGCTGATTTCCTCTACTTTTGCTTAAGATGTTCAGTTCCCTCACTGCAGACTAGAGAAGTACTCTGCCCCAGCAGCAGAGCAGTCTGGATTTTCTCTCACTCTCTTTGGATAAATACAGCCTTTTCTTTAAATGTGTGCTATATTCTGAATTAATTATTCACTTGAATAACCCATTGACAAAGGAGTCAAAATGATCTGTTTTCTACCCTCCAAAGAACAATGTCAAGGTAATTGGTTGTGTAGGTACAAGGACACCCCAATACTACAACTGCCATTTCCTGTTAAGGATAAGAAAAAAGTTATTAGGAGCATAGAAGCAGGATTGCAGAAGATGCTGGCAGTAACTGAGGAGTTCCTTCTGTGACAGCTAAGATCTTGGCAGCAATGTTGCCAGAAAAAGCTATTAGTGCAGCAATATTCAAAGAATAAATGTCAGACAAACAAAAGGATTCAGGGACAGTGTTTGCAACTGAAGGACTGTAACTGCTAATTACTGATTTACCTATAATAGCTTTGCCTATGACCAGATTCAGGATCCTCCTACTGAGTCTTCATCATTTCAACACAGTGATCTTTATCCACAGCAAGGACTAAACTTCTTGAGGACTACAGCCCCACTGCTGAACCAATAAACACTAAATAAAAGTAATGGATCTGCCAACCAGAGCTGCCATAGGAATACCATGACCAAAAGCTAATTATCATCAATACGTTATCGATCCAAAGGTTACCATGAAGACTAGCTTCTACTTAGTTCTAATGATTATTTTCAATTTACTTGAAAGGTAGAAAAAAAAAAAAGCACACAAATTACAGAAAATGCCAAGCCAGTTTATCAAGCACTTTGGAATGAAGAGTTAGAATCTAAATTGATAAAGTGAAAACCTAAAATCAACAGCCTGAAATTCAACAGAGGTGGCATCAATATACATAAGGAAGAGAACTGCTAGATAGAAAATAGCTACGAGGTAGCTCAAGAGAGAAGAATCCAAGTAGCAGCTCATCATAAAATCATTTTAGCAGTAAATATTTTGTATTTCACCATGAAAGGGCCTTTAATAGCTACAGTTACCTGAGCCACCCAGTCCTCCTGCATCATTAAGCTTCAGAACTTTATGATGATCTGTTACCTTTAAGAACTATGGAAGGGAGGGCAGAGGAATGTTATTCTTAATTGTATTGATAAAACCTACAGATAATAACTGAAATCACTCTGTGTCTGAAGTAGTGACATAAACTGAAGAAAGGGCCAGAACACTCACAACTAGGAAGGGACAGTTCTTTAATTTTGGGCCAGCTTTACAGTCTGTTAACTACTAAGGTGGAAAGGCAAATGATATGAAAAAAAAATATATATAACACAAAGAATTAGTTCCTGAACTAAAGAGCATCCAAAAACCAAGTATTCAGGACTTGCAGCAAATCTGTTCATGGAGATGAAGAGCTATATGGAATGCAAGAGGAAACGATGAATAATTTGTAGTAAAGAAAGAAATATTACAGGGTCCTAACAGGGAGTCTGAATAAGCTCTATACAAGTATTCAGTGCTACTACACATGAACTGCAGTTCATAACTAATTTTTTTCTGAGTATTAGACTTGCTGTACATGAGAACTATGCACATGAGAGTTCAAATTAAAACCTACCACCTATTAAGCATTCATTTCAGATAGCATGCGTGTTTTAATATGACCAATTAGGAGAGCATCTAACTGCTGACATTTACTGGATTTTCTCTGCTTCTGAAGTTCAGCTATAGACCTATGTTAGCAATGTCTCGAAATATTCATTATTTGTGCTGATTATTTACATTTTTAAAACCTAGCTCATGCAATTAAGGTGCTGATAGCATTATTTCTAGCAAAAAGAAAGCTCCTCCATTACTGTTAGCATATTACAGATCTCAGGGGTGCTTTTACAGGAAACAAAGATGCTTTTGCTTAACAGTTGGCCATGGAAGATGTTTTTCTGAGGCAATTCTGGGACTCCAGAGATAATCTATGTTAAAAAGTATAATGTTCAGTCAAGAATCAAATAGACATTTTCTGTGTAACCAAAAGACTGTAATACTGCTTAATTGATGGAACACAGCCTTACAGATAAATAAAACAGCACAGAATATACCAAAATTACACATTGATCCTTACCTCTGGACATCAGGCCTCAAAACCATTCTCATTGATAAACTTGGTCTATGCTAAAATAATAGAGATAAGATCTCAAATACTCTGTAAGATCTCAGTGATTTCCAAAGACAAGAATCAGAAGCTCGGTTTAAGGTATCAATGTGGTCAGTTTAGGTTTCCCTTCAGGACAGAAAAAAGGCTGAAGATTGTCAAAAGTTCTTTTTGCCAAACAGATCCTGATGAGCAAGTTTATGTAGTACTGATTGATTTTGTCTTCCAGAAAAACATTTTGATACAGAATGTTTAATTTCAAGATGCATACTTTCAACACACATATTCCTTGAGTGTTCTTGCAAAACCAGAATCCAAACAAACAAATCTATCTTGAATGCAAGAATTACCTCTGCACTCTATACAGCTTTCTAGCCTCAAACTATATATGCAGTAGTTAGCTATTAATAACAGAAGGTTTAAAAAGATACATAGCTAATACCATTCATATATTGCATTCTAGCAAGCTGAATTAAGATATATGGAGCAATGTTCTATTTTAACTTACATTCTCCTACCCAGTTCTTTATACACTATTTGATAACTTTCCACTGACCAAACTCACATTACTGGAGGAAGCAAATCTAAACTAGATAGATATAAATATAGATGGGATTTTTGAAGATTTCAGATTCTTAACCAAAACCATCACCATAAAGGTGCATTTCTCTCACACAGAAATACATTAAAATATTTTATCTAGTATTTACATTTGAGAAAAAAAAATCCCAATAATAAAAGTTTTAGAGAACTGAAAATCAGTAAGAAAACATCAGTATCTATGATTTTATGACTTACAAAGAGTAAAGTTAATCAATATGCATGAATTCACAGGTGTATGCAACTACTTAAGAAGCTACATTTACAAACGAAAAACCTGTAAGTATGAGATGAAAGGGGAATTTTTACTATTATATATTTTTGTTGTGAAAAATACAGTATTTTCAAATTTCTGTCAGTTTGGTTGAAAATCATCCCAGAAGTAACTCTGGAAAAGGGAGCATGTAAATTCACTTTTTAAAGTGTTAATTGAAAATGAAATGTTACTTCAAAAAATGTGTTGTTGTTGTTGTTGTTATCATTATTATTATTAGTGTGGTCAGAAATGTTGAAGTGTTAGGATGAGAAGAAATGTCCTCAAGTTGTGGCAAGGGAGGTTTAGGTTGGATATTAGGAAAAATTTCTTTACCGAGAGGGTTGTCAGACCCTGTTGGAACAGGCTGCCCAGGGAAGTGGTTGAGTCACCATCCCTGGAGGTTTTCAAAAAAGCACGTAGACAAGGTGCTCCAAGACATGGTCCAGTGGGCATGGATGATGGTTGGACTCCATGATCTTGAAGGTCTTTTCCAACCTAAATGATTTCTATGGTTCTATGAAACATTTCTTTATGGGGGCTCAGCAAGTGTTTTGTTCATCAAGACTTTTTCTCCTAATTTTTCCACGATCTCTAACCAGTATGAAAGTAAAATAAAATCTGTAAATAACTGTCTTCTAATAAGAGCAAATAATGCATCCAAAGTGTACATTTGGCAACTGCTTTCACATGCATCTTACTGAATATGGTAGGTAAGTCAATAGCTGTCCACATCAGTAGCCCTTTTCAAAGCATACAAAGTTTCTAAGAAGGTTTCCATCAGATTTTCATAAGTACCCCATCAAACTCTTTCCCATTTACATTAATTTCAACAGAATTCCATATGAATTAGGTAGCTAACCATCTTGACTACCTGGCCTGCTCACTGGTCTTCTATTTACAACCTTAAATACCTCAATACCTTTGAAAATATGCCCCTTATTACCTTTATAAATAGAGGTTTTGCTTACCCATTGCCCTCTTCCATGTGTTCTATATAAGTGACGTAATAAGTGATCCCAAAGCTCAGGTAACTATTAAATGATTTAATACAGCATTAAATATGCAGCATCAAGCTCAGACCCAACATATTAATTTTATTGGCTTTCAGTAACTTTCAGAAATAAAAACCAGTTTCTCCATAACCAAGCAGCTTCCACAACTCTTCACTTTTTACTCTCACCCTATTCCATGCCAGATGGATGCAGGAGTGACCTGCCTACTATTGCTGTGAGGATTCATTCTCACAGCTGAAGATAATGACTGGGTTGTTAAAAATAATCTAACTTAATTGAAGACTACCTAAGGCAGTTCTTAATTCTACTGGGATTTAAACACTTAAGTCCTCTAGGTTTCTTTGAAATGTCTGTTCATTGATGCTCCAAATGAAGAAAACTGCATCCTGATTGAATAAGTGAACCTGTATCATGACCACCTCAACTCAGAATCCAGCTTGGTACCCTTCTGTAGCAGCTTGTTGTTTCATACCAACTCAAATTAAATAATAAACTGTCACACTGATTAGGACACATTTATTTAGTTATTATATCATCCTTATGCTGAAATCTTAAAGGGAAGTATTGCAAAACTACCAATTGCAAAAAAGGTAATTATTATAAAGGATCAAGACAATAATAAGTAGAGCAAGCAAGTAAGCTTGGAATACAGAGTTTCTCTTAGCAAATAGATTACATATGCAATAATAATAATAACTAGGTCCTTTTGCTAACATATTGGTAAAAAAATGGGGGGGGTTGTTGGGCTTTTTTTTTCTTTAGTTCTTAGTTTGAGCAATACATTCATTGTTTAATGAAAAGATCTGTAAGTAAATGATGACATAGAGTAAAGGCACTCTAAATGGGAACATACTTGACAAGATTTAAACTGGCTAATTGCATTAAAACAATGCAGGACTTCAGTTCTTCTGTGGCATAAACAGAGGTTCACTACACAAGTTTATTTTAAATCATTCCACCCTCAAATGTATATGTAGTACACTCATTTAAGCCAGAAACTAGAAGAACTAAATGTAAGCCTGTAACTAAAATTCTTGTATATCAAAATATATGAAAACAAACCATATAAAGAAAGGGGGGGGGGTGTTTAAATCTATGGCTTAGAAAATTTTGGAGACCACCTACAAACATGTCTCTCATAAAACAAAAATGACTGTTACTACCTATTTATAAAGATATTCCCAATCATTGCACCTGGATACATGCGCACTTGTAAAAAAACATCTATAGCCCATGGCCAATGAGTTGATATTCTGAAATCTTCTAAACCCCTTCCCTTGTCAATCAGAGGGCTCTGCCCCAAATTTTGGTGGTCCTACTTTAATTGCTGCAACTGGAAATTGTATTGTCTTTCAGTATATAGGATTAGAAAATAAATTCTATTGCTGATTCTGAAAAACTGTCAAAGATGTATATAAAAGAACCACTCAAAGCAAATAGTAAATTAGTCTGTGATTTATACTTAATATAGTAAAATGATCAAAGTCAGATATACATTCTGAAATGCACAGGTAACCAGAAAATGTACCAGACCCTGCTAATATATGGAATTATCAAAGACCTCCCAAATTACTTAAGTTAATTCAAGCCCCTTGTTCACAATTAGACTGTTATCATGGAATCTGCTATTTGGTTCTTCAATATCACATCCATACAGAGAAAATAGCACACACTGGAAAAGAGTTAGATTACCAAACCCTTACATCTTTTCTCTCCCGTTAAAAAAAAAAAGAAAAAAAAAAAAGAAAAAAAAATCTGTTTAAAGAAATGAATTTTCTTTCATGTGAACTTGATGCTGTCTAATTTAATTCTTGATGTTTCTTCCATTGTACAGTGAGATATCCTTTGAGGAAGGAAAAACAGCTTGTGTTTTGATAACAAACACACGAAAAAATAGTTGCATCTCTGCTTTCAAAGAGACAAGCTGTTTTTATTTCCTCTGAAGAAGCTCATTACAACATGATGGACAAAATGTCAGAAATAAGTATGTGCAAAAGGTGATTTTTGTAAAAAAAATTTTTTAGATATCAACTATTGGAAATACTGCTGTTTTTCTGCAGGCCTCTCCTCCGTGCACCCCCAAATTCTTGGTCACTTGACATGAATTTGTTATAAAATAAATTAAAAGCAAAAGAAAACTACGGAAAGAAAGTAACATACCATATGAAAATACCATTAACACTTTTTCTTAGTGAAAAGAAAGTTAAAACAGCTTGCTGTTAGAATAGAGGCTGTTGCAAGACAGTGTTCACATGCATACACACACAAAATCAAACTGTTTGCACTTCACAGAAGGAGCAGAGCTCTCTGTGAAGCTCAAAAGCCTTTGGACTTTTCTCATTTCATATTGAGGAGGTCGTGCTTCCCCCCACCCCAGGGTCAGTGTTGTAAACATCAGCCCATCAAGATAAGAAAGTTAAGGCAGATGATATTAATTACCTGTCCTTTCAAGTCATCCCTGTCTCACATCTGTTTTCCTCTTTGTAACATTCATCTAGGCCAATAAAAGCAGGGGAGTTGGGGGAGAACAAAAAAACACTTCAGCAGCTTTCTTCTTTCCCAGGCTGCTAATGGCACATGAGTGCCTCATATGCTGCATACACACACTTGCTCACACATGGACAGACACACACTTGCACACGTGTGGTATATTTAGTAATCTTGAGTGCAAAACAAGTAGTTAGTATCCTGCAAACCACAGTCTATTTGAAAATTGTGATATTAGCTCTAGCCATACCACAATACTAGTGGAAATTCATTCTATATCCTTTACTGCTTTTCATATAAATTGTTGGTAACAATTGGACTTTTCAAGTATATTTCCCAAAGCCTGGCATTGAGACTCTTAAATAGATCAAACGTTGGTGCTTTAGTAATTCACAGTCTTAATAGATGTCACTGTTTGGACATCTTCCTTTGCTTGGTTTTTATTTCAATACATAATTTGTCACTTGGACCACACAGATGGTCACTCCTCTACCAGCATCTGTCACTTTTGGACCAGAAGAAAGAACAGCCATTCTTTTTTCATCAGATCACAACGTGTAATAAAATGATCATTTAGCTAAAACTGTATAAGCTTATTTCCATCTTTTTTTCAAGTGATATCATAGTCATTTTTGCTGGTGTTTAAACTAAGTCTTTACCATGTTAGTTTTGAATGGGAATGCTGCCAGTTCAAAATTTTCTTTTCGTCACTTCTTATAAACATCACGGAGAATTAAGAATCCTAGGGTAATCCACAAGATAGCTTCTACTTTAAATTACTTTTTAATGGAAGGTATTTTCAATTTTTCCAAAGTTCTTCGACTATTTCAACCATTCAAAAGTGTATTCTAAAGCTCAGGCAAAAAAAGATAATTACTACCCAGCTAGGCTCTCACTAATGCAGCTAGTCTACATTAGTTTCAGTTCATAATTTGGAGTGAAAAGCACTATACCTAATTTCCATTCCTTAACCTATCCTGTCTATACATTTCTATTTGCTTTTAAAGTCCCAATCTGTTATTCTCTGTAACTTGTTTCCTGTTATTTTTGCAAGCGCAAAGCTATTTTCATATATGTCATACAGTCAAATCTAAGGGTCCATTAGCTATACACACGTAGCTGTAAATCTAATGCTGGAGAGTTGCATGTCTGTACTAAAGGAACGATATATACACAAGCTTTTATTTACTAAATCAAAGGATTTGCAATTCCTCTGAACTCTCCTTTTATTTTGCTGCCAAGGATAGACCAGATAAATACTGTGGTGAGATCTGTTTATTGATTAATTTAATTATAGTTATTATCTACAAAGAACACTATATGATAGTAATTCAAAGTCAGATACACAGATATGCAAACAATGTTAATGTCAGCATTGTTTCAATTCAGTCATTTTGCACATATCAATTTTCATGCTGCATTTAATTACATGCCCACATTTATGCTTTTTCCACAAGAACACTGCCTTATTCAGTAGACAATACTGTTTTATTAAAACCTGGTTTATACTGTGACTGTATGTGTGACAACAAGCTCATTTCCTGTGTAATTCCTGAACTGCTATGTTTCTTTCTAGTGTTCACTATAGAGCAATTTTAGAAAAAAACTTAATTAATCTTCACTGAACATTCCATATTATTGGGGAAATAATGGTGTCACTCACACCTGCACCAGCTAACTGATCCCAGCAATAAAAACAACCATTTCATTCCTATTAGTGCAGCACACTCCTATAGCATATGAGGATATATGGAACATGGATTTGCAGTGAGGCAGCCCACAGTAACCAAACCTCAGCCACCCGTTGGCAGTACTTAACATTTAACAGTGCAATGCTATTAACTACAGAGTAGCTAGCACAGATTTAACATGCTATCTCATACCAATAGGTTGTGGGGCCTGAACTGTCCCACTTAGAGTGAGCACAGGTATCTCCACGCACACAGCAATCAGTACAGCAGACGTGTCCTTTGATCCATCTCTGCCACAAATTTCTGATGCAGCCTTTAGCAAGACAGTGCTGCTGTTCTTTTCCAGTCAGTAAACCTGGGCCAATAATATTTATCTCCCTCTAGCATTTAAGAATGTGATGCAGAAATGAACCAGTTTGCAAAATATTTTGAACACGGAAGTGTGTAAAAAACAAATCTAGGCTATTATATTAAAAAGCAACTGCAATTACATTTGTGTGTCCCTGATCTAGGCTAGTCAAGGGACTGAAATATTCAGGCCACATATTGTGAATGTTCCAAAGAGTCTGGTTTAACACTGTGATAACTTAACTGTGAGCCAAACCAATCAGCAGTGTGACTGCAGTGTATGGTTGATCTTACCTCTCAGGACATAATGTGATAATTAAGCTAACAGATCCTTAGGAAGTAACAACATAAAATACTACCTAGTCAGGCAATTCTTAGCTTGTGCCTGGATTCAGAGACTCAGTACCCAGCAAAAGCTGGATGTGAACATTCAGTTGTACAGTTCACATGGTAATAAGGTATTACATTAATGGTATGTCATCCTTAAACAATACACCTAGTATTGCTCTACCATACACATAGCTGTTGCTTACTGGTACTTAGCCAGTTAAGAGCATGAGACAGTTACCTTTCTTTTTTCTGATGGTATGCAAAAATTATGACTTAGAATTCAATTCTCTAATCATAAAAAACTGTCACATAATCCTTATAGCCAAATTAATTGTATTTCAGTCAAAGCTCTTTCAAAATAGCATTCTTGCTAGTCACATCTCCTTTAAGAATTGTAAAGGCCTGACTACACAGTATGCCTAGTTGTAGCCCAGGGAAGTACTACCCAAGTTCATCTCCTTTGGATGTGCCAGAATAGTCCAGATTTCCTACACACTGGTGTGCAAGGAAAACCACTTACTGGAACATCTTCTCTGGTGATAAGTGCATGAGATATCCAACAAGTATTTAAAGAGAATTTAAATTTACCCATTGATTCAGGAAATGCAATTAACAATTTTGGATTACAATTATCAGACCTTAAATCAATTAAATATTTTCAGCATAAAAATGAATATAGTGAAATCTTACAGGGATGACCAGTAGGTATGCCTCTACCACAGCAACAATCATCAGCTCATATATTTGTTTTGTCTCTCTCAACCAGCATATATATCCATTTGAACAGTCTATGTACGTAGGTAGATGAAACTTTCATTTTTAGTTTGACTCGATCTTGGTTTTGAATTTCCTGATTTGACTTCAGCGTATTTGTTGAATAAGTACTTTGAAGATTATTCTGAGGAATTTTTGGGCTAAACTCAAAAATTAAAATAAGCAATTTCAGGTTTTGACAATTTTTTTAAAAAGCAACAGAGAAATTCAGTTGATGTCAAGTCCTACTTTGATGAAAGAATAAGAAGGCGAGAAAGTTAAAGCAATGGATTAACATTTAAGGAATGTTTCTCTCCAGGACATTGCTCACAAATGCTGGACTCCTTGTGTTTATAATGATAGATACAGGTTAGTCCTTTATCTACAGCAAATCACCCAGTGAAAGATGGCATTGCATCTGTAGCATGCCTTTAAATGTCTAGCCAGCAAATGTCAGAACTATTTGATCTGGTTTTATAAAATGAACTTTCAAGACTTTGAAAGATAGTTTACACTTTGAAAAAGATTTAAAACTTCTTTGTTGATCTCAAATAATAGAAAGAGAACATTCACATGCTTCAGGGAAAAGGAGGTGCACTGCAATATGAACATATAAAACCAAGCAAGTAGTCTAATGTTTCCTGTGTGTGCTTTCCAGTATAAATTTAAGACAGACATGGGCAACACAAATCCTGCTTAACATCTCTTGCTTGGCAACAGAAGATGTTTGATAACGCATGGGATACTTAGCACTAAGAGCCATGCACCCAGACTGACACAGAAATGAACAACGAATAAAAAACCACTGAGTTTTCTCTAGAAAGAGATAGCATTATCAAATTGCTTAACTGATTAAAGTTCCTAAGCACTATTTAAAAATAATGTAGGCTGAGCTTTCAGAGTGGCTTCAGAACTTACATGCATAAACCTTTTCTGAAAGCAATTATCTCCTATTTATTCACCATATAATGCAGTTCTGTCTTAGTCCACTGCACCAAAAACCATGCTGAAAGATGATTCTTAGATGAATTGTACCACAGTAGCTACCAGTACACATCCATTCATAATATGCACATCCTGGTAACAGGATGCCAGCAGTAGGACTAGCACTAGTAACAAGCTTGGGTGTGTAAGCATTTTATGAAAGAATTAATCTAGAAATTTTCATTTATCTTTCAAATGAGTAGTTTCTAGCTAGCCAAGCTGCCAAAGTATGTGCAATTTTCAACCTTGCCAAATAATTGTATCCCCACTGTAAGCAGCGGTACAACTCCTAGCTTTCCAGTTTGCTACCACCAGTGACTTATCTTGAGAAACAATTTCAAGCTTGAAAACAAAAAGTGAAGATACAGAAGGGAGAGCCTGCAGCTGCTCTTCTATATTTATTCTACATTTACCTAAACAAATCATCTGAACCTACAATTACAAGGTGACTCATGTAGCCAGGGACTTTAAATCTGTACATCCAAACCCAACACATTTAAGGCATGACCTCTCCAGTGGCTTCCAGTGTATTTGAGAACAACATGGAAACAGTCTTGGGTGAACTAGGCACAGATAGTTAGTTACACCATGTCTGCATTACCAAGACACTGTGACATACAGAGGACAAATTAAAAACAACAAACAAACCACAAAAAAAAGAGTCATGTAGCATACTGCTTGAGTATTAAATAAAAAAAAAAATATCTCTCCACAATATACAATAGCCAAGAAGGAAAGAAACAGATAACGATTTGAAACAAAGTGTGGTTTGAATTAGCCGAGATTTACAAAATGAGCAGCCAAGGCCTGACACCTACCTGATGTCACTTAACAGCTTTCATACCTGTGCTGTTTAAGCATGTAAAGATCTATTGCTTCTCTAAATAAATGTAGATAAATATGTGCATATTTTTTCAAAGTAGCTATTGAAAGGATACCAGATTAACATTAATACATTCACTGAGAAAAGGTTTAGGTATCAGTTAGTTACAAGCCATTATCATCCCAACAAAGTTATGTTCAGACTAATGAGCTATATGAATTTATTCCATACTCAACATCTAAAAGTTTATTAATATATAGATTAAGAGATAATACCAGATTTAGTCAAGAGATATATTCCCCATTGAAAAGCATACACGAATAGCTGGAGACTCTATACACTTCCTCTTGTTAACTGCCTCCAGAATAAAGATTTGCTGTAACAGCTTGGAAATTCCTAGAAAGTTTCTCAATCCAGTAATTCCCAGAAAACATGAAGATTCCTACAAAGCCCTTAAAAAATTCTCAAAATTCACAAAAAAGTCCCACCTCACAGTAGAAAGCATTGACTTTCAGGAATTCCTAGAAAGCATGGAAAAATGCCTAGAAATATTCTCAATCCAGGAATTCCCAAGAAATCCCTCAAATTTCTAGAAATAACTCAGAAATTTCTAGAATGCTTCTATATCCACAAAATTTCTAGGATGCACTGGAAAATTCCTACAAACTAGGAATTCCTATGCCCTGTCACGGGACACATCAAGAGAGCTGGGAATATTCTTGCCAGTCTCCACGTGGTAGAAGAGTGCATGTCACAGACATTGCACGAGAAACCTTGAAAGCCACTATCCACCACCACTTATTCCAAGACAAGCAAGAGGGTTCTCTGGTTAGGTTAATGTGAAGCTTGATGAGCTTTCATGAATAGCCACATTTAGGGAGCACAAATTAACTGGAAAATGCTGTTTCTAATTCTTTGTTTTCTGTGCAAACAAAACCCTAGATGAATTTGTCTGATTGAGAGTATATTAAGAGAAAATACTTTCGTAGCTAGTGTTTATATTGTCTTTGCAATGAAGTGATGCAATTCTACAACCACAAGAAAATATACTTTCAAAGAAACACAAATGAATTAAAAATGCAAAACAAACTAAACCAAAAGGTAATAGAAGCCATTTATGCATGTGTATGTGTCGAAGCACTATAAATTAAATTTGCTAGATAAAATCCAACAATAGACTGCCACAAATGCATCCAGAAATTTCTATGTTTTCATCATATATAGCACACACAGAGAAGACACCATCTTCATCCTTATAACAGGATACACCTTTAAAAGGCTTATTTTTTTAATTTGCTTTGGAGAAACGTGTTCTATGGATATTGTTACAATAATGTTGTGGACAGATCACCAGCATACAACAGAAAAAATTAGGGTCAAGTTCCAAGCTTTATCCTATACTTTTTGCATGATAATGGGGAAAGCACTTAATGCTTATATTTCAATTTTCTTTTCAGAAGGATGTACAGTATTGCACTGTCAGTATAGCACTGGTCAATTAATTCCTGAGTCCTGTATCTTTTATTCTCAACCAGTTTTGTGGGCTGAACCAAGTTTAATAGGTACTAACAGAAGACAATGACTCTTACAACCGCAGTCAGCTATTATTAACTCCTATTTTAAGGTTCTCTGATGCTGTAATGTCAGCCATACAAGAACCCCAACACAGAAAACACGATGTGGAAAAAAAAATGTCTGAGCTAAACTGAAAAAAAAAAGAGGTAGGTCTCATTCCAATTGCAAAAAAGCCATTTACCTTTCCTAAATATTCTTTGTTAGGAGAGCCATTGAATAAAAAAGGAAAAGGAGTTGTTAGAGTATGTTATATGGTACAAATGAGAGCACTGATAAGAGGGGACAGGAATGCTAATGACTACTAATAATTAATATTTAGCATTTCTAAAGCCTTTTCATCTGTAGACCTAAAAGGCTCTTCTTAAAAGCACGCAACTGTTACTCTCTCCATTTAATAGATGAAGCAGGCAAAGAGGCTCTCCAATTTATTTGTATTAAAAAAGTGTACACTGATAGTGGCTAGGGACCTGTCAAGTGCAAGTCCTGTTCTTCCAGGTTCTGTGCCAAAATCTTGTAATAAAATAGCTGCTACGTCAAACAGTTTACAACTGAAATAGTCAGGACAATGAAAGGATGGGAAAAGAGGTTGAACATAAACATGGCATTAAGCATACAGTCCTTTTGGTAAGGTTTTTTTGGCAGGAAGAAAAGGTAGGTGGATTGAAGGAGGGGCTAAAAGAAACGTAAGCAAAAAAGGGATGCTGAAAGAAGTGAATGATGGACTAGACAGAGTTTAAAAGAATTATCAGGGAAACACAGAATGTTGGCAAGATTAGCAGAGGGGGAAAAAAGCTGGTAAATCATAAGGCAGAGGAAGTTCACCAAAATGGACAACTCTTTGCTGTTTTTACATGAACTGAAGCATCAGTATTTAATGTCTCCTATTAGCCAAACTGATGCAACTCTTTTGCTGGCTCCTCTCTGCAGATACTTTCCCAAAGCTGCATGATAATGAATACCCTAGCATCTCTGAAAGAGGACTGATCCAGCAATGATGATGGCTACCTCCACTTAGTGTACCAGGGTAAAATTTCTTAAACTGTGCATTCAGCTAGGGCAACTAATTTGCTGGAGCAATTAGGAAGTGAATTAGACTGGACATAGAGAAATATTTCCGTTTCTTTGTATATGCATTTGTGTGCATGACTGCCCCCAAGTATAGGGGTCCTTTGATTCTCCAAACTAGCGGATGTTGCACTAACCTGAAAGCTTAGGAGGGCTTACTCAACTGGAAGAGGACAGTTTGATTAGACAAAGCCTATGTCTGAAGAGTTGTGGCAACAGACAAATGCCAGGAGGGAAAAAGCACAAAATATCCAGGATGTAAAGGAAAATCCTAGAAGTTGTTATTCACATTATAGCATTTTTTAAGACATCCCATACCACTAGGCACTTTACAGGTACATGTTGTGAAACAGTCCTGCCTCACAGAGTTTGTCATCCAAACAAATATGAAAAACAGGGACAAGAAAGAAAAACAGATGTACAGAGCAGACCAGCAACATGCTCAAGTCACCTAACAAGCTGACAGCCAAGAGGTAGAAATAAAACTTTTAAAGTGATGGTATGTTAGTCAGACAACTAGAAACAATTAAACTAGAAAGTTTAAGAAGCTATTATTTGCTACTGAGACATAAGTTTTAGGCCATATGAGCAATCCTGATGTATTTCTGTCCAGATTGTCAACTTAAGCTACAACTGCAAGTGAGAAAGGTAAACTATAACTTAAAATGAGAGGAAGTCAAAACACCACTAGAAATCCAAACTGACACCAATGACCAAATACTACATACAGTAAGTGTCAGTGTTTTCACAGAGCAACGCTGGTCTGCTAAAACAGAGGTGCAACATATAGAACTATATCATCTACATAAAACTCTGACATAAATCTAAAAGGGCATCATAAACTATCGTATTCCTTTGACAAAGGCACATCTCTTTTTCTTCCTTTTTTGTACAACAGATACAAAAAAAACCCACAATATTCCTTCCAGTAAGGTCAATTGTAAAATTGCATAGTCAGAAAAGGTCAGACCTTTATAGGATGAACAGAAAGTAGGATGATTTTCTGGAAAAGTCTTTAAGGAAATTAGACAGAGTAGTCATCTGACAGCGACCTACTAATGAAAACACATAGACAATGAGATTTTCATACTGATAGAGCCAAAATAAGTACATTTTGTTGCCTTTGTGTTCAACATTGCTGGCATCTGCTGAAACACTGTCTGATACTAGCATCTACTGCACAGGTAGGGTACAGACAGTTCAGAGAAGACAGCTATTAATAAAATGGTGACTCATGGGGAAATATTGTGGAACTCACACTACCTGGGCTAACATACAGGTATCAGCTTGTTACATTCTGTGAAGACCTAATGGGAAACAAATGTTTGATAGTAGGTACTTCAGCACAGCTGACAAAGCCATTGCAAAAAGAAAGGGTGGGAAGTTAAAGCCAGGTAAGTTTAAATCAGAATTCTGCCACAGGGAGGGTAATGACTTGCTGTAAGTCACTACCAAGTCTAAGCAGGCCCACCACCTAAGGTGTAAGATATAATCTCCAAACTTCTGTATGTAGAAATTAAGATACAGGTTTATCTAAACAATAAGCTTCAGCTCAGAGAAGAATCCATTCAGTAAGATTCTCTGGGTTATGAGTGCACATTACATTGGGGACAGAAAAATGTTCAAGCTTTACAAGCTTCTATAACTGTAAAAAATCTGTATTCTGATGGTAAAACAGAAAACTAAATGATGCCTGGACTCTAATGTGAGCCCTTGAAGAGATCAGTTATATTCCTACCATCCAAACATATACAACATAGTTTAGCATATCTCTACTTATGAGGCCAAATTTTCAAAGCAGTGAGTGGGAGGTACATGCATAAGTCCTGTTATTTGTTAACAGTGGTTTTGCACATACCCTCCATGACCCCCTTTGGAAATTTAGCCTATAATCTCCACTTGTGTAATGTGTCTGCTGTAGGTGTAGACAAGACTGACGTAAAACATTACTTGCTATCTCTTCAATTATGCCAAGCAGTTTTTCATTTTCTTTTCCTTTTTTTTTTTTTTTGAGTATTGTGTTCGGGTCTGTATAGTATTTCTGCTTGTCAAGATACAAGACCTTCTACATTCCATGCTTTGATTTCCAGGGCTGTGTATATAGAAGGGGGCTAGGGACAGAGGAAAGAATAATTCCTCAATTCTTTTACTCATACCAAATTTACTGTATAATGATGCCTGCCTACCAACCAAGAAAAATCAATTTCATATCATGTTTCATTACTCTCAAGGTACATAGTTTTTCAGTCAAAAGGAGGCATTGGGAATTAAAAACGGGAGCAGCTTCTTCTCTTCCTACATAATGCACATATAAAGAGATGGACAAAAATAGATGGAAAACTTGGGGAAACAAAAATAGCAAGCCTAGCAAAGCCACATAACTGGATTAATTCAATCACTATGACATTACAGGAATAGGCTCTCTGTTTTCAATGAATTGCAAAGAGAAGTTGTGGCAGGAATCATTCCTCGTGTTATAATGTTTAGCAGAAGTAGAAGCTTAAAAGCTATTGTGATTTTATTTCAGATTTTTATGTTGAGAATCCAGCAAAAGTAAAGTTTCAGTTGTTGAGTCCCTTTGCCCTTTTTTTTCCCCCTCTTCTTGGCAAATGCATTTTTAGCTGACATAGCTAGAGTCAGCTGCCTCAAGGGACACCCTTGAAAAAGTCACAGATCATCCTACCAGTATATAAATGTTACAAAATATGAATAGAATGTAATGATGTATTATGTAATAAAAGTTGTCATATCTTTGCTTAGACAAATAGCTGTGCAAGCTGAATATTCAAAACATGTCAAAGCTAGAGCTGGCTGAAAAATTTGTAGTGAAATATTGTTATTCCATTGCAAACTGATGGTTTTTCCAAACTCTACTGTTGTGGAAATATCTTTATTTTAACAAAATTTTGATCAATGGAGATTTCTCATTTCTACTTTTTCTCATTTCAATTCAGTGGAATTTCTGACAAAAATCTATATCCCATGATTCTTTATGCTGGGTCATGCCAACATTTTTCCAGATACACCATTTAGGGGAGAATTTATCTCCTTCGTTTGTGGAAGAATTGAAGGTCTGTCAACATTCAAAGGGTATTTATGGCCAGATTCCAACCCAGTTCTCATAAAATTCAGATTTCAGTCCATGACCTAGACTGTTCAAGACAGTACAGAATCATAGCACAAGTAACTACATGCTTGCTCTGTGAATGACATGGAGAATATTAGAAAAAAATGTTTATAAGAACAAAGGCTAAAAATGCAATATAGCTATGGCTTTAGATTTGAAAGCTCATAAGAGCAGAGGTTTACCATGTTTGCATATATCAGTCAATCAAATAATCTAAGCTATAGCCATAAATAGAAAATGACAACATCCAAAACTACTGTAGTGTTTTTCCCCTGCAATTTGTTAAACAATAAAGTATCAAAACAATTCTGTTAAGAAATAAATTATCATTTCATTCCTTTCACAGATAAATAAAGGCCTGGTCCAGAAACAACAATCAAACTGTGGTATTTGTCAGGGCAAAATCTGGAGCATTATGTACATATTTGAAAGAGACCTTCATCACTGGTCTCTTTCAAATGTAGTACATCTCACCATACATCCTATGATAATCTCATAGAAAAACAGCATATAAGCACCAAGCAGACAAATAATATGTGAAGATGCTTTACAACTTGTTCATTTTATTGCTTAATCTTTAGAAGTAAACAATACACTTTAGGCAATAAATACAGTGGCATATGGATAGGGAGAGATAAAAGACTGTCAGGAATATTGCCAAGATTGGTGTTTCTCTACAGAGGATATAGCATCTACAGTGTTGCCAGAATAAAACAGGGACAAGTGAGGACAGAAAACCATCTGGACAGATTGCAGCAAAATGAAAAAAAATATTCTATACTAGCTAAAATAAGAGAGAAAAGAATGAATCCAATGATCACAATCTAATAAATTCTCTATTATTAATTCTTATATCTCAAAAATATTATTCACTATTCAAAACTGCCAACACTTGTTTTTCTATTTGCAACCATTTCTATAATGTGATCAGGAAAAAATATTTTTGCAAAACACCATTTGTAAATATTTGGCCGATGAGCAGTCCTTTCAAGCTTTTGACAATGGCAATTGTATTCCTATACTCAGATCGAGTACAGGATTATTGTTAGTCTTGAGGAGTAAAGGGTATCATTATGGTTGCTATAGTTTGTTGTATGATTTCCATCTAAGTGTATATTTCTGCTTATTTATACTAAATCTCTTTGGTAAAATGACTTAAAATTACCCAACAAACAACCAAAAATAGCTAGCCCAAACAAATAAGGACCATGATCCAAAAATGAAACACTGCTCCAGAGTCTGTACAATTATTAGCCATCAACTGGATAGAGCTGCAAGTACAGATGGGTGTATAGTTCATATGCTCCTCACAGCTCTTATGACATTCACCAGCTGTCATACAACACAGAAAGATGTCCCTCCCACCTATAATTAAAATCACTGTTGTGTGGCTACTGACATTGAATAGCCATAAACTTAAAGATTTGCACTATTATGTCACATTTGGTTTGCCAATAAATACATGACAAAAGTTGAAAAATGGATGCTTGTAATTGGATTTTTGTAGTCCACATTGAGATGCCCAAATAAGTAACAAGGAATTCAAGCAGTTAAGTACCTAGATGTTTCCATTTTCATCAGTAAAACACCTGACCATTAGAAGAAACACATGCAGTATTGTTTCTTTCCGTTCATATCTTGGGGCATGTTTCTGTCAGCATATGAAAGTGCTTCTGTCCTTTTTTTTTTTTTTATTTCATATTAACTCCGATTTTGTTTTACAAAGAAACTACTCCCTTCCGCCCTCCTCTGCCCTAGTTCCCCGCAAAACTAACAACATATGCCAGAGGTTCTGGGATAAAGCAAAAACCCAAATGCCACTTCATGGTCCAGAAAATATCTTCAAACTATTTCGAATGACTCATTATGGATGAAGGAATTAGACCGCACCATGCTTTTGTGTGCATCAGCATTTCCTATGCTTACTGTTTTCAAGATACACAGATCTCACGATATGGGTTGCTGAGGAAAAGGAAGTATCATTGCAGCTTATAGGTAAAACCATATTTGCCAAGGGCTGCTATGTCACATCTATTTGTACAAATCTTTTAGAGGGAAAATCTCATCCCTTAGGTCCCTAATTAGGCTCTCTACAAGGCATCAAATGCCTCCTCGTAAGTGCTGAGCGCTGTTAGCTTGTAAACTGAGGACACATGACACCTTCCATCATCTGTTCTAAGTTTGTCTGCAATGCCAACTCAATTTGCAAATGCTTATTACTGTCTAAGAAACTATTGATCCCAATTGATTCTTCTTAGGACATCTCTGCCAGCAGGATGAGACATGCATGTCCTCTTCAGCTACTTAAGTCCAGTTAGTTTCAACCACTGAGGAAGAGAATTTAGCTAAGCTGGCCGACTTTACACTAAAACAGATGATGACCACACACATTCTGTTCCACCTGCAGGAATTCTAGGGCAGAAACCTCCAGCAGAGAAGCAGCTGGAGGGAAACCATAGGGAAGGACTGGGGGGAGGGAAAATGACAGGAGCATCTCCAGTCTCTCCAGCTAGAAGCCAGCATCTGGCTATGCCTTTAGGGTGTCAGAGGAAAACAATTTTTCAGTCATTGTACAAGTCAGAATGAATCTTAGCATTTAATAGTTCAAATGCTTAGGGAAAAGACTAAGTGAGAAAATTATTCTAAATCTTTCTTAATATCACTTACAAAAGATAAACATAATTAAACATTTACTTGTATTCCTTATTCTCATTGATTTAGTGTTGAACTTGGAAAACCCTGTGTTACAAAAAAGAAAACAGGGGTCAGATTAATTAAACTCACTGTTGTGGTCAGTTGCTGTTTCATAAATATTTGTTTAAAAGGTTTTTTGTTGGTTTTTTTTTTATGTAGCCCTACAAATAAAAAGCTTGCTTATAACTCTCCATGAAATATCAAAATATCTTTGTCTTAAGAATCTGCTGGCGTTGAGCATTTGGGTTCTGAGCGTTTCCAGCATTATCAGGTTAGAACAGAACAAACAGACTAAAGTCTGACATCAGCACTCTTCCCAGCAGGATACACTACTTTTTTCATTAGAATCTTTGAGCTTGAGATCAGACACAGGGAAAGATTAAAACAAATATGAATTTAATCAAGGGATTCTACTTTCCTGGTGTGGGAACAGGAACATGCTGACATAAATAGAGGACGAAGCACTAGGGCGTCTGAACCAAATCAAAGACAGCTTGCTTACCACTAACTGCTCAGATGATCCATATCATAACAACAAAAAGAAAAACAATTATTTATTCTTTTTGATCTTGCTGCTCAGAAGTAACTTCCTTTTTGAAGAGAGCAGGGTCAAAGCCAAGTTATTGTTTTTGCTTGAAACTTTTTCAGTGAGGGACTAAAAGTTATTAGGTATGACTTACTTTGGGGATTTATGTGGGAAAGTTAGAGATGTTCATTTCTTATGGGTAATAACTTGGGAAAAAAAACCTAATTGTAAAATGAATTGAAATTTCATTGTTGTTATGGAAAATCAGACCACTAAAGAAAAAAATAAAAAAGCAGATAATGCATTGAAGCCTCCTAAAATAGATGGTACGCAGCCAGCTCTCAGCCTGAGCTAATGGTCAAAATCAAGCCTAGATACTGCATAATGCTGAGAAGATCCTGCAATTAGAGATAAGTATGCTCAGCATTTGCAAATGAGTGGGCACACAGAAAACTCAGACATTTTTTCTAGTGCACTGCAGATTTAACAAATGGTCATCAAAGTCTCTTTTGATCTAATAGTCATTGCAACTAATAAAACCAATCAGAAGGACAAAGTCAAATAGGACAGGCAAAATAAAGTATCTGCAAAAAGACAGTTTTCATGATTTGAAAGTGTTTTCTACTATTTAAGACCCTGTCCTCGGCCTTATAAAAGACACAAAGACAAATCATGTCCAGAAGAGTATATACATTAAATTTATATTCCGAAATAAACTGAAGAGTTTACATTTGCATAATATACAGACATTAATGTTCATAACATGCTTTTTAAGTATACAAGCTCACTACCCCCATTTTACAGATGAGGAAAGTGATGTTAATGTTCCAAGTGGGAAAAGAATCCACAGAGTGCTCAGATCTCAGCTAGAGACACATTCATTTTGCCTTATAGCTGCAAAATTATGTGACACTGATATTCAAGAGAAAGAAACCCAGAACATGAACTCCAAGTAAGTGGAACTGCAGGTTCTTAGCACTTCACATGCCATGCAACTTGCCTCATTTTATTTGCAGCTCATGTCAGATATTTGGAGCTTAACATTACTTCCGATAGCTACAATACTCCAGCCCTCCTCCCACTCCCACATTTTAGAAGGGAACAGAGCAGGTGCAGAATTATTATATGTTTACTTTATTGTAAAGGGAGATTGAAGTAATAATGTATTAGATTAAAATCTGGTTGCATTTACTAAGGTGCAAATTCAATGATAAGGGGTTTTCACACCAAAATGGAAACTCAGCTTACAACTTGAGTTAACATGGAATCAAGCCACAAACCCCACTGGGTACACTAACTCCAGATTCACTCATGTTCAAAAACAGATCACAACTTTTCTGTGTGGGCAATAGTGGAGTTGAGGCTAAAAGTCTGACAAGAACTATCATTAGTGATGCAGTGAAGATGGCATACTTTAAGAGTGAAAATGTTTCTCATTCTGCATAAGAATAAAACAAAAATCTAAGTTCATTTCACACAGAAGAAGCCAGAATCCATGCAACACATGATACCTAGTGGCAAACTCAAACCAGCATGCTCCACGGCAAGTATACACTTAAACAAAACACACCCTTGGGAGGGCAGAATCTAGTGTTTCTGCTCTTCCTAATAGGTGCACTAATCCTTATACAGCATTTCCCAACTAATGAATTCATGAACCTATAAATATTAAACATGGCAATTTTACAACTCCAGAGCAAAACATCAAAAATGTTATCTTAGAAAACATTAAAGATTTTTGTTTGAGATAAAAAGATTTGACAAACAAAAGAAGCACAAAGCTGACAAGAATACTGTAGGGTCTTGGAGACAGACCTGGTGAGAGAAAGAAGGTGTTTCTGAGGCAAATTTCCAGGCAAAGTTCCCATTAGTTTGGTTCCCATGAGAAGAAAGAGGGGCAAGACCACAAAATACAGAGAGAGAGAAAAGTGAAAACAAAACCTGAAGAAATTGTCTAAAATCATAATAAATAGGGTCAAGTAATACCTCAGACATCAAGGAAACAGGGTGTCTACATCATTTATGAGGAGAGAGAGCCATATATGAATAACAATAAAACATGCAAGTAGTAGTAACTGGAAGCTTTTTATCAGCAACAGGAAAGATGGTTGAAATTCAGTCAGAATACCTGTTTGATAAGAACCACACCTAAGTATAACCTGGAGGTAACACTGTGCAACATGGGCATTCTTTTTCTGTCTAAAAATTGGAAAGGAAGATGCCTCTGCATATGCCATTCCAGTAAAGAATATCCTCTGTGCTCCCTGCACCTGATTCCTCTCTCTTCTCCAGGAGGAGGGATACTATACTGGTGATGAGGGAACAAGCCACTACACAGAGCAGCTAAATCAGAAAAGAACCTTGAGACATCTATGGGAATATACCGGGGTAAAAAAAGGAAAAAGATCAATATTTGACCCCAAGGAGCTACATATCAGCAAAGCACACCAAAACTATTTTAAAAAAGCAGAGTTAAAAGAGACAGTGAGGAAGGGACAAGAACCATACTGATGCAGCTGATTTAGTTCAAAGTACAAATACAGAGGTAAACCAAATGCTTACTTTTAAGAAGATACTTTCTAAAAATCAGTCTCATTTTCACTGTCTATAACATAGATTCATGAATACATCAAAAGTGATTTTTGAAAAAGTGGGCCAAAGACTAGAAACTTGTCATACAATCCAGACCCCTATACCAAGCCTGGCACTGCTGACAAAGAAACAATCCCTCAGTTGTCCCACAGATGTGATTTAGGAGACTTAAACACATTATTCAGTCAAACTGTTTGATTTTTGACATATCTAATGCCATTAAGAATGTTACAGCCTGCAGCAGAGTCTGGAAATGTTTTCGAATTAACGTTTACATTGTATGAAGAAAATGTGGTCCTTGCTCAGCTAACTGACAGATCAACAGCTGAACTCAGCAGATTCCATTTCAACTCCACAAAGAATGAGAGCAAGTGAAAACACAAACCAGTAAACAAATAAATAACATGACCTGGTCAGCTTTTAGACAGAGAAGACAGTCATAATGAGTATTTACAATACTAACAGTGCCTGAACCAAGATGCCGGGGAAGACTATAATGGATATGTTTAACTAAAGCAGCAGTCCTTTGGGTGTGACCCATAATGAGAGTTAATTTCAGTGACCTTAGTAGTCACATATGATGTACCTGTCTGCAATTTGGAACAGAGTGCACCAAAAATACTTTGGAGGCAAGACTGCCTGGCGTTGGTACATCCACATGGTACAACATAGCACTGTATAGAGATGCCTACCCCAATTCCAAAAGCTGTTGAGCACAGAATTATGACTTGAACCAACAGACCTCACTGCTCAGTAAAGCTAATTCACTCAGACTTACATCACCCAGATATGGCTATAATTGCTTCTGGCTATACAACTAGCACAGCTGGTGCTCTGTTTGGGATTTCTACATTGTGCTCTACTGTACACCACAGACATTCCAGTAGTTTGTCCAAGCCTCACCTCATGACTGATTATCACAACTTAGATTACACAGCCTCAAAACACTGCAGTCACTGGTGATTCACAGAATTCAAATTCTGACATCTGTTCTTCAGCTGGCATTCTCCTGAGCACAAACCAGCACTTCCGTAACAGCAAGATCAGATGTTCTTGTTTAGAGAACACAGGACCAAAAATCATCCTGGCAAAAATTTTCATGATGACGTTTTTATCTCCAGCCTCTCTTGAGACATAGGATCTTCCCTATGTTCCTCATTTAAGTCCCAACACAGGGCACATACACATATCCATCATTCTGCAGAAGTACAGAATACAAGGTCTAGAACTTCTGCTTTTGGACTCTGAGCTAGGGGAGTATTCCCTGCAATGACACTCAACAAGAAGCACATCTTCATTATACGTGACCCCCAACAGCAGAGGGCAAAGGAAGGGGTGATAGAAATAAAGACTCTTGGGATCCCTATCCCTCCCTTTCAAAAAAGTATAATTAGGCACCTTACTGCAGGACAACCCTTGAACAAAGAGCACAACCCATGTTAGAGATCCCTGAGCTAGTCCTAAATGACTGGCTATATCTATATGGTACAATCCCATACAAACATGTTAGCTTAAATTCTCAAAACAATACAGCTGCCTTAGCAGGATCCTGCAGCTTGAATGCAAGACTCTGCTAATGCAGCTATTCTTGGCATCAAGGATCTCCAATCCCTTCTGTAGCATAGGTAGCCATTTTAATGGAAGAAGTACATGAATCCAGAACGGGAAGTATTATACTTGCTGACACAGAGAGTTGTGAATGAATGGAAGGACATGTTAACTGAAAGAGGCAAAGCAAAATTAGAGAGGATGCCTCTAAGGCAAAAGCTCCAAAGGGCAGTAACTTCTTCTGGTTCACTTCCGCACTACTCTGTCAGCCTTCTTATGTGTAGTATGTGAGTAACATGTACTCACGGCATAGGTAGGCAATGAGAAGCCACAAGCACTTACTTAAAAATAAACAAACATGAAAACAACACAAATGTGATGGGAAAATTAATTTCAGTCTAGTAATAACAAGAAAGATCTGAGCTGGCTATTGGTATGAAGAACAAAGTTTGAGGAACTGTGCAGCTAGCAGGCAAGATAATCTACTCAATTCAACCTGCATTCCACCACAAGCTACAAGAACATTCCCCTGCAGGACATGCGCCTGCATGGGAAAAAGGCCATCCTTACTGGAAATATAACTAGCCAGAGGGTTATAGGAATTTCCCCATCTGCTCAAGTGGGTTTCTGTGCAGTAGAATCTAAATACATTTTTGGTGGATATATTTCAGGTAAGAAGAAGCTTCTGTAACATTTATCCATTACTGCAACAGTATAATCAATTGACGTCTATTTGCCTTGCTGTCTTCTTTATGATCCTTCTGAAAAGTCACACATTAAAAATTTGATTAAATTATTTTTCATTTTACAAAATCTTTGTAAGGTCTTCTCACTAAGTTCTGAGAGAGAAATATTTTTATGCCTTTTTTAAAGAAAACAATAATGAAGTATAAACTCAGAAATCTTAGCAAAAAATGTATAGGATGAAGG